>CM039521.1:3909064-3984737 GCA_022433055.1 Begonia peltatifolia
ATAACTATTTTGATAAATCTACAATACGGTCAGTGCTCGGACAAAATTTTAAAATTTTTCCTTCACCATTATTCCTGAAATAATCCTTTACCTAACGTTACAAACTTTCCGCCCTCGATTTCGACTCGAAACTCACCGTTGACCGATACGAAATTCTGAAAAATTGAATTAACTGATTTTTTTTTGGGTATTACATATTCGGTCTGTGTTTGAATAAAATCTTAAAATTTCTCATTCACCATTAGTACCAAAATAATCTTATACTTAAGAGTAGAAATTCTCCGCTTTCAATTCTGACCAAAATTCCACCGATTATAATTACGTAAATTTAAAATTAGTTTAACAGAAAAATTCTTGGTGTTACACAAACTTACTTTCGCAGTCTCTATTCTAAAATTTCATGGCAAGTATGTTTAAAAAAATCACCTGTTGGGAAAGAATAAAACGATGAGAATGATAATTATAAAAAATAGTTATGCAACGTGAAGAGTACTGATCAGGATAATTCCCAACAAAGATTATACTCGACAATTTACTTAGACAGAATTAGCTTTCCAAATAAGTTAACAGGAAAGACTGTAGAGGTCACAAACGGTTCCGCTTAAATTCCAGCCTACTTAGACAGAACTTACTTAAAGAGTACAATTATACAACTACGAAAATAAATAATTTACCTAAAAAAATGATTAGATCGTTTGAATATTAATGGCACAATAAACAAAAATCAAAATACCTAAACATCGTAACTAATAAATAAATAAAATATAGAAAGAATGAAATTAAATAATTTAAAAATTAATGTAAGCAAAAATCAAAATACTTAAACATCGTAAAAAATAAATAAATAAAATATAAAAAAATTAAATTAAATAATTTAAAAATTAATGTAAGCAAAAATAAAAATACCTAAATATCGTAACTAATAAATAAATAAAAATTTATGCTTTTTGTTTGAAATGAGCAAAAATACCGTCGGATAAAAAAAATGATCGAAAGAAAATATTCGAGAAATTTTTAGAAATACCGTCGGTTCGATTGAATTGGCCGGCCTCCATTTAATTTTTATCTTCTTAAAAATGGAGGTCGGCCAGTTCAATCAAACCAGCCGACCTCTTTTTGTATTTTTTTTTTAAATAATTGAGGCCGACCGGTTTAATCCCTGGGCTGCCAATAAGAGTTCTTTTTATAAATTTTTAATAGTTTTTAGCTTTTTTGGATAAATAATAAAAATTTTGAGTTAAAAAAAAAAACCAAATATCTTGGTTTTTTAAAAAAAACCTAAAACATTGAGAGAATAGGTGCGTTTGTTTCCCAAGAAAACGAGGGAAAATTTGAAATTACTTGGAACCGAATCTTGGGATTGTGAACTCAAATTCGAACGAGAGGGGGATTGGGATTTCTTTAGTAACTGAGCCTGTTCGAGTTTGATATTTAGGCAAGAAAAAGGTTCCTCCAATCGATGAAAACTGACTAAAATCCATTTTGGTATCCCCATTTTGGTACAATCAAGAGTGAAAATTGTTGTTTACTATGAATTTTTGATGTCCAAATAATCAAAACTACTGGTGCGACAATGCAGAAAGATAGAGTACCTTCTTCATGAGCGGTCTTTTCTGATCTTCTTATTCTTTTTCCTCTTCTTGATCCCGGACCTGGAAGAAGAGGCAGATGGGGATTGTGATTGAACCATCTCGAACAGTCGTGATCCGATCAAGAAGCAGAGTTAAACGTCAACAGTAGCAAACTTGATCTTCTCCAGCGATAAGTCATCTGCATACCCGTGGACATAGACATTGTCATACCACTTTATCTTTTTCTCAGCTCTCATCACCTCCATCTCCTTCCCAATAACTGTCACAGCTAGCTGATCCAAATCATATCGGCCGAGATCATGATCATCCCTCTTCATCCCCTTTATGGCATATTCGCCAAGGTCCACCGCATTCTCTATCTTAATCTTGTGGTGTTTCAGGAGAGTTTTCGCCACAAATTCCATGTTCATACCGACGCAAAAACACCCTAGGATTGTCAAAGAATAAGTTGAAATCCTCGGGAATGGAGAAGCAGCTGTTGCGGTCATGGAGTTTGTAGAGGAGTCAACGACAACCCGTGCAGAGCTCGAGGAGATCGTAGGGGGAGTCTTGGGGATCACGGGCAGGGAAACATCTTAAAACGGCGGTCGACGGACACGCCGACGAAGATCTCACCAGAAGTATTGTTACTCGGAGATTTAAGGACGCTTTTTAACCACTTGGTGGCCATCTTGACGGAGCTGGTGGAGACCATGACGATACGGTGGTTGTCGAGACGGACGGTGTAGTCGGGCAGTCTCCTTGTTTGCGTTGATCGTCTCAGTGGAGAGCTCCACAACCATGGCTAGAGAGAGAAACCCTCGATAGATACAGTGGGAAGGATGAAGAAGCTAGCCGTCATAATTTTAATAAACAACTTCAACGATAAAAAACCGATCGACCATTTACGGAGTTCATTCTTAGAAAAGTCGAGATATATTTATTCATGTGAAAATTTTAATTTTTTCTATGTTGTAAAGTCACTTTTGCGAGCGCAATGATAAATTATTTATGTTAAATTTGGTGTTTTTTTTTTATTTTTTTACTTTTTGCTCTTAATATGGAGTCTATGCAATCGGTATTTACTTGATTTCTATAAAACTCCACATTTTTTTTTATAATTTGCAAACAAAATAGTGTCAAACAGCATTAATAATAATAAGAGTAAAATATAAATGAACCTATGAAATTTTATTATCCGTTAAACTTAAACTATAATTTTAAAAAAAAATATGAGCATAAAATTTTAAAGTTTGTTTGACTTAAATCCTTAACATTTTTATTCATAAAATGAACTTTAAACTTTTCACTATGTACAAATTAGCCATATTTTTAAAAATTAGCATCAATAAAATTATTTATATATATATATATATATATATATAATTTTAATTAAAAATTTTACAAAAAGCCAAACCAACCAAAACCATACCAAATACAAATCAAAAATTCTATAACTGAAGTGGAACAAAACATAACAAAACTATAACGTTTTCTGAAGGTAGGGGTTTTGTTCGCAACATATAGTTCAAGATTTATTGTGTTCAAAACAACAATTCAAAGTTTAAATTGAACGACTCTCAAAATTCAATATTTAGTTTGTATATATTTTAATAGCAACAATAGATTAATTAGGTATATAACTTGATTGAACATAATTAGATGGATTGAGACTATTCCTCAAACAACAACAAGAATATTAATTTGAAGTGTTAAAACATAATCAAAATTAGATTAATGATTACAATTAATGTATTGCAATTAACATATTAAATTATAAATAATTAATTTATTATATTAATTATATCAATTATTATTTTACACATACATGTATGTATGTGTGTGTGTATATATATATAAAAAAAGTTAAATATATTATTATTCTAAAAATTATGACCATAAAAATAGGCAGTGTGTCACATGCACTACAAGAAGACAATAACTCTTGCCTTATAGGTGTGATCTTGTTCGCATTATCAAATAAGCAAGGCGTAATTAGAGGATATAAAATAGAAGGTGCAAAATTATATTTTAATTTTAAATAATCATATTTACTTATGAATCACCAATAAAGTAAAAATTTTCTTAAATAAGTTATTAATTGTATTAATTAATGTAAAAATTATAATGTTAAGAAAAAATAGATTGCAAAGATAGTGTTATTCATTAATTATTAAATGACAAAAACTATTAGGGGCTCGATTTTAAAAAACTAGTTTCTTAATAACAATCTAATACGCAAGGAATCGAGATTGAAAATAATCTCCGGTCTTCTTCTCTCCTATCTTAATTTTTTCCTCTTCTATACTCTCTTCTTTTCTTTTCTGGCAGCTTTCTCCATTTTCAAGACTTTCCTTCTCTGTTGTTCAGCTTCTTCTGAAATGGCCCCATCCTAAAAATGACACCTCCTCCTAAAATTGGTTTTCTTTCTCTGTTAGTTGCTAATTTTTCTTCATATCTTCTTCATCAATTTGTTTTCTCTCTCGTCTCTAAATCTTTTTTATTGTGTTCCATTGTTTTATTATTTAAAATCAAGTCCTCGGTATTAATCTACAATACATACCTGAAGGAAATTTTCCTTAAAAAAAGAATAACTTAATGCAAAATCTCATGTTGTGTCCATTAGTGAAACATTCTATATAAAAAGATGATTTTTTTATTTGTTTCATCACTGTTTTTTAACAACATATACATAAAATACTTTTATGTAATAACTATTTTTTAAAATTTATCAGCAGTTACTCCAAAAATAAAAATACATATGACCTCAGTATCTATGGACAAGGAACTTTGTTCATTATGTTATTAAGAGGATAATGAGTCTAAAAGTATATTGGTACACGAAACGTGTTCACTGGGTCTTTTTTGGGAAAAGAATATTGTTCTTTAAAATAAGTTATAGAAAAAATAGTATAATATGTTTTGAATAATGAATATAAGGTGAAATTTGTTAAAAGTGATTTTCAGCGATTGACGGCAGTATGTAAATAGAGATGCAACTAACGTGCACGCTTCAAAATTGGAATGTCAATTTACATTTCAAATAAAGAGTTTTAATGACATGTACACTTGTTCATTAAAGAGAACATTGAAATACTTCAACCAAATAGGTGGTAAATCAATATTTAGATAGATTCAAAAATCAGACTACATAAGAAGTGCTTTCCATTATTGAAATAGTTAGTAAGAATTTTAATATGAACATTACATCAAATCTAGTCAGAAAAGAAAGTAATGTAACCCAAATACTTTACAATGGGAAGGTCGACGGACAATACAAGTAATGTACATGTGTCAGGTCACATGCAAGCGATGTTTGTTTCGGTGTAGTAGATGTTACACCCAGAATTTTTCGTTAAAACTAATTTCAGATTTACGTAATTATAATCGATATAATTTTGGTCAGAATTAAAAGCGGAGAATTTCTACTCTTAAGTATAAAATTATTTTGGAACTAATGGTGAAAGAGAAATTTTAAGATTTTATCCGAATATATACCAAATAGCAGATTTATTAAACGATTAAATATTGATGTCAGTTTAGTAATTAGGTTATTATTATTATTTTTATTATTAAAAAAAAAAAGAACACTATCGGTGTTCTCCCTCCTCAGAGTAAAACCCCCCTCACCCTCTACTTCAGTTTCCTTTCCTTCGTGTAGAAAACCCTCGGTGATCTATCCTTCAAGCAGTCGATGGTTTCCTTTCTCATTCGATCTTTCGATTTAAGTTAAATATTTAGTTAGTTATTATTAGATAATTAGTATTTTAGTTGTTTTGAGTGTTAAAAACGAAGTTAGAAATAGTATTGTGTGGTTTGGTGAAAACCTAGGAGGGAGCTGTAAGTAATCAAAGTTAAAATTGATTTCTATTAGTATGTTGGTGTTTAAGCTATAAGTAGGAGTAGATTACGTTATTTTATGGGGAAGATTGAGCGTTTGGATAGCCGAGTACTTGAATTGTAAAACGGTTTCCGTTCGGCCGCGTCTGGTCAAGCAGTATATGTTGTAATAGGGATTGGATTATATCGTTAGAAACTAGACGTCATGAGAAATCCGTAACATTTCAAATCGTCCAATTCGGGAGATTATTGGAGAAGTTATGAATTTTCGAAGATTAGTCGAAAAATTGAATTAGAATTCCGGTTTAGGCCGAGTGGAGGTTTATTTGTTGTTTCCTTTAGAGTTTTACGAATTTAATGAAAAGTAGAGATAATAGATGTGTGGTTTTATAGGTTTTTCCAGTTAGCGTACGAAGTTACGAAGTGCGAGGAATTTCTAGGACGTCAGGTAAATACAGCAGTAAGAATTTTGCCTTCTGACATACATCACAGTTCAGTAGGATGCATTGCACGTTTACTTTATGTTATGCTTTAATGGTTGTGCATCATTATTTTAAATTTGGAGAATGAGACGAAAATGAATTTCTCTGTTTTTACGAAGTGAAACAGTAGGATGTGATAAGACGAATGAAGTGAGAAGATACATAAGAAGATAAGAAAGGTAGGGTTGAGTGGTCTTGTCCCCAGAGGTGGACCATGAGGTGTATCACTCTTGCTCCGCTTTACGTGGTGGCCTTGTCTCAGAGGTGGACCGCGAGATGTGTCACCTTGATCTAGCACGTAAAGAAGAAACCAGTAGTAAAAAGATAAAGAAGATGTAAGAAAGAGACGAAAACGAAAGTATAGATGAAACTGTAGAAACTGCAAATGTTAGGATGTATTTGTTTTCAGTGTTTATGTTTTATGTATTACTTACATAGCATTAGGTTAATAGTGGAATTTTGTTATGTAGGTGACGACGACATAGTCGGTGAGTACTCAGAGCATGCCTTGGGTTAGGAGGTGGTTGGAGTAGTACGCACATGGACGATCTGGCCAGTTGTCATGGCGTTTTGACTATGGTAGGCATATGTATGGATTTTAGGAGTATAATTGAGAGAGTTTTAAGTTGTTTTGAGTCGAATGAGTGTATAGACGGATTTCAAACTTTGAGTAGTCATTTTCTTTATGTAAATAATGATTTGAGTTGATGGAAAAGTACATGTTGTTCTATTATTAGCGTTGAGTCAAAATCCGATCGATTTAGTGAAGTTTTTAAGGTTTTTAAAAAGAGTTATGTGGAGAAAGTGTCGATCGATATACTTAGTGGTCGACCAGACCTTGCAAGTGTCGACCACGAGGGTCGACTTGGAAGGGCAGAACCGAAGTAAATGTCAACCTATGGTTACAAGTGTCGACCGGTAGTGTAAAAATGGCAGCGGTATCGACCTGCGCAGACAGAGAGCATCAAAGTGTCGACCAGTGAAAGCAAGTGTCAACCACTCTCTGAGATGAGCATAGCAGTGTCGACCAGTGTTCTCAGGGTCAATTGACGAAAAGACCCAAGAGAAATGTAGTGTCAACCGGCGTTTGCCAGCGTCGATCGATGAAAAACCCGAGATAACCCAAGTGTCAATCGATGTTTATAGGTGTCGACCGGTTTCTCTGTTTTATGTTTCATAAAATAAAGTTTTATTTAAAATGATTTTTAACCAAAAGTCTTCCACTGCGAGGTTTTCAATAGATTTTAAAAAGGTTGTTTCAAGTTGAAAAACAGGTTTTAAATTTTTAAACGAATTTTATCTGTGGATCATGAGTAAAAGCAGTGAGTAGTAGTGGTTAACGAACCAGAAATGGGTAGGATTTTTGGGCTTACAATTGTGGTATCAGAGCAGTGAACAAACCGGAAACGGGTAGGTTTTTGGGGCGTTACAACTGTGGTATCAGAGCAGTGAACAAACTGAAAATGAGTATGTTTTTGGGGTGTTACAATGGTTGTATCAGAGCCAAATAGTCAAAACGTTTAAACGATTACCTAACAGCGTCGATCGCCGCACGACGTGCTTCGACAACTGTAAGTGTTTAAGTTTAGCTTTAATTCTTAGATGCTTATGAGAGTAATTAACCTTGTCCAGAAAATTAGCCATAATGTCTAGACAACCAGTACGTCCGAGAGTACCGAAAGAGGCAGCTGATATGAGAAGTGAGGATGATTCAATGACGATCAGACAGTTAACTGAATTGGTGAACATGCACTCTCAGCAATTAGGGATCTTGTTGAATCGTGAAGTGCAAGAAAGTGCAGGCTCTAGTTCAGGCCATGATCAGTCCGAAGATTACGACCCCCGACGTATGAAGGACAGTCGTTGGATCGAATAGATGCAAAGGAATGGTTCCGTACCATGGAGAGTATGTTCAAGTATGCAAAGGTAGAAGAGTAGGACAAGGTCTCGCTAGCCACATTCAATCTAGCGAAGGACGCCCAATTTTGGTGGGAGTCTGTGGAGACCACAGCTGAAGTGCAGCATGTGACATGAGAAAAGTTTAAGAAGATATTTTATGATAAGTACTTCAATAGCATAGTGTAAGCAGCCAAAAGAATGAAGTTCCTACAGTTGAAACAGACCGGGTCGGTAACTGAGTACAACCGACAATTCGAGTTCTTATCTCGGTTCGCTAGTAGTTTAGTGAGCCGAAATGAAGACAAGGTGTTTCAGTATGTACAGGGGCTAAAGTAGGAAATATACAAGAGAGTAAAGATATTCGTAACTCAGGAGGTGCCCTATTCGAAATTGGTGGCTACGGCATTTGTAACGGCCAAAATTTTTGTTAAATAGTTTTCGAATTTTTGGGGCAGTAAACGACAGAATTTTGGTCGGAACCGAGGGCGGAGAATTTCTACCATTAAGTATAAGATTATTTTGGAACTAATGGTGAAGAAAAAATTTTAAAATTTCAACCGAACACAGATTGAATGGCAGGTTTATTAAACAAATAGAGGTTGAAGGCAGTTTAGTAATTAGGTGATAATATTAAAAAAAACATCAATTTTAAACTAATGAACGGGGGTTTCTCGCAAAAACCCCTTTCTGTTCGTTTTCTCTCCCGTGAGAGAGAGAATCGTGCACGCCGGCGATCAAAGGTCGCCACTCTCAGTGCCTTCTCCTTCCGTATATGTGCAGAGGACTCCGACAAGCTGAGAGGAGGAGCAGGTTTGGCTCTTTCTGTGCCAAAAACTGAAGGTAAACTCCACTGTTACAGTTTATGTCAATTGAGTGTGAGGGTTTGGTGGTTTTCGAATTTTCGTTTGATTAAGCTCGGTTTCTGGGAGTGATTTAGGAGGTAGAATTAATGGTGTGCTGGCTGAGAGTGATGAGCTCCGAATTTTTAGAAGTACTAAGAGGATTGAGCTACAAATTGGAGTTTCTGAATTCAAAATCTCCAATGGTAGTTAGATTATGTTTAATAGGTTGGAGTGTGATAGATTGTTGAGAAATCGAGTGAGTTTTGTTTAGGAAACCGAGAATAGGAATTTTGGGCATTTTAGTGTGAAACTCTGTTCCATTTTGGGAGTTTTAACCTAGCTACGGTTCATCATTTTAAATTATGTTTTGGTGTGTTAAACTAGGTTATGAGTGGAGCGTTTAGCCTCTAGAATCGAGTGATTCCAATAACCAACGCAAAAGTTATGGGCATTGGAAGTTAGGTTGATTTGGTCGAAAATTGGGTTAGTGAGCCAATTTAGTTTAGTTTTAGTGGAGTGAGTTAGTAGCCATAGCTTTAATACATAGAATGAGTGGTGAAATGAATTTTTAATGTGAATTGGTCATGTGATAGGTTGAGCCGAATAAGTGATAGAAACGAGCACGACAGGATCTGGGACGCCAGGTAAGTAATGTAGTAGTAGTTTTGCATTCGGGCCTACATCACAGTTCAGTAGGATGCATTGCACGTTTATGTTATGTTATACTTTGTGATATGCGCCATGGTTTTAAATTACGAGACGAAACAAAAATGAATTTACATGTTTTGACGAAGTGAAATAGTAAGATATGATGAGACGAATGAAATGAGAAGATACGTAAGAAGATTATAAAGGTGAGGTTGAGTGGTCTTGTCTAGTGAGGTGGACCGCGAGGTGTATCACTCTTCCTCCGCTTTACGTGGTAACCTTGTCCAATGAGGTAGAGCGCAAGGTGTGTCACTTTAATAGATCGAGTTTGACCTTGTTCAGTGAGATGGACTGCGAGGTGTGTCATCTCGATCTAGCACGTAAAGAATAACCCAGTAGTAAGAAGATAAAGAAGATGTAAGAAAGAGACGAAAACGAAAGTAGAGACGAAACTGTAAAAACTGCATATGTTAGGATGTGAATGTTTTTCAGTGTTTAAGTTTATGGGCATTACTTACTTAGCATTAGGCTAATAGTTGAGTTCTGTGATGTAGGTGACGACGACATAGCCGGTGAATACTCAAAGTGGGCCCAATATTAGGAGGCAGTTGTAGGAGAACGCTCGTGTATGATCCGGCAGGCTGTCAGGGCAACTTGGACGCAGTATTCATAGGTAGGGGTGTAGAGGTCGAGTCGGAGTTGTTTTTAGTCATTTTGTAAAGTAAATGGATTTTAAATGTTCGATAATAGTCTTGTATATAGCGGTTTTGAGTTGATCGAAAATAGATGGTTTTTTGCGGATTTTAGTGTTGAATTGAAATGCGTCGTGTTTAGGAAAATTTGAGGATTTCTGAGGTCCTGGGGAGAAAGTGTCGACCGAAGTGCATAGGTGTCGACCGGTCAGTGTAAATTGGAAGGTGAGTGTCGACCACAGGGTTCGAACTGTGCGGGTAGAGAGAAGTGAGGTGTCGACCGGCGACCGTGGGTGTTGACTTGTTAGTGTAAAATCAGTGATAGTGTCGACCGCAGGGTTTGACCTGCATGGACAAAGAGAATCAAGGTGTCGACCTGTGAAAGCAGGTGTCGACCACTCTCTGGGATGAGCGTCGAAGTGTCGACTGACGAAAAGACCCGAGACCAACGTAGTATCGACCGGTGTTTTCAAGTGTCGACCGATGAAAAACCCGAGACAAACGAAGTGTCAACCGAGGCTTATAGGTGTCAACCGGTTTCTCTCCATAAGGTTTGGTCGAGTGAAGTCTTAGGTAAATTGATTTTTATCGAGTTTTCCACTGCGATGCTGTTTAAAATATTTTCAAAGATATTGTTTTAAGTTGAGAAAGAAAAGTTTTAAATTTTATTATAATTTTTCCAAGTGTAGTGAGTGAGTAGTAGAAGTGTGAGAACCGGGAATCATATAAGGTTTTCGGGGCGTTATAGCGCTAGAGGTGGATGAGCCTGATATGAAATGTATTAAACAGCGAGAGGATTATAGGAGATTCTTCAAAGAGGTTGCTACACAACAGAGCAGAAGTGTCTCCCAGCAACAACAACAGAGTGGCACTTATAGGTTCAGCGAGAGCTCGAGTAGCCAGTGAAGTAGTAAAAGGCCCTCAGGTGTCAGCGCAGTATCCTCAATACCCTAAGTGTATGAGATATCACTTTGTAGAATGTAGACTAAACTCGGGAAAGTGCTACAAATGTAACGAAGCTGGACATTTGGCTAATGATTGCCCGAAGCCTAGAGTGATTCGGTGCTTCAACTGTACCGAGGTAGGCCACGTCAGTAAAGATTGCCCAGCTCTAAAGAAGGGTCCGACGCGTTTAACACCGAGAGTATTCTCCATGATTGAGTTGGGTGAGGATGACCAGCCAGCCGTAGTGTTAGGTACTATATTGGTAAACTTTGTACCTGCATATACTTTGATTGATTCTGGTACGAGACACTCGTTCATTGCAACTACATTCGTGATTAAGTTGAATATATGGCATGTGTCAACGGACTGTAGTTACGAGGTAATGTTGCCTTATGGTGGACGTATGCATTCAAATCAAGTGGTACGAGATAGCGTAGTGTCGGGGGGAAGTAAGAATTTATCGGCCGATCTCATTATTATGGGATACCTTCGCATCGTCCTTTATTAGCGTGTTTGGCGACCTTGTTGTTGCTCTTCTCGATGGCTCTGCGTACAGTCTCATGCAATTCCTTACTTTGTTCCACTTTGTCCGCTCTTGATGGATTAGCTAAGTCTGTAAAAGGTAATGGAACAAGATCTAACGGTGTATATGGATTAAACCCATAGGCAACCTCAAATGGCGATTGCTAAGTAGTGGAATGAAGGGTGCGGTTGTAGGCAAACTCTAAGCCTGGGAGTACTATATCCCAGTTAGACAGTTTCTTACCTACAACGGTGCGTAAGAGGGTACTTAGAGTCCTGTCGACGACTTCCGTTTAACCATCAGTTTGGGGATGAAAGGATATGCTGAAACACAACCTAGTCCCCAACTTTTTCCACAAAGTGGTCCAAAAAGCGCTCAGAAATTTAGTGTCTCTGTCCAACACAATAGAATGCGGTATACCATGCAGGCGAACGATCTCTTTAAAATATAGGTTAGCTATTAAGACAGAGTCATCGGTCGTGGCACAAGGAAGGAAATGTGCTATCTTGGAGAACCGATCCACAACAACCATTATAGAGTCCTTATTCCAGGCGGTCCGTGGTAGTCATAAACGAAGTCCATACTAACCTCCACCCAAGGGTGTGATGGGACGGGTAAGGGCATGTATAAACTTTGAAGCAGAACTTTACTCCTAGCCTTCTTGCAAATCACGCATGTCTCCACCATGCGATGCACATCTTTCATCATACGAGGCCAATAGAAGTGTTTTTTAAGCAATTCTAGGGTCTTTTTCTCGCCGAAGTGACTTGCTAGGCCTCCGCAATGAGCTTCTTTTACTAGGCATCCTCTTAAACTGCCTTCGAGAATGCACAACGTTTCCGCTTTAAGTAAATAGCCATCCATGAGGTGAAATTCGCCTTCGGCCTTGTCCATACACTTGATGTAATAAGGGCCGAAATCAGGGTCGGTTTCATAGGTCTCCTTAATCCATTCAAAGCCAAAGAACCTAACCCCTAATTTGGTGAATGGAATGCGTTTTCTAGAGAGGGCATCGGCCACGACGTTATTCTCTCCTTTCAAATGCTTAAGGGTGTAAGGAAACCTTTCTAAGAACTCTACCCCCTTGGCATGTCTCTTGTTGAGCTTGTGCTGACTCTTGATATATCTTAGGGCCTGTTGATCAGTGTTGATAACAAATTCTCGAGGTAGGAGGTAATGCTGCCAATGTTCTAAAGCACGTATAACTGCGTACAATTCTTTGTCGTAGGTGGAATAATTTAGTATGGGTCCTTTCAACTTTTCGCTAAAGTATGTCACGGGTTTGCCATCTTGCATAAGCACTGCTCCTATGCTGACTCCAGATGCATCGCTTTTGACCTCAAAGGCCTTGTTGAAATCCGGGAGGGCAAGTACGGGGGAATGACATAATCTGTCTTTAATAAGATCAAAGCTCTTTTGGCACGCTGGGGTCCAAGAGAACTCTTTCCCTTTCTTAGTGCAATCGGTAAGCGAAGCAACTATCGAACTGAAGTTTTTAATGAATCTTCTATAAAACAAGGTGAGCCCGTGAAAGCTGCGTATTTCTGTGATGGAATTCAGTATAGGCCAATCCTTGATGGCGTTGATCTTTTCGACGTCCGCTTCCATCCCGTCTTTTGAGATGACAAATCCTAAAAAGTACACCTTGTTTTGTGCGAAAGAGCACTTCCCTAATTTACCAAATAGTTTAGTCTTTCTAGGGGTTTGGAAGAGGGAGTTAAGGTGGGAGAGGTGTTGAGTGAGATCCACGCTATACACTAAGATGTCATCGAAGTATACCACGATAAACTTTCCTAAGTACTCTTTAAGCACATGGTGCAGGAGTCTCATGAACGTACTCCGGGCGTTAGATAAACCAAAAGGCATCACCATCCATTCGAATAATTCATATTTTGTCTTAAAGGCTGTCTTCCACTCGTCGTCTTCTCTTATCCTGATCTGATGGTAGCCGCTTTTAAGATCTATTTTAGAGAAAATGGAGGCTCCACTGAGCTCATCCAACATGTCCTCGAGCCTGGGGATGAGAAATCTATACTTGACAGTAATTTGGTTCATGGCTCGACTATCGACACACATCCTCATGGTGCCGTCTTTCTTGGGAACTAATAAGGAGGGTACTGTACAGGGACTCATGGACTCTCTAATGTAACCTTTATCTAAAAGTTCTTGTACTTGGTCCTGCAGCTTCTTGGTTTCTTCGGGGTTCATTTGGTATGCTGGTCTATTAGGTAGTACGGCTCCAGGTAGGAGATCAATTTGGTGTTCAATGCCACGCAAGGGTGGTAGACCTTGGGGCAAATCTTTTGGGAACACATCTTGGAACTGGTTAAGTAAAGTTTTAACGGCTTGAGAAATAACTCTTAGTTCCATAATTCTATCTCGAAAAAGTACCAAAATCAGGGGATCTCCTCTACGCACAGACGTCTCTATCTCCTTCTTAGTCATGAATAAAGTAGCCTTATCCTTGGCTTCCTTTCTTGCAGCGTCATCTTTAGATATTTGTTCAGGGGTCATGGGAGCAAACTTAAAGGTCTTTCCTTCAAACTTAAGGGAATAGTAGTTAGTGTAGCCGTCATAGTTTACCCGTCGGTCAAACTGCCATGGTCGGCCTATGAGTAAATGACTTGCACTCATAGGCACAACATTGCAGAGGACCGTGTCCTTGTACTTCCCGAGGACAAATTCAACTTTCACTTGCTTGGTAACCTTGACATCATCCCTATAATCTAGCCAACGTAACTTGTAGGGGTGGGGGTGAGTGTTGGTCTCTAGGCCTAACTTGGTCACTAACTCTGTGGAGGCTACGTTAGCACAACTGCCTCCGTCTATAATCAGGGAACATAACTTCTCCTTGATGAAACACTTGCTATGGAAGATGTTCTCACGCTGACAGTCTTCTCCAAAATTCTTAGTGACGAGAACACGTCTTCTTACCATAAGTATGGGTCCTTCAGGGGCGTGGAAAACTTCCTCTTGGGAGTCACTATCCTCCTCATCTTCTTTTACACCTTCTCGCTCGTCTTTGCTCGTAAACTCTCCAGTGTCCTCCTCAAGGATCATCACTCGTCTATTAGGACATTGAGCCATGAAATGACCCAGGCCATGACACTTAAAGCATTTAAGGTCTCGCGATCTAGGGGAATTGACACTCTCTACTAGGGTCTTGTTGCTTGATTCTTTGGGTGGCTAACTACGTGGAAACGGTTTCTTTCCCTCAACTTTGGTGAAAGTTTTGTTTGGTTCTGGTTGCGGAGGGGTGATCTTAGGAGTAGTCTTGAGCGGAAATTTCTGGGTGAAACTAGGTTTTCTCTTCCTACTAAGTTGTCGCTATACTTTCATAGTCATTTGTACCACCGCGTCAAGGGATTCTAGGGGATGCAGCTCAATAATGTCTCCTATATCTTGTTGCAATCCTCGAATAAATCTTACAAGTACTTTCTCTTCAGGCTCGTCCATATCACCACGAATCCTAAGGGTCTCAAACTCAGTAAGGTACTCTTCAACAAATCGACTTCCTTGTCTCAGGTTTTGGATTTGAAAGAATAGCTCTTGTCGGTATTGGCTAGGTATAAATCTTTTGGTCATGAGGGACTTCATCACTCTCCAAGTGGTGACATGGTCGTCTTCTATCTTCTGTCTTTGAGATTTAATGTTGGCCCACCAGAGGGCCGCGTATCCCGTGAGCTCGACCGAAACTAACTGGATTTTAACCTTATCTGAATATTCATAGTAGTCAAAAAATTTCTCCACTTTATCTATCCAATCTAGGAAGGTGTTACCGTCGCACGCGCCATTGAATGACGGAATATGCAACTTAATGTTCCTAAGATCGTCTAAGTCCTTTCGACGGCTAGACCTGAAATTCTCTTCTTCGTCTAGGGTCCACTCATCATCATCATCATCATGATAGTCAAAGTCTTGGAACCTCCTTCTTGGGTTAGGTGGCCTGTCACTCATTGGGGAAGGATCCTGGTCAGGAAATCTCCTTTGAGGGTATTCAGTTCTCATAGGGTTATCAGGTTTCATCCTAGGAAGGTCATCTCGAGAGGGTTCTCTAGAGTTAATCTTATTGAGGTTATCCATTATGAATTTCATACCAAGGGTTAAGTCTTTGAGTTGTTGGCTTAGATTACTAACTTCTCCATTAAGTCTATTTAGCTGTCTTTGAAGGCTGCACTCTCCCTCTTGATGGGTACGAGTCTTGGGTTGGGGAACGTCCTTACCCCAGTTCGGTTCTTGAGTCATAGTATCGGGTTTTAATTCTCGGTTGAGTGCACTCCTAGTCTTCATGTGACTTCCTAAGGTTATAGGAAAAACATGTGTTGTTATGCTAGATTGACCCTAAGTGTTAGGAAGGAGGGAAAAATTCAGTGGATCCCGAATGCTTAAACTAGGAACGCAAATTTAAGGGCTTAAATGGCCATTTTTGGGAATGGGGGTTGGTTGATACAGACAATGCATGTGACAACGTCGTAGAGCTCTGAGAGAGCTTCGAATCGATATCTTACGGGCAAAAATCTGACGCCCATAGCGAAAGTTATGATCTTTTTAAGTTCAAGGGGTCAAATCCACCAAAACAACTAGCGAACTAGGCATAAAATTTTACCAGGATATTAACATATTCTGATAAACATGTTTTTCCTTTAGTGTTTATATCATGCATCAGCTCAGTTATCATTAAACCACACAGTAAGGATATAATAACATAATCACAGATTAGGCAAGTAAACAAAATATTCTGCCAAAGTATTCTGCCAAGGTGTTAGCAAGCATGGAATGAGGCAGCAGACATCATAATTAGCACAAAAACTGTATTAAATCACCAGGTACAGAGCAGCAACAGAATGGTTGTTCCGAATAAGGTAATAACACTAGCTGTTACATAGCACACTCATATGCACAACAACATAAACGTACAATACCAGTGGTCCAGCAATAGACACCTACCACCTGTACCTACCCTCTAACAGCAGCTAGGCTGTAGGGTGTTCCGTCCTCACCTGCACCTACCCTCAAACAACAGCTAAGCTGTAGGGTGTTCTGTTCTCACCTGCACCTACCCTTAAATAGCAACCAATCAGTTGAGTAAGACTTGTGCAAAAAACACAATACGATTTTTAAATTTTGAACATATGAATATGTACAAACGATTATGAACATACGATTATGAACATACGAATATGAACAGATCAACACATAAGTTTTTGGCTTTAAAGACTAAATGGTTTCAAGTTTTCGATTTTTAAATTTTGTCCAGTAATAACATATCTACGGTACTATTCAAGCTTATCCTTATATGTTAAACACAAAATTAATAGAACCGGTTTCTGCCTTTTTCAAAACCAACGAACCAGAGAAGAAATGAAAAGTTTGTAGCAAACGAAATGTGGAAGAAGATCAATCCACTCGTTTGCAGACATTCAGGGGAAGCTATCCATGGCTCTGATACCACATGACACGATTCCACCTCGAATGAGTCGTGTTTTACCCACAAACGAAACAGAAAAACAAATATAAGCAGAAAACTGAATGCTGTCCGATGAGCAACCTTTTAGGCTCTCGGCATAACGATCTTCCGAAGGAAGACGACAGCAAACGGGACCGATTTCTGGCCACTCTCTTCGTGTATCCTTCTCTGGAAAAGAGAGGGAAGATGAGTGGAACGACGGCTATTCAAGCAACTTCGGGCTTGAAAGCTCAAGGAGATGAACGCGTTCTCGGTTCTTGACCGAACCGAGCCTTACCGTTCACCAAGCTTCAACTACTTCGGCTGAACACAAAAGGACTATTTCTCATATATTCAACAACCTTTACACACACCAATAGCCATGTATTTATAGACCTAGGGTGGCTGAAGGTTATAATGGGCTTGAGCTTCAAAATGGGCCAAATGGTTGGTCATTCTTGGTCCACTTGCACATCAGACCACTCTTCAAGCTTTGGCTCATTTGTTGCATCAGTGGGCTGCTAAACTCCAGCCCAATTATTGCTTCTAACCACCATCTAACTTAACATACATCTAATCCTAATGCCTAAGGATGCATGCAATTATAAAACATTACAGGAAGGCGAATGTTTGCCAACAAAAACATAAGGCGAATGTTTGCCGAATAAAATTCAATTACAAATTAATTCCGAGAAAGACAAATCTCTTCTTCATGTGCTTCCACCTTTAGCTCTCACGATAGCAAGTGCAAGAGTTGATCCTGTCCTTTGTGCTTGTGTCCCATTCCAAATTCGCGAATAGGCATTCGACACCTGTAATTCCTGCAAAAGAGTTGAATTTGTTAGTTAACAGGTTGGATAAAGTTCGTGTCTTGGTTTGTCATCGAGTGACGGCCCTCTGGGGCACATCGGTTGAGGATTTAAATAGAGTTAAAAACTTGTGAATTAGTAAATGTTAAATTTAATTCAGTTTGACACGACATTTAATTTGGAGTATTCGAAGATTTAACTATTAGATTGTTAAATAATTTATATGAGTAATTATTTAACTTACAAGGTAGAATTAAATAAATCGAATCATAGTAATTATAGTTAAATAATATTTTTGTATTTAAATGATTGATAAAAAATTTATGATATTAAAATGTACAATTGAGAATATTTAGCAATAGAGTTTGACTCTTAAGTAGCTGTGAAGCTGCTTCTAAGTAGAGTTTGAATCAGGGATACCTTTAGTATATCAGTAGAAAGTAAACAAAACTATATTATTAAAGGAATTTGACTTTTTCGTCGTCGTTACGTCATTGATGTAGTCAGAGCGATAGGGGAAGGTTCTTTCTATTCGCCTCCAAGGGTTGAGATTACATCGCAAGTTGCTCTGTAGAGGTGTTCCACTTTTCAAACAAAATTTACAAAGAGTGGTCCACCAGAAGTGGGATATTAGGGAAACATAAGAGGAGGTTTGATGAAATGGACAATAAAATATTGTGGAATAAGTTTAACTCTAATTTTTCTTTTTAATTTTTATGAAAAAAACCTTAAACTATGAAATCGTTAACAAACTCGTACTCAAACTATATCTATTAACAAACTAACCCTTAAGCTATGCTCCATTAGCAAAATACTCTTTAGCAAGCTCCTGCTAATGACCAACGAGCTCCTACCATCTAGTTTTTCATTAAAAATTAAGTGTAGGAGCTGGCGTCAAATGGTGGGCTCTCAGCTTTAAAGGCGGGCTCTAATCCAGAAAGCAAAAAAACTAGCGAGAACAACATTTAAACAATGGGCTCTCGCTTAAAAAAACAAAATGAGTAGGAGCCTGCACTTAAAAGAGTTGGCTCCTACTTCAAATAACAAATCATCATTAACAAGATTTGCTATATGAGAAAACATACTATTATAATTTATTACATTTTTTTGTAAAATAAATTTATTAAAAGTATGCATATCATCCAAAAATTATAAAAGTAGATTGTTTATACTCTTGAATAGAGTCATAAAACTGATTTGAAAAAAAAAACTTATGCAAAAATGGTTTAAATTCACATGTAGGGCTTAATCGAAAATGACTTGAAAAAGCCTAAGTATAGGTTGTGTGGGCACTCTCAGACGAGATGCAGAAGTTTGATCTTGAGCCATGTACGAAATGAAAGATTTTGCAGACGCCCTATCCCGAGAGTTCTTTTAGCCATGAAAATTCTGAATGGAAGCTCGATAAAATGTGCGGAAGCCCAAATCTGAGATAATATTTTTTTAAACTTAACTTTTAGACACCCGAAATTAAAGAGTGGACTCGGGCAGTGGATGCCTAGAGGAACTTGCAAAAGCCTAAACCTGGGGCAATATTTTTTTTCGAAGCTCAATTTGAGAATGCCTAAAGATAAGTGCTAACACTTGCAATGGACACCCAAAGAGCTTGCAGAAGTCTTGCTTAGAGACAGGAAGTTCGAATTAATGCTTATGCAGACGCCTAGCGCAAAAGCTTCTTACTCAAGTCATGAAAGTTCATTGCCTCATTGATGTCTCCAACGAACATGATGTGCCAAGGAGGCCACTCCCTCAGTCCCACACTAAGGCTCAAACTTTAACTAACCTAATTGGTAACAAGCTCAATTCTTTTGTAAGTGTTGAAGTCATCGTTGAAGACTTGGAATTGGAGAATAGCACAAGAGACAAGGATTAACCTATGCATGTGCTCATTTGGGAATCAAGGTTGGAAGATCAAGAAGAGAAATTTTGTCTTCCCTAAAGGCAAATTGTAACCGAACACTTCACATTTTATGTTTTGGCAAACACTTAGCCTTATTTTGTATTTTATTCGCAAACATTGGTCTTTATGTAATTTTATTAATTGCATGTATCATTATACATTTGGATTAGATGTTTGCTAGGTTAGATGATGGTTTGGAGTTGGTTCAACTTACATTTGCATGACATGCATGCCCGCCAATTGAGCGTCAAAATGAAGAAGGAACCATTATCCCTTTTGGCCAATCACTTTGCTGCCAAATGAAGATGCTATGTTGGAGTTTCCTTGTTGAAGAAGACTTGGATAGATGACATGGCTTCAGTTGGTCTTTGGATCAAATTGGTTGACAAACATCTCGGTGATCCAAACTTGGAAATGCGGTGCCCTTGACAGAGCCTTTAACAACTCTTTTAAACTTCATCTTCAAACAAAACGCGAGTCATCCTTAGATCTATATAAGCATGATTATTGGTGTTTGTAATGGTTGTTGAATGAATGAAAATAACCTTGTTTTGATGAAGAAACCGAGAGTGGTTCTGGTTACTAAAAGGTAAGCTTCGGTTGTTGCCAACTAAGAGGAATGTGTCTCCTTCTTGCTCACAAGCTCATAGTTGCTTGCTGAGTGATTGTTCTATCATTCTCCAATCTTTCAAGAGTACAAACCAAAAGAAGGTGGTTAATGTAACACTCGAAACTTTTAGCTAAAACTAATTTTTTAATTTTACGTAATTATAATCGGCGGAGTTGTGATCGGAATTGAGAGCGGAGACTCTCTACCACTAAGTATAACATTATTTTGAGGTTAATGAAGAAGAAAACTTTTTAACAATTCAACCAGAACTGAACCGAATAACAGATTTATTAAACAGTCAAGGGTTGATGGCTAAAAGGTAATTTGATTTAATTATTATAAAAAAAAAGAACAAGAAGAGTAGAAGCATAAAGCTCTATTCTCTTCTTTCCTTCCCCGCGTGAAACCTCTTCTATTCAGTTTTTTCCTTCGTTCCAGTGACGTTCAGCAACGATTCTTCTCCGTTCTCCTTTGATCTTCCGATTTAAGGTAAATCTTCAGTTATTTCTTAGTACATAGTTAGTATTTTAGTTGCTTTAAGCGTTAAAAATGAAGTTATAAAGGGTATTTGGTGGTTTGGTGAAAACCTAGTAGGGAGCTGTGGAAAATTGAAGTTAGAGTTGATTTCTATCAGTATGTTGGTGTTTAAACTAGAAGTAGGAGTAGGTTACGGGATTTTATGGGAAAGATTGAGCGTTTGGATAGCCGAGTGCTCGAATGATGAAACGGTTTCCGTTCGACCACATTCTGCCAAACTATAGGTGTTGGATTAAGAGTTTGTTTAGACCATTATAAGTTGAACGTCCTCAGAAGCCTGTAGTATTTCGATTGTCCAAATCGGACGAGTATTGGAGAAGTTATGAATTTCTGAAGTTGGTCTGAAATTGAGTGGGATTTTGGGTTTAGTAGAGAGTTTGGTTTTGTACGAGTTATGACTTTCGAGCTAGGAATTTATGAGTTGAACGAAGTATAATTAATGAATATGTGATTTTATAGGTTTTTTGGTTAGCAAGCCGTATTCGGAGAACGAGTTGATAAGGACGCCATGTAAGTAATGAAATAGAAGTTTTGCTTTCGGGCCTACATCACAGTTCAGTAGTATGCACGTTTATTTTATGTTATATTTTTATGAATGTGCATTATTGTTTTAAAGTAGAAGAACGAGACGAAAATGAATTTCCATGTATTTATTAGACGGAAACAGTAGGATGTGAGTAGTGTAGAACGAAATTGAGAAAATACGTAAGTAGATAATGAATGTGTGGTTGAGTGGCGAGGTCCTATGAGGGGGGCCGTGAGGTATGTCATTTCTTCCTCTGCTTTACGTGGTGGCCCTGGTACTATGAGGGGGATTGTGAGTAGTACCACTTTACTAGGTCAAGGTTGGTTTTGTCCTATAAGGGGGACCGTGAAATGGGTCACGTTGGTTTAGCGAGTAAAGAAGAATCCAATAGTAAGAAGATAAAGAAGATATAAGAAAGAGACGAAAATGAAAGTAAAGACAAAACTGTGGAAACTGCATGTGTTAGGGGGTGTTTGATTTAGTGTGTGTTTATGTGCATTACTTACTTAGCGTTAAGCTAATAGTTGAGCTCTATGATGTATGTGACGAAGCGATAACTGATGAGTAGCCCAAGACTAGGATGTAGTTGGAGAAGCACGCTCGTGGATGATCCGACCAGCGATTAGGGCAATTTGACGCATTATTCATAGGTACGGGTGTAAAGGTCGAATTGGAGTCTTTTTAAGTCATTTTGAAAGAAAATAGATTTCAAAGGTTCAGTGGTAGACTGGATGTATTTAACAATTTTTAGTTGATTGCAAAAATAATGGTTTTTGTTGTTTTTAACGTGGAGTCGAAATTGATCGTATTGGGGAAAATTGAGGGTTTATTGAGTTTCTGTGAGGGAAGTGCAGACCGGTAGGCTTAGTGGTCGACTAGACTCTGCATGTGCGACCGCGAGTGTCGACCTGCGTGGGCAGAGCTGATGTAAGTGTCAATCTATGGTTGTTGTCGTTGACCAGTAGTGTGAAAAATGGCAGCGGTGTCGACCGCGAGGGTCGACCTGCACAGACAGAAATAATCAAGGTGTCGACCTACAGCTGTAGGTGTGTACCAGAAATGAAGGAGATGGTGGAGGTGTCTGTAAAGCCTTACGCGCCCATACATTCCCAGTGCGCTCACTATGTATACACACTATAACATACAGAGACTTGATGCGAACTCACTTAATTTTATATCACTTTTATTTTTAAATCATATTCAAAAGAACGTTTGTAAGTATAAACATTTTTGACTCGATTCGAAAACAACTCGCGCGTTGAAGAGGGAACACAAAATCCTCAATATAAAATACGCAACGGAAAAGACAACTTAAAGCAGTTTTAAAAATAAAATGACAAGACTCGAGATTTTAGGAAGGGTCTAACACACGCCCTGCGCTACCCTATTCAGTGCCGCACGCGCCCGTCCCCCCCGTACGCCCACGTCTCCACTTTGGCGCCCTGCGCGCACCCTCTCGATGCTGCGCGCCAACTCAACACTACCGCATCACGCGCACGCCCACAGCGCCACGTGCCCCACGCACCCTGTCTCCGTACAACACGTTCGTACACACGCCCTCGCCCGACGCGCCACGACCCGTGCGTACTTGCAGGGCCACGTGCCCCGTGCGCCTGCAGCCACGCTGCCCTCCCGCGTACATTGCCACTCCACTAGTATCTCACTGTGCACACTACGACTTATTCCATATCTTCTCGACATTCAATCTTTCTCCCAAAAATTCTGCAGGGTAACGTCTAAAAATCAGCAATCCCAAAAATCTAAACCTGGACATAGTTCACCAAAATTTTCAGAATAGCTATCTAGAGATTTCTACCAAATCAGAGTTTTTAAAAATAAAACTACAACAATCAATCAACCATCAAATGAAAAAAATTCACAGTATATAGCATTACCAAGCTACTACATGTAAACAGTACGAGTGCATCACCAAAATCACAAACACTCCATGAACCCCTATACAACTAACGCATATACAAACTCGTCTGATCAACTATATATCCCGACACAACAAAAGAAAATACCCTGACAGTCTAGCCATCACCTACCATCTCCACGGGCCGGGTCGCCCTAACAAATCTGCCGTGCGATGCGTCGGTCGCGCGCCGCCAACTGTCCTACACCTCAGGATTAGGATATCGAGGCTCACCAGCAATAACGTCTGCAGCTATACCATAGAACACACAACATAAGTTTAACGCTCAGTAAGTAATGCGATATGAAAGTAAAAGCCGACAATGCAATCCTATCACATGCAGTTTCTACACTCACACTCATGTTGTCACATCTGTGACGCGTAGTGCAGCCACAACAAGGTAAGGAGGAACCACGCCACCCTACACCCTGACACGTCGCCACCGTCCCGAACTCCCCAGCAACGAGGCCCACCAGCTACACACACATATCACCACGCAGCAACCACGTCAGGGTGAGGGTGCACCTCGCGCCACACTACACCCTCACACGTCGCCCCCATCCCAGCCTCACCAGCAACGGGGCCACAGTTGCCACACACACACACTTCGCGACAGCCCAGCTGGCCCATTAATCGAGCGAAATCTGCAACTGGTGAAGTACAGACCCACACACTAGCAGGATCCGCGGTACCACTGTCCATCATCCTCACCGCCGACACATACATGCCGACGGCCCAACTGGCCCACTTATCGAGCAGAATCTGTGCTTGATTACGCACCGGCCTGCACACTAGCAGGATCCGCGGTACCACCACCACGCGTCTCACCACTTACTCAAAATATGTTCAAAATCATTTTCGTTCTTTTTTTAAAACATGATGCATGTCAAACAATACATATACACACCACAATAAATAACATAAATCCTAAAGTATACGGTGTAAGCCCACTTGGGCAAAACACATATATGCACTACTTACCTGGCGTTCTAAGCTCACTCGACGCAAAGATTCGCCAAAAACGCCTCAACATAAAACATAAACAATCACTCGTAAATTTTTGCATCAAAATTCACTGATTACGCTAAAAATCACATTTCTTAACTAAACCCATAAAATCCCAACTAAAACGAGTTACTAATTGGGTTTGGTCGAAACCAGCCTAAACTTTGGACGTGCATAACTTTTGCGTCCGTTATCATAATCGAGCGATTCAAGTGGTTAAACATTCCCCTAGAAACCTAGTTTGACATACTAAGACGAATTTTAAAACGGTAAGCTGCAGCTAGGTGGAAAAACACCAAAACTGAATCTGTCCTTCACCCAAATTTCACGTTTCTGTTTCCTTCAACCAAAACTCACTCAAAACTCGTATCACACACTCAAATCAGCAACGCTAGTACCACACGTGACAATTCCAAGAAAAACGCTCAATAATTTGACTCGGTACAAAATCGACATAAACTTCCGACGTGCATAATTTTTGCGTCGTAACTCAGAATTTAACGATTTTAGCGGCCAAACATTCCTCTAACAACGTAATTTCACCCATAAAAGTTGAATTTAAAACGAATGTTCGTATCTTGGTCCAAATGGCCGAAAACAGAACCTGTCCAAACAAAAATCCCACACTCACTTTAGTTCTTAGTTACCTTCACTCAATTCCATCAACGCTTAGCTGGAATTTGGCCATCTCACACACTCTAAGTTAACCGACTGACATCAGCCAATATCTGAGCCAATGCACAACGCACACTTCCTCGATTTTCTCTGAATTTTGGCCTTCAACACGAACGTCTTCAGCACACACACACGCAGCCATATAATCCTAAACAATCAGCCAAACTCACGAAAAAAAGACCGAGAACGAACTACAACACGATCGAACAGAACCAACACATGGGAGAGTGTTTTACCTCTGGTTCTAGCACGAGCATGGTCGAGCTACACGTCGCCTCGACTCGTCGAAGCTCCCTAACCACATCGGCAGTCGCTAATCTCTCCTTCGGCCGTCAACTATCAATAGCACGCTCGGAGCCCTCTCTCTCTCTCTCTCCCGTCTCTCTTCTCTTGGGTGTCGATGTGCAACAGCCGAATGACTTTCTCCCGAAGCCATTCGGCTATTATGTTATATTTTATTTAATTTATTATAAAAATTTAATTTAATTAATAAAAATTTACCAAAATGCCCTTACCTGTTTTAACCGCCCGTAATTTCGTTAAATTCTCGTACTCCTGGCTTAAAAAATTTCAAAATGTTTCTACGAATTAAATCCCGAGCTTCAAAAATAAATTTCCCGCCAAAAGCTTTCTAAAAATTACAACCGTGACTTAATTGAAGTTTTGAAAATTAAATATAATATTCAAAATTTCTCGGGTTATTACAGTGTCGACCGCGAGGGTCGACTGATTGAGATAAAGAGGATTGAAGTGTCAACTGCTAAAGAAAAGTGTCAACTGGTTTGATGGTGAGTAGAGGGAGGTCGGCCGTGAGCGTCGAGCTGTGCTGTCATAAACGAACGAAATGTCAACCGGTCATTACAGGGGTCGACTGAAAATGTCTTTTAATGTTTTAAAGATTTTATATTTTATTTAAAATGATTTTTAACAAAAAGTCTTACGTTGAGGTTTTCAGTCGATTTTAAAAGTGTTGTTTCAAGTCGAAAAACAAGTTTCAAATTTTCAAATGAATTTCATCAGTGGATCATGAGTAAGAGTATTGAGTAGTAGTGGTCAGGGAACTGAGAATCGTGGTAGATTTTTGGGCCGTGACAGAGATGGTATCAGAGTTTTACCCAACCAGAAGTGTGCCTGACGAGAACGTCAGACCCCTATAAGTAGAGGTGGATAGTGAAGGCATGAGGGTCAGTTACAATTCTCACACCGTTTGGGGAAAAGTAGAGTGTATAGTTAATCAGTAGTAGCAGGAGATGTTACGGGGGTTAGAATCAGTAAGTCAAACCATTCAAATGATTGCCTAACAGCTTCGATCGCCGCACGACGTACTGCGACAACCGAACCAAGAAACGAGGATAATTCAATGACGAAACGACAGTTGACAGAGTTAGTAAATTGGCAGTCTCAGTAGTTAGGGATTCTGCTGAATCAAGAACTACAAGGCAGTGCTGGCTCTAGCTACAACCATGATCAGTCAGGTGACAAATTCTAGAGTTTACGGCCGCCGACGTTTGAGGGACAGTCAACAGACGCGACGGCTGCATAGGAGTGGGTCCATACCATGGAAAGTATGTTTAAGTATGCGAAGGTGGCATAAGAGCACAAGGTTACATTGGCCACGTTTCACCTAGCTAAGGATACCCGATTCTGGTGGGAGTCTATATAGGGCACCGCTGATACTCAGTGTATGTCTTGGAAGAAGTTCAAGGATTCCTTCTATGATAAATATTTTAACAGCACAGTTCATGTGACGAAGAGGATGGTGTTCTTGCAATTGAAGCAAACCACTTTAGTGACGGAGTCCAACCGGCAATTCGAGTCTTTGTCCTGATTTGCCAGTAATTTGGTAAGCTGAAACGAAGATAAGGTGTTCCAGTTCGTACAGAGATTAAAGTCGGAAATATACAAGGGAGTGAAGATAACGGGTATACGAAACGTGCTTTACTCAGAGGTGGTGGCCAAGGCACTTGAGGTGTAAGAGGACAAGATGAAATGTGTTAGGAAAAGAGAAACCTCGAGGAGGTTTTTTTGTGAGATTACTCCTCAACAGAATAGAGGTGTCACTCAGCAGCAACAACAGAGATGCACTAAGAGGCCTAGTGACGGAAAGAGTAGTCAGGGGACAAGCAAACGCACATAGGAGACTGGGAGGTATCCTCAGTGTCAGAAGTGTTTGAGATATCATCCGGGCGAGTGCAAGTTGAGTTCAGAAAGATGCTATAGCTGCAATGAAGCTGGACATTTTTCAAGAGATTGCTTTAAGCCAGAGTTACCCAATGTTTCAATTGCAACGAGGTGAGCCATGTTAGCAGAGATTGTCCAGCTCTAAAGAAGGATCCGACGCGTACAACACCGAGAGTATTCGCCATGATCGAGTCAGGCAAGAATTACCAGCCAGCCGTAGTGTCAGGTACTATATTAGTAAACTTTGTACTTGCATATACTTTGATTGATTCTGGTGTGATGCACTCGTTCGTTGCAACTACATTTGTGGTTAAGTTAGATTTATGGTCTGTGTCAACAGACTGTAGTTACGAGGTAATGTTGCCTTCTGGTGGACGTATGCATTCAAATCAAGTAGTGCGAGATAGCATAGTGTCGGTGGGAAACAAGAATTTATCGGCCAATTTCATTATTATGGGCATAACGGGATATGACGTGATATTATGAATGGATTGACTGTTCAAGCACTACGCTACAATTGACTGTAGGGCAGGCACGGTGAGTTTTCAATCGCCAAATAGTGAGAAGCTTAACTTTCGGGCCGCGAAAAATGCTAGGAGAATATCTGCCATGGCGCCTATCAGTGCTCGTCAAGTTTTGAGCTGTGAGTGTTTTGGTTTTCTTGCCGATATTATTGATGTTCAAGTTACTAAAGAGTTAAAACCTCAGGTTATTCTCGTTGTTAAGGATTTCTTGGAGGTTTTTCTAGATGATTTGCCTGGTATACCTTTGGACCGAGAAATAGAGTTTGCTATAGATGTGTACCCAGGAGTTGAGCCGGTGTCGAAGAATCCTTATAGATTGGCACCAACAGAGCTGAAGGAGTTAAAGAAGCAATTAGGAGAGTTGGTGGAAAAAGGGTTTATACGCCCTAGCTTTTCGCCGTGGGGTGCGCCGATCCTTTTCGTCAAGAAGAAGGATGGGTCGTTACGAATGTGCATCGACTACAGGGAGTTGAATAAACTGACGATTAATAACAAGTACCCTCTACCAATAATAGACGATTTATTTGATCAATTCCAAGGTGCACGGATGTTTTGAAAGATTGACCTGAGATCGAGTTATTATCAGTTGAAGGTAAGGCTAGAAGATATTCCGAAAATGGCTTTTCGGACGTGATATGGGCATTATGAATTCATGGTGATGTCTTTCGGACTGATGAATACCCCAGCCGCCTTTATGGACCTGATGGATAAAGTATTACATGACTACATCGATAAATTTGTTATAGTGTTTATTGATGATATATTGGTGTACTCTCGTAGTAATAATGATCATAAAAAGCACTTGAAGTTGTTGTTGGAGACTTTGAAGCGACACCAACTATATACAACGTTTTCTAAGTGTGAGTTTTGGCTAGATAACATTTAGTTTCTGGGACATGTCATCTCGTGCAATGGCATATCTGTTGATCCAGCAAAGATTCAGGCAGTTAAGTAGTAGCCAAAGTCAAAGATTGTCATGGAGATGCAGAGTTTCCTCGGCTGGCAGGTTATTTCAGGGGGTTCATTGAAGGATTTTCGGAGATTGCAGCGCCTCTGACCCATTTGACGAGGAAGAGTGTGACGTATGTGTGGTCCGAGGATTGCGAATGTAGTTTCCAGACATTGAAGTAGGGATTGACTACTGCTCTGATTTTGACGCTCCCTACCGAGGACGGAAAATTTAGTATTTATTGTGATGCTTCCAAGGTAGGTATTGGATGTGTGCTGATGCAGGAAGAGAGGGGATAGCGTACGCTTCTAGGCAGCTAAGAATTACGAGCAGAACTATCCGACACACGACCTAGAGTTAGCCGCGGTAGTCTTCACACTAAAAATTTATAGACATTATCTGAATAGACAATCGTGTAAAATATATTCGGATCACAAGAGTTTGAATTATATCTTTTCTCAGAAGGAGTTGAATATGATGCAGTGGCGGTGGTTGGAATTCGTGAAGACTATGATGTTAAGATTAAATACCACCCCGACAAGGCAAACGTGGTGGCTGATGCATTGAGCAGGGTGACGGCATCCAATTCGGCGATTGATTCAGCTATGCCACTAACCTTGAATGCAGAATTTCAGAAGTTCAACTTGTAAGTAGTGTCAAATGTATTGGCCATGTTATCGGCTATGTCCTTATAACCTACGATTTTGGAGAAGATTAAGCAGGCCCAGAAGGATGATGCGAAGTGTGATGAAATTAAAGCAAGCATGACTTCTAGTGACAGGTCAAAATTTAGTTATTCGGACGACGAGATTTTTAAGTTTCGGAATTGACTGGTTCGTTTCGGATAATGAGGAGCTAAAGAGTGAGATATTATCGGAAGCTCATTCTACTAGGTTTTCTTTGCACCCAGGAAGCACCAAGATGTATAGAGATCTTAAACAGCATTATTGGTGGCCCAATATAAAAATGATTGTGCCAAAGTATGTTGAGTCATGTTTAATTTGTCAACAGATTAATGCTAAACACCAGAGGCCAGTGGAAAAGATACAACCATTGCTTATTCCCGAATGGAAATAAGACAAGATATCGATGGACTTTGTTATCGGATTGCCTCAGACAACAAAACGTTATGATGACATATGGGTGATTATGGATCGATTAACCAATTCATCACATTTCTTGCAGGTGAAGATGACGTACTCTGTGGACCAGTTCGCCAAATTGTATGTTCAGGAGGTCGTACGGTTGCACGGAGTTCTGACTTCGATCATATCAGACAGAGACCTGAGATTTACATCGAAGTTCTGGAATAGTCTGCACAAAGCCATGGGTACGCAACTTAATTTTAGTACGGCATTTCATCCTTAGATTGACGGACAAATTGAGAGGACTATTTAGACGTTAGAGGATATGCTTCGAGCTTGCGTACTGGAATTTCAGGGTTCGTGGAGCAAATACCTGCCATTGGTGGGTTTTCGTATAACAACAGCTTTTAGGCTACGATAGGTATGGCTTCTTACGAGGCTCTTTTCGGGAAGAAATGCATATCTCCGTTATATTGGGATAAAGTCGACGAGGCAATATTGGTTGGTCCAGATATTTTGCAGCAGACAGCAGAGAAAGTTTCATTTATTCGGCAACGTATTTTAATAGCTCAAATCCGACAAAAGAGTTATGCAGATTGACGGAGATGAGAGTTAGAATTTGAGGTAGATGATTAACTTTTACTGAAAATTTTGCCATTCAAAGGAGCTGTGAGATTTGAAAAAATAGGCAAGTTGAACCCAAGATTTATTGGATCATTTCCTATTACGAAAAGAATATGAAGAGCAGCTTACCAGTTGCAGCTACCAGCCTCGATGGAGGGAATTCACAATGTATTCCACGTTTCCATGTTAAGGAAGTGTATGCGAGATCCTTCCCACGTCGTGGAGTAGCAGGATATAGAGATTCAACCCACATTGACGTATGAGAAGAAGCCAGTGTAGATCATGATTTATGCAGTGAAGATTTTACGCAACAAGTAAATTCCACTGGTGAAAGTATTATGGCGCAATCACAATGTGGAAGAAGCAACCTGGGAGTGACAACAGAGCATGATGAGCCGATATCCAGGATTATTCGAAAAACAAATTTTGAGAAACAAATTTTTGTAAGGAGGGTGGAATGTAACACCCGAAACTTTCTGATAAAACTAATTTTTCTATTTTACGTAATTATAATCGGCGGAGTTGTGATCAGACTTGATAGCGGGGAATCTCTACCATTAAGTATAACATTATTTTGAGATTAATGGAGAAAAGAAAATTTTAACAATTCAAACTGAATCGAACCAAATAACAGGTATATTAAACGGTTAAAGGTTGAAGGCGAAAAGGTAATTTGGTTTAATTATTATAAAAAAAAAAAAAGAGTACAAGCATAAAGCCCTCTTCTCTTCTTTCCTTCCCCGCGTGAAAGCTCTTCTCTTCGGTGTTTTCCTTCGTTCTAGTGACGTTCAGCGACGATTCTCCTCCATTCTCCTTTGATCTTTTGATTTAAGATAAGTCTTCAGTTAGTTCTTAGTAGATAGTTAGTAATTTAGTTACTTTGAGCGTTAAAAATGAAGTTATAAGGGGTATTAGGTGGTTTGATGAAAACCTAGGAGTGAGCTGTGGAAAATTGAAGTTAGAGTTGATTTCTATCAGTATGTTGGTGTTTAAACTAGAAGTAGAAGTAGGTTACGGACTTTTATGGGAAAGATCAAGCATTTGGATTGTCGAGTGCTCGAATGGTGGAACGGTTTCTGTTCAGCCACATTCGGCTAAACTATAGGTGTTAGATTAAGAGTTTATTTAGACCATTAGAAGTTAGACGTTCTTGGAAGCTCGTAGCATTTTGAATCGTCCAAATTGGACGAGTATTGGAGAAGTTATGAATTTTCGAAGTTGGTGGGAAATTGAGTGGGATTTCAGGTTTGGTAGAGAGTTTGGTTTTGTACGAGTTATGACTTTCGAACTAGGAATTTATGAGTTAAACGAAATATAATTAATGGATATGTGGTTTTATAGGTTCTTCTGTTAGTAAGCCGTATTCGGAGAACGAGTTGCTAAAGACGCCAGGTAAGTAATATAGTAACAATTTTGCCTTCAGTCCTACATCACAGTTCAGTTGTATGCATTGGACATTTATTTTATGTTATACTTTCATGGTTGTGCATCATTGTTTTAATGTACAAGAACGAGACGAAAATGAATTTTCATGTATTTATGAGACGAAAATAGCAGGATGTGGGTAGTGAAGAACGAAATTGAGAAGATACGTAAATATATAATGAAGGTGGGGCTGAGTAGCATGGTCTTATGAGGGAGGCTGTGAGGTATGTCATTTCTTCCCCCGCTTTATGTGATGGCCCTGTTCTTATAAGAGGGATTACGAGCAGTACCACTTTACTAGGACAAAGTTGGCTTTGTTATATGAGGGGGACCGTGAGATGGGTCGCCTTGATCTAGTGCGCAAATAAGAACCCAGTAGTAAGAAGATAAAGAAGATGTAAGAAAGAAATGAAAACAAAAGTATAAACGAAATTGTAGAAACTGCATGTGTTAGTGGGTGTTTGATTTAGTGTATGTTTATGTGCATTACTCACTTAGTATTAGGATAATAGTTGAGTTCTGTTATGTAGGTGACAAAACGATAACTGGTGTTTATGTGCATTATTCACTTAGTATTAGGATAATAGTTGAGTTCTGTGATGTAGGTGACAAAACGATAACTGGTGAGTATTTAGAGCGAGATCAGGACCAGGAGCCAATTAGAGGAGTACGCTCGTGGATGATCCAGCCAGCGCGGTATTCATGGTACGGGTGTAGAGGTCGAATTGGAGTCATTTTGAGTCATTTTGTTAATAAAATAGTTCAAAAGTTCAATGGTAGACTGGATGTATTTAACGATTTTTAGTTGATTGCAAAAATAATAGTTTTTGTTGTTTTTAACGTGGAGTCCAAATTGATCGTATTTGGGGAAAATTGAGGGTTTATTGAGGTTCTGTGAGAGAAGTGCCAACCGGTAGGCTTAGTGGTCGACCAGACCCTGCATGTGTCGACCGCGAGTGTCGACCTGCGCAGGTAGAGCTGAAGTAAGTGTCGACCTATAGTTGTAGGTGTCGATCGGTAGTGTGAAAAATGGCAGCGGTGTCGATTGTGAGGGTCGACCTGCACAGACAGAGAAGATCAAGGTGTCGACCTACGGCTATAAGTGTGGACCAAAAATTAAGGAGATGGTGGAGGTGTCGATCACGAGGGTCGACTGATGGAGACAGAGAGGATTGAAGTGTCAACCGCTAAAGAAAAGTGTCGACCGGTTTGAGGGTGAGTAAAGGGAGGTCGACTGTGAGGGTTGACCTGTGCCTGCAGAGACGACGAAGTGTTGACCAGTGACGACAGGGGTCGACCGAAAATGTATTTTAATGTTATAAAGATTTGATATTATATTTAAAATGATTTTTAACCAAAAGTCTTAAGATGTGAGGTTTTCATCTGATTTTAAAAGTGTTGTTTCAAGTCGAAAAATAAGTTTCAAATTTTCAAACAAATTTTATCAGTGGATCATGAGTAAGAGTGGTAAGTAGTAGTGGTCAGCGAAACGAAAATCGTAGTGGATTTTTGGGTCGTGACAATTAAACCTATTCTCTAAGTTATCATTTCTTTACTTGGAAAGAAGTGTATGACGATAGCTTTAATATTTGTTTATTGGACAGCTTTGGGTTTGTTTTGTATAACTTCTTTTCCTGAACATATTTTGCATTGATATTTTAAAGTGATATTCTTAACTCATAAGATACCAAAAATTTCAAGGGATTTGGAACTAATTTGCATTGTGAACTTTCTGCCTATTTTTAAGTCTCATTCGCTTGGTCGAGCTCTTTTAGTGCTAACATTTTTGTGGGTGTAGAATGCACCCTTTACAGTCCATAAGCGTGTCAAAACAAATCATGGACGCCCACTAATAGTCAAAGAACACCCAGTGCTTGAGAAATTTAAAGAGGTTTATAAGTAGAAGCTTACTCAGCTGTACAACTTACCTAGAGACTCTCACACTGAAGTGTTGTCGAAGTTTCTTGAGAGTTTTTAGCCTTTATGATGTGATACAGGATCCGTCCATTAACATAAGAGCATCTAAAATTTCTAACAATTTTGCTAATACTTGTTATGTGGGTGATCAATGGGAAAAGAACAATCAATGCCTCAATTTCAATAATTTGGAAAACAAATTTAATTAGGAATTCAACATGATTAAGCATAAATGAAGAATAAAACACAAATCAAAGGGATTGTTGAAATATGTTGAATCTGACCCTCGAAGACTATTTGATAATTTTCAAAGTTTTATCAATCTTAAATAAAAAAGTGTTCTTCATGAATATTGTATTTGACTTCTCAAGATTTTCGAAAAAGGGTGGCAGGTTGAAAATGGAGATCATTTGCTGTGTTCACTAGATTAGTTGTAATAACTTAGAAAATTTCAGATTTTAAATCTAATTTATAAAATTTTTAATTTAATCTCGGTTGGAGTTTCGAGAAATATTTTAACAGGTAAATTAAGTTATAAAACTCGGAATCTAGTTTTAGTGATGGTTTTTGAAATTTTAAAGTCGGGAGAACTAGAATTCAACGAAATTATGGGCGGTTAAAATACGTGAGGACATTTTGGTAAATTTTTATTATTTAAATTAACTTAAAAAAAATAACATAACAACCGAATGGCTTCGGGAGGAAGCCATTCGGCTGTTGCACTTCGACACCCGAGAGAAGAGAGACGCGAGAGAGAGAGAGAGAGCGACCATGTGAGGCGAGAGAAATCGGGAGAGGGTGATCGGCCGGCGAGCGACGGAAGAGAGAGGCGCGGGACTCGGGTTCTCCCGTGAGCTAAGGCAAAGTACAGCTTGGTGTTGCCCGTGCTGAAGACTGAAAGTATGCTTCCTCCCTGATTTGGTCGTGTTCGACCGAGTGATGGTCGTCTTCCTTCCATCATTGGTGAAATTGGATTAAAGTTGAAATTGTAATAACCCGGAAAATTCTAAATTTTAAATCTAACTTCTGAAACTTTTAATTTAATTTCGGTTGGGGTTTCGGGAAACTATTTTAACGGGTAATTCAAGTTATGAAACTCGGAATCTACTTTGTGATGGTTTTTGAAATTTTAAAGTCGGGAGGACGAGAATTTAATGAAGTTACGGACGATATAACATGTGAGGGCATTTTGGTAAATAAATTAATTAAATTAAAAAAAAACAAAAACTTGTTAAGTGGAATGGCTTCACGAAGAAGCCATTCCACTTCACGCGTTCTGCAAGTCGAATGCCCGAGAAGAGGGAGACGCGGGAGAGGGAGAGAAAACTCCGAGCTCCGACGACGGCTGACGACCGGAGTAGAGGTTAACGGCAGCCGACGTAGTTAGGGAGCTCCAACGAGTCGGGAAGACATGTAGCTCGACCATTCCCGTGCTGAAGACCCAAGGTAAACTGCCCTCCTCCCTTTCAATTTCTGCCAGCAAATGGGGAGTTCGGTTGCTTCCGAACTCCCACTTTGTTTGAGCTCGGTCCTTGGTGTTTAGAGGCTAGGGCGGGTGCACTAGGGGCTCGGCATTTCCTCCCCCAACCCGACCCAGAACAGGTGGGAAGGTCCACTGCTCTTCCTCTATTTTCTGCGGCCGAAGGTGTAGTGTTGCATGTGTTCCTGCCTCGGCTAATTGTGCAAAAGTGTGGAGGGATTTGCAGCAGGGGAAAAAAGGGTAGGCATTGGTGGTGTTTTGGTTTTGAGGAGAAAACCGGGGGGGAGGATTGTTTTGCCATTCAAACTTTCTGATCGAGAAGTTTCGAATTGTTGTTAGTTTATGCACAATTAATTGGAATGTGGCTGCTTGGTGAATAAGTTGGTGAAATTGGGTCGAAGTTGAGATTTTCAATTTTTTTTTCGTATAAACAGATTCTGTTTTTGGCCGTTTTGGTCTGGCTTCGGTTGACCGTTTTCAATTCTGTTTTGTGGGTTAAACTAGGTTATTAGAGGAACGTAAGGCCGCTGGAATCGTTCGATTTTGATATCCGACGCAAAAGTAATGCGCGTCGTAAGTTTATGTCAGATTTTGGTCTAAGTCAAATTAGTGAGCGTTTTTCATAGAATTGGGATGTGTTATAGTGGCATGGTTGTTTTTGATACGTAAAGCCAATTTTGAGTGAGTTTTGGTTGAAGAAAAACAAAAAAGTGAAATTGAATAAAAAGGGGTAGATTCGGTTTCTAGGTTTTTCCACCTAGCAGCGGCTTACCAATTTAAAATCCGTCTTAGTATGTTAAACTAGGTTCCTAAGGGGACGTTTAGCCACTTGAATCGTTCAATTACGTTGATGGACGCAAAAGTTATGCGCTTCTGAACTTTAGACTGGTTTTCGGCCGAACATAATTGGTGACCCGTTTTAGTTGGAATATAATGGGTTTAGTTAAGGAAAGTTATTTTTAGCTTATTTGGTGAATTTTGAAGCGACGATTGATAAATGATTGTTTGTGCTTTAGGTTGAGGCATTTTTTGGCGAAACTGAGCGTTGAGTGAGCTTAGTACGCCAGGTAAATAGTGGATACATGCGTTTTGCCCACGTGGGCCTACACAGTAGAACTTTAGAATTTATGTGATTGATTGTGGTGTGTGTGCGTATTGTTGACATGCATCATTTTTTTCAAAAAGGGAACGAAAATGATTTTTGAGCATATTTTGAGTAAGTGGTGAGACGCGTGGCGGTGGTACCGCGGATCCTGCTAGTTTGTGGGCCGGTGCGTAACCAACCGTGGATTTTGCTCGAGTAGTGGGCCGGTTGGGCCGTCACGCGGCGTGTATGTGTTGACGGTGAGGGTGATGGGCAGTGATACCGCGGATCCTACTAGTGTATGGGCCGGTGCAACACCAGTCGCAGATTCCGCTCGAGGAGTAGGCCGGCTGGATTGTCGTGAAACGTGTGTGTGGCAACTGTGGCCCCGTGCTGGGGAGGCTGGGACAGGGGCGACGTGTCAGGGTGTAGTGTGGCGCGAGGTACACCCTCAACTTGATGTGGTTGCTGTGTGGTGATGCATGGGTGTAGCTTGTGGGCCTCGTTGCTGGGGAGTCCGGGACGGTGGCGACGTGTCAAGGTTTAGGGTGGCGCTAGGTTCCTCCTTACCCAGGTGTGGCTACACTACGCGTCACAGATGTGACAACATGAATGTGAGTGTAGAGACTACATGTGATAGGATTGCATTGACGGCTTTTACTTTCATACTGTACTACTTACTGAGTGTTAGGCTTATGATGTGTGTTCTATGGTGTAGGTGCTGACGATTTTGCTGGTGAGCCTCAAACGCCTAGACCTGAGGCATAGGATGGTTGGCGGCGTGCGACCGAGGCACCGGACGACAGATTTTGTTAAGGCAACCCCACCCATGGTGACGGTAGGTGGTGGCTTGGATATTGCGGGCATTTTATTTTGCTGTGTCGATGTACAGTTGATTAGACAAGTTGTATAGGCGTCGGTTGTATAGGGGTTTATGGAGTGCGTGTGAGATTTCGGTGACGCACGCGTTTATTTTACATGTAGGAGCTTGGTATTGCTCTATACTGTGGACTTTCCTCATTTATAATTGATAGATTTTCGTTGTTTTTTTAAACTTTGATTTTTTTTTTTTCTGTTATGGAGATTCTCTGGATGGTTTATAGATAAATATTGTTAGTTTTTGGTGAACTGTGTGCACGGTTTAAATTTTGGGATAGCCAGTTTTTAGGTGTTACTCTGCCGAAATTTTGAAAGAGAGGTTGGGTGTCGAGAGGATATGGAATAGGTCGGGATGTGCACAGTAAGTGTTAGAGAAGTGTGGAGTGGAACGGAAGTGCGGCGTGGTCACAGGTGCGCGAGGCACGCGGCCCTGCGGGTGCTCACTGGTCGTGCGGCGTCAGGTGAGGGCGTGCATGCGGACGTGTGGTACGGAAGCAGGGTGCGTGGGGCACGCAGCACTGTGAGCGTGTGCGTGACGGGGTGATGTTGAGTTGGCGCGCGCGCAACGCGAAGGTGCACGTGGGGCGTTGAATTGGGGACGTGAGTGCACGGCACCGAATTTGTGTAGTTCGAGGGGTGTGTTGGACTCCTTCCTAGGATTTCGAGTCTTGTCGGTTTATTTTAAAACTATTTTAAATTGTTTTCTTTTCCACTGCGTAGTTTTTAAATTGAGGATTTCGTGTTCCCTCTTCAAGACGCGAGTTGTTTTTGAATCGAGTCGAAATTTTTTCATACTCACAAATGTTCTTTTAAGATGTTTTGAAAACGAAAGTGATAGTAAATTGAGTGAGTTGTGTCAAGTCTCTGTATGTCATAGTGTGTAGACGTACTGTACCGCACTGGGAACATGTGGGTTTCTCGGGGTGTTACAGCTATAGTATCAGAGCCACAGGGTCGACGTCGTTTAGAGGATTACCTAACACCGCCAGCCGCTGCACGGGAGCACTCCACCAACTGTAAGTGTTTAGATTTAAATTTATTGTAGGATTAATGTGAGTTTTGTATATGTTAAAGGTAGGAAATGTCAGGAGAGGCGAGAGGCAGAGGTAGAGGCCGACCACGACGAGAGGCGCCTAGAGCTGTGGACGATATGGATGATACCGTCCGGCAGCTTACCGAGTTAGTCCACCGTCAGTCTCAGCAGTTGGAGAGATTTATGAGTAGGGACGACCAGGGTTAATCTAGCGCCCAGAGTTCGTCTGACAGAGGGGGTGATAGGCTTCATAGACTTAGACCCCCGACTTTTGACGGGTCATCTCCAGATCCTCTCAGTGCTGAGGAGGTGATACGGAGCATGGAGAGGATGATGGGTTTTACAAAGGTGGAGGAGCAGGATAAAGTTTCTAGTGCGGCATTCTATCTGGCTAAGGATGCAAGCCATTGGTGGGATATTGTAGTGGCCACGAGAGATGTGGAGACCATGACCTGGGAGGAGTTCAGGTTGGTGTTTTTCGGTAAGTATTTCAGTCATTCTGTCAGGACACAGAAGATGGTGGAGTTTGCGCAGTTATGGCAAACCAGCACTGTGGCCGACTATGTACGACAGTTTGACGCCTTGTCGCGATTTGCAGGGCATTTGGTGAGCCTCGATGAGAATAAGGTACATCAGTTTGTGCAGGGTCTGAAGCCAGATATCTATATGGGCATGCGAATTACAGCGACCTGAGGCATGCCATACGAGGAGGTGGTAGCGAAGGCCCTGGACATTGAGAAGGCTCGGGCGAAGCTAGTTCCAGTAGCCAGGGGAGCACTAAGAGGCCACAGGGGTCGGGACAGTTTCTAGTGTGCCCGAAGTCTCAGAGAAGCCACCCGGGTGAGTGCAGAGTGGGCCCAGTGCGATGTTATAATTGTGGCGAGGTGGGCCACATGGCTAGGGAGTGTTAGAAGCCGCGTTAGAACTGCTGCTTCAATTGCAGTGAGGTGGGACACTTTGCCAACAGATGCCCAGCTGCGAGCAGGACGTCAGCCAGAATTACACCGAGGGTCTTTGCCCTTTTTGAGCCAGATGATGCTGCCCAGCCATCAGTGATTGCAGGTAACATTTTTGTTTATGGTGTGACAGCTTATACTTTGATTGATACGGGCGCTACGCACTCGTTTGTGTCGACGGGTTTTGTTGTTAAGGCAAACTTGGAGTTCAGTCTCGCCGAGCGACATTATGATGTGACCTTGTCATCAGGGGAACATTTGTATTCAGAACAGGTGGTGCGGGGCAATGTGGTGACAGTGGAGAAAAAGCAGTTATATGCCGAGCTAGTCATACTCCATATGAGCGGTTATGAGGGGATCTTGGGAATGGACTGACTGTTCAGACATATGCCAAGATTGACTGCAGAACCTGAGAGGTTCATTTTCGGCCCTCGGGCGAGGAAAGCTACACATTTAAAGCAAGTAAAGGTCTTGCCAGAATTTCTGCTATCTTTTCTCGTCAGACTCCACAGTTGTTGGGCAAGGGTTGCCAGGGATTTTTGGCAAGTGTCGGGGATGCACAGTCACAGGGTGATACTCGGATACAAGATATTCTTGTTGTGCAGGAGTTCCCGGAGGTGTTTCGTGATTATTTGCAAGGGTTACCCCTTGATAGGGAGATCGAATTCGAGATAGATGTTTTCCCAGGTGCCGAGCTGGTGTGCAAGAACTCGTATAAGTTAGCACCTACCGAACTTAAGGAGCTGAAGGCTCAGTTGGAGGAACAGACGGATAAGGGCTTTATACGCCCTAGTTTTTCACCTTGGGGTGCGCCAGTTCTATTCGTCAAGAAGAAGGACGGATTCCTATGTATGTGTATTGACTATCGGGAGTTGAATAAGTTGACGGTGAAGAACAGGTATCCATTGCCGAGAATTGACGATTTGTTTGATCAGCTACAGGGTGCCCGAGTGTTTTCTAAGATCAACCTGAGGTCCTGCTATCATCAGTTGAAGGTGAAGGAAGAGGATGTACCGAAGACGGCCTTTAGGATGAAGTACGGGCATTTTGAATTCCTGGTTATGTCTTTCAGGTTGACCAATGCCCCTGCAGCATTTATGGATCTGATGCACCGAGTGTTCAGGGAGTACCTGGACAAGTTTGTGATCGTGTTCATCGACGACATTCTGATTTATTTGCGGAATGAGAAGGAGCACAGGGAGTACTTGAGGAACCATATTGACTATTCTGAGACAGCATCTGCTGTACGCTAAGTTCTCGAAGTGCGAGTTTTGGTTGGACAGGATTCACTTCTTGGGGCATATTATCTCCTATGAGGGTATTTCAGTTGATCCGGTGAAAGTTCAGACTGTAAAGGAATGGTCGCGGCTGACCAATGCTAGCGAGATACGCAGTTTTCTAGGGTTGGTATGATATTATCGGAGATTTATTAAGGGGTTCTCTAAGATCCCGGCTCCCTTGACCCGGTTGACCAGAAAGAATGCGAAGTATGAATGGACCAACAGGTGTGAGGACGACTTTCAGACATTGAAGCAGAGATTGACTACGGCTCCTATAGTGACGCTGCCCGTGGAAGGAGAGAAGTTTTGCATTTATTGTAATGCCTCAAGGATTTGTTTGGGTGTGTTTTGATGCAGGGTGGGAGAGTCATTGCCTATGCCTCTAGGCAGTTGAAGGCCTACGAGCAGAATTATCCCACTCACGATTTGGAGCTGGCGGCTGTTGTATTGCACTCAAGATTTGGAGGCATTACCTTTATGGGCAGCAGTGCGAGATTTACTCAAACTGTCAGAGCTTGAGGTACATTTTCACGCAGAAGAAGCTGAATTTGAGACAGAGGAGATGACTCGAGCTGGTCAAGGATTGCGATGTGGAGATCAAGTACCACCCACGAAAGGCGAACGTGATGGCAAACGCCTTGAGTCGGGTGACAGCTTCGACTTCTGCCATGACTTTGATAGGGTCTATTGAGATGCAGAGCTTTGGCCTGGAGGTGGTTTCTGATCTGGCCGCCACTCTCTCAGCCTTGTCGTTGAGGCCGACTATTCTGGACAGGATCAGACAGGCCCAGGAGACTTACTCGGAGTGTAGCGAGCTGAAGGCGAGTATGGAGGCCAGACCTGATTCTGAGTTCAGCTATTCAGAGGACGGGATTCTGAAATTTAGAGATAGGTGGTACGTCCAGAAGGATGAGGAGCTGAGGAGGGGATATATTATCAAAGGCTCATTCATCTTCTTTCTCTGTGCATCCCGGAAGCACTAAGATGTATAAGGATTTGAAGCAGCACTATTAGTGGCCTAACATGAAATGAGCAGTGGCTGAGTATGTTGAGATCTGCGTTGTCTGCCAGCAGGTGAAGGCGGAACATCAACGACCATCTGGGATGCTCCAACCATTGCCGATTCCGTAGTGGAAGTGGGAGCGGATCACTATGGATTTTGCGGTGGGACTGTCGAGGACTGCCAAGTTCCATGATGTCATCTGGGTGATTGTAAACAGATTGACGAAGTCGTCTCACCTTTTGCCTGTGAGGATGACTTATACCATGGATCAGTTTTCCCAGTTATATATTAAGGAGATAGTCAGACTTCATGAGATTTCGGTGTCGATTGTTTCAGACCGAGACCCCAGGTTCACGTCCAAGTTTTGGAGGAGTTTGCCTAAGGCTATGGGCACCATATTGGATTTCAGTACGGCCTTCATCCTCAGACCGATGGGCAGTCAGAGCGGACTATACAGATTCTGGAGGATATGCTTAGGGCCTGTGTGTTGGAGTTTCAGACGGTTTGGAGTAAGTTCTTACCGTTAGTGGAGTTCTCATATAATAACAGATACCAGTCCACCATTGGTATGGCGCAGTACGAGGCTCTCTACGGAAGGAAGTGCAGCTCACCATTGTATTGGGATGAGGTTGGGGAGGCCCGATTGATAGATCCTGAGATTTTACAGCAGACTGTCGACAAAATTTCTGTGATACAGAAGAGGATTGAAGCTGCTCAGAGTCGATAGAAGAGTTATGCTGACTAGAGGCGTCGGGAGTTGGAGTTTAGTGAGGGCGACGAGGTATTTCTGAAGATCTCGCCGTTCAAGGGAGTGGTGAGGTTCGAAAAGCGGGGGAAGTTCAACCCTCGGTTTGTGGGACCATTCCCGATTGTCAAGCAGATTCGGAGAACTGCGTACTAGCTTCAGTTACCTTCGTCGGTGGATGCCATCCATGATGTTTTCTGTGTCTCGATGCTGAGAAAGTGTATGCGCGATCCCTCTCAAGTAGTGCCACAATAGGATATAGAGATTCAACCGACGGTGTCCTACGAAGAGAAACTAGTGAGGATCTTAGGATCAGTTGTGAAGGTGCTGCGCAACAAGAAGATCCCTTTGGTCAAGGTGTTGTTGCGCAATCTTGGTGTGGAAGAGACTACTTGGGAGCGGCGTGAAGACATGGAGCGTCAGTATCCTAACTTATTCGGTACGTAAATTTTGGGGTCAAAATTTTTATAAGGTGGGGGGATGTAATAACTTAGAAAATTTCTAATTTTAAATCTAATTTCTAAAATTTTTAATTTAATTTCGGTTGGGGTTTCGGGAAACTATTTTAACGGGTAATTCAAGTTGTGAAACTCGGACTCTACTTTGTGATGATTTTTGAAATTTTAAAGTCGGGAGGACGAGAATTTAACGAAGTTACTGACGATATAAACATGTGAGGGCATTTTGGTAAATCAAGTAATTAAATTAAAAAAAAAAACAAAAACCTGTTAAGTGGAATGACTTCACGAAGAAGCCATTCCACTTCACGCGTTCTGCAACCTGAATGCCCGAGAAGAGGGAGACGCGGGAGAGGGAGAGAAAACTCCGAGCTCCGACGACGGCTGACGACTGGAGGAGAGATTAGCGGCAGCCCACGTGGTTAGGGAGCTCCGACGAGTCGAGACGACGTGTAGCTCAACAATTCTCGTGCTGAAGACCCAAGGTAAACCGCCCTCCTCCCTTTTGATTTCTGCCAGCAAGTGGGGAGTTCAGTTGCTTCCGAACTCCCGCTTTGTTTGAGCCCGGTCCTTGGTGTTAAGAGGCTAGGGCGGGTGCGCTAGGGGCTCGACATTTCTGCCCCAAACCGGACCCAGAATAGGTGGGAATGTCCCCTGCTCCTCTATTTTTGGTGGCCGAAGGTGTAGTGTTGCCTGTGTTCCTGCCTCGACTAGTTATGCCAAAGTGTGGAGGGATTTGCAGTAGGGGAAAAAGGGGTGGGCATCGGTGGTGTTCTGGTTTTGAGGAGAAAACTAGGGGGGATTGTGCTGCCATTCAAACTTTCTGATCGAGAAGTTTCGAATTGTTGTTAGTTTATGCACAATTGATTGGAATGTGGCTGCTTGATGAACAAGTAGGTGAAATTGGGTCGAAGTTGACATTTTCAATTTTTTTTCGTATAAAACAGATTCTGTTTTTGGTCGTTTTGGTCTGGCTTTGGTTGATCGTTTCCAATTCTATTTTGTGGGTTAAACTAAGTTTTTAGAGGAACGTATGGCCGCTAGAATCGTTCGATTCCGATATCCGACGCAAAAGTGATACGCGTCGGAAGTTTATGTCAGATTTTTGTTCAAGTCAAATTAGTGAGCGTTTTTCGTAGAATTGGGACGTGTAATAGTGGGATGGCTGTTTTTGATACGTAAAGTCAATTTTGAGTGAGTTTTGGTTGAAGAAAAACAAAAAAATATGAAATTGAATAAAAAGGGGCAGATTCAGTTTCAGGGTTTTTCCATCTAGCTGCGACTTACCGTTTTAAAATCCGTCTTAGTATGTTAAACTAGGTTCCTAAGGGGACGTTTAGCCACTTGAATCGTTTGATTCTGTTGACGGACGTAAAAGTTATGCTCGTCCGAATTTTAGGCTGGTTTTCGGCTGAACCAAATTGGTGACCCGTTTTAGTTGGAATATCATGGGTTTAGTTAAGGAAGGTTATTTTTAGCTTATTTGGTGAATTTTGAAGCGAATATTGATAAATGATTGTTTGTGCTTTAGGTTGAGGCATTTTTTGGCGAAACTGAGCGTTGCGTGAGCTTAGTACGCCAGGTAAATAGTGGATACATGCATTTTGCCCAAGTGGGCCTACACAGTAGAACTTTAGAATTTATGTGATTGATTGTGGTATGCGTGCGTATTGTTGACATGCATCATTTTTTTCAAGAAGGGAACGAAAATGATTTTTTAGCATATTTTGAGTAAGTGGTGAGACGCGTGGCGGTGGTACCGCGGATCCTGCTAGTGTGTGGGCCGGTGCGTAACCAACCGTGGATTTTGCTCGAGGAGTGGGCAAGTTGGGCCGTCACGCGGCGTGTATGTGTTGACGGTGAGGGTGATGGGCAGTGGTACCGCGGATCCTAATAGTGTGTGGGTCGGTGCAACACGAGTCGCGGATTCCTCTAGAGTGGGCCGGCTGGGCTGTCGCGAAACGTGTGTGTGGCATATGTGGCCCCGTGCTGGGGAGGCTGGGACGGAGGCGACGTGTCAGAGTGTAGTGTGGCGCGATGTACACCCTCACCTTGATGTGGTTGTTGTGTGGTGATGCGTGTGTGTAGCTTGTGGGCCTCGTTGCTGGGGAGTCAGGGACGGTGGCGACGTGTCATGGTTTAGGGTGGCGCTAGATTCCTCCTTACCCTGGTGCGGGTACACTACGCGTCACAGATATGACAACATCAGTGTGAGTGTAGAGACTACATGTGATAGGATTGCATTGACGGCTTTTACTTTCATACTGTACTACTTACTGAGCGTTAGGCTTATGATGTGTGTTCTATGGTGTAGGTGCTGACGATTTTGCTGGTGAGCCTCGAGAGCCTCGTCCTGAGGCATAGGACGGTTGGCGGCATGCGACCGAGGAACCAGACGGCGGATTTTGTTAGGGCGACCCGACCCGTGATGACGGTAGGTGGTGGCTTGGCTATTATGGGCATTTTATTTTGCTGTGTCGATATACAGTTGATTAGACAAGTTGTATAGGCGTCGGTTGTATAGGAGTTTATGGAGTGCGTGTGTGATTTTGGTGACGCATGCGTTTGCTTTATATGTAGGAGCTTGGTATTGCTCTATACTGTGGACTTTTCTTATTTATAGTTGATAGATTTTCGTTGTTTTTTTTAATTTTGATTTTTTTTTCTGTTATGGAGATTCTCTGGATGGTTGATAGATAAATATTGTTAGTTTTTGGTGAACTGTGTGCAGGGTTTATATTTTGGGATAGCTAGTTTTTAGGCGTTACTATGCCGAAATTTTGGAAGAGAAGTTGGGAGTCAAGAGGATATCGAATAGGTCGGGATGTGTACAGTAAGTGTTAGAGAAGTGTGGAGTGGAGCGGAAGTGCGGCGTCGTCACAGGTGCGCGGGGCACGCGGCCCTGCGGGTGCTCACGAGTCGTGCGGCATTGGGTGAGGGCGTGCGTGCGGACGTGTGGTACGGAGGCAGGGTGCGTGAGGCACGCGGTGCTGTGAGCGTGTGCATGACGGGGTGATGTTGAGTTGGCGCGCGCGCAACGCGATGGTGCACGCGGGGCGTTGAAGTGGGGACGTGAGTGCACGCACCAAATTTGTGTAGTTCGAGGGGTGTGTTGGACTCCTTCCTAGGATTTCGAGTCTTGTCGGTTTATTTTAAAACTATTTTAAATTGTTTTCTTTTCCACTGCGTAGTTTTTATATTGAGGATTTCGTGTTCCCTTTTCGGGATGCGAGTTGTTTTTGAATCGAGTCGAAAATTTTTCATAATCACAAATGTTCTTTTGAAGATATTTTGAAAACGAAAGTGGTAGTAAATTCAGTGAGTTGTGTCAAGTCTCTATATGTCATAGTGTGTAGACGTACTGTAGCGCACCGGGAACGTGTGGGTTTCTTGGGGTGTTACAGAAATTTTAAGCATTTTGGTGTGAAAAAAAAGTTCTGTTGTTAGCCGTTTTGGCCTAACTTTGGTTATTCGTTTTAAATCCTGTTTTTGTAGGTTAAATTAGGTTATTAGAGAAACGTTTTGTCGCTGTAATCATTCGATTCTGAGATCCGATGCAAAAGTTATGCGCGTCGGAAGTTTATGTCGAATTTTAGACCGAGTCAAATTATTGAGCATTTTTCGTAGAATTATGACGCGTGGTATTAGCATTGCTGATTTTAGTGTGTAAGATGAGTTTTGAGTAAATTTTGGTTGAAAAAAATGAAAATGTGAAATTTGGGTGAAGGTCAAATTTGGTTTTGGGGTTTTTTTCACCTAGCTGCGGCTTACCGTTTTAAAATCCGTCTCAGTATGTTAAACTAAGTTCCTAAGGGAATGTTTATCCTCTTGAATCACTTAATTTCGATAATGGAAGCAAACGTTATGTGCATTCGAAGTTTAGGCTGGTTTTTGGTCGAACCGAATTAGTGACTCGTTTTAGTTGGGATTTCTTGGGTTTAGTTAAAGAATGTGATTTGCAACATATTTAGTGAATTTTGATACGAAGATTGATGAGTGATTGTTTATGTTTTAAGTTGAGGCTTTTTTTGGCGAATTTATGCGTCGAGTGACTTAGTACGCCAGGTAAGTAATGCATGCATGTGTTTTGCCCAGATGGGCCTACACCGTGGAACTTTAAGATTTATGTTATTGATTGTGGTGTGCATGCATATTGTTTGACATGCATCATGTGTTTTAAAGAAAAAAAAGGAAATACAAATGGTTTTGAACATATTTTGAGTAAGTGGTGAGACGCGTGGCGGTGGTACCACGGAACCTGCTAGTGTGTGGGCCGATGTGTAACCAACCGTGAATTTTGCTCGAGCAGTAGGCCGGCTGGGCCGTCACGCGGCATGTATGTGTCGGCGGTAAGGATGATAGACAGTGGTACCGCGGATCCTACTAGTGTGTGGGCCGGTGCAATAGCAGTCATGGATACTGCTCTAGAAGTGGGCCAGCTGGGCTGTCACGAAATGTGTCTGGCAACTGGGGCTTCGTTGCTGGTAGGCTTGGACGGGGGTGACGTGTCAGGGTGTAGTGTGGCACGAGATACACCCTCACCCTGATGTGGTTGCTGTGTGGTGATGCGTGTGTGTAGCTTGTAGGCCTTGTTGCTGGGGAGTGCAGGACGGTGACGACGTGTCAGGCTGTAGGGTGGTGCTAGGTTCATTCTCACCCTAGTGCGGCTGCACTACGCGTTACAGATGTGACAACATGAGTGTGAGTGTAAAGACTGCATTGTATAGTATTGCATTGTCGGCTTTCACTTTCAGATCGCATTACTTACTGAGTGTTAACCTTATGATGTGTGTTCTATGGTGTAGATGCAGACATTATTATTGGTGAGCCCCAAGAGCCTAGTCTTGAGGCGTAGAACGGTTGGCAAGGTGCGACCGAGGCACCGTAATGCGGATTGTTAGGGCGACCCAACTCGTGGAGATGGAAGGTGATGGCTAGACTATTGGGGTATTTCCTTTTGTTTTGTCGGGATATATAGTTGATCAGACGAGTTTGTGTAGGCGTTAGTTGTATAGGGGTTCATGGAATGTTTGTGATTTTGGTGACGCACGCGTACTCTTTACATGTAGGAGCTTGGTAATGCTTTATACTGTGAATTTTCTTCATTTGTAGTTGATAGATTTCGTTGTTTTTAAACTTCGATTTTTGCTATGAAGATTCTCTAGATGGTTGATGCATGGATATTTATAGTTTTCTCATGAACTGTGTGCAGGGTTCAAATTTTTGGGATAGCAAGTTTTTAGGCGTTATACTGCCGAATTTTCAGGAGAAAGATTGAGAGTCGAGAGGGTATGGAATAGGTCGGGGTGTGCACGGTAAAGTACTAGAGAAGTGAGGATGGGCACAGGAGCGCGGTGTGGTCGCAAGCGCGCGGGGCACGCGGCCCTGCGGGTGCGCATAGGTCGTGCGGCGTCGGGTGAGGGCATGCGTGCGGACGTGCTGCACGGAGGTATGATGCGTGGGGCACGCGGCGCTTTGCACGTGCGCGTGACGCGACGATGTTGAGTTGGTGCGAGCGGTACCCAGAGGGTGCAAGGGGCGCCAAAGTGGGGACGTGGGCGCGCGGCGCTGCTACTCGGGCGCGCAGCACCAAATCGGGTAGTTCGAGGCATGTGTTGGACCCCCTTCTTAGAATTTTAAGTTTTATTGTTTTATTCTTAAAACTAATTTAAATTATATTTTTCGCTGTATATTTTATATTGAGGATTTTGTGTTCCCTCTTCGGGGCTCGAGTTGTTTTCAAATCGAGTCGAAAAATTTTTATAATTACAAATGTTGTTTTGAATACGATTTGAAAGTGAAAGTGATATTAGAGTAAATGAGTTCGTGTCGAGTCTCTGTATGTCACAGTGCGTACACGTAGTAGCACACCGAGGACGTGTGGGTTCTTGGGGTGTTACTTTAGTTATAGAGAATGTTTGAACTTACTTAGAGGACAGGCCTATGCCTACCCAATGGGCGCGCTCCTGCTAGTTTGGCGCACGCCCATCCACACCTTGGGCTCTTTGAGTCTAAAGTTACATCAACTATTTGACCTTTGTTCTTGATCTATCTCTTAAGGCCTTTTTGATGAAGTCTTTTTTTAATGAAGTTATTAGTCTTGTAATTGGACTTGGAGCTATTTATGAATACAAAGTTCATATAATAATCCAAAAAATTTCAGATTTTAAATCTAATTTTTGAAATTTAAATTAAATCTTGGTTAGAGTTTTAGGAAAAGGTTTTAGTGGAAAATTTATTTTTGAAACTTGGAATGTAATTCGTAGAAGAAATTTCAAGTTTTAAAGTCGGGAGAACACGAATTTAACGAAGTTTCGGACGGTTATAGTGCGAAAGGGCGATTTAGTAATTGATTTAATTAAAAAAAATATATATAATAAAACAACTGAACGGCTTCGCGTGGAAGCCGTTCAGTGTTCTGCCTTTGCCGAGCATCCGAGAGCAAAAGGGGATCGAGAGCTGAGAGTTGGCCTTCGATCGGTGGTCGACGAGCGTAAGGTGAGTGTTGCTTCTCCGACGAACCGAAGTCGTTTGATTTCAGCAGCTCGAACTCCCGAAGAGAGAGCCTGAGAACTTTCTGCCGACGACTGCGAGTGAGAGTCCCCATTCAGTTCTGTTGCCGACAATCAAGCGCCCTGCTTGCATTCTTCTTCCCTTTCTCCCACCCGAGTGCAGAACGACACCATTTGGTCAGTCTCTCTCCCTCTACTGTCCTGTCCTGTTTTGGCCGAGACTATTGCTCAGCTTCCTTCCATTTTCTGTGAATTTGACCGAAATGTTTGAGTGAATTAAGAGTGTTAATGTGGGTGTTTAGTCGATGTACAGTGAGTGTCCGGTGGGAGGGAGAAAAACCGAGGGGGAGGTTGAGCCGAAATTCGGGTTAATGCTCGAATTTTTGATTTCTGGTTAGATTACACTTGAATTAGTGAAATGTGACCATTTGTATGAAGAAATTGGTGACATTGGATTAAAGTTGAAATTCTGAGCATTTTGGTGTGAAAACAAGTTCTATTTTTGGCCATTTCGGTTTAGCTTTGGTTATTTGTTTTAAATTCGTTTTTAGTGGGTGAAATTAGATTGTTAGAGGAATGTTTGGCTACTGTAATCGTTCGATTCTGAGATCCGACGCAAAAGTTATGCGCGTCGAAAATCAAATTATTGAGCGTGTTTAGTAAAATTGTGACGCTTGATATTAGCATTGCTGATTTTAGTGTGTAAGGTGAGTTTTGAGTGAGTTTTGGTTTAAGGAAACGAAAATGTGAAATTTAGGTGAAGGGCAGATTCGGTTTTGGTGTTTTTTCACCTAGCTGCGACTTACCATTTTGAAATCCGTCTCAGTATGTTAAACTAGGTTATCAAGGGAACGTTTAGTCTCTTGAATCGATTGATTCCGATAATGGACGCAAAAGTTATGTGCGTCCGAAGTTTAGGCTGTTTTTCGGCCGAACTGAATAAGTGACTCGTTTTAGTTGGGATTTCATGGGTTTAGTTAAGCAATGTAATTTTTAGCGTATTTAGTGAATTTTGATGGGAAGATTAACGAGTGATTGTTTATGTTTTAGGTTGAGGCGTTTTTGGCGAAGCTGTGCGTCGCGTAAGCTTAGGACGCCAAATAAGTAGTGCATGTATGTGTTTTGTCCAGCTGGGCCTACACCGTAGAATTTGAGGATTTATCTGTTGATTATGGGGTGTGTGTGTGTATTGTTTGATATGCATCATGTTTTAAAAAGGGAACAAAAATGGTTTTGAACATATTTTTATTAAGTGGTGAGACGCGTGGCGGTGGTACCACGGATCCTGCTAGTGTGTAGGCCGGTGCGTAACCAACCGCGGATTTCGATCGAGTAGTGGGCCAGCTGGGCCATCACTCGACGTGTATGTGTCGGCGGTGAGAATGATAGACAGTGGTAATGCGGATCCTACTAGTGTGTAGATCAGTGCAACACCAGTCGCAGATTCCGCTTGAGGGGTGGACTGGCTGAGCTGTCGCGAAATGTGTGTGTGGCAACTGTAGCCCCGTTGGGGAGGCTGGGACGGCGGCAACGTGTCAGGGTGTAGTGTGTTGGGAGGTACACCCTAACCCTGATGTAATTGCTGTGTGCTGATGCGTGTGTGTAGCTTATGGGCCTCATTGCTGGAGAGTCCAGGACGGTGGCAACGTGTTAGGGTGTAGGGTGGCGCTAGGTTTCCCGTCACCCTGGTGCGGGTGCACTACACGTCACAGACGTGACAACATGAGTGTGAGTGTAGAGACTGCATGTGATAGAATTGTATTGTCGGATTTTACTTTCATATCATATTACTTACTAAGCGTTAGGCTTATGTTGTGTGTTCTATGGTGTAGGTGTAGATGTTGTCACTAGTGAGTCTCGAGAGACTAGTCCTGAGGTGTAAGACGGTTGGCGCCGCACGATCGAGGCACCGGATGGCGAATTTGTTAGGGCAACTCGACCCGAGGAGATGGTAGGTAGTGTCTAGACTGTTGGGTATTTTCTTTTATTGTGTCGAGATATATAGTTGATCAGACGAGTTTGTATAGGCGTTAGTTGTATAGGGGTTCATGGAGTGTTTGTGATTTTGGTGACGCACGCGTACTCTTTACATGGAGGAGATTGTTAATGCTCTATAATGTAAATTTTCTTCATTTGATAGTTGATGGATTGTTGTAGTTTTATTTCTTTTTAAAACTCTGATTTGGTGGGGACCTCTGAATAGGTATTCTGGAAAGTTTGGTGAACTGTATGCAGGTTCAGATTTTTTTGGGATAGCTGATTTTTAGACGTTACTCTACTAAATTTTTGGTAGAAAGATTGGGAGTCGAGAGGGTATGGAATAGGTCGGAGTGTGCACGGTGAGATACTAGAGGAGTGGCGGTGTACTCGGGAGCGCGGCGTGACCTCAGGCTCACGGGGGCACGTGGCCCTGCAAGTGCGCACGGGTCATGCGGCGTCAGGTGAGAGCGTGCGTGCGGACGTGCTGCACGTAGGTAGGGTGCATGGGGCACGCGCTGCTGTGGGCTGGTACGTGAGGCGGTAGTATTGAGTTGGCGCGCGACACCGAGAGGGTGAGTGCGGGGCGCCGAAGTGAGGACGTGGCCGTGCGGGGCGCGTAGCTCGCATGCCAAGTAGGCGCGCGCGGGGCGCGTGGCACCAAGTCTAGTGTGCGCGCGCGCAGTGAGTGGGGCGGAACCAAGAGCGCGGCACCGCTACACGAGCGCGCAGAACTGAGTCGGGTAGCCCGAGGCGAGTGTTGGGCCCCTTTCTAGAATTTCAAGTTTTGTCGTCTTATTTTTAAAACTAATTCAAATTGTATTTTCCGCTGCGTATTTTATATTGAGTATTTCGCGTTTGCTCTTCGGGGCACGAGTTGTTTTCGAATCGAATCGAAAAGTTCTTATACTCACAAATGTTATTTTGAATATGTTTTGAAAATAAAAGTGATATTAAAGTAAATTAGTTAGCGTGTACACGTAGTGAGCACACCAGGAACATGTGGGTTCTCGGGGCGTTACAGTCTAAGGCCAAATAAACCCCTTTGCCAATCCTATTTAAGGGGAGTGCATTCTCTAGACTATTCTATGCTTTAATTGTAGGAGGGTTGTAGATGATCATTAAGAAGGAAGAAGGCAAAAACCTTGCAAAAAATGAAGACAAATTCGTGGAAAGAACTTAAGATGAAGAAAGGTTGCTTTGACCAAGTGAAAGAGTGCCTTGAAGACCATCACATTAACTCTTATTTCAAAGTTGTCATTTATTCTTTGTTGATCGAATTTTGGCTATAAAAGGACCTCAACTCCCTTGTTGTAAGACATCAAATTTTAGAAATAAAAAATTGTGTCTTGTTATTTTGTAAAGTGCTCTTCACGAATTGATTCCACTTAAACTTGATGAGTTATATTCGTTGAGTAATATCCAAACTAGCCTCTACTAATTATTGGTGAGTCATATCCAATTGAGTGCAAGTAATCATTCAACTAACCTATTCACTGAAGTTAGTCTATCTATCATTCCATCAACTACTTAGCAAGGAGCGCTAAGTCCATATCCCCTAAAGAGTAAGTCTGAGCACCCTCACAGGTCTCCCTTGTTCTATTTCACTCTTCCACCCACTTCTTTCACCTAATATTGGAAGTGCGTTACTTTATTGTTGAGTCAATCTCTAAATCTCTTATATCTAAATTTGAGATTTCAAATTTGTGAGAGTTAGGTTGTGCCAAAGAAAATCTCTACACTTACTATTTGTGAAACGATTAAAAGGTGATACTCAAAAAAAGTTAATGTAAGGCTTTATTGATTCTCGAAAGTTCAATCATTCATAACAGGAAGAGAAACTAGATTTGATATGGAAGTCCCAGAGGCTTTCTCAACCACTTCTATTGAATAGGTGTTGTGATATGTTGTTCAAGCAAAAATTTTAAGAACTAGTGGTTGGTTTTTATGATAAACTATGGCCTTGGTCATATTTTCACCACTTGGAAACGACTGTAAGTAGAGTGAATAGCTTCTTTTTTTAATGGAAGAGCCCCATATTTCGAGGGCTAAAGGTTTTACTTGAAAAGGAAATTGGTTGGCTACGTTGCATCAATACCGTGCGAACTTTGGCAATCTAGTATATGCTCAATCATAAAAGGAATTGAGAAGCCTGGTAACGCGAGAACAAGTGCTTCACACATAGCCAATTTAAGCTGTTGGAAAGCAATTTGTACTGCTCAAGACCACCGGAAGGAATTTATTTTATAGTAAATCAATTCAAGTTCATTCAAGAATTCCATACCTTCTTATGAACTTATGGCAATAACCAGTCAAGTTGAGGAATCCTCCTTAATAAAAGGAGATTAGCAAGTGAGCATACTAGAGATTTTATCAATTTTTTGTCAAAATCTTTGAACCAAAAATAACATGACCTAAATATATGATCTTTATTTGTCCAAAAGAATACTTGCTAACTTTGGCAAATAAAACATGCTCTCAGAGATTTAAAGAATGGAAAGCAAATGATCATAGTGGTTGGGAAGATCCAAACTGTAAACAAGAATATCATTAAAGACTACCAGGACAAACTTGGAGGAGAAATGGTTTAAACACCTCGTTATGTGAGATTGGAAGGAAATAAGGGCATTAATCAACTTGAACGTCAGTACCTTGAATTCATAAAGACCATGATGAACTTAAAAGCAATTTGATTGAGTATTTTTTTCATCAAATCATAATCAACATCTTCACTGCTTCTATAATCCACAAATGAGCAACAATGCAAACACCCCTGATTGACTCAATCTAGAAATTCCCCTTACTTATTTCTCTTCCTCTCTGTTTATACAGGATATGAATATCTTTCTCTTAACTATCTCTCTGTAACTGTCTTCACAACCTCTCAACTTCTTTTATTAACTTCCTCCTCTTTTTCCCCTCTTATAAGTCAGCTTAATTGATGGCTTATCACAATTTTGTTGCAATCCTTATCTTGGACACAAATTTGATGGTAGCCAGGCCTGAAGATCAATCATAAAAGATAAAGTAGATCTGTGTAGTTCATCGACAAGTTCATCAATTAATGGCATAGGAAATTTATTCTTCAAGATAAGATCATTAAGCTGCTGACAATCGACATAAAAACACCACTTTCCATCTTTCTTCTTAACTAGTGAGAGCAGAGAAGCAAATGAGTTGTTGCTCGTTGTAATGATACCATGAAAAAGAATTTCTTGAACCATTTTTTGAGTTTCCACTTTTTGTGAGAAAGGGTAGCCATAAGGTCAGATTTTGAAGGGTAGGGCATCATTGACAAAGGAATATGATGATCATGTGATCTACAAGGAGGCGATACTTTAGATGCATCAAAAACAACCTGCAATTTATTTAGGATTTGTTGAATGCAAATAGGGATATAAATATCCTCTATGCTATTAGGTGCTAAAATATTAGCCAAAAGACCAAATTCCTGGCGAAGTAACTGTAATAACTCGGAAATTTTGATTTTTAATTTTTAATTTATGAAATTTTTAATTTAATCTCGGTCGGGATTTTGAGAAATATTTCAACGAGAAAATTTAAATTATAAGAATCGGAGCCTACTTTTGCGATGATTTTCGGAATTTAAAGTCGGGAGGTCGGGAAATTAATGAAATTACGGACGATTAAAACAGCGTGAAGGCATTTTGGTAATTTAATATTTAAAAAAAAAAAAACACTTAACAACCGAATGGCTTTGGGAAGAAGCCATTCGGCTGTTTAAATTGTCACCCAAGGAAAAGCAGAGGGGAGACGCGAAGGAGAGAGGGCGATCGAGAGCTGAGGTTTTGATCTTCGATCGGTGGACGTCGAGCTCGAGGGTGTGAGCGAAACCGCGGCCGAGTGTTTCTTCTCCAACGATCGGGGTTGTTTAGTTATTATAGCTCGAATTTCTTAAGATAGTGAGCCCGAGCGTTTTCTGCCGATGATCGCGAAGGGCGGGTTGCCGACCGATTCTGCCATCGACGATTTGGACGCCTTACTGGAGTCTCTCTTCTTCTCCCGTTGTGTGCAAAACTACATTGCTCGGTAAGTCTCTCTTCCTCCCTCTACTGTCCTATCCGGTTTGGCCGAGTGTTAGGTTCGGCTTCTCTCCCTTTCTGTGAAATTGGCTGCAATGTCGAGGGGGGGAGGTGCTGTGAATTAAAGGGGGGAAACCGAAGGTGAGCCCTGTCAGTTTTCCTGACTTGGCCGATCTTGGTGCTCGGCCTCCTTTCAATTCCGGCAAGCTTGGCCGGAATGTATAAGTGGAATGCGACTAGTTGTGCATAGGAGTTGTGAAATTCGAATTTTAAATCAAGAATCGGACGTTTTTATTTTGGGGCAGCTTCTGTTTTTGGCCATTTCGGCCTACGTTCGGTTGATCGTTTCAAATGCTGTTTTTGTGGGTTAAAATAGGTTGTTAGAGGGACATATGGCCGCTGGAATCGTTCGATTCCGATATCCAACGCAAAAGTTATGCGCGTCGGACGTTTATGTCAGATTTTGGTCCAATTCAAATTACCTAGCATTTTTCATAGAAATTTGACGTGTGAGAGTAGCATAGCCGTTTTTGATGCGTATAACTAGTTGCGAGTGAGTTTTGGTTGAAGAGAAGTGAAAATGTGAAATTTGATAAAATGGCAGATTCCGTTTTTAGCATTTTTTGCCTGTCTGCGGCTTACCGTTTTAAAATCCGTCTTAGTATGTCAAACTAGGTTCCTAAGGGGACGTTTAGCCACTTTAATCTTTCGATTCCATTGACAGACGTAAGAGTTATGCGCGTCCGAACTTTGGGCTGATTTTCAGCCAAACCAAACCAATGAACCGTTTTAGTTGGAATTTCATGAGTGTAGTTAAGGAAGGTTATTTTTAGCTATTTGGTGAATTTTGAGATAAATACTGATAAGAGATTGGTTGTGTTTTAGGTTGAGGCTTTCTTTTGGCGAAGCTGTGCGTCGAGCGAGCTTAGGACGCCAGGTAAGTAGTGGATGCATGTGTTTTGCCCAAGTGGGCCTACACTGTAGAACTTTAGGGTTTATGTGATTGATTGTGGTGTGCGTTCGTATTGTTTGACATGCATCATATTTTTAAAAAAACGGGAACGAAAATGATTTTTAACATGTTTTGATGTATGAGGTGAGACGTGTGGCGGTGGTATTACGGATCCTGCTAGTGTGCTGGCCGATGATTCACCAGTCGCGGATCCTACTCGAGGGGTGGGCTAGCTGGGCCGTCATGCGGCGTGAATGTGTTGACGGTGAGGATATGGGCAGTGGTGCGGACCCTACTAGTGTGTGGGCCGGTGCAATACCAGTCGCGGATCCTCCTCGAGGGGTGGGCCGGCTGGGCTGTCGCGAAACGTGTGTGTGTGGCAACTGTGGCCCCGTGCTGGGGAGGCTGGGACGGGGGCAACGTGTCAGGGTGTAGAGTGGCGCGAGGTACACCCTTACCCTGATGTGCTTGCCGAGTGGTGATGCGTGTGTGTAGCTTGTGGGCCTCGTTGCTGGGGAGTCCGGGATGGTGGCGACGTGTCAGGGTGTAGGGTGGCGTGAGGTTCCTCCTTACCCTGGTGCGGCTGCACTACACGTCACAGATGTGACAACATGAGTGTGATTATAGAGACTGCATGTGATAGGATTATATTGTCGGCTTTTACTTTCATATCGCATTACTTACTGAGCGTTAGACTTATGTTGTGTGTTCTATGGTGTAGGTGCTGATGATACTGCTGGTGAGCCTCGAGTGCCTAGTCCAGAGGTGTAGGATGGTTGGCGGCGTGCGACCGTAGCACCGGATGACGGATTTTTGTTAGGGCGACCCGACCCGTGGAGTTGGTAGGTTGTGGCATGGTTGGTTTTGGAGGTTTTCTTCTTTTGTGATGATTATGTACAGTTGATGAGATGAGGTGTATATGTGTCAGTGTATAGGTATATGGAGTGCGTGTGATTTTGGTGACGTACACAGATATTTTTCATGTTAGAGTATGCCATTACTCTATACTGGGGACTTTCTTCATTTGTATTTTATGAATTTTCGTTGTCTTCATACTCTGATTTGACTATGGTGATTTCTCTGGATGATGGATAGATAAACACTGTTAGTTTTATGAGCTGTGTGCAGGGTTTTTAAATTTTGAGATAGTCAATTTTTAGCCGTTACTCTGCCGAAATTTCGGGAGAGAGGTAGGGAGTCGAGGGAATATGGAATGGGTTGAGATGTGAGTAGTGAATCCTAAAGAAGGGTAGATGAGCGTGGGAGTGTGGCGTCATCGCAGGTGCGCGGGGCACAAGGCCCTGGGGGTGCTCACGGGTCGGGCGGCGCCGAGTGAGGGCGTGCGCGCGGACGTGCTGTACAGTGACAGGGTGCGTGGGGCACGCGGCGCTGTGAGCGTGCGCGAGACATAGTGACGTGTAGTTAACACGTGCGGCACTGCGAGAGTGCGCGCGGGGTGTCGAAGTGAGGACGTGAGTGCGCGGTACCGGATTGTGTAGTTCGAGGGGGGCGTTGGATTCTTTCCTAAGATTCCAAGTCTTACCGTTTTATCTCAAACTGTTTTAAATGGTTTTTTCTTTTTTCGTTGCGTATTTTTATATTAAGGACTTGGTGTTCCCTCTTCGGGACGCGAGTTGTTTTCGAATCGAGTCGAAAATTTTTCATACTCACAAATGTTCTTTTGAAAATGAAAGGGGTAATAAATTGAGTGAGTTATGTCAAGTGTTAGTGTGGGTGTAGTGTGTAGTTGCACTGTAGCGCACCGGGAACGCAGGGTTTTTTCCGGGGTGTTACAGTTATGGTATCAGAGCCACGGGGTCGACGTCGTTCAGAGGATTACCTAACACCGCCAGCCGCTGCACGGGAGCACTCCACCAACTGTAAGTGTTTAGATTTGAATTTTATTGTATTACTAATGTGAGCTTTATATTTATGTGAAAGGTAGAAAATGTCCGCAGAGGCGAGAGGTAGAGGTAGACGGCGGCCACGACGAGAGGCGTCCCCTAGAGCTATGGGCGACATGGATGATACCGTCCGACAACTTACCGAGTTAGTCCACCGTCAGTCTCAGCAGTTGGAGAGGTTTATGAGCAGGGACGATCTGGGTCAGTCTAGCGCCCAGGGTTCGTCCGACAGGGGGGGTGACGAACTGCACAGACTTAGACCTCCGACCTTTGACGGATCCTCTCAGTGCTGAGGAGTGGATACGGAGTATGGAGAGGATGATGAGTTTTGCCAAGGTAGAGGAGCAGGACAGAGTTTCTAGTGCGGCGTTCTATCTTGCCAAGGACGCGAGCCATTGGTGGGATACTGTGGTGGCCACGAGAGATGTGGGGACCATGACCTGGTAGGAGTTCAGGTCGGTGTTTTTCGGCAAGTATTTCAGTCATTCAGTCAGGACGCAGAAGATGGTGGAGTTTGCACAATTGAAGCAGACCGGCACTGTGGCCGAGTATGTGCGGCAGTTCGAGGCCTTGTTGAGGTTTGCAGGACATTTGGTGAGCCTCGATGAGAATAAGGTACATCAGTTCGTGCAGGGCCTGAAGCTGGATATTTATATGGGCATGCGGATTGCGGGGACCCGGGGCATACCGTACGAGGAGGTGGTGACGAAGGCCCTTGACATTGAGGAGGCTCGGGCGAATCTTCCTAGTTATCGGGAGGTACCCAGAGAGCAGCCTTGCAGATCATTCAGAGAGTCGCTGCGACAGACCAGCGGGGAGGTGTCCGTGCAGAGAGGCCTGAAGAGGCCTAGTGACAGTTCTAGCAACCAGGGGAGCACTAAGAGGCCACAGGGGTCGGGGCAGTTTCCAGTGTACCCAAAATGTCAGAGGAGTCACTCGGGCGAGTGCAGGCCGGGCCCAGTGAGGTGTTACAACTGTGGCGAGGTGGGCCACATGTTCAGAGAGTGTCAGAAGCCACGTCAGAACCGTTTGTTTCAACTGTAATGAGGTGGGACACTTTGCCAGCAAATGCCCAGTGGCGAGCAGGTCGTCAGCCAGGGTTACACCGAGAGTGTTTGCCCCGTTTGAGCCAGATGATGCTGCCCAGCCATCAGTGATAGCAGGTAACATTTTTGTTTCTAGTGTGGCGGCTTATACTTTGATTGATACGGGCGCTACGCACTAGTTTGTGTCGACGGGCTTTGTGGTGAAGGCCAACTTGGAGTTCAGTCCAGCCGAGCGACATTATGATGTCACCTTGCCATCCGGGGAACATTTGTATTCAGAACAGGTGGTGCGGGGCAATGTTGTGATAGTGGGGAGCAAGCAGTTATATGCCGAGCTAGTCATTCTCCATATGAGCGGTTATGAGGTGATCTTGGCAATGGACTGGCTGTTCAGACATCATGCGGAGATTGGCTGCAGGACCAGAGAGATTCATTTCCGGCCCCCAGGTGGGGAAAGCTACACATTTAAAGCAGGTAAGGGTCTTGCCAGGATTTCTGCTATATTTTCTCGTCATACACCACGGGTGTTGGGCATGGATTGTCAAGGATTTTTGGCAAGTGTTGGGGATGCGCAGTCACCGAGCGATGCTCGGATACAGAATATTCTTATTGTGCAGGAGGTCTCGGAGGTGTTCCGTGATGAACTGCCGGGGTTGCCCCCTGATAGGGAGATTGAATTCGAGATAGATATTTTCCCAGGTGCCGAGCCGGTGTGCAAGAACCCCTACAGATTAGCACCTACTGAGCTTAAGGAGCTGAAGGCTCAGTTGGAGGAGCTGACAGATAAGGGATTTATACGTCCCAGTTTTTCACCCTAGGGAGCGCCAATTCTATTCGTAAAAAAGAAGGACCGATCTCTACGCATGTGTATTGATTACCGGGAGCTGAATAAGTTGACGGTGAAGAACAGGTATCCATTGCCAAGGATTGACGATTTGTTTGATCAACTGCAGGGTGCCCGAGTGTTTTCTAAGATCGACCTGAGGTCCGGCTATCATGAGTTAAAGGTGAAGGAGAGAGATGTACCGAAGACGGCCTTCAGGACGAGGTACGGGCATTTCGAGTTCCTGGTTATGTCGTTTGGGCTGACCAATGCCCCTGCAACATTCATGGATCTGATGCACCGGGTGTTAAGGGAGTACCTGGACAAGTTTGTGATCCTGTTTATCGACGACATTCTGATCTACTCGCAGAGTGAGGAGGAGTACAGGGAGCACCTGAGGATTGTACTGACTATTTTGAGCTAGCATCAGATGTATGCTAAGTTCTCAAAGTGTGAGTTTTGGTTGGACAGGATTCACTTCTTGGGGCATGTGATCTCCTTTGAGGGTATTTCAGTTGATCCAGGGAAGGTTCAGACGGTAAAGGAGTGGCCGAGGCCGACTAGCGTTAGCGAGATACGTAGTTTTCTGGGGTTGGCTGGATATTATCGAAAATTCATTGAGGAGTTCTCTAAGATCTCGGCCCCTTTGACCCGACTGACCAGGAAGAATGCAAAGTATGAATGGATCGACAGGTGTGAGGACAGCTTCCAGACATTGAAGCAGAGGTTGACTATGGCTCCTGTACTGACCCTACCCGTGGAAGGAGAGAAGTTCTGCATTTATTGCAATGCTCCAAGATCGGTTTGGGGTGTGTTTTGATGCAGAGTGGGAGAGTCATTGCCTATGCTTCTAGGCAGTTGAAGGCTTACGAGCAGAATTATCCCACTCACAACTTGGAACTGGCGGCGGTTGTATTTGCACTCAAGATTTGGAGGCATTATCTGTATGGACAGCAGTGCGAGATTTACTCGGACCATCAGAGCTTGAGGTACATTTTCACGCAGAAGGAGCTAAATTTGAGACAGAGAAGATGACTCGAGCTGGTCAAGGACTAAGATGTAGAGATCAGGAATCACCCGGGGAAGGCGAATGTGGTGGCAGAGGCCTTGAGTAGGGTGACAGCCTCGACTTCTTCCATGATGACGGTACAGCCTGTTGAGTTAGTGACAGAGATGCAGAGTTTTGGTCTGGAGGTAGTTTCTGATATGGCAGCCACCCTTTCTGCCTTGTCGTTGAGGCCGACCATTCTGGACAAGATCAGGCAGACTCAAGAGGCTGATCCGGAGTGTAGCGAGCTGAAGGCGAGTATGGAGGCCAAGCCTGATTCTAAGTTCAGCTATTCAGAGGACGGGATTCTGAAGTTTCGGGATAGGTGGTACGTCCCGAAGGATGAGGAGTTGAGGAGGGATATATTATTAGAGGCCCATTCATCTTCTTTCTCTGTGCATCCGGAAAGCACTAAGATGTACAGAGATTTAAAGCAGCACTATTGGTGGCCTAACATGAAACGAGTAGTGGCTGAGTATGTTGAGGCCTGCGTAGTCTGTCAGCAGGTGAGGGCGGAGCATCAGCAACTGTCTGGGATGCTCCAACCATTTCCTATACCGGAGTGGAAGTGGGAGCGAATCACCATGGATTTTGTGGTGGGACTACCGAGGACTGCCAAGGGCCATGACGCGATTTGGGTGATTGTGGACAGGTTGACGAAGTCGTCTCACTTTTTGCCTGTGAGGATGACTTATACGATGGATCAGTTTGCCCGGTTGTATATTCAGGAGATAGTCAGACTCCATAGGATTCCGGTGTCGATTGTTTCAGACCGAGACCCCAGGTTCACGTCTAAGTTTTGGAGGAGTCTGCATAAGGCTATGGGCACCAGATTGGATTTCAGTACGGCCTTTCATCCTCAGACCGATGGGCAGTCAGAGCGGACTATACAGATTCTGGAGGATATGCTCAGGGCTTGTGTGTTGGAGTTTCAAGCGACTTGGAGCAAGTTTTTACCGCTAGTGGAGTTCTCGTATAATAACAGTTTTCAGTCCACCATTGGTATGGCACCATACGAGGCCCTCTATGGAAGGAAGTGCAGGTCGCCATTATATTGGGATGAGGTTGGGGAGGCCCGATTGATAGGCTTTGAGATTTTGCAGCAGACTGTCGACAAGATTTCTGTGATACGGAAGATAATTGAAGCGGCCCAGAGTCGACAAAAGAGTTATGCTGATCAGAGACGCCGAGAGTTGGAGTTTAATGAGGGCGATGAGTTTTCTGAAGGTCTCGCCGTTCAAGGGAGTGGTAAGGTTCGAAAAGCGGGGGAAGCTCAACCCTCGGTTTGTGGGACCAGTCCCGATTGTCAAGCGGATTCAGAGAACCGCATATCAGCTTCAGTTGCCTGCGTCGATGGATGCCGTCCATGATTTTTTTCATGTCTCAATGCTAAGGAAGTGTATGCGCGATCCCTCTCAGGTAGTGCCACAACAGGATATAGAGATCCAGCCGACGCTGTCGTACGAGGAAAAGCTAATGAGAATCTTAGAATCAGCTGTGAAGGTGCTGCGCAACAAGGAGATTCTGCTGGTCAAGGTGATGTGGTGCAACCATGGTGTAGAGGAGACTACTTGGGAGCGGCAGTATCCCTGCTTATTCGGTACGTAAATTTTGGAGACAAAATTCTTATAAGGTGGGGAGAATGTAATAACCTGAAGATTTCGAATTTTAATTTTTAATTTTCGAAATTTTCTTAATTTTATCTCGGTCGTGAATTTACGAAATTACGGACGATTAAAAACACGTGAGGGCGTTTAGGTAAATTGTTATTTGTTTAAAAAAAAAAAGATTTAAAACACCCGAATGGCTTCGAGAAGAAGCCATTCGGATGTTTTCACCATGCACCCAAGTGCCGAGAGAAGACAACCGGGAGCCAGGGCAGTCAAGTGCCGGAGTCGGAGCTGCGACGGCCGACGAGCGCGAGTGTGAGGTGTGAGTTGCGAGCAGGGGCTGCTATTCTGACGAAACGGGGCCGTTCGGTTCCAGCAGCTCGAGTTCCCGAAGTGAAAGCCGAGTGTTTTGGCCGAAGACCGCGAAGCGCTGGTTTCCGGCCAATTCTGTCGCCAACGATTTGGGCGCCTTATTGGAGTCCTTCTTCTCCCGTTTTGTGCAGAACGAACATCGCTCGGTAAGTCCCTCTCTTCTTCCCTCTACTGTCCTGTCTGATCTGGCCGAGAGTGAGGTTCAGTCTCCCTACAGTTTCGGTGAATTTGCCCGAAATGTTGAGGAGGGGAGTGCTGGGAATTTGAAGCGGGGGAGGGAAACCGAAGGTGTTCCCCTGTCAATTTCCCCCTGTTTTGGCCGAGCTTGGTGCTCGGCCTCCTTTCGATTCCGGTGAACTTGGCCGGAATGTATAAGTGGAATGTGACTAGCTAAGTATAGGAGTTGTGAAATTCGAAATTCGAAATCAAGAATCGGACGTTTTTATTTTGGGGCAGCTTCTGTTTTTGGCTGTTTCGACCTACGTTCGGCTGATCATTTTAAATTCTGTTTTTGTGGGATAAAATAGGTTATTAAAGAAACGTATGGCCGTTGGAATCGTTCGATTCCGACATCCGACGCAAAAGTTATGCACGTCGGACGTTTATGTCAGATTTTGGTCCAATTCAAATTAGCGAGCATTTTTCATAGAAATTTGACGTGTGAGAGTAGCATAGCCGTTTTTTATGCGTATAACTAGTTGGGAATGAGTTTTGGTTGAAGAGAAGTGAAAATGTGAAATTTTAATAAAGGTGGCAGATTCAGTTTTTAGCATTTTTTGCCTGTCTGCGGCTTACCATTTTAAAATCCGTCTTCGGATGTTAAATTAGGTTCCTAAGGGGACGTTTAGCCACTTGAATCATTTGATTCCATTGACGGACGCAAACGTTATGCGCATCCGAACGTTGGGCTGGTTTTTGGCCAAACCAAACCAATGGACCGTTTTAGTTGGAATTTCATGAGTGTAGTTAGAGAAGGTTATTTTTAGCTAATTGGTGAATGTTGAGATAAATGCTGATGAGAAATTGGTTGTGTTTTAGGTTGAGGCTTTCTTTTGGCGAAGCTGTGCGTCGAGCGAGCTTAGGACGCCTGGTAAGTAGTGCATGCATGTGTTTTGCCCAAGTGGGCCTACACTGTAGAACTTTAGGGTTTATGTGATTGATTGTGGTGTGCGTGTGTATTGTTTGACATGCATCTTATTTTTAAAAAAATGGGAACGAAAATGATTTTTAGAATGTTTTGATGTATGAGGTGAGACGTGTGGCGGTGGTACAGTGGATCCCGCTAGTGTGCGGGCCGGTGCTTCACCAGTCGTGGATTCCTACTCGAGGGGTGGGCCGGCTGGGCCGTCATGCGGCGTGAATGTGTTGACGGTGAGGATATGGGCAGTGGTACCGCGGATCCTACTAGTGTGTGGGCCAGTGCAACACCAGTTGCGGATCCTACTCGAGGGGTGGGCCGGCTGGGCTGTCGCGAAACGTGTGTGTGTGGCAACTGTGGCCCCGTGCTGGGGAGGCTGGGACGGGGGCAACGTGTCAGAGTGTAGAGTGGCGCGAGGTATACCCTTACCCTGATGTGGTTGCCGTGTGGTGATGCGTGTGTGTAGCTTGTGAGCCTCGTTGCTGGGGAGTCAGGGACGGTGGCGACGTGTCAGGGTGTAGGGTGGCGTGAGGTTCCTCCTTACCCTGGTGCGGCTGCACTACACGTCACAGATGTGACAACATGAGTGTGAGTGTAGAGACTGCATGTGATAGGATTGCATTGTCGGCTTTTACTTTCATATCGCATTACTTACTTTGCGTTAGGCTTATGTTGTGCGTTCTATGATGTAAGTGCTGACGATACTGCTGGTGAGCCTCGAGTGCCTAGTCCAGAGGTGTAGGATGGTTGGCGGCGTACGACCGCAGCACCGGATGACGGATTTTTGTTAGGGCGACCCGACCCGTGGAGTTGGTAGGTTGTGGCATGGTTGGTTTTGGAGGTTTTTTTCTTTTGTGATGATTATGTACAGTCGATAAGATGAGGTGTATATGTGTCAGTGTATAGGTATATGGAGTGCGTGTGAATTTGGTGACGTACGCAGATATTTTTCATGTTAGAATATGATATTACTCTATACTGGGGACTTTCTTCATTTGTATTTGATGGATTTTCGTTGTCTTCATACTCTGATTTGACTATGGTGATTTCTCTGGATGATGGATAGATAAATACTGTTAGTTTGGTGAGCTGTGTGCAGGGTTTTTAAATTTTGGGGTAGTCAATTTTTAGCCGTTACTCTGTCGAAATTTCGGGAGAGAGGTAGGGAGTCGAGGGAATATAGAATGGGTTGAGATGTGAGTAGTGAATCCTAAAGAAGGGTAGATGAGCGTGGGAGTGTAGCGTGATCGCAGGTGCGCGGGGCACACGGCCCTGCGGGTGCTCACGGGTCATGCGACGCCGAGTGAGGGCGTGCGCGCAGACGTGCTTTACAGTGACAGGGTGCGTGGGGCACGCGGCGCTGCGACCGTGGACGAGGCATAGTGACGTGTAGTTGGCACGTGCGGCACTGCGAGAGTGCGCGCGGGGTGTCGAAGTGGGGACGTGAGTGCGCGATACCGGATTGTGTAGTTCGAGGGGGGCGTTGGATTCTTTCCTAAGATTCCAAGTCTTACCGTTTTATCTTAAACTGTTTTAAATGGTTTTTTCTTTTTCGCTGCGTATTTTTATATTAAGAACTTCGTGTTCCCTCTTCGGGACGCGAGTTGTTTTCGAATCGAGTCGAAAATTTTTCATACTCACAAATGTTCTTTTGAAAATGAAAGAGCTAATAAATTGAGTGAGTAATGTCAAGTGTTAGTGTGTGTGTAGTGTGTAGTTGCACTGTAGCGCACCGGGAACGCGGGGTTTTTCCTGGAGTGTTACAACACCTAATCATCCCCTATTTCTAGCAACAGAGACGAAGTGTGGACCAGCCTTCCATAAAGGTTGGTCGACACTTTTGCGATTTCTAGTGACGAAAAGTCACGAAAATTATCTCATTTTTCCGTTTCCCACCTCCAATGAACAACCAACTTACATAAACCTTATATCTATTGGTATAATTAACAAATGATCCGTGGATTCGAGTTTCCAAATTTGAATATGATTTTAACAAAAACCTTAAATCTCAAATTTAAAAATAGAGAGAAAAAATTACCAACTCTTGAATCTCCTTCACAAAGGTTAATGTTCGAAGTCCCACAAAAATGATTGTAGCTTTTAATCACGACGATTCGCAACTTCTTCTTGTCTCTCTCCTTTTGTCTCTTATGGTGCAAATGTTGAAAGAAGGAAGGGTTTTCTTCCTCTTATAAACATGAAATTAATTAAAATAATTGATTAAATATATAAAATATAAATTAACACATTTTATATATTAAATAAAAAACCTTAAATTTCAAATCGACGAAACCCAAACATTTGTTTTCAAAAACAAATTACTATAGAGTGCAATTTCGAGTTACCCAACATTATTTTTTCGAATTTAACCACACAATAATTTTCTAAATATATTGATTTTGATCAATTGACTAAAAAATTAAACGTGGCCACAATACGACAAACGAGTCAATCTATGACATATTGACCGTCAATAATGTAAAAGGTTGACATGTAAAATTTAATTAATTATAAAAATATTAGTTTTTGTATGCATTAAATGATGCAATCAAATTCTAGATTAAGCTGATGAGCTAGTTATTCATCCATGAAATTACATGTACTACCATTACCTTACACCATGCATTAACATTGATAGTGATTCGTGATTGATAAATCCCAGAACACTAATGCCAAAATGGTGAGTACCACTAGTTAGAGCATGTGAAGAGATTTCAGTAAAACCATCATCTTCAGAATGAGTAGTACCTTTCAAACCTATTAACATATAGTTCATTATACATATTTACTCTCTTATTTCTTCGTGACAGTATGAAAGCATATACTTGTACAAAACTCTAGACAAGGCTAGTATCAAATTATTTCACATAGAAAACATAATACAAAAATCTCTCTCTTTTTTTTATGTTTTTCTTCATTTTAAGTTTTCTATCATGGAATTAGAGCCTAGCATCCTCGAGTAACATTGTTCCTTCCATGTCCTTTGTTGTCCACCCTCCTTTCCTTTATTATATCAGACGCTAACTGTGAAGTTACTGTAATAACTCGAAAAATTTCAAATTTTAAATCTAATTTTCGAAATTTTTAATTTAATTTCGGTTAGTGTTTCGAGAAATATTTTAACGGGTAAATAAAGTTATAAAAAAAACTCAAAATCTGGTTTTAGTAATGGTTTTCGAAATTTAAAGTCGGGAGGACTCGAATTTGAAAAAATTTTGGACGGTTAAAGCACCTGGGGGGCATTTTGGTAAATTTTAATGATTTAAATTTATTGTTTTATTTTATTTTATTTATTATTGTTTTTTTTAAAACAACCGAATGGCTTCGAAGTGAAGCCATTCGGCTGTTTAACAACGAGAGGGCGAGAGTGAGCGACCGAGAGGGAGAGCGGGAACCGAAAAGGAAGTGCCGATGATCGACTGCCGTGAGTGGGAAGCCAGTGTGCAGGGTGCTCCGGCGAACTGTAGCTAGCTGGTGGCTCGATTCTCCGTGCTGGAAATTCGACCGAGAAACAGGTAACCTTCCCCTATTTATCTTTCGATTTGTGCGACCGATTGTGGTCGGTATGCCTTGAGCTAGACTTCCGAAGTTCGAGCATGTAACCAGGACGTTTGGAAGGGGGCCTCAACCGTGTTTAACTGTTGATTTGGCCGAGTGCTAGGGTTTGGGGGAACCCGAGATTTGTTGGCTGTGGGGGTTCAGGTTTTTGAGTTTGAAATCACTGGTTCTGTTTTGATTATGCTTAATTGGTTGGAATGTGGGTGTTTGGTGCAGAATTTTGTAGAAATCAGATGGACGACGGGATTTGGCTTGTTTTTGGGTAAAAACAGATTCGATTTTTAGCCATTTTGGCCTGGCTTCGGTTGATCATTTTCAACTCTGTTTTTGTAGGTTAAATTAGGTTGTTAGAGAAACGTTTGGCCGCTGGAATCATTCGATTTCGATATCTGACGCAAGAATTATGCGCGTCAGAAATTTATGTCAGATTTTGGTCCGAGTCAAATTAGTGAGCGTTTTTCATAAAATTGTGACATGTGATAGTAGCATGGCCGTCTTTGATGCGTAAAACTAATTTTGAGTGAGTTTTTGTTAAGGAAAACAAAAATTTGAAATTTAATAAAAAGGGGCCGATTCGGTTTTGGGGTTTTTCCACCTAGCTACGGCTTACCGTTTTAAAATCCATCTTAGTATGTTAAACCAGGTTCCTAAGGGACGTTTAGCCCCTTGAATGGTTCGATTCCGTTGACGGTCACAAAAGTTATGTGCGTCCGAACTTTAGGCTGATTTTCGGACGAACCACATTAGTGACCTGTTTTAACTGGAATTTCATGGATTTTGTTAAGGAATGTCATTTTAAATTATTTGGTGAGTTTTGAAGTAAAGATTGATGAGTGAATTGTTTGCGTTTTAGGTTGAGGCATTTTTGGCGAAGCTGTGCGTCGAGTGAGCTTAAGACGCCAAGTAACTAGTGCATGTATGTATTTTGCCCAAATGAGCCTACACCATAGAACTTTAGGGTTGATGTCAGTGATTGTGGTGTGCGTGCGTATTGTTTGACATGCATCATTTAAAAAAAAAAAAAAAGAGAACGAAAATGATTTTGAACATATTTTGGGTAAGTGGTGAGACGCGTGGCGGTGGTACCACGGATCCTACTAATGTGTGGGCCGGTATGTGACCAACCGTAGATTTCGCTCGAGGAGTGGGCCAGTTGGGCCGCCACGCGGCGTGTATGTGTTGACGGTGAGGATGATGGGCAGGGGTACTGCGGATCATACTAGTGTGTGGGCCGGTGCAACACCAGTCGCGGATACCGCTCGAGGAGTGAACCAGCTGGGCTGTCGCGAAACGTGTGTGTGGCAACTGGGGCCCCGTGCTGGGGAGGTTGGGACGGCGGCGATGTGTCAGGGTGTAGTGTGGCGCGAGGTACACCCTCACCCTGATGTAGTTGCTGTGTGTTGATGTGTGTGTAGCTTGTGGGCCTCGTTGCTAGGGAATCCGGGACGGTGGCGACGTGTCAGGGTGCAGGGTGGCGCTAGATTCCTCCTTACCCTGGTGCGGCTACACTACCCGTCACATATGTGACAACATGAGTGTGAGTGTAGAGACTGCATGTGATAAGATTGCATTGACGGCTTTTACTTTCATATTGTACTACTTACTGAGCGTTAGGCTTATGATGTGTGTTCTATAGTGTAGGTGCTGACGATTTTGCTGGTGAGCCTCGAGTGCTTAGTCTTGAGGCATAGGACGGTTGGCGGCGTGCGACCGAGGCACTGGACGGCGGATTTGGTTTAGGCGACCCGACCCGTGGAGAAGGTAGGTGGTGGCTTGGCTATTGCGGGTATTTTATTTTGCTGTGTCGATGTACAGTTTATTAGACGAGTTGTATAGGCGTCGGTTGTATAGGTGTTTATGAAGTGCGTGTGTGATTTCGATGACGCACGCGTTTGCTTTACATGTAGTAGCTTGGTATTGCTCTATACTGTGGACTTTCCTCATTTATAGTTGATAGATTTTCGTTATCTTCGAACTTTGATTATTTGTTATGGAGATTCTCTAGATGAGTGATAGATAAATATTGTTAGTTTTTGTTGAACTGTGTGCAGGGTTTAAATTTTGGGATAGCCAGTTTTTAGGCGTTACTCTGCCAAAATTTCGGGAGATAGGTTGGGAGTCGAGAGGATATGGAATAGGTCGGGATGTGTATAGTGAGTGTTAGAGAAGTGTGGATTAGGGCGGAAGTGCGTCGTGGTCGCAGGTACGCGAGGCACGCGGCCCTACGGGTGCTCATGGGTCATGCGGCGTCGGGTGAGGGCATGCGTGTGGACGTGTGGTATGGAGGCAGGGTGCTTGGGGCACGCGGCGCTGTGAGCGTGCACGTGATGGGGTGATGTTGAGTTGGCGCGCGCACGCCGCAAGGGTGCGCATGGGGCGTCGAAGTGGGGACGTGCGTGCACGGCCCTGACTTTGTGTAGTTCGAGGGGTGTGTTGGACTCAATCCTATGATTTCGAGTCTAGTCGATTTATTTTAAAAACTACTTCAAATTGTTTTCTTTTCCGCTGCGTATTTTTATATTAAGGATTTCGTGTTCCCTCTTCGGGGCGTGAATTATTTTCGAATCGAGTCAAAAATTTTTCATACTCACAAATATTCTTTTGAAGATGTTTTGAAAACGAAAGTGGTATTAAATTGAGTGAGTTGTGTCAAGTTTTCAGTGTGTCATAGTGTGTAGACGTACTGTAGCGCACTGGGAACGTGTGGGTTCTCGGGGCGTTACAGCTGGATTCAAAAAATTACCTCATTTCGAAAGCACAACTCCTTAACATTGTCGTCACAAACGAATTGGTTAATTTTCTAAATGGTTCTTCCTTCCCCCCGCCTAAGTATACTGATTTTCTATCTCTTTGAATCAACTCAAACTTCATATTGTGACAATGTTATAATCGCCTAGTGATGAATTGGCTTTTCTCCTCTCTTTCTGACGACATCCTACATCAAATTCTTTGTTACAACACCGCCGCTAAAATTTGGGTCGCTCTTGGTAGGATGTTTGCTTTGTCCTCCTTTGTGAGGGTTACTGACCTCCGAAGTCAACTATACAACATATCCAAAAATGGTATGTCAGCCCCTATCTTCATTCAGAAGATAACAAACATCTGTAACACTCTTTTTTGTGATTGGTGAGTTGATTTCGTATTACGACCATGTAATCTATTTCCTTTGGCAGGTTGAGCGAGGAGTATAACCCCTTTTTCACTACCATCGTCGGCCGAGCAGACCTACAACGCCTTGAGGAGATTCACAGTCTCCTATTAAGCTATGATTTTTTCTTAAAGAAACAGAACTCTGAAGCTCACTTGCCCATTCAAAACTCTCTTCAGCCAATGATATCCTCTTCAACAAGCTGCCTAACGCTCGTTACAAGAACAATAGCCAGGTGGTCAGTCAACCTAACTTTGCTCATTTTCCCCTTTTGTATCATGGTATTCTTGATCCCCATTTGTTACAGTCAGTTGTCCTCTTAAGCCTAAGTCTAATTTTCTGCTAGTGTCAGTTTGCAACAAACTAGGCCATACAACCCTAGTCTATTGTCACAAAGGAAATCCTTCTTATTTTCCCGAGGCCTAGACTTTCTTCCCAGCTCCTCCAGCAAATTCGATCGACATCTCTCTTGGTATCTCTAACTTATAAGCTCTTGCTCCATCATGGATGCTTGACTCTAGTACTATCAACCATCTCACTCCTTCCAATTCCTTCCAGCTCAATCCAGCTCCTTATCATGGTCCTGATCAAGTGACGATTGGAGACTGTAAGTATCGTTCTATTGTTGCTATTGGTAGTGTTGTTATACCTACCTCCTCTTCCCTATTAAATTAAATCCTATTCAGCACACCCCAGATATCACGTCTAATATCTCTAGCATAAATCAACTTGGTCGCACCAATCTTGTCTTTGTTGAATTTCACTACAATTAATTTTTTTTATCAAGGATCTATTCTCTTTGAAGAATCTTCTACGAGGTTCCCTCAATGCTACCTCAAGTTTTTCCCTCATCGCTAGAGCTTTAGGATCTTGACTTGTGTTATGACATCTTCGACTAGGGCATCCTAGTTTTCTTATTTTGTCTCGGATTTTAAAAGATGTAATCGCACGGTTTCTTTACCTAGGAAGAATGCTTTGTGTACTTCTTGCCAAATGAGTAAAAGTCATTGTTTCACTTTTCCATTATCCTTTTCTCATGCAAATAATTTGTTTGAATTTGTGCATTCTTATATTTAGGGATCCTCAACAGTCTGTTTTGTTTCTGGAGCTCGATATTTCTTATTATTTATCAATGATTACTCTCAATTTTATTGGATTCTTTGCTTGAAAATGACAAACCAAGTTTGTAAGACCCTTTTAGCTTTTCATGCATTTGTTCAAAATCAATTTGGAAAATTATTTAAAACTTATCAATTTGATTAGAGTGAAAATTTCAATCTCTATCTTTTGTTTTTAAATCAATAGAAATCCATCATTGTATTTCATGTTCATACACTCCAAATAAAAATGGTTGAGTTAAATGTAAAAACTATCATGTAGTTAAAACTGGCTTAGCACTACTATTCCACTCTTATGTTCCTCAAACTTTCTGGCCATTTGCATTTAAGACAGCCACCTCTCTTATCAATTACATGTCTTCCTTGATTCTATAAATCAAATCACCTTTTGAATGCTTATATCAAAAATCACTTCCTACTCTGGATTTTTGGTTGCCTTTGCTTTCCGTTTCTCCTGCCATACACTCAAAATACGTTTCAGCCTTGTTCTTTAGCTTGTGTGTTTTTAGGTTACAACTCTAACTATAAAGGTTACTTGTGCCCAAATTGACGTGCCTCAAAATGGGAGAAACTTCAAAGCACTTGAAAAATTGGACTTGCTGTTTTTCTAGAAACAGACAACAAATTTGAACAGCAATAACTCGGGCTGTACTTGAATTTTAGAACTTATATTTTAAGAGCTTCTAGCCACTGATGTTGGGAAAGAGCCTTTAAAATATCACGGTCTAATTCTATGTGAAGAGAAAGTTATGGATAAAACACTGGGGGTCGTTGGAGTTTGGATTACTACTCTAACCGAGAACAATACATCAACTTTAGAGAGGCATAACTCTCTTGTGTGAAAACGAAATGATGTTTTTCCTGTGGTAGGTTAAAGCTAACTCTCTTGTGTAAAAACAAAATGATGTTATTCTTGTGGTAGGTTAAAGCTAAATGTTTAGAGATTATTGTGTCCAAAATTGACAGTCTGAATCGAAGGGAAGTGAAAGATATGGATGAAGAGTTGCACGTTGATCTAGAAAATGTTAAGGTTCCACTTTATTGGCTTTTCGATTTTCTTGAAGAGAACATTCCAACGATCGTGGATGAGAGCTGAATACAACATTGCTGATGATTCTCCTTAGCAATGAAAGGAGGAAAAATGTGGCAAAAGAAGTATAACTACTTTGATTCTCACAAAATGGAAACACAAAAACACACACACATGCACTCAGATATAACTCACCGAGAAGAGGCGGCAACTTGTTGCTTGTAAGCTTCAAGATTTTTGAAGATGAACTTCAACTATTTCATTCAACATTTGTTACTAGTAACAACCCATAAAAGTGTTATAAATGCCACAAGATTAGGGTTTACAACCTAAGAAGAAGACTAATGCAAAAAGGGTAAGATGAAAGTAGGAGAGAGTGGGTATTCGGCCAAATGAAGAAACCTCTACTTTTTGGTCTTCTCTTGCCATGTGTCTCTCTCCTCCTTACTAGATGGTCTTCACCATCAAATATTAAAGCATGATGTTTAGCAATGATTAAAAAATAAAGATACAAACACAAACTAAATTAAAGTACTAATATCTTCTCAAAAAGAGGGTTGAACTTGGATTGATTCTGGGCTCGAAAAAGCTTCTCTACAATTGGACTAGTTGGCCAAGCAAACGATGTCCAAATTCAATGATTCACCGAATCTAGAAACCTTGCGATGTCAGCTACAATCTTCATGAAGCTCATTTTTCTTAAATAGATAAGTAGGATTGCCAAATATTGCAAACACTCCTCAGAGGTCAGTGTGAAGGTAGATTTTTGGAAAAGTCAAACAATCATTGATGTGTGATTGATCTTCCATTTATTGCTTGCAAGGTCCCTTACATTTAAAGCTTGATTTCTTCTTCAATTTGTCACTAAATGCTTGAGTTACAAAATTAGCAAAGATGTTAGAAAATTCATTGGCCCAGAATCTTGTGAGCAAATTCTGTGGCACATCATAAATCATTTGTCCAATCACGTATATAACTTGAAATGTTACCTTTGATGAACAACATTTCCCTTTCAACACTTCCCCATCTGTTGTGTCCCCTGTCAGCCCTCTCTCAATCTTGCTTTCTTCAATTGATCTTCCTCCTTTTCCGAACTCCACCACACTTGTTTCTGTAAGTCTTTCTATCCTATCTAATCCCGCCTTCTCTACCTGCATCACTTGACGTGCCTCGATTTAGAGTTCAAATGGAAGCACTAAAATCAACAAACTCAACAAAATACTAATTCTCAGATGAAGCATTTTTTCTGGTCAAAAAATACTCCAACTTATAAAATATATAATTTTTGATCTATAAGGCTAAATGTGCTAAAATTTTAAATGCGACTTGCTGATGATGTGGATGAAATACCCTCAAAATTTCAGGGACTAACTCTCTGTGTTTAAAAGGTTATGGCCAAAATACTGTCAGTCACTGGAGCTCAATTTACTGCTCCAACTGAAAATGGAATACCAACTTCAGGAATGCGTAACTCTCTCGCCTGAAGATGAAACGACACGATTCTTGTGGCAGATGAAAGCTGTGGATGGTTGTGTTAAAAAATGAGAGGATGAATTGATGAGATGAAAAAGATATGTTGAGAACGGCGCTTGCTGGTCCACAAAGAAGATAAGTGAGCTTCTTTCAATTTTATGCTCCTCTTGGTGAAAAATATTCCAATGTGCACAATGGATGAGAGTTTACACTCTTTTGCTGTGAATTCTACCTTTAAGAAGACAGAGAAAAGAGTGATGATAAGGGTTTCCAAGTATACTCACAAACTTTGAAACAATGATCACAAAAAATATTTGGATATGACTCAATGGGTGCAATGAAGTTTGAGACTTAAAGAGGCTCGAGTTTGGAATACAATCTTCAAATTTTTATCAAAAACTAAAACTAGGGTTGAAGGAGTGTTAAAGGTGATTTGAATACCTCCTCCTTTTGGCAAATTACGATTTGGATTTAGTAAAGTAAAAAAAAGGAAAAAGGCCTTAGAAGGCCCATCGTGTGCTTCACCACTTCGTCCCAAACAAAGGTCGCGTGCGAGCCCATTCTTTCTCCACGTTTTTGTGTCTTTATTTAATCTAAATCCAGCACACTTTCTATGGAGAAGTGTTTAGCTATGTATAAAGTCAAAACATAAAATGAACTAAAGTTTGAAAGGTACTAGAAGGGGTAGTTCTTGGATAGGCCTTGGGCTCGGATTTCATGTGAGAAAAAGCCCCTCTGCAATTGGTCCAGTTGACTAAATAAACGATATCCAAATTCTTTGATCCACCTCATGAAGTATACTTTCTGTAATAATGTTGGTAAGGCGGTCAAATGTGCCAAATAAGCTTCAGAGGTCAGTTTCCTAACAACGTTTTTTGGAAAGTCCAATAATCTTTAGACATGTGCTTATTTTTCACTTATGTCTTACATTGAAAAATGTCATAATGTAAGTGGGTACTGAATTGAAGATAGTGATTTTCTTAAAGCATGTTCCTCTATGAACACTTGAAAATATGTTAGAAATACTCCATTGAGTGTTTGAGAAGTGGCAGATCCGTGACACATCATACTCTTTGGGTTGGAAAGGATTTGTCCTCAAATCCAAACATTCTCTTAATTTGAAATCATGATTTGCTCATTATTTCTCTTTCTCAAAATAAGGGAGAAAACTTTGATCATTAAGGGTGGCCGAAACTCCAAGTCCTTTCGGCAATTTAAACTTGTAAGCGTCATAAAATGGATATACATCAGCGTTTCCCAAAACTTTTCCAATCCATATTGAGGAAGATTATTAGTTCATAAATACAATCCAAGGGTGGATAATCGGTCACTAGCCATGTTGCATTTGTTTTCTCCCCAAAATAATTTCTTCATCACAAAATAACTTATTCACCAATGTTATACCAACATGATAATTTAATACTCACAACATC
>CM039521.1:3985237-4047049 GCA_022433055.1 Begonia peltatifolia
TAATTTGAGAGGATTAGGATGTTGTAAGGTTCTCAAGCAACTCTTCTTCTCATGCTTACTTTTATGCTCCAATATGTATGCCTCCTCTTTTTTATACAAAAATTTTGGCTAGGAAAATTAGAGGGTTTTCCATCCTCCATGAGGTGTGTTTCCTCTAAGGCTGAGAGTGATCCATTTATATAGGGTGCTTCCATTCCATTAACTTCTAAATTTGGTTACTCCTTGATAAAAGAAAATCCTTCAAATCAAGATGAAGGAAATAAAGAATCTTTCGAATTACATGGAGGTGGCAACTCTTGAACACAAGTCTCCTCCTTATAATCACTTTTTTAGCCTAAATTTGTTGTTACGAACCCATTATCATGAATCACTAAGTATGCTTGAACCATTTGGTTGGGTTCTCCTTAACCTTGCATGGGGGAAAGCGGCCCATTCACACGTTGGTGTGATTCCTCCAAAGTTGCGAACTTGTTCTTTTGCGGGAGGATCTCTTCCTCATCCTTTGCAATAGCTGGTCCCTCAACATAAGTATATTCATCTAATCTATTCGAGTCACCCAAGGAATCAAGAGAGTTTGTTGTTTGTATGGGCTCTACAAAAACTTCTTTTAATTACTCTACTCAATTGTCAAGTATTTCACAAGAGTCAACACAAGTTTTCTCTTCCTCAACCTCGGCTTGAGTATACTACTTATATGACTCGAAAAAACTTCTACATCACGTTTAGTATTATCTTCAAAAGAAGGTGCAGATTTTGACTCATACCAAAAATCATGTTCTTGCTCTTGTGGCTTTGGTGCAAACTTTTAATCCAATAGTATTTTCATCAATTTCCAAGTGTTAATTTCAGTCTCACCATTCCTTCTTCTTTTGGCCAATAGATTCTCCCACCAATAACTAACATAAATGGTGAACCTTTTAGAGGCTACTCTAACCTTTCCCCTTTCTGAGTAATCACTATAAATAAAATACATTTCAACCGTTTTAATCCAAGAGAAATATCCATCCCTATCAATGGAGCCTCTAAAAGAGGGATGTATATCATATCATGGTTCATTTCCAAAAGATCAAGTAATAACCAAAATTCTCGGATGAACAGATTTCTTTTTACTAGAAAAAATCCGACTTGTAGCAAACACGAAAGTTGGATTAATAACCTCAATAAGAATACTACAAAAAACAGAGCAAATAACCCAAGAAAAATACAAAACTCAAATACCAAATGATAAGGAAATAGAACCCTTACCTACACTAAAAAATTAGCTCAAGGGTCTAGGTTTGGTTCAGCTTTATCTACCAGTCCATTTTTTGATGTGAGACATATCATCCCCACCCACCCTAACAATCTGACTGCCTCGATCGGCGTTATGTCGAAGCACCAAGTGGGATGTACGTCGTACGTATCATGGAAGTGCAAGTTCCAAACTCTGATACCAAATTACATGCCTCGAGTTGGTGTTCAAATGGAAGCACTAAAATTAACAAACTCAACAAAATACTACTTCTCGGATGAAGAAGTTTTTTTGGTTTGAAAATACTCTTAACTTGTAAAAATATAACTTTTTCTCTATAAATCAAAATGTGCTGAAATTTTTAATGAGACTTATGAGGATGTGGAAAATACTTTCAAAATTTCAGAGTCTAACTCTCCGTGGTTAAAACGTTATGACTAAAATACTACCGGTCGTCGGAGCTCAATTTATTGCTCCGATCGAAAACAAGATACCAAATTTGGGAATGTCTAACTCTTTCGTCTGAACACGAAATGATGCGATTCTTGTGGAAAATGAAAGCTATGGATGTGGAGATGATTGTATCAGAAAATGAGAGGATGAATCGACGAGATGAAAAAGATATGCTGAGAACGTGGCTTGCTGGTCTACAAAGAAAATAAGTGTGCTTCTTTTGATTTTATGTTCCTCTTGATGAAAAACAATTCAACGTGCAAAATGGATGAGAGTTCACACTCTTTTGCTGTAATTTCTACCCTTCACAAAGGCATAGAAAAGAGTAATGATAAAAGTTTTCAAGTATACTCACAAACTTAGAAACAATTATCACAAAAAACACTTGAATATGACTTACCTGCGGCAATGAAGTTTGAGACTAAAAAAGGCTCGCGTTTGTAAAACAATCTTCAAATTTTGATCAAAAACTAAAACTAGGGCTGGAGAAGTGCTAAGGATGGTTTAAATACCTCCTTTCAACAAATTACAATTAGATTTTAGTAAACTAAAATAAAAGAAAAAGACCTTAAAAAGCCCATCGTGCTTCACCACTTCGACCCAAACAAAGGCTGTGTGCTAGCACTTTCTTTCTCCACGCTTTTGTTTCTTTATTTAATCTAAATCCAGCCCACTTTTTCTCCTAGAAATGTTCAACTATGCATAAAATAAAAACATAAAACAAACTAAAGTTTGAAAGCAAATAAAAATGGGTGGTTCTCGGGTTGGCCTTTGGCTCAGATTTCTTATGAGAAAAAGCCTCTCTGAAATTGGTCCCGTTGACTAAGTAAATAATGCCAAAATTCCTCGATCCAGCCCATTGTGTAAACTTTGAAATGTCAGCTACATTCTTAACGAATCACACTTGTTGTAATAATGTTGGTAAGACGATCTAATATGCCAAATAAGATTTGGAGGTCAATTTCACGGTAGCGTTTTTGGAAAGTTCAATAATCTTTCGACGTGTACTTGATTTTTCATTTGTACCTTACCTTGAAAAATGTCATAATATAAGTAGATGGTGAACTGAAGATATTGATTTCCTTAAAGCATGTTCCTCCATGAACACCTTCAAAATGAACACTTGAAAATATGTTAGAAATACTTCATCAAGTGTTTGAAAAATGGCGGATCTGTGGCACATCGTCACTCCCTCCCTTGCACTGCTTTTACCTTCTCCTCCCATAATCTCTCAACCCATTAGCTCTACAAATAATAGCAATAGAGAAACTGCTGTTCAACTAATGCATACCCCTTTTAAGGATGACATTTTTAAATTGAAAGTTTTTTCTAGTGCTACTAATGTTCATGCATAACCTACAACTTTTTTGCAAGCCTCTAAATGCTGAAATGGCTTATTGCCATGTAGAACGAAATTGTTGCTCTTAAAAAGAATCAAACATGACAACTTATTCCTCTACCCCGTGATGTTACACCTGTGGCCTACAAATGGATGTGCGAAATTAAGTTATATGTTAATGGATCTATAAACAAATATAAGACTTATTTGGTAGCCAAAGGCTATAATCAAACCGAGAGCATAGATTATGAAAAGACCTTCACTCCAGTAGTCAAACCAATCACTATTTGCGCTATTTTGTGCCTCGCGATTTTACGACAATGGGCACTTCGAGAACTTGATATAAACAACACCTTCCTACATGGCGTTGGTTGAAAAAGGTATACATGCAGCTGCCATCAGGTTTCGTGCGCCCTTCACTACCATCAGTTGTTTCGTTAGCCCTTCACAACCATCAGTTGTTTGTTTTCTCCAATGGGGTTTCTTGGCATCTAGGTCAGTCACTTCACCATTTATATTTCGCAACAGTTCATCAATTATTATGATGATGGTGTATGTTGACGATATTATAGTCACAGGCAATTCTAATACTCTTATTGATGATCTCATTTGATACCTTTATTCCAAGTTTATGGTTCGCGACCTTGGAGACTTAAAATACTTCAGTAAGTATCTCCCTTCTCAACAAAGTGGGTGTTACTTCAGCGAAAGTACCTCTAATTCTTTGTGATAACTTGAATGTTACATATGTTGCAATAAATTAGGTTTTGCACACAAAGTCCAAACATATTGAGATAGTCTCTTGTCATATCCAAATTCAGACTATTTCGAAACAAGCTTCTCGTCCATATTTATTCTCTTATTTTTTTCGTTACAGTATGGAAATGTATATTTATACAAAACTCTAGTCATGGCTATTAAAAAGTCACTGTCGCAGATTATTTCACAGAGAAAAAAGAACACAAAATCATTCTAGAATATCTCCCTTTCTCCCTTTTCTTCCTCATTTTACATTTTCTATCGAAGACATCTGTATCTATGGGTGATTTTTCAACAACATCAACAAGAATATAGTTTACTTTCTTGTTGTGACAAACATGGCCAACAAAATATTTGAAATCGCATTTATAGCATAATCCCAATTTCCTCTTAGTTTGCAAATCCAGTTGAGAAATCTTCTAGAATTTTGAATGGGCTTTGGATTTCAGGTTTCGATAATTCAGATGTAGGAATTGGATGAACAGAAAGAGATGTGGATGGATTAAGCTATTTAGATGAAGCAAATTGCTTAGTCGATTTAAGAAGCTGCTGTACAGCATTGATAGCCGATTCTTGCAGAAGAGCAACCACAAAAAGTGACTGCTCGACTAATTTTCACCATAGCTTTGATCTCATCTTAAAGACCACTGGCGAAGATAGAGATCAAATAGGCATCCATTAAGTGTAGCTTGGTATGGAGAACCTGGGATTTCAGGTCTTCAGGACGTTCAATATACTCCATAACAAAGACTTGGTTTGACTTTACTGAATGTCACAATTTCTTCCTCAGCATTAACTTCAGGCAGAAGGAAAATATTACGATGCCGCTTGAGGAAAACAAGAAGCTGTGAAACCACATATTAGCTTTTCTCTTAGGATAAAGCTCGGTTGTTCCTGCATGGAGACTGTCTGGTGTCTGATGCACCAAGAAATATTTAAAAGCCTTGCAAATCCATTCTCTGGGATTTTCGAGAGAGAAAAATGGAAAATCCAGCTTAGGTTAGCCAGGGGAGAGAAAATGGTCGTAGCGATGTGGTTCCGTTGGACGGATGACATGTGAGTTGCAGAGTTGGCAATAACCTTTTTCGGTAGCGGCGATATGTTTCTGTTTATAATCTGGCCGAGTTAGAAGGATCTGATTTAGCACACTATAATCGCGTCGTGTTTGGAATTTGTTGTATTGCCTGAAAATAAAAAACTACAGAAGGGAAATTTGAACGCGAAAGACTCGTCTAGCAACAGAATCCCACGTCAGAGTAATGTGACGACGTCGTTCTAAGTGACGTAGACTGGTGCATTTGAACTACAGCCATCTTCTGTAAGTGGTTGTTTGTGGTGACGAGGAGGACATTTGGAGCAAGTAAAGGGTCTGACAGAGTTGAAACAGAGGATATAGGATCAAATAGGGAGAAGTTATTTTGTGAAGCATCAGAATATAACAAAGGTACTTTCTTGAGAAAGAGTGTCATGGTACGAAAAGAAGCCTCATAGAAATAACTTAGACGTTCAATTTTTGAGAGGTTTACTGTCTAATATAAAGTTGAGTGTGAAAGATTTTTATAAGTAATTCTAGAATTATTTGAAATAACAAATTTGAGAATATACATAATAATAAAAATATAAAAAAAAAAAGTATATCAATAACCAGTATAATACTAAACGAAGTCTTTACAAAGACAACTTATGTTAGGGTTCTGCTGGTGTGTAAAAACCCTAGATGGAGACACGACCATTGAAGCTAGAGAGAAAATCAGAGGGGAAGGATTTTGGGAAATTAGGGAAGCTATCTGGGAGGTGAGAATTTGATTCAGGTGAAGAGTCAACTGTGTTGCCTCGACCACTGTTCAACACTTATGGGCCAGAATAGTTGGGTCGCAGTTCAACTCTTTTCGACCACGGTCTGACATCCTTTTTGGTCCTGATTTTAACCCTATTTGGCCCAATTAAACTATTTTCAATCCAATTAAATACAGCTATGGACATGGAAACAAATTGGGGGTTTATGTTACAGAATTGTAAAAACAACATTTTATAATTTGATTTTTGGGTAGTACCTATACATTGAATTAAAATTTTATGACTCTTGGATTCAAATCGTTGGAATTATCGGGTTTGGTAAGTGGCAGGCCCACTTAAGTTTTACATGTTTTAATTAAAGTGGAAGCCGAAAACACACATACAATCGGAGATGACCCACCAAGGAGATGTGGTTGCATGATGCCTTGAAGCTTCAAGGTTTGGATGAAGCTGAGTTCAAATTTTCAAATATTCAACTTGGCTTAGGCAGCTGAAATAAGGCTTAAAAATCTCTCAAAAACTAGGGTTTCAATGTTTCTTTGAACTCCAAAAAGTTGCCTCCCAAAAGTGGTAAAGGGTTATGAGAACACAAAGTGTGTTCTCTCTTTTTGGGCAAAATAGCATATGGTCCTCTCTCCATAATTAAAAAAAAAGACTCCATTCTGTAACACCTCGAGAACTCACACGTTCTCGGTGCGCTTACTACAACTACACATACTCTGATACTATGGCCTGTCACAGCTCGACGACAATCTCGTCAAAAACCCCTCGCTAGTACACCCAGGAACTCTACGTGAACTCATTCAATTTAACACCACTTTCAATTTTTAAACCATATTCAAAAAAACATTTGTAAATATAAATTTTTTTTACTCGATTCGGAAACGACTTGTGCCCGAAGAGAGAACACGAAATCCCCAATATAAAATACGCAGCAGAAAAAGACAATTTAAAAGAATTTTTTAAAAAAATAAGAAGGCAAGACTTGAAATTTCTAGAAATGAGTCCAACACATGCCCCACCCCTCTTGGGTTCGATGCTGTGCGCTCTAGGCCCCGCGCCACATGCCCGAGGCTCCTCTCTGCGCGCCCCGCGTGCACACATCTCCACTTCAGCGCCGCGAGCACGCCCTTTCGGCACCGCGCGCACCAACTCGACATTACCGCGTCACGCCTACGCCTACAGCGCCTCGTACCCCACGCACCCTGCCTTCAAGCTGCACGTCCGCGCGACCCTCGCGCACTTGCAGGGCCCCGTGCCCCGCGCACCTGTGGTCACGCAGCGCTCCCGCGCACACCACCATTCCCTTCGCGCCTCACCCCGCACTCACCTCGGTCTATTCCGTACCCTCTCGACTACCCTACTTCTCTTCCGAAAATTTGGCAAAATAAAGCCTAAAAACTGGATATCCCAAAAACTATAACCCTACACACAGTTCACCAGAAGACTTTAAAAGTATCCATCCAATTTTATCTAGAAAATCAGCAAAGGAAAAACATAATGGAAGAAAATAAATCTATCAACCGTCGATGAAGAAAATCTACAGTACAGAGCAACGCAATGCTCAATCATATAATATATACACAGGCCCTCAAAACTAACCCAACTACAGGATAGATCCACCCGTATACTTCATTCATCATGTAAACCAAACTCTGTAAATCAAATCGTCCCCAAAATACATCAAGAAAACAAAACTCTGTACACCTCACCCAAAACTCACCACCTCCACGGGTCAGGTCGCCCTAACAGTCTGCCGTCTGGTGCCTTGATCGCACACCACCAACCGTTCTACGCCTCAAGATTAGGCTCTCAGGGCTCACCAGCGACAATATCTGCACCTACACCATAGAACACAAATCATAAGCCAACGCTCAGTAAGTAATGCGCTATGAAAGTAAAAATCGACAATGCAATCCTATCACATGCAGTCTCTATACTCACACTCGGGTTGTCATATCTGTGATGCGTAGTGCGGCCGCACCAGGGTGAGAATGAACCTAGCGCTACCCTACGCCCTGACACGTCGCCACTATCCTGGACTTCCCAGCAACGAGGCCCACAAGGTACACACATGCATCACCACACAGCAACCACATCAGCGTGAGGGTGAACCTCGCGCCACACTACACCCTGTGTAACACCCAGAGTTTTCGTTAAAACTAATTTCGAATTTACGTAATTATAATCGATGGAGTTTTGGTCGGAGTTGATAGCGAAGAATTTCTATCTTTAAGTAAAAGATTATTTTGGGTTTAATGGTGAAGGAGATATTTTAAAATTTCAACCGAATGCGGATGAATAGTAGATTTATTGAACGGATTATAGTTAAGGGCGAAATAGTAATTAGTATTATTATTATTATTATTATTATTATTATAAAGAAAGAAAGAAGAGAAACCAAAACACCTTACGGTGTATTCTCCACTGCAACCCTCCCCTTTCAATTTCTCCCCTTCCCCCGCGTGAAGCGCTCGACGATTCTCCTCCATTCCTTTGTGAATTTTCAAATTTAAGGTATGATTTAGTTAGTGTTGAGTAAATAGTTAGTGTGTTAGTTGTTTTTAGCGATAAAAACGAAGTTAGTGAGGGTATTGGGTGATTTGGTAAAAACCTAGGAGGGAGATACGGGAAATTGAATTTAGAGTCGATTTTTATCCGCCTGTTGATGCTTAAGCTAGAAGTGGGAGTAGATTACGGAATTTTATGAGAATAATTGAGTGGTTGGATAGCCGGATGCTCGAATTGTGGAGCAGCTTCAGGTCAGCGACGCCCAGCCAAGATGTAAGTTTTGAATTAGGAAATGGATGAGATCACAGAAAACTAGACGCCTTAAGGAACCCGTAGCATTTTGTATCGTTTAATTCGGACGAGTATTAGAGAAGTTGTGAATTTTCGAAGTTGGTCAAAAAATTGAGTGGGATTTCGAGTTAGTGGAGAGTTGTGGTTTTGGTACGAGTTATGACTTTCAAGCTAAGAATTTATGAATTGAATGAGTTAGAATTGATGGATGTGTGATTTTATAGGTATTCCCAGTTAGCGTACGAAGTTACGAAGTACGAGGAATTTCAAAGACGCTAGGTAAGTGATGGACTATTTGTGATTTGCCTACGAGCCTACACCATGAAATGGTAGGATTGTTTGTTTGTTTGTTTTGATTGTTGTTTGGTCCGTTGGTTGTGCATATGTGTTAACATGCATCATGATTTTGAACTATGAAAGAACGAGTTTTGAGCATGTTTTAAATTGTGCATATAAAATGTAATCAGATAAGAAAAGATGCCACGCATGGGCAATGCCTCGTCGTTAACGTGCTAGTGTGAAAACACTAGGGGGTTCCCATGGATGAAAGTACGTAAGATGACACGGTTTGTGAACGCCTCGTCGTTAACGTGCTACTAAGAAAGCACTAGAGGGTTCTATGGTCGATGTTGGGAGGAGATTATGTAAGGTCGTCCCGTGTGTGAACATGATGTGTGCCTCTAATCTCGCTCCGTGGGTCATGGCTTGGTCGTCCTGAGTGTGATAGAATGGGTGCCTACTTGACTCACATGTGAAAATGAAAGATGATAACAATGAAAACGAAACAAAAACGAAACCGAGCATAGAAACTGCATGTGTTAGGTTGCGTTGTGCATTGATTTTTGATTCATATTCCATACTTGCTAAGTATTAGGTTTACGTTTTGCGTTCCGTGGTGTAGGTGACGACGAGCTTTCCGGTGAGTTGTTAGGTGACGGGCATGTCTAGGATGGTGGTTGGTGACGCAAGCCGTATGCCAGTGCAGACAGTTTGTTGGGGCGACATGATGGATAAGTTGTGGAATTTTGTAAGCATTTTGTGTTAAATACCAATGTATAGATTTTTGAGGATATAAGTTGTGTAGTACGGTTATAGTCAGGATTGGAGAGATTATGTTTTAAAAATATAGGTTTTACTTCGTGGATTTAATCGTGGTAATGTTCGTCGTGTGTTTTCTCTGAACTGGTGTTATTTTTATATATACTGGTGCAAGGTGTGGATTGAAGTCGATATGTGTCGACCGATCAATGTAAAATGGAAGGTGAGTGTCAACTGCAGGGTTCGACCTGTGCGGAAAGAGCCAAAATAAGTGTCGACCCATGATTATAGGTGTCGACCGGTCAGTGTAAAATGGCAACGGTGTCGACTGCGAGGGTCGACTTGCGCGGACAAAGAAGATCAAGGTATCGACCTATGAAAACAGTTGTCGACCACTCGCTAAGATGAACGTAGAAGTGTCGACCGGTGTTCTCAGTGTCGACCAATGAAAAGACCCGAGAGAAACGTAGTGTTGACCGGCGTTGTCAGTGACGACCCAAGTATCAACCGACGCTCTACCAGGTGTCTCTGTGTTACATTTCATAAAATGAAGTTTTATCCAATCTGATTAATTGAGTTTTTTGCTGCAGTGCCGTTTAAAATATTTTCAAAAATATCGTTTTAGTTCGAGAAACAAAAGTTTTAAATTTTATGCGAATTTTTACGATACGAGTGAAATAGGGAGTAAGTAGCAAACCAATTCAAGGTAGACTGGGGACGCACAGAGTTAGTATTAGGGTAGTGAGCGGACAAAAAACGGGTAGGTTTTCGGGGTCCCCACAGGAGTTGGTATCAGAGCAGTGAACGAATCGGGAATCGTGTAGGGCTTCCTGGGCGACACTCTGACGCACACTCTGACGCGTCGCCCTCGTCTCGGCTTCCTCAGCAACGGGGACGCAGTTGCCACACACACATTACTCAACAGCCTAGCCGGCCCACTGCTCGAGCGGAATCCACGACTGGTGTTGCACCTGCCCACTCCTCAAGCGGGATCCACGGTGCCACTGTCCATCATCCTCACCGTCAACACATACACGCCACCTGACGGCCTAACCGACCTACTACTCGAGCGAAATCCGCGATTGGTTACGCACTGGCCCACACACTAGCAGGATCCGCAGTACCACCGCCACGCGTCTCAACACTTACTCAAAATATGCTCAAAATCATTTTCGTTCCCTTTTTAAAACATGATGCATGTCAAACAATATGCACGCACATTACAATCAAACAACTTAAATTCTAATGTTCCATGGTGTAGGCCCTCCTGGGCAAAACACATGCATACACTACTTACCTAGTAACTTTCTCGGTGTACGGTTTCACCAAAAATCTAGTTCAAAACATAAACAATCACACATTAATCTACGATCAAAATTCACTAAATATGCTAAAAATTACATCTCTCAACTAAATCTATGAAATTCAAACTAAAACGGGTCACTAATTCAGTTCGGCCGCAAACCAGCCTAAACTTCGGACCCGCATAACTTTTGCGTCCGTTATCGAAATCAAACGATTCCAACAGACAAACGTTCCTCTAACAACTTAATTTAACCCACTAAAACAGAATTTAAAACGAATAACCGAAGCTAGGCGGAAACGGCCAAAAACAGAACCTGTTTTTACACAAAAAAAATTCGAATTTCAACTTCAACCTGATTTCTTCAAATTTCTTCACCAAATAGTCACATTCCAATCAATTATGCGTAAACTAACAACAATTTAAAGCTTCACTCTCAGAAAATCTGAATGGAATCACAAAACCCTCTCAGTCTTCTCCTCCTCTCGGACGTTTTCTATTCATTACCCAAGCACTTCACACTAGCTCTTAAATCACCCAAACATTCAACTCAAACCTCACAAAACCGAAAGAAAAACAAACATAACGCTTGGCCTTCAAAACAGAGAGAGACAGCGGAACGCTCCCTGCTCTTGGTCGGCTTCTGTGTGTGGAAAGGTCGGGCCACAAGCTGTCTCTAGCATACACACCCTAGCTTTAAAAGCACCCAAAAACCCGAGCTCAACCATCGAGAAATTTGGAGGCCACCAAACTCCCCACACTCAGTCGACCGAAACCAAAACAGTCGAGGGGTTTACCTTCGGTCTTTCAGCACGAGAAAGTCGAGTCAGTACCTCCCCTCAGCCCGTCGGAGCTCCCTGCACACCGGCGTCACTCTCCTCGTCGGCGAAAATCAGACTCCAGCTCCTCCGATCGCCCTTTGCTCTCGGGTGCTCGAGCAATGAAAAACCGAATGGCTTCTTCGTGAAGCCATTTGGTTTTGTTTTTTTTACACCATCTTTTTTTATATTAATAACTCAAATTACTAAATCACCCTCATGTATTTTCGTTTCTCTGAACTTCCTTTATTTCACGTCCCTTGACTTAAAAATTTTGGAAACCGTCACTAAATTTAGGTTCCGAAGTTTACCAATTAATTTACCCGTTAAAAAATTTCTCGAAATTTCAACCAAGATTTAAATTAAAATTTCAGGAATTAAATCTAAGATTCGAAATCTTCTGGGTTATTACACATTCAGCCCCTAATTTCGTGATACCTTCTAATAAAACTAAGAAGTAAAAATTAAAAGGATAAACCATTAAACGACACAACCAACTTCATCAATTAGTGTAATGCCATGAGTGTCGCTCGAATGGCCTTCAAACTCAGTTCTCGCGCTCTTGCTCCAAAGAAACATATGGAATGACATCTCTTTCTTCCTTGCATGAGGGATCCATGTTAGGAGCTTGATGCACTGAATTGTTGGCTTCTCTTGGTGCTTGTTGCACTACATCTTTCTTCAGGCTTTTAAGGAGAGAGAATGACCCAGGTTGATTTTCATGGCCAAAGTGTTTAGCTCTCGAGTCCTTCCCTTTTGGTTTTCATAAGATGTGAACTTTGACAACTCTTTGTGAATTCATGGTGGAGGCTTTCCCTTACTTCTTTGCACGCCGCCTTTTTCACAATAATAAAGAGAACTAAAACATGAGTTTAGTCTCCATGGTGTTTGTTTTATGTTAGGTTTTTGTGGTGCATCATTATGAGTTCAACAATATTTCTGAGGTTTGAGTTGCTGCTCAACGTATTGAGACTAATCTTTATGAATTCTTTTAAGTATATAAAGACAAAGAAAACAAGGAGCAACAAGTTGGTGGAGAAATAATTAAAAAAGACTGGAGGAATGGACAAACCCACAAAGGACACACTCAGAGTAAGACTTGCGGGTAGCGTGACATATAAGGAGAAACTACCCTATTGAACGAAGGTCTTCGTAGGGAAATTCAACACTAACTAAGGCAAATTCTATTAGGCGTGGTTTTGGTTCTGGCAGAGGATTTTCTAGTTAAAATCAGTGTAACGTTTTTGGATCACAGTCTTTCACTTCTCAGCAGCCAACTAATTACACACCGCTATATCAACATCAGTATTAGTTTACTGGTATCGACTTTCAAAGGTCTCCTAAGTATTAGTAGAGTTTTGCGTCTGTTCACACTCCTACAGGATCTATTAGCCATGTTGGGGGATTAGCTCCAGGCTCGTCAAGGAGAGGTTTTGGCAGAAATAGGAAGGGTAAGAATAAGAAGATGACTGCTCAGGAATATGCAATTACAAGATCTAAGGCTTTTGATTAGGCTGGTTAGAACGTCATTAATTGTACGATTCTTTTTTCAAGACTATTTCTCATGTATTAGTTGACACTGGTGCATCACATTCTTTTGTCTTTGATATTTTTGTGCGTGATATGGGCATAGAAATAGAGAAGGTACAAAATTCCCAGATATTGAGTACCCCTTATAAATGAGAACTTTATGATGAACTTTATGGTTTCGTATATTGCTTTCGTTGCCGATCAACCCTAATTATCTACTAATTTGATTATGATGTTTATGGTTTAGTTTGATTGGATACTAGGTATAGATTGGTTGAATCATTATAAGGATAAAATTGACTTTTACTAGAGAAGTGTAACTCTTACGATGGAAGATGGAAAAGTCTTGGTCCATCTGTGTAATCCCTAGTGATCCTATTTTGCGAGCATATTTGGATGGTCAGAAAAGATTGAAATTTTACAGAAATATTTTTGCTATTAGCGATGACTTTATTACAATCATATAAGATTCTGAGTTATTAGTGACTTGTGACTACCCTGATACTTTTCTGAAAAATTTCGTTAGATTATGGATTTATCTTGTTTAAATTTATTTATTTTCAAACATGGGTTTAGTACAAGTGTATCTTGTTTTTATTTCTTGGAAGAGAAGGTACGTTTCAAGCATCAGCTTAGGATCATGTCTTTTCAAAGCTACTCTGAATGTACAATTTCGGTAATAAGTTGGAAAACTTGTTGAACAGCTATATTTCTACTAAAATACATAAATAAAAACTATACTTTTTTTCTCAAAAATCTAAAGTTCTAAATTCATTAATTATATCATCTTCTAAATGTTGTTCTCTTATTTGGTGTTCTTCAAGGACAATTGTCATCTTTGTTTATGCACACTCCCACTTTCATTAAAAACAAACTCTAATACTTCTCTAAAGATGAAATGTATTAGTACATCACGTGTAATTATAAAAAAAATATAATAAGATGCAGAGTTTATTTGTCAACTAATATGAATATCAAATTTTCATCCTGAGAATTTTGATAACAAGTTGGAAAGTAAACACTAAGATCATTTTGCAAAGAAGTAAAATAATCATCGTGATTCAAATCATTTCATATATTTTGTAAATCACTTTTAAACTACTACAAATATAATGACTCCCACTACCTATATGACTGACATTAGAATACTTATTTAATCAATAGTAGTTAAAGGAGTAGTTATTAAATTATTAAAAATTTTATTTATTAAAATATATAAATTTTTTAATTTAAATCTAGAATATATAATACATGCACAACAAAAATAAAATCTATATCATAGAAATATTCTTTAAATTTTATTTTTATTTTGTAAAAAATATTACTAAAATAATCCATATGTCAATATTATAAAAAATGATAAGTCAAATTCACAAAAATTACTAAAATAAGATAAAAATTGAGATAATAAATTTATAAACATTCATTTACATTAGACAAAAAAGTTTAAAGTTTCGTCTCTATAAATTGTCAAGCTTCTGAGTTTAGTGTTCATTGGATAAAATGGAGAAATCCGGTTAAAAAGAAGGGAAGACGGCATGTGGCACAAACACGCCGAGCTACGGCTAGAAATGACAAACAAGTCGGTTGAGTTGAGCTGAGTCAGAAGTAATCCAGCTCGCTGAGCCTAATGAGTTAAACGAGCCGAGCCTAACAATCCGAGTGTAATGAGCCAGTTAGAAAAAATTTCAACTCGAGTCAGTTTACGAGCCACGAGTAAAACGAGTCGAGCCGAGCCGAATTAACAAGTCTAACGAGTCTTAACGAGCTGAACCTAACGAGCCAACCATATATAAATATTTTCAACCTATATTAATATAATATAAGCTTTTTAAGTAATTTCATTCAAAATTATAATAAGTATTAAAAATTATATGTTAACGATATTTATTCATTAAATTTAAAAATTAATTATGTTAATGTATATAAAATTGAATATATTAATAAAAAAATTATTTGAAACTATCCAATAAAAAATATCATATAAATATTATTAAATATATTTTGATATATAAAAAGAAATTAAAATTTAAAAAAATTACAAATTCCAAAAAACATTACTTCAAATTATAAAAGAAATTCAATAAAAAAATATTTAGTTTTCAACATCCAAATTTGTAAACTTCTCAAGAATTTCATCATCTTGTTGTTGATCTGTTGTCTTGGCGTCGGTCTAATTTTTTTATACAAATGAGCACTTCCACAAAGTCCAGTGCAAGTGTTTTTCTTCGTTTATCATAAACATGTCCACCTGTACTAAAAGTAGATTACGGTGTTAAAGTAGAAACATAAAGTGTTAGTAGACCATGTGTCATTATAGAAAGAATATAATATGTGATAGAATATCCTTTTTCATCAAGATAAAATATCAAAATAAATATTGAATTCATTTGTAAATTAAATAGAATAATTTTCAGGTTATAATTCACTCTATATATCATCAATACTATATTGTTGATTAAAACTATATTCATCACTACCACTATTACTACTAGGATAACTCTCGGTATGTTGAGGTCGTGAATAATAACGATTAACATTGAAATATTTTGCTTCACAATAAGCATATAAATTAGTAAATTCATTTGTTATATCATCACTAGTAATTAAAGCTACAATATATAAACTTGTAGAAATCCTAGTAAGCATAAAACATATCCATTTTAGTTTAAATATTTGATTTATGATGCATACATAACAAAAAATAAGAGAAATGTCATGCTAATATTTTTAAACTTTTGTTTCCTTTATTAAGAATATTAATAATTCATCTACTAGTCGATATTTTACAAAATTACATGTTAAATCTATAAAAATGTGAATAATAATAATAGAAGTGACATAATAAATTACAAAATATTGATTTGTAGCATCATAAAAAGGTTTCAAAACATCAAGAAATATATTAACAATATCACAACTAGATTTATCAAGATTAATAGTTTGCGTCTTATCATTAATAAAAGCACAAATAACTTGTTAATATGTTATACCATTTTGCAACATCAAATAAGTTGAATTCCACCTATTATCTACATCCATTTTTAATTTTTTTAATTTAAGTTGGGCAGTTCTATAAAAATCTTTATATTATTGTTTTTTTGAATTATATCCAATAATATAAGAAGTTACGGATCTAATTAATTCAATATGAGATGAAATATATAACATATTATCTTTAACAACCAAATTTAAAATATAACACACATTTCATGTGAAAAAGAGAACCCCGAGTGTAACACCCAGAATTTTTCGCTAGAACAATTTTTAAATTTACGTAATTGTAATCGGTGGAGTTTTAGTCGGAATTGAGAGAGAAAATTTTTACCATTATGTATAATATTGTTTTCAGATTAATGGAGAATAGGAGAATTTAGGAATCCAACCGAAATTGAACCAAATAACAAATTTATTAAACGGTTAAATGTTAAAGGCACTTTAGTAATTATGTTATTATTATTATTATTTAAAAAAATAGTAATAAGAGAAAACACAGAAGAGAGGAACGTAAATCCTTCTTCTGTGTTTTCCTCCCCGTTTCACGAGTAAAAAAACCCTCCAACGGTGATACTTTTCTCAAGCGACAACCGTTTCTTTTGTCAATCTTCAATCCGCGGTAAGTTTTAGTTAGTTCTTATTAGATAGTTAGTGTTTTAGTTATTTTGAGTGTTAAAAATGAAGTTAGTGAGAGTATTAGATAGTTTTGGTGAAAACCTAGTAGGGAGATACGAGAATTTGAAGTTAGAGTTGATTTTTATCTATATGTTGGTGTTTAAGCTGGAAATAAGAGTAGATTACGAGATTTTATGGGAAAGATTGGACGCTTGGATAGCCGAATACTCAAACTGTGAAACTGTTTCCATTTAGCCACATTCGGCCAAACTATAGGTGTTGAATTAGGAATTTGATTAGACCATTAAATATTAGATACCCTCAGAAGTTCGTAGCATTTCGAATCGCCCAAATCAGACGAGATTGGATAAGTTATGCAATTTCGAATTTGGTCGAAAATTGGGTAGGATTTTGGGTTTAATTAGATTAGTTGTTAAAATGTTGTTTCCTTTTAGAGTTTTATGAGTTGTACGAAGAAGAATTAATGGATGTGTAGTTTTATAGGTTCTACAGTTAGCCAGCCGTATATAGAGTACGAATTGCTAGGACGCCAGGTAAGTAGTGTAGTAGGTGTTTTGCCTTCGAGCCTACATTACAATTCGTTAGGATGCATGTAACACCCGAAATTATTCGGCTTTTGTAATTATAATCAGTGTAGTCTTGGTCGGAATGATGAGCGGAAAATTTCTACTCAGAAGTAAAAGATTATTTTGATGCTAATAAAGAATAGAAAAATTTAAGAATCCAGTCGGTATCGGACCGGGTAACAGATTTGTTAAACAGGTAAGGATTAAGGGCAAAATAGTAATTAGAATTATTTATATTAAATAATTGAATTAAAAAAAAAAGAAAGAAACCTCGGTTCTCCCGGTTCTTCTTCTTCTTCTTCTTCTTCTTCTTTTTCTTCTCCTGCACGAGAAGGTCGGCGTTTCCATTTCAGCAGCCAACGATCAACCGTTTCCCCCTTCGTTTTTCAAATTTTCGGTAAGTTTCAGTTAGTTCTTGGTAGATATTAGTGTTTTAGTTATTTTGAGCGGTAAAAGTGTAGTTAGAGAGAGTTTTGGTTGAACCCTAGGAAGAAGATACGAAGTTTGGAAGTTTTAGTCGATTTTTGTACGTATGTTGGTGTTTAAGCTAGGAGTAGAAGTGAGTTATAAGTTTTTGTGGAAAACATTGAGTGTATAGATAATCGAATAACCCGGGTTACGGGATGGGTTCCGTTTGGCAACATTTGGCTAAGCTGTATGGGTGGGATTAGGAAATTCATTAGACCATTAGAAACTAGATGTCACGAGAAACCCGTAGCATTTCGAATTATCCAAATCGGACGAGTATTAGCGTATTTATGAATTTTTGAATGATAGTCGGAGCGTTAGTTAGAATTTTGTTGTAGATTGAGTGGGGATTTAGTGGTTGATTCCTTTGAAGTTTTATGTAGTTAATGGAAATTAGATCTAATAGGTGTGGTTTTATAGGTTTTCCAGGTAATGTACGAGATTTGGATTACGAGTGCTAAGTACGCCAACTAAGTAATGTAGTAGGAGTTTTGTCCTCGGGTCTACATCACAGTACAGTAGAATTGTAACACCCCGAGAACCCACACATTCTCAGTCCGCTTACTACGTCTATACACTGTGACATACAGAGACTCGACATGAACTCACTTACTGTAATACCACTTTCACTTTTAGATCATATTCAAAAGAACATTTGTGAGTATAAAAATTTTTTCGACTCGATTCGAAAACAACTCGCTCCCCGAATAAGAAACACGAAATTCTGAATATAAAATGCGCAGCAAAAAAGATAATTTAAAATAGTTTTAAGAATAAGACAACAAAACTTCAAACCCTAGTAGGGAGTCCAACACACACCTCGAACTACACAAATTTGGTGCCGTGCGCCCACGTCCCCACTTCGGCATCCACGCGCACCCTTTCAGTGCCGCGCGTGCCAACTCAACATCACCGCGTCACGCGCATGCTCGCAGCGCCGCGTGCCCCACGCACCCTGCCTCCGTACAGCATGTCCGCACACACGCCCTGACCCGACACTACACGACCCGTGCGCACCCGCAGGGCCGCGTGTCCCGTGCATCTAAGATCATGCCGCACTCTCGCGCCCATCCACACTCCCCTAGTACCTCACTGTACACACTACAACCTATTCCATACCATCTCCACTCCTAATCTTTCTCCCAAAAATTTAAAACTGGCTATCCCAAAAATTTAAACCTTGCACACAGTTCACCAGAAAACTAGAAATACCTATCCATCAACCATCTAGAGAAGCTCCATAACAAAATCGAAGTTTGAAGACAACAAATCTATCAACTACAAATGAAGAAAATTCACAATACAGAGTATTACGAAGCTCCTACATGTAAAGTGTACGCGTACGTCACCAAAATCATAAGCACTCCATAAACCCCTATGCAATTAACACGTATACAACTCGTCTAATCAACTATATATCGACACAACAAAAGAAAATACCCACAATAGTCAAGCCACCACCTACCATCTCCACGGGTCGGGTCACCCTAACAAATCTGCCGTCCGGTGTCTCGGTCGCACGCCACCAACCGTCCTATGCCTCAGGACTAGGATCTCGAGGCTCACCAGCAATATCGTCAGCACCTACACCATAGAACACACAATATAAGCCTAACACTCAGTAAGTAGTATAATATGAAAGTAAAAGCTGACAATACAATCCTGTCACATGCAATCTCTGCACTCACACTCATGTTGTCACATCTGTGATGCGTAGTGCAGCAGCACCAAAGTAAGGAGGAACCTAGCGCCACCCTACACCCTGACACGTCGCCACCATCTCGAACTCCCCAGCAACGAGGCCCACAAGATACACATACGCATCACCACACAGCAACCACATCAGGGTGAGGGTGTACCACGTGCCACACTACACCCTGACACGTCGCCCCCGTACCAGCCTCCCCAACAACGGGGCCATAGTTGCCACACACATATTTCGCGACAGCTCAGTCAGCCCACTCCTCGAGCGAAATCTGTGACTAGTGTTGCACCGGCCCACAAACTAGTAGGATTCGCGGTACCACTGTCCATCATCCTCACCACCGACGCATACACGCTGCATGACGGCCCAGCCGGCCCACTTCTCGAGCGAAATCTGCTGTTGGTTACGCACCGGCCCACACACTAGTAGGATCCGCGGTACCACTGCCACGCGTCTCACCACTTACTCAAAATATGTTTAAAACCATTTTCGTTCCCTTTTTTAAAACATGATGCATGTCAAACAATACGCACGCACACCACAATCAACAACATAAATCCTAAAGTTCCACGGTGTAGGCCCACCTGGGCAAAACACAAGCATGCACTACTTACCTGGCGTGCTAAGCTCACTCAACGTACAGATTCGCCAAAACGCCTCAACCTAAAACGTAAACACTCACTCATCAATGTTCACTTCAAAATTCACCAAATAAGTTAAAAATAACATCCCTTAACTAAAACCATGGAATTCCAACTAAAACGGGTCACCAATTTGGTTCGGCCGAAAACCAGCCTAAATTTCGGACACGCATAACTTTTGCATACGTTAACGGAATCGGGCAATTCAAGAGACTAAACATTTTCTTAGGAACCTAGTTTAACATACTAAGACAGATTTCAAAATGGTAAGTCACAGATAGGTGAAAAACACCAAAAACAAAATCTGCCATTTTTATCCAAATTTCACATTTTCGTTTCCTTCCACCAAAACTAACTCAAAACTAGCTTTAAGTATTAAAAACAGCCGTGCTAATATCACGTGTCACAATTCTACAAAAAATGCTCACTAAATTGACTCGGTTTAAAATTTGACATAAACTTCCGACGCACATAACTTTTACGGCGGATATTGGAATCGAATAATTTCAGTGGTCAAATGTTCCTCTAATCACCTATTTTAACCCACTAAAACAGAATTTAAAACAATTAACCATAGTCCCATCAAAATTTCCAAAAACAGAACTATTTTTATAAGAAAAAAGATCCGATTTTTTATTTCATTTCAAATTCCACAATTTCTATACACAGCTAGCAACATTTCACTCATACACGTCGGCCAAGCTAACAGGGAATGAAAGGAAGCTGAGCACTAAGTTCGGCCAAGACAAGAAATCGACAAGGCTCATCTTCGGTTCCTCACGATTCATGGCATCTTCCATCCAACCCCTCCTAAAGTTTAACCACTATCCACCCCCTACAACGAGCTAAACTCTGGGAGAACTGGGAGGGATCGAGCCCTCACGCTCGGCTGACAAAATTGTAACAGGGGAGAGGCTTACCATTCGTCTTGAGCTCGGGAAAACCCACTCACACTGAATTTCTGTCTTGTCGGAACCATTTAGCGCGTCATCGGCAGTTCGCATGCCCGATCACTCTCTCGCTCTCCTCTATTCTCTCGAGCGCTCGGTTTGTAACAGCCGAATCGCTTCCTCCCGAAGCCATTCGGTTGTTATAATATATTTATTATTATTATTATTTATTTAATTTAAACAATAACAATTTATCAAAACGCCCTCACGTGTTTTTATCGTCCGTAACTTCGTTAAATTCTCGTCCTCCCGATTTTAAAATTTGGAAAATCATTACTAAAATTAGATTCCGATTTCTATGACTTAATTTTCTCGTCAAAATATTTCTCGAAACTCCAACGGAGATTAAAATAAAAATTTCAAAAATTAGATTTAAAATCTAAAATTTTTTGGGTTATCACAATGATGCATTGCACGTTTATTTTATGTTATGTTTTATTGATAGTGCATAATGGTTTTAATTTACGAGACGAAATGAAAATGAATTTCCATGTTTTTACGAAATGAAACAGTAGGATGAGATTAAACGAATGAAACGAGAAGATATGTAAGAAGATAATAAAGGTGGGGTTGAGTGGTCTTGTCCCGAAAGGTGGACCGCGAAGTGTATCACTCTTCCTCCGTTTCACGTGGTGACCTTGTCCCGAGAGGTGTACCGCGAGGTGTGTCACTTTACTAGATTAAGGTTAGCCTTGTCCCAAGAGGTGGACCGCGAGATGTGTTACCTTGATCTAACACGTAAAGAAGAACCCAGTAGTTAAAAGATAAAGAAGATTTAAGAAAGAGACGAAAACGAAAGTAGAGACGAAACTTTAGAAACTGCATGTGTTAAAAAATGTTTATTTTCAGTGTGTTTTATGCATTACTTACTCAGTATTAGGCTAATAGTTGAGTTCTGTGGTGTAGTTGACGACGCAACAACTAGTGAGTATCCCGAGCATGCCTAGTACTAAGAGGCAGTTAGAGGAACACGCTGGTGGGACGATTGGGCCGGCTGTTGAGGCGTTTTGACTGTGCCAGGTGTAAGTATGGATGGTGAAATATTTTTAGTCGTATTTGATTATTTTGAGGTGAAATAGAGATTTGAATTGGGTTGAATATTTTGGTGTGCGTAATAGGTTTGTAAATTGAGTCGAGAAGAAGATTCAGGGTTTTTAAACGTTTAGTCAAAATCGTGTTGTTTTGTTTTAAATTCTGTTAAAGTTTCTAGAGTGCAAAGTTTCGACCGAAGTCCATAGGTGTCGACCGGTCAGTGTAAAATGGAAGGTGAGTGTCGACCGCGAGGCTTGACCTGCACAGGGTAGAGCCGAAGTAGGTGTCGACCCTTGGTTCCAGGTGTCGACCGGTTCGTGTAAAATTAGCAGAGGTGTTGACCCCAAGGTCAACCTACACGGAATGAGAGGATCAAGGTGTCGACCTGCGACAACGGGTGTAGAAGTGTCGACTAGTGTCCCCGATGTCGACCAATGAAAAGACCCGAGTGAAATGTAGTGTCTACCGGCGTTTGTCAGTGTTGACCGATGAAAATTCGAGACAACTCAAGTGTCGACTGGATCTTGCAGGTGTCGACCGGTCTCTTTAATTTTTATATTTTAAAAGTGAAGTTACTTAAACCGATTTTAAGTAAGTTTCTGCTGCGACATTTATATGTATTTCTTTTGAAAGTTGTTTTGAGTTAAATAACCAAAAAATTTTAAAATTTATGCAAATTCTGTCGAAGTGAAAAGAGGGTGTATGGTTGACGACTCAGGTCCAGGGACGACTTGAGGCGTCAAAGGTGTGGTATCGGAACAGTGAACAAACTGAAAACGGGTAGGTTTTTGGGGCGTTACAGTGTTGGTATCAGAGCCATTTGGTCAAAACGTTCAAATGATTACTCAACAGCGCCGATCGCCGCACAACCTGCTCCAACAACTTTAAATGCTTAAGTTAGTGTTGTTTAGTAGATACTTATGAGCATAGTTGACCATTGTCTAGAAACGATAGTCAGAATGTCTAGACGACAAGGACGTCCTAGAGTGCCAAGAGAGACAACCGAACTGAGAAGTGAAGACGATTCTGCGACGATCTGACAGTTGACAAAATTAGTAAATCGACAGTTTCAGCAGTTAGGAATGTTGCTGAATCTAGAAGTATAGGGAGGTGCAGGCCTTAGTTCTAGTCAAGACCAGTTGGGTGACCCATTTCGGAGATTGCGGGCACCAACTTTCGAAAGACAAGTATCAGACCCGATGGCTGCTGAAGAATGGATCCGAGCAATAGAGAGCATGTTTAAATATGCGAAGGTGGAAAAGGAGGATAAGGTTATACTAACCACCTTTCATTTAGCAAAGGATGCCCGGTTTTGGTGGGAGTCTATAGAGGCCACCGCCGATACTCAGTACATGACTTGGGAGAAGTTCAAGAAAGCCTTCTATGACAAGTATTTTAATAGTACGGTGCAGACAACTAAGAGGATGGAGTTGTTACAGTTGAAGCAAACTACATCAGTGACAGAGTACAACCGGCGATTCGAGTCATTGTCCTGGTTTGCCAGCAATTTGGTAAGCCGGAATGAGGATAAAGTGTTTCAGTTTGTATAAGGGTTGAGGCCGGAAATATACAAATGAGTGAAAATAGCGGGCATACGGGATGTGCCTTACTCCGAGATGGTGGCCAAGGTGTTAGAGGTGGAGGAAGCCGAGATGAAATGTATCAATTAGAGAGAAACTTGCAGGAGATCCTTCAGAGAAGCAGGCCAGCAGCAGGGCAAGAGTGTCTCTCAGCCACCACAACAGAGAGGCACAAAAAGATTTAGCGAGGGTTTTAGCAGCCAGGGTAGTAGCAATAGGCCGCAAGGACCGGTACAGTACCCCCAGTGCACTAAATGTATAAAGTATCATCCGGGAGAGTGCAGATAGAACTCTGGAAAGTGCTACAACTGCAATGAAGCTGGACATGTGGCCAGAGACTGCCCGAAGCCCAAGGTTGTAAGATGTTTTAATTGCAACGAGGTGGGCCACATCAGCAGGGATTGCTCGGCTTTGAAGAAGGGTCCGACGTGCGTAACGCCGAGAGTATTTGCTATGATTGAGTCGGGAGATGAGTAGCAGCCAGCTGTGGTGTCAGGTACCATACTCGTAAACTCTGTACCTGCTTATACATTGATTGATTCTGGTGCAACGCATTCGTTTATTGCAAATACATTCGTGGTTAAGTTGGATATATGGCCTGTATCAACGGACTGTGGTTATATGGTAATGTTGCCTTCTGGTGAGCATATGCACTAAAATCAAGTAGTGCGTGATAGCATGGTGTCAATGGGAAACAAGAATTTATCGGTAGATCTCATTATTATGGATATAACGGAATATGACATGATACTGGGAATGGATTGACTGTTCAAGCACTACGCCACAATTGACTGTAGGGCAGGCACAGTGAACTTCCAACCGCCAGATGGTGAGAAGCACACTTTTCAGGCTGCAAAGAATGTCCGGAAGATATCTGTGATGGCACCTGTCAGTGCTCGTCAAGTTTTAACTGGTCAGTATTTTGGTTTTCTTGCCCGTATTATGGATATGCAGATTTCCAAGGATTCGAGACCGCAGGATGTTTTAATTGTTCAAGACTTCCCTGAAGTTTTCTTAGATGATTTACTTGGTTTGTCTCCGGACCGAAAAATTGAGTTTGCAATAGAGGTATATTCGAGAGCTAAACCAGTATCAAAGAATCCCTACATATTAGCGCCAGGGGAGCTGAAGGAGTTGAAGAGGCAATTAGAAGAGCTGGTGGAGAAAAGATTTATACACCCGAGCGTTTTGCCATGGGGCGCGCCAATCTTCTTTGTCAAGAAGTAGAACGGGTCGTTGCGAATGTGCATCGACTACAGGGAGTTAAACAAGCTAACGATTAAGAATAAGTACCCTCTACTAAAGATAGATGATTTATTTGATCAACTCCAAGGTGAGAGTGTGTTTTCAAAGATTGACATGAGATCGGGTTATTTTCAGTTAAGGTCAGACCAGAAGATATTCTGAAAATGGCTTCTCGGATACTGTATGGACATTATGAGTTCCTAGTAACGTCTTTTGGACTGACAAATGCTCCAGCAGCTTTTATGGACCTGATGAACAGACTGTTCCACGATTATCTCGATAAATTCGTTATAGTGTTTATTGATGATATCTTGGTGTACTCTCGGAGTGAGGAAGAGCATAAGGAGCACTTGAGATTGGTATTAGGGACTTTGAAGCACCACCAACTTTACGCAAAGTTTTCTAAGTGCCAGTTCTAGCTGGATAGGATTCATTTTCTTGGTCATGTCGTCTCAAGTGCGGGAATAGTGGTTGATCCAGCAAAGATCCAGGCAGTTAAGAAGTGGCCACAGCTGAAGAATGTTACACAGATACGGAGTTTTCTCGGGTTAGTGGCTTATTACAGAAGATTCATTGAGGCATTCACGAGAATAGCGGCACCCTTGACCCAGTTAACGAGGAAAAGAGTGAAATATCTGTGGTCTGAAGATTGTGAGTATAGTTTCTAGACATTGAAGCAGAAATTAACTACTGCTCCAATCTTGACGATTCCTACCAAGGACGGGAAGTTTAGTATTTATTGCAATGATTCAAAGGTAGGATTGGGATGTGTGTTAATGCAGGAAGGGAAGGTAGTAGCATACGCCTCTAGACAATTGAAGGCTTATGAGCAGAACTACCTAACGCACGACCTGCAGCTGGTTGCGGTAGTTTTTGCGCTGAAGATTTGGAGGCATAATTTATATGGACAACAGTGTGAGATATATTACGATCACAAAAGCTTGAAGTATATTTTTACTCAGAAGGAGCTAAACATGAGGCAACGGCGGTGGTTAGAATTTGTTAAAGATTACGACCTCGAAATTAAGTACCACCCTGGCAAGACGAACATAGTAGCCGATGCTTTGGGTAGAGTGATGACATCCATTTCAGCTGCGACTTCAGGCATGCCAGTGGCTTTAGATGCGGAGTTTCGGAAGTTTGATTTGGAGGTAGTGTCGAAGGTATCGGCCATGCTGTCAGCTATGTCTTTGCAGTCCACTATTTGGAGAAGATAAAGCAAGCACAGAAAAACGACGCTGAATGTGAAGAGATAAAGTCCAATATGGCTTCCGAGGACAGGTCAGAATTCAGTTGTTCAGACGACGGGATTCTTAAGTTTTGGAATCGATGGTTTGTTCCGAACAATGAGGAACTTCAAACGGAGATCTTGTAAGAAGCGCATTTTTCTAGGTTTTCTGTACATCCGGGGAGCACTAAGATGTACAGGGACCTTAAACAGCATTACTGGTGGCCTGATATGAAGAGAATGGTGGCGAAGTGCGTAGAGGCGTGTTTAATCTGCCAGCAGGTTCAGGCCGAACACCAGAGGCCAACAAAAAAATTACAGCCACTGCCGATACCTGAATGGAAATGGGAGTAGATAGCGATGGATTTTGTTGCAGGGCTGCCTCGGATGACAAAGGGCTATGACAGTATATGGGTGATAGTGGACAGGTTAACCAAATCGACCCATTTTCGGCCAGTGAAGATGACGTATTCTATGGATCACTTTCCCGAACTATATATTTAAGAGATCGTGCGATTGCACGGAGTTCCAACTTCGATTGTATCAGATAGGGACCCTAGATTTACATCGAAGTTCTGGAGGAGTCTGCACAAGGCCATAGGTACGCAGCTCAGTTTTAGCACAGTGTTTCATCCTCAGATGTATGTACAATCTGAGAGGACTATTCAGACGCTGGAAGATATGCTTCGAGCTTGTGTACTGGAGTTTCAAGAATCATGGAGCAAATATCTGCCGTTGGTAGAGTTTTCTTATAATAACAGTTTCGAGGCTACGATAGGTATGACTCCATACGAGGCCCTTTACGGGAGAAAGTGTAGGTCCTCGCTTAATTAGGACGAAGTTGGTGAGGCGAGTTTAGTGGGTCAAGATATTTTACCGCAGACAGTAGAGAAAATTGCATTCATTCGGCATTGTATCTTAACAGCTCAAATTCGACAAAAGAGTTATGCAGATCGTCGGAGAAGAGAGTTAGAATTTGATGTGAGTGATGAAGTCTTCCTGAGAGTTTCGCCATTTAAAGGAGTGGTAAATTTTGGGAAAAGAGGCAAGCAGAACCCAAGATTTGTTGGACCATTTTCTATTACGAAGAGAACGGGGAAGACAGCTTACCAGCTACAACTACCAGCCTCCATGGATGGGATCCACAATATATTTCATGTGTCTATGCTGAGAAAGTGTATACGAGATCCTTCTCACGTGGTGGAATAGCAAGATGTGGAGATTCAACCCACATTAGCGTATGAAGAGAGGCTAGTGGAGATTCTGGATTATGCAGTGAAGACTCTACGAAACAAGGAAATATCACTGGTGAAAGTTTTATGGCGCAACCACAGCGTAGAAGAAGCAACTTGCGAGCGACAGCAAGACATGGTGAGCCGGTATCCTGAATTGTTTAGATAGCAAATTTTGACGACAAAATTTTTGTAACGAGGGTGGAATGTAACACCCGGAATTATTCGAGTTTTGTAATTATAATCAGTGTAGTTTTGGTGGGAATGATGAGCGAAAAATTTCTACCCCAAATTAAAAGATTATTTTGAGGCTAATGGAAAATAGAAAAATTTAAGAATCCAGTCGGGAACGGACCGTATAACAGATTTATTAAACGGGAAAGTATTAGGGGCAAAATAGTAATTAGTATTATTTATATTAATTAATTTAATTAAAACAAGAAACAAAATAGAGGGGAGGAACGGAATTCCGCCCCCCCTAGTTCATTTTATTCTTGCTCTTCTCCCGCACGAGGAGCTCGGCGTTTCCCTTTCAGCAGCCAATGATCAATCGTATCCCCCTTCGTTCTTCAAATTTTTGGTAAGTTTTAGTTCGTTCTTGGTAGATATTAGTGTTTTAGTTATTTTGAGCGGTAAAAGTGGAGTTAGAGAGAGTTTTGGTTGAATCCTAGGAAGAAGATACGAAGTTTAGAAGTTTTAGTCGATTTTCATACTAATGTTGGTGTTTAAGCTAGGAATAGAAGTGAGTTATAAGTTTTTGTGGAAAAGATTGAGTGTGTAGATAACCGAATAACCCGGGTTACGGGATGAGTTTTGTTTGGCCACATTTGGCTAAGCTGTATGGGTGAGATTAGAAAATTGATGAGACCATTAGAAACTAGATGTCACGAGAAATCCGTAGCATTTCGAATCGTCCAAATCAGAAGAGTATTGGTGTAGTTATGAATTTTTGAAGGATAGTCGGAGCGTTAGTTAGAATTTCGGTATATACTGAGTGGGGATTTAGTGGTTGATTCCTTTACAGTTTTATGCAGTTAATGGAACGTAAAGCTAATAGGTGTGTGGTTTTATAAGTTTTCCAGTTAACGTACAATATTTAGATTACCAGTGCTAAGGACGCTAGGTAAGCAATATAGTAAGAGTTTTGCCCTCAGGCCTACATCACAGTACAGTAGGATGCATTGCACGTGTATTTTATATTATGCTTTATTGATGGTGCATCATGGTTTTAATTTACGAGACGAAATGAAAATGAATTTCCATGCTTTTACGAAGTGAAACAGTCGGATGAGATGAAACGAATGAAACGAGAAGATATGTAAGAAGAGAATAAAGGTGGGGTTGAGTGGCCTTGTCCCAAGAGGTGGACCGCGAGATGCATCACTCTTCCTCCGCTTTACGTGGTGACTTTGTCTCGAGAGGTGGACCGTGAGCTGCATCACTCTTCCTCCGCTTTACGTGGTGACCTTGTCTCGAGAGGTGGACCGTGAGGTGCATCACTCTTCCTCCGCTTTACGTGGTGACCTTGTCCCGAGAGGTGGACCGCGAGGTCACTTTACTAGGTTGAGGTTGGCCTTGTCTCGAGATGTGGACCGTGAGGTGTGTCACCTTGATCTAGCAGGTAAAGAAGAACCCAATAGTAAGAAGATAAAGAAGATTTAAGAAAGAGACAAAAACGAAAGTAGATGCGAAACGTTAGAAACTACATGTGTTAGAAAATGTTTATTTTCATTGTGTTTTATGCATTACTTACTTAGCATTATGCTAATAGTTGAGTTCTGTGATGTAGGTGACGATGTAGCAGCTAGTGAGTATCTCGAGCATGCCTAGGACTAGCAGGCAGTTGGAAAAGGATGCTCGTGGGACGACTGGGCCGGCTGTTGAGGCGTTTTGATTATGGCAGGTGTAAGTATGGGTGGTGAAATATTTTTAGTCGTACTTGATTATTTTGAGGTAAAAGAGATATTTGAATTGGGTTGAATATTTTGGTGTGCGTAATAGGTTTGTAAATTGAGTCAAGAAGAGGATTCAGGGTTTTTAAACGTTTAGTCAAAACTGTGTTTTTTTGTTTTAAATTATGTTAAAGTTTCTAAGGTGCAAAGTGTCGACCAAAGTACATAAGTGTCGACTGGTTAGTGTAAAATGGAAGCTGAGTGTCAACCGCGAGGCTTGACCTGCGCAGGGCAGAGCCGAAGTAGGTGTCGACCCCTGGTTCCAGGTGTCGACTGGTCCGTGTAAAACTGGCAGAAGTGTTGACCTCGATGGTTGACCTGTGCGGACAGAGAGTATCAAGGTGTCGACCCCTCTCTGAAACGAGTGTAGAAGTGTGACCGGTGTCCCCGGTGTCGACCGATGAAATGACCCGACATAAATGTAATGTCGACCGGCGTTTGTCAGTGTCGACCTATGAAAACCAGAGACAACTCAAGTGTCGACCGGCTCTTGTAGGTGTCGACTGGTCTCTTTAATTTTTATGTTTTAAAAGTGAAGTTACTTAAACAGATTTTAAACGACTTTCCGCTGCGATATTTATATGTATTTCTTTTGGAAGTTGTTTTGAGTTAAATAACCAAAATGTTTTAAATTTTATGCGAATTCTGTCGAAGTGAAAAGAGAGTGTATGGTTGACGACCTGGGTCCGGGGACGACTCGGGGCGTCAAAGGTGTGGTATCGGAGCAGTGAACAAACTAGAAACGGGTAGGTTTTTGGGGCGTTACAATGCATATACATTTACTTTATGTTATGCTTTAGTGATTATGCATCATGGTTTTAAAATACGAGAACGAAACAAAAATGAATTTTCATGTTTTTACTGAATGAAACAGTAGGATGAGATGTGATGAATAAAATGAGAATATAATTAAGAAGATAATAAAGGTGGGGCCGACTGGTCTTGTCCCCAGAGGTGTACCGCAAGGTGTATCACTCTTCTCCCGCTTTACGTGGTAGCCTTGTCCCGAGAGGTGGATCGCGAGATGTGTCACTTTACTAGATTGAGGTTGTCATTGTCTCGAGAGGTGGATCACGAGTTGTGTCACCTTGATCTAGCACGTAAAGAAGAACTCAGTAGTAAGAAGATAAAGAAGATGTAAGAACGAGACGAAAACAAAAGTAGAGACGAAACTATAGAAACTGCATATCTTAGGATGTGTTTGTTTACAATGTTATGTTTTATGCAATACTTACTTAGTATTAGGATACTAGATGATTTTTGTGATGTAGGTGACGTCGCTGTAGCTGGTGAGTAATTAGAGCGGGTCCAAGATTAGGAGGCGGTTGGAAGAGTGTGCTCGTGGACGGTTCGGCAGTTGTTGGGGCGTTTTGACCTGGGCGGGGGTATGTGAGAGAGTTTGTTTATTTGAGTTTTGTCGAAACCGTTTTAAGTCGTTTGACTTGTTATGAGTCGATTGTAGTCATGTGGATGTATAGATGAATTTCAAACTTTAGTAGTCATTTTTCTATGTATATAATGATATTGAGTTGATGGAAAAGTGTACTTTTCATTGTTTTACCGTTGAGTCGAATTTTGATGTTTTATTTGAATTATTAAGGTTTTTAGGCAAGATATTAGTGAGTGAAGTGTTGACCTATAGGCTGAGTAGTCGACCAAGCCTAGCAAGTGTCGACTAGTATTTAGAAGGTGTCGACTGCTTAGTGGAAAAATACGTATAGAGTGTCGACCTGCACGTAAAAGGGTCGACCAAACTCTATAGGTGTCGATCACAAGAATCGACCGACGTGGATAGAGAGAAATGTAGTGTCGACCGGTGCATGCAAGTGTCGACCGATAGTGTATAATGGATGGGAATGTCGAAGTAAAGGATCGACCGACGCAAACAGAGAGAAACGTAGTGTCGACTGGTGCCCGCAAGTGTCGACCAATATTGTAAAATAAGCAGAAGTGTCGACCTCAAGGATCGACCGATGCAGACAGAGAGAAACGTAGTGTCGACCGGTGCACACAAGTGTTGACCGGTAGTAAAAAAAAAAGATGGAAGAGTTGACCGGTGTCTACTGGGGTCGACTGAAAATGCCTTTAGTGTATGAAAACTCAAATTTTATTTAAACTAATTTTAGTCAAGTCTTCTGCTGCAACGATTTCAAATGTTTTCAAAAAGGTTATTTTTATTCGATGAACGAAGTTTTTAAATTTTTACGTGAACTTTCTGAGTGTGTTTGTGGTAGAAGCAGTCGTGAGTGGACCGAAAATCGGCGAATCGATTTTTGGGTCGCTACAGTTGTGGTACCATAGGAGTAGATAGCGTATTGGAAACCAGAAGGGTTTTCATGTCGCTACAGTTGTGGTATCAGACCCAAATGGTCAAGCCGTTCAAACGATTACCTAATAGCGCCGATCGCCGCACGACGTGCTTCAACAATTGTAAGTTGTTAAGTTTAGTGTTATTTAGTAGATGCTTATGAGAGTAATTAACCATTGTATAGAAAATTAGTCAAGATGTCTAGACGACCAGGACGTCCGAGAGTATCGAGAGTGGCAGCTGATTCAAGCAGTGAAGATGACTCGATGACGATCAGACAGTTGACGGAGTTGGTGAACAGACAGTCCTAGCAATTAGGAATTTTGCTGAATCGAGAGGTTCAAGGAAGTGTAGGTTCTAGCTCTAGCCATGATCAGTCTGGTGACAGATTTTAGAGGTTACGACCACCGATGTTTGAGGGGCAGTGAGCAGACCCGACAGTTACAGAGGAGTGGGCTTGTACCATGGAAAGTATGTTTAAGTATGCGAAGATAGACGAGGAGGACAATGTTCCGCTAGCCACGTTTCATTTAGCGAAAGACGCCAGGTTTTGGTGGGAGTCTGTGGAGACCACGATTGATGCACAGCACTTGACATGGGAGAAGTTTAAAGATGCCTTTTATAAAAGTATTTCAATAGTACGGTGCAAGCAGCTAAGAGGATGAAGTTCCTATAGTTTAAGCAAACCGCATCGGTGACCGAGTACAATAGGCAGTTTGATTCATTGTCCCAGTTTGCTAGCAATTTGGTGAGCCGGAATGAGAATAAGGTGTTTCAGTTTGTACAGAGATTAAAGCCGGAGATATACAAAGGAGTAAAGATAGCAGAGAATCAAAAAGTGTCGTATTCTAAAGTAGTGGCAAAGACATTAGAGGTAGAGGAAGCCGAGATGAAATGTGTTAAATAGCGAGAAGCTTTCAGGAGATTTTTCAAGGAAGTTGCCCCACAGCAAAGTAGAAGTGCCTCCCAACAGCAACAACAGATGGGCACTAAGAGGTTCAGCGAAAGTTCAAGCAAATAGGCAGTGGTAAAAGGCCTCAGGGGCCGGTGCAATACTCCCAGTGCCCTAAGTGTTTTAGATATCACCCGAGCGAATGCAGACTGAACTCGGTAAAGTGCTACAACTGTAATGAAACTGGATATTTAGCTAGAGATTGCCCGAAGCCCAAGATGACTCGGTGTTTCAATTGTAACGAGGTGAGCCACGTCACTCGAAATTGCCTAGCTCTAAAGAAGGGTCCGACACGCACAACACAGATGGTATTCGCCATGATCGAGTCAGACGATGATGACCAGCCAGCTGTAGTGTTAGGTACTATATTGATAAATTCTGTACCTACGTATACTTTGATTAACTCTGGTACAACATACTCTTTTATTGCAACCGCGTTCGCGGTCAGATTAGACGTATGACCTGTATAAACGGACTGTAGTTGTGAAGTAATGTTGCCTTCGAGTGAATGTATGCATTTTAATCAAGTTGTACGAGATGATGTAGTGTCATTGGGAAGTAAAAATTTATCAGCCGATCTTATTATTATGGGAAAATTAGATAAGATGCGATATTGGGAATGGATTGGCTGTTCAAGCACTATGCTACAATTGACTGCGGGACGGGGACAGTGAGTTTTCAACCCTCAGATGGTGAGAAGCACACCTTTCAGGCCACGAGGAATGCCCGAAAGATATCTGTCATGGCGCTTGTTAGTGCTCATCAAGTTTTAATTGGTGAATCTTTTAGTTTTCTCGCCAGTATTATTGATGTACAAGTTTCCAAGGAGTCAAAGTCATAGGATGTTTTGATTGTTCAAGACTTCCCCAAAGTTTTTCTAGACGATTTCCCCGGTTTGCCTCCGGATCGAGGAATAGAGTTTGCTATAAATGTATATCCAGGAGCGGAGCCGGTGTCGAAGAATCCTTATAGATTGGCACCAACGGAGCTGAAAGAGTTAAAGAAGCAATTAAAAGAGTTGGTAGAGAAAGGATTTATACGCCCTAGCTTTTCGCAGTGGGGCGGGCCTATCTTTTTCGTCAAGAAAAAGGATGGATCATTATGGATGTGCATCGACTACAGGGAGTTGAATAAGCTGACGATTAAAAACAAGTACCCTCTGCCAAGAATAGACGATCTATTTGATCAACTGCAAGGTGCACGAGTGTTTTCAAAGATGGACCTAAGATCGGGTTATTATCAACTGAAGGTCAGGCTAGAAGATATTCCGAAGACGGATTTTCAAACACGATATGTACATTATGAATTCTTGGTAATATCTTTCGGACTGATAAATGCCCCAGCTGCCTTTATGGACCTTATGAACAAGGTATTCTATGATTATCTCGATAAAGTCGTTATGGTGTTTATCGATGATATGTTGGTGTGCTCTCGTAGTGTAGAGGATCATAAAGAGCACTTGAGGTTGGTGTTGGAGACTTTGAAGCGGCACCAACTTTATGCGAAGTTTTCTAAGTGCGAGTTTTCTAAGTGCGAGTTTTGGCTACATAGGATTCCGTTTCTGGGATATGTCATCTCGAGCGATGACATATCTGTTGATCCAGCGAAGATCTAGACAGTTAAGGAGTGGCCACAACCGAACAAAGTCATTGAGATACGAAGTTTCCTCGGGTTAGCGGGTTATTGAAGAAGATTCAATGAAGGATTTTTGAAGATTGTAGCACCTCAGACCCGTCTGACGAGGAAAAATTTGAAGTATCTGTGGTCTGAATACTACGAGCACAGTTTCCAGACATTAAAGCAGAAACTAACAACTGCTCCAATTTTGACGCTTCTTGCTGAGGATGGAAGATTCAGTATTTATTGCGATGCTTCCATGGTAGGTCCTAGATGTGTGCTAATGCAGGAAGGGAAGGTGGTAGCATATACCTTTAGGCAATTGAAGACTTACGAGCAGAACTACTCAATGCACAACTTGGAGTTGGTCGCAGTAGTTTGTGCGCTGAAAATTTGGAGGCATTATCTGTATGAACAGCCGTGCGAAATATATTCAGATCACAAAAGTCTGAAGTATATTTTCACCTAAAAAGAATTGATATGAGGCAATGGCGGTGGTTAGAGTTTGTGAAAGACTATGGCTTCAAAATTGAATACCACTCTGGCAAGGCGAACGTAGTGGCCGATGCATTGAGCAGAGTGATGACATCCACTTCAGCTGTGACTTCAGACATGCTATTAGCCTTGGATGCTGAGTTTCAGAAGTTCAACTTAGAGGTGGTGTCGAACGTGCCAGCCATGTTATCAGCTATGTCTCTACAGCCCACTATTCTGGAAAAGATTAAGTAGGCCCAGAAGAACGACGCTAAGTGCGAAGAAATTAAATCCAGCATGGATTCTAATGATAGGTCCGAGTTTAGTTATTCGAACGATGAGATTCTTAAGTTCCGAAATAGGTTATTCGTTCCGAGTAATGAAAAACTGCAAAGAGAAATACTGGTTGAAGCCCACTATTCGAGATTTTCTGTGCATCCAGGGAGTACTAAGATGTACAGGGACCTTAAACAACATTACTGGTGACCTAATATGAAGAGGATTGTAGCAAAGTACATTGAGACGTGCTTGATTTGCCATCAGATTAAAGCTGAGCATCAAAGGCTAGCAGGGAAATTACAGTCATTACCTGTTTCTGAGTGGAAATGGGAGCAAATATCGATGGACTTTGTTGTCGGATTGCCTCAAACAACAAATAGCTATGATGGTATATGAGTGATCGTGGATCAGTTAACTACATTAACCCATTTTTTGCCAGTGAAGATAGCGTACTCTATGGATCAATTCGCCAAGCTGTATGTTCAAGAGATCGTACAGTTGCATAGAGTTCTAACTTCGATTGTATCAGACAGAGACCCTAGATTTACATCAAAGTTTTGGAAGAGTTTGCACAAAGCCATGGGTACGCAGCTCAATTTTAGTACGACATTTCATCCTCAGACGGACGGTCAATCCGACAGGACCATTCAGACGGCTGAGGATATGCTTCGAGATTGTGTACTGGAGTTCCAAGGTTCATGGAGCAAATACCTACCATTAGTGGAGTTTTCTTATAATAACAGTTTTCAGGCTACGATAGATATGGCTCCATATGAGGCACTATATGAGAGAAAGTGTAGGTCTCCGTTATATTGGGACGAAGTCGGTGAAGCACGATTAAGTGGTCTAGATATTCTGCAAGAAACTGCAGAAAAGATTGCATTTATTAGACAATGAATCTTAACAACTCAAAGACGACAGAAGAGTTATGCAGATCGTCAGAGGCGAGAGCTAGAATTTGAAGTGAACGACGAAGACTTCCTGAGGATCTCTGTAACACCCAGAATTTTCCGTTTAAGTTAATTTCGGAAGTACGTGGTTGTAATTGGCGGAGTAATGGTCGGAATTGTGGGCAGAAAATTTCTACTCTTAGGTAAAAGATTATTTTGGTACTAATGGATGAGAGAAAAATTTAAGAATACAGTTAGAATTGGACGGTATAACAGATTTAGTAAGCGGCTAAGGGTTGAGGGCGAAATAGTAATTAGGAATGATTATATTTAATAATATAATTAATTTTATTAAAATAAAATTTTAATAAACAATAGGGGAGGATCGGAAATCCCACCCCCCCCCCCCCCCCCCGGTTCTTCTTCTTCTTCTTCTTCTTCTTCTTCTTCTTCTCCCGCGCGAGGGCTCGGCTTTCCCTTTCAATAGCCAGCGATCGATCGTTTCTTCCTCCGATTCTTCAAATTTTCGGTAAATTTTACTTAGTTCTTGGTAGATAGTGTTTTAGTTGTTTCGATCGGTAAAGTGGGGTTAGAGAGAGTGTTGGGTAAAAACCTAGGAGGGAGTTGTGAGGGATTGAGGTTAGAGTTTGATTCTACCGGTACGTTGGTGGTTAAGTTAGGAGTGGAGTAGATTATGGGGTTTTAAGGGAAAGATCGAGCGTTTGGATAGCCGAATGCTCGGATTGTAGAACGGTTTCAATTCGGCCGCATTCGGCCAAGTTGTGGAGGTCTAATTGGGAAATGGATGAAACCATTAGAAACTAGATGTTAAGAAGGACCCATAGCATTTCGAATCGTCCAAATCGGACAAGTATTGGCGGAGTTATGGAATTTTGAAGGTTAATTGGAGCGTTAGTTAGAAATTCGGTTTAGGATGAGTGGGGATTTAGTGGTTGATTCCTTTAAAGTTTTACGGAGTTAATGGAAGATAGAGCTAATAGATGTGTGGTTTTATAGGTTTTCCAGTTAACATACGAGATTTGGACTATGAGTGCTAAGGACGCCAAGTAAGTAAGGTAGTAGGAGTTTTGCCTTCGGGCCTACATCACAGTTCGGTAGGATGCATTGCACGTTTATTTTATCCTTTCATGGTTGTGCATTCATTGTTTTAAAGTAGGACACGAAACAAAAATGAATTTCCACGTTTTTGCAAAGTAAAACAGTAGGATGTGATGAGATGAACAAAATGAGAAGTTACGTAAGAAGATAATGAAGGTGGGGTTGAGTTACCTTGTTCAGTGAGGTTGACCGGTTAAGTGAGGTGGATTATAAAGGGGTATTACTCCTCCCCCGCTTTACGTGGTGATTTTGTCCAGTGAGATGGATCGTGATGTGTGTCACTTTACTAGAAAGGAGTTAGCGTTGTCCAGTGAGGTGGGCTATGGGGTCACCTCGGTCTAGCACGTAAAGAGGAACTCAGTAGTAAGAAGATAAAGAAGATGTAAGAAAGAGACGAAAACAAAAGTAGAGACGAAACTGTAGAAACTGCATGTATAGGAAACATATGTTCTTAGTATGTATGTATGCGTTATTTACTTATCATTAGGCTAATAGTTGAGTTTTGTGATGTAGGTGACGACGCAGCAGCTAGTGAGTATCCCGAGCATGCCTAGGGCTAGGAGGCAGTTGGAGGTGAATGTTTGTGGGACGACTGGGCCAGCTGTTGATGCGTTTTGACTATGGCGGGTGTAAGTACGGATAGTGAGGTATTGTGAGTCGTACTTAGTCATTTTGATGTAAATGTAATATTTGAATTTGGGTTGAGTATTTTGGCGTGCGTAACAAGTTTGTAAATTGAGTCGAGAAATGGATTTATAGGTTTTAAACGTTTAGTCAAAATTCGTGTCGTTTTGTTGAATTTTGTTGAAGTTTTCGACCGAAGTCCATAGGTGTCGACTAGTCACTGTAAAATAGAGGGTGAGTGTCGACCGCGAGACTCGACCAGCGCAGGGTAGAGTCGAAGTAGGTGTCGACCCCTGACTACAAGTGTCGACCGGTCTGTGTAAAATTAGCAGTGGTGTCGACCGCGAGGATTGACCTGCACGGACAGAGAGGATCAAGGTGTCGACCTGCGACAGCGGGTGTCGACCCCTCTCTAAAATGAGGGTAGAGGTGTCGACCGGTGTCCCCGGTGTCGATCAATGCAAACACCTAAGAGAAATGCAGCGTCGACTGCGTTTGTCAGTGTTGACTGATGGAAAACCCGAGACCACTCAAGTGTCAACCGGCTCTTGCAGGTGTCGACCGGTCTCTTGATATATATGTTTAAAATATATATATATATATATATAGCTTCCCAATTTCTAGGAAATATTTAGTAGAGGATATGAGGGATATTGACGAGTAGTAGTTGGTAGCGAACCGGGAATCACGTAGGATTTTCGGGGCGTTACAGTGTTGGTATCAGAGCCATTTGGTCAAAACGTTCAAACGATTACTCAACAGCGCCTATCGCCGCACGACGTGCTCCAACAACTGTAAGTGTTTAAGTTTAGTATTGTTTAGTAGAAACTTATGAACATAGTTGATCATTGTCCAGGAAATTAGCCAGAATGTCTAGATGACCAGGACGTCCTAGAGTGCCGAGAGAGATAACCGAACCGAGGAGTGAGGACGATTCTTCGATGATCTGACAGTTGACAGATTTAGTAAATCGCCAGTCCCAGCAGTTAGGAATGTTACTGAATCGAGAAGTACAGGGTGGTGCAGGCCCTAGTTCTAGTCAGGACCAGTCAGGTGACCGATTCGGAGATTACGGCCACCGACTTTCGAGGGACAAGTATAAGGCCCGATGGATGTCGAGGAATGGATCCGAGCAATAGAGAGCTTGTTTAAATATGCGAAGGTGGAAGAGGAGGATAAGGTTATACTGGCCACCTTTCATTTAGCAAAGGATGCCTAGTTTTGGTGGGAGTCTGTGGAGGCCACCGTGGATGCGCAACATATGACTTGGGAGAAGTTCAAAAAGACCTTCTACGACAAGTATTTTAATAGTACGGTGCAGGCAACTAATAGGATGGAATTCTTACAGTTGAAGCAAACTACATCAGTGACAGAGTACAACCAGCAATTCGAGTCATTGTCTAGGTTTGCTAGCAACTTGGTAAGCAAAAATGAGGATAAAATGTTTCAGTTTGTACAAGGGTTGAGGCCGGAAATATACAAAGGAGTAAAGATAGCAGGCATACGAGATGTGCCTTACTGTGAGGTAGTGGTCAAGGCATTAGAGGTAGAGGAAGACGAAATGAAATGTATCAGTCAGAGGGAGGCTTCCAAGAGATCCTTCACAGAACCAGCCCCGCAGCAAAGCAAGAGTTTCTCCCAGCCGCCACAACAGAGAGGCACAAAAAGATTCAGCAAGGGTTCTAACAGCCAGGGAAGTAGCAAGAGCCCGCAAGGACCGGTACAGTACCCTAAGTGCCCTAATTGTATGAAGTATCATCCTGGAGAATGCAGATGAAACTCTGGAAAGTGCTACAACTGCAATGAAGCCGGACATGTGGCTAGAGGCTGCTCGAAGCCCAGGGTTCTATGACGTTTTAATTGTAACAAGGTGGGCCACATTAGTAGAGATTGTCCAGCTTTGAAGAAGGGTCCGATGCGCACAGCACCGAAAGTATTCGCTATGATCGAGTCGGGCGAGGATGACCAGCCAGTTGTGGTATCAGGTACCATACTAGTAAATTCTATACTTTCTTATACATTGATTGACTCTGGTGCTACACATTCCTTTATTGCAACCACGTTTGCGGTCAAGTTGGACGTATGGTCGGTGTCGACGAATTGTAGCTACGAAGTGATGCTACCTTCTGGTGGGAGAATGCATTCGAAGCAAGTTATACGAGATAGCGTGCTGTCCGTGGGAAGCAAAAATTTATTAGCCGATCTCATCATTATGGATATGACAGGATACGACGCGATATTGGGAATGGATTGGCTATTCAAGCACTACGCTACGATCGATTGCAGGGCAGGCGCAGTGAGTTTTCAACCATCAGGTGGTATGAAGTATACTTTTCAGGCCACAAAGGGTGTTAGGAAAATGTCTGTGATGGCGCCCGTCAGTTTTCGTCAAGCTTTAACCGGTGAGTATTTTGATTTTCTTGCCAGCATTATAGATATGCAAACTCTCAACGATTCGAGATTGCAAGATGTTTTAATTGTTCAAGATTTCCCTGAAGTTTTCTTAGATAATTTACCTGGTTTGCCTCCGGATCGAGAGATAGAGTTTGTAATAGATGTGTATCCGGCAGCTGAACCAGTGTCGAAAAATCCCTACAGATTGGCGCCAGCAGAGTTGAAGGGTTGAAGAAGCAATTAGAAGAATTGGTAGTAAAATGGTTCATACGCCCCAGCTTTTCACCGTGGGGCGCACCGATTCTTTTTGTTAAGAAGAAAGACGGGTCATTACGCATGTGCGTCGACTACAGAGAGTTGAATAAGCTAACGATTAAGAATAAGTACTCTCTGCCAAGGATAGACGATTTATTCGACCAACTCCAAAGTACGCGTGTGTTTTCGAAGATTGACCTAAGATCGGGTTATTATCAGTTGAAGGTCAAACTAGAAGATATTTCGAAGACAGCTTTTCGGACGTGGTACGGCCATTATGAGTTCCTAGTGATGTCTTTTCAACTAACAAATGCTCCAGCAGCTTTTATGGACCTGATGAACAGAGTGTTCCACAATTATCTCAATAAATTCGTCATAGTGTTTATCGATGATATTTTGGTGTACTCTCGGAGCAAGGAGGAGCATAAGGAGCACTTGAGATTGGTGTTGGAAACTTTGAAGCGACATCAACTTTATGCGAAGTTTTCAAAGTGCGAATTCTGGCTGGATAGAATCCATTTTCTTGGTCATGTCATCTCAAGAGATGGAATATCGGTTGATCCAGCAAAGAACCAGGCAGTTAAGAAGTGGCCACAGCCAAAGAATGTTAAGGAGATACAGAGTTTTCTCGGTTAGCGGGTTATTACAGGAGATTCATTGAGGGATTTTCAAAGATAGCAGCGCCCCTGACCCGATTAACGAGGAAAAGTGTGAAATATCCATGGTTTGAGAATTGTGAGCATAGTTTCCAGACGTTGAAGCAGAGATTAACTACTGCTCCAATCCTGACGCTTCCTACCGAGGATGGGAAGTTTAGTATTTACTGCGATGTTTCAAAGGTAGGATTGGGATGTGTATTAATGCAAGAAGGGAAGGTGGTAGCATATGCCTCTAGACAATTGAATGCTTATGAGCAGAGCTACCCGACGCACGACCTAGAACTAGCTGCGGTAGTTTTCGCACTAAAAATTTGGAGACATTATTTATATGGACAGCAGTGCGAGGTATATTCCGATCACAAAAGCCTGAAGTATATTTTTACTCAGAAGGAGCTAAACATGCGACAACGGCGGTGGTTAGAATTTGTGAAGGATTATGATCTCGAGATTAAATACCATCCTGGCAAGGTAAATGTAGTGGCCGATGCTTTGAGCAGAGTGGCGGCATCTACTTTGGCTATGACTTCTGGCATGTCTGTGGCTTAGGATGCGGAGTTTCGAAAGTTTGAATTAGAGATGGTGTCAAATGTATCGGTCATGTTATCAGCTATGTCTCTACAGTCCACTATTTTGGAAAAAATTAAGCAGGGCAAGAAGGACAGCACTGAATGCAAAGATATTAAGTCAAGCATGGCTTCCAACAATAGGTTAGATTTTAGTTATTCGGACGATAGAGTTCTTAAGTTTCAAAATAGGTGGTTCGTTCCGAATAATGAGGAACTACGGAAAGAAATATTAGCTGAAGCCCACTCATCGAGATTTTCTGTGCATCCAGGGAGTACCAACATGTACAGAGATCTTAAACAGCATTACTGGTGGCCTGATATAAAGAGAATGGTGGCGAAGTACGTAGAGGCCTGTTTGATCCGCCAACAGGTTAAGGCTGAGCATCAGAGGCCGGCAGAAAAATTACAGCCATTGCCAATACCTGAATGGAAATGGGAGCAGATAGCAATGGATTTCGTTGTAGGGCTGCCTCGGACGATTAAGGGCTATGACGGAATATGGGTGATAGTAGACAGGTTAACCAAATCGGTCCATTTTCTGCTAGTGAAGATGACGTATTCTATAGATCACTTCGCCAAACTATATGTTCAAGAGATCGTGCGATTGTACGGAGTTCCAACTTCAATTGTATCGGATAGGGACCCCAGATTTACATCGAAGTTCTGGAAGAGTTTGTACAAGGCTATGGGTACGCAGCTCAGTTTTAGCACAACGTTTCATCCTCAGACAGATGGACAATCTGAGAGGACTATTCAGATGCTAGAGGATATGCTTCAAGCTTATGTACTGGAGTTCCAGGGGACATGGAGCAGATATCTGCCGTTGGTAGAATTTTCTTATAATAACAGTTTCTAGGCCACGATAGGTATGGCTCCATACGAGGCCCTTTACGGGAGAAAGTGCAGGTCCCCGCTTTATTGGGATGAAGTTGGCGAAGTAAGATTAGTAGGTCTGGATATTTTGCAGCAGACAGTGGAGAAAGTTGCACTTATTCGACAGTGTATCTTAACAGCTCAGAGCCGACAGAAAAATTATGCAGATCATCGGAGAAGAGAGCTAGAATTTAAAGTAAATGATGAAGTTTTCTTGAAGATCTCTCCGTTCAAGGGAGTTGTGAGATTCGGAAAGAGGGGCAAGTTAAATCCAAGATTTATTGGACCATTTCCTATTACGAAGAAAGTAGGGAAGACAGCTTACCAGCTACAACTGCCAACCTCTATGGATGGAATTCACAACGTGTTCCACGTGTCCATGCTGAGGAAGTGTATACGAGATCCTTCTCATGTGGTGGAACAGTGAGATGTGGAGATTCAACCCACATTAGTGTATGAAGAGAAACCAGTGGAGATTCTGGATTATGCAGTGAAGACTCTACGTAATAAAGAAATTCCACTGGTGAAAGTTTTATGGCGCAACCACAATGTAGAATAGGCAACTTGGGAGCGGCAGCAGGACATGATGAGCCGGTACCCAGAACTGTTCAGGTAACAAAATTTTGAGGACAAAATTTCTTTTAAGGAGGGTGAAATGTAACATCCAAAATTTTCCGTTTAAGTTAATTTTGGAAGTACGTGGTTATAATTGGCGGAGTAATGGTCGGAATTGTGGGCGAAAAATTTCTACTCTTAGGTAAAAGATTATTTTGGGACTAATGGAGGAGAGAAAAATATAAGAATATAGTCAGAATTGGACGGTATAACAGATTTAGTAAGCGGTTAAAGGTTGAAGGCGAAATAGTAATTATGAATAATTATATTTAATAATATAATTAATTTTATTAAAATAAAATTTTAATAAACAACAAGGGTGGATCGGAAATCCCCCCCTGTTCTTCTTCTTCTCCCACGCGAGGGCTCAGCTTTCCCTTTCAGCAGCAGCGATCGATCGTTTACTCCCCCGATTCTTCAAATTTTCGATAAGTTTTACTTAGTTCTTGGTAGATAGTTAGTGTTTTAGTTGTTTCGAACGGTAAAGTGGGGTTAGAGAGAGTTTTGGGTAAGAACCTAGGAGGGAGTTGTGAGGGATTGAGGTTAGAGTTTAATTCTACCGGTATGTTGGTGGTTAAGTTAGCAGTGGAGTAGATTATGTGGTTTTATGAGAAAGATCGAGCGTTTGGATAGCCGAATGCTCGGATTATAGAACGGTTTCCATTCAGCCGCACTTGGCTAAGTTATGGAGGTCCAATTGGGAAATTGTTGAAACCATTATAAACTAGATGTTAAGAGGGACCCATAGCATTTGGAATCGTCCAAATCGGACAAGTATTAGCGGAGTTATGAAATTTTGAAGGTTAATCGTAGCGTTAGTTAGAAATTTGGTTTAGGATGAGTGGGGATTTAGTGATTGATTCCTTTAAAGTTTTACGGAGTTAATGGAAGGTAGAGCTAATAGATGTGTGGTTTTATAGGTTTTCCAGTTAACATACAAGATTTGGACTACGAGTGCTAAGGACGCCAAGTAAGTAAGGTAGTAGGAGTTTTGCCTTCGAGCCTACATCACAGTTCGGTAGGATGCATTGCACGTTTATTTTATTCTTTCATGGTTGTGCAGTCATTGTTTTAAAGTAGGACACAAGACGAAAATGAATTTTCACGTTTTTGCAAAGTAAAACAATAGGATGTGATGAGATGAACAGAATAATAAGTTATGTAAGAAGATAATGAAGTTGGGGTTGAGTTACCTTGTCCAGTGAGGTGGACCAGTTCAGTGAGGTGAACCGTAAAGGGGTATTACTCCTCCCCCGCTTTACGTGGTGATTTTGTCTAGTGAGGTGGACCGGTCCAGTGAGGTGGATCGTGATGTGTGTCACTTTACTAGACAAGGGTTGGCCTTGTCCAGTGGGGTGGGCTATGGGGTCACCTCGGTCTAGCACGTAAAGAGGAACTCAGTAGTAAGAATATAAAGAAGATGTAAGAAAGAGTCGAAAACAAAAGTAGAGGCGAAACTGTAGAAACTGCGTGTATAGGAAACGTTTGTTCTTAGTATATATGTATGCGTTATTTACTTAGCATTAGACTAATAGTTGAGTTATGTGATGTAGGTGACGATGCAGCAGCTAGTGAGTATTCCGAGCATGCCTAGGGCTAGGAGGCAGTTGGAGGAGAACGTCCGTGGAACGACTGGGTCAGTTGTTGAGGCGTTTTGACTATAGCGGGTGTAAGTACGGATAGTGAGGTATTGTGAGTCGTACTTAGTCATTTTGATGTAAATGTGATATTTGAATTTGGGTTGAGTATTTTGGTGTGCGTAACAAGTTTGTAAATTGAGTCGAGAAATGGATTTATAGGTTTTAAACATTTAGTCAAAATTCGTGTCGTTTTGTTGAATTTTGTTAAAGTTTCTGGGTGCAAAGTGTCGATCGAAGTCCATAGGTGTGGACCTGTCAGTGTAAAATAGAGGGTGAGTGTCGACTGCGAGACTCGACCAGCGCAGGGCAGAGTCGAAGTAGGTGTCGACCCCTACCTACAAGTGTTGACCGGTCTGGTAAAATTGGCAGCGATGTCGACCGCGAGGGTCGACCTGCGCAGACAGAGAGGATCAATGTGTCGACCTGCGACAGCGGGTGTCGACCCCTCTCTAAAATGAGGGTATAGGTGTCGACTGATGTCCCCGGTGTCGACCGATGCAAACACCCGAGAGAAAGGAAGCGTCAACCGGCATTTGTCAGTGTCGATCGATGGAAAACCCGAGACCACTCAAGTGTCGACCGGCTCTTGCAGGTGTCGGCCGGTCTCTTGATTTATATGTTTAAAATATATATATATATGTGTAAAGTTTCCCAATTTTTAGGAAATATTTAGTAGAGAATATGAGGAATATTGGCGAGTAGTAGTTGGTAGCGAACCTGGAATTACGTAGGATTTTCAGGGCGTTACAATCTCTCCATTCAAAGGAATTGTAAAATTCAAAAAAAGAGGCAAGTTAAACCCTAAGTACATTGAGTCATTTCTTATTACGAAGAGAATAGGGAAGACAGCTTACCAGCTACAACTGTCAGCCTCAATGGATAGGTTTCACAATGTATTCCACGTGTCGATGTTGAGGAAGTGTATACAGGATCCCTCTCACGTTGTGAAGCAGCAGGATATAGAGATTCAACCCACTTTGATGTATGAGGAGAAGGTAGTGGAGATTCTAGATTATGCGGTGAAGATTTTACACAACAAGAAGATTCCACTAGTGAAAGTATTATGACGCAACCATAACGTAGAAGAAGCAACTTGGGAGCAGCAGCAGGACATGATGAACCGATATCCAGAGTTGTTCAGGTAACAAATTTTAAGGACAAAATTTCTTTAAGCAGGGTGGAATGTAACACCCAGAAGTTTTTGCTAGAACGATTTTTGAATTTACGTAATTGTAATCGGCAGAGTTTTGGTCGGAATTGAGAGTGGAGAATTTTTACCATTATGTATAAGATTGTTTTGAAGTTAATGGAAAAGAGAAGATTTTAGAAATCCAACCAAAATCGAACCGAATAAAAGATTTATTAAACGGTTAAGGGTTAAAGGTGGTTTAGTGATTAGGTTATTATTATTATTATTATTTAAAAAAATAGTAATAAGAGAAAACACATAAGAGATGAACGTAAATCCTTCTTCTGTGTTTTCCTCCCCTTTCACGTGTAAAAAGAACCCTCCTGTGGCGATACTCTTCTCAAGCGACAATTGTTTCCTTCGTCAATCTTCAATCCACGGTTAGTTCTTAATAAGTAGTTAGTATTTTAGTTGTTTTAAGTGTTAAAATTGAAGTTAGTGATAGTATTGGATAGTATTGGTGAAAACCTAGGAGGGAGATACGGGAATTTGAAGTTAAAGTTGATTTTTATCCGTATGTTGGTGTTTAAACTAGAAGTAATAGTAGATTACGAGATTTTATGGGAAAGATTGAGCGTTTGGATAGCCGAATACTTGAATTATGGAACGGTTTCTGTTCGGCCACATTCGGCCAAGCTGTAGGTGTTGAATTAGGAATTTGATTAGACCATTAGAAATTAGACGCCTTCAGAAGTCCGTAGAATTTTGAATAGTCCAAATCGAACAAGTTATTCGATAATTTATGCAATTCTGAATTCGGTCAGAAATTGTGTAGGATTTTGGGTTTAGTTAGCTTAGTTATTAGAGTGTTGTTTTCTTATAGAGTTTTATGAGTTAGACAAAGAATAATTAATGAATGTGTGGTTTATACGTTCTCCAATTAGCGAGCTGTATACGGAGTTCGAATTATTAGGACGCTAGGTAAGTAGTGTAGTAGGTGTTTTGCCTTCGGGCCTAAATCGCAATTCATTAGGATGCATACACGTTTACTTTATGTTATGCTTTAATGATCATGTATCATGGTTTTAAAATACGATAACAAAATGAAAATGAACTTCCATGTTTTTACTGAATGAAACAATAGGATAAGATGTGATGAACGCAATGAGAAGATACATAAGAAGATAATAAAGGTGGGGTTGAGTGGTATTGTCCCCAGAGATGTACCGCGAGATGTATCAGTCTTCCCCCGCTTTACGTGGTGGCCTTGTCCAGAGAGGTGAATCGCGAGCTGTGTCACCTTGATCTAGCACGTAACGAAGAACTCAGTAGTAAGAAGATAAAGAAGATGTAAGAAAGAAACGAAAACGAAAGTAGAGACGAAACTATAGAAACTGCATATGTTAGGATGTGTTTGTTAACAGTGTTATGTTTTATGCATTACTTACTTAGCATTAGGCTAATAGATGAGTTCTGTGATGTAGGTGATGATGCTGTATCTAGTGAATACTCAAAGCGCGCACAATACTAGGAGGAGGTTAAAGGAATGCGCTTGTGGACGGTGCGGCTGGCTATTAGGGCATTTTGACCAGGGTGGGGGTATATGAGAAAGTTCGTTTATTTGAGTTTTATAGAAACCGTTTTCAGTCGTTTGAGTTGTTATGAGTCGATTGGAGTCATGTGGATGTATAGATGAATTTCACACTTTAGTAGTAGTTTTTCTATGTAAATAATGATTTTGAGTTGATGGAAAATTGTACTTTTCGTTGTTTTATCGTTAAGTCGAATTTCGATGTTTTCTTTGAATCATTAAGGTTTTTAGGCAAGATTTTAGTGAGGGAAGTGTCGACCTATAGGCTAAGTGGTTGACCAAGCTAGCAAGTGTCGGCCAGTATTTAGAAGGTGTTGACTGCTTAGTGGGAAAATGCATACAGAGTATCGACCTACACGTAAAAGGGTCGACCAAACTCTGAAGGTGTCGACCGCAAGGATCGACCGACACGGACCGAGAAAAACGTAGTGTCGATCAATGCATGCAAGTGTCAACCGGTAGTGTATAATGGACGGGAGTGTCGACCTCAAGAATCGATCGATGCAGACAGAGAGAAACGTAGTGTCGACTTGTGCCCGCAAGTGTCAATCGGTAGTGTAAAATAAGCAGAAGTGTCGACCTCATGGATCGACCGACGTGGATAGAGAGAAACGTAGTGTCGACCGGTGCACGCAAGTGTCGACTAGTAGTGAAAAAAATAGATGGAAGTGTCGACCAGCGTCTACCGGGGTCGATTGAAAATTCCTTTAGTGTATGAAAACTCAAATTTTATTTAAACTAATTTTAGTCAAGTCTTCCGCTGCGACAATTACAAACGTTTTCTAAAAGGTCATTTTAATTTGATGAACGAAGTTTTTAAATTTTTACGCTAATTTTCTGAGCGTGTTTGTGGAAGTAGCAATAGTGAGCAGACCAGAAATCGACGAGTAAGTTTTTCGGGTCGCTACAGCTGTGGTACCAGAGGAGTAGGGAGTGTACCGAAAATTGGAAGGGTTTTCGGGTCACTACACCGAGTAACATCTAATTGTAAATAATCTTTAAATTGAGAAATAACAATTTTATTACCACTAGCATTATCAAGAGTTATGGTAAAAATTCTATATTTAATAGAATATTATTGCAATATTGTCATAATAAATCTATAGATGGTGTTGAATAAATAAAGATATTCACAATTACGAAATCATAAATATTTTTTATTTAATTGTCAAGATTAATCAATAAAATGAGATGCTACAACTATATAACTAACGACATTACGTTCACTCCATAAATCAGAAGTAATGTAAATAGACATTGAAAGACCATTTGAAAAAAACATAATCAATTCATTTTTCATATCCATAAATATTTTAAGAATATCATTTCTCATAGTACTTCTAGGGACACGTTTAAAATTTTGAATAGCATATTCTTTCATAATTTTTTCAAACAATTCACTGCCGGTGAATGATAAAGCCAACTCGGATTGTGCGGGTATGGTGGGTTCTGCTGGGCTGAGGCCTGCTATTGTAGAGAGCTCAGCAAACGGACGAGCTTGTTGAACATCTCTAGTTGTGGCTAAGACATCTCTCACTTGGACCACCTTGGGCTGTGACCGAGGGCCTATTTTTAGAATGATTTAGATTTTCAACCCCATCGTCACTTGTTGCTTTAGGGGCTTTTTTAAACATGATTTGAGCTACTGACTCAATCGTTCTGAGGTCAATTTTAAGCTTATAAGATTTGAGATTTAAGTATAAATTTTCAAACCTAATTTGTTGTAATGATATTATTATTAGGTAGCATAACTAAGAAACTCAACTAGACTTATACGGTATTGGGCACTTCGGATTACGCTATTAGGTTTTAGTTATTTGTAGATCATTTTGGAGGTAAGGATTTAATTTTATGTACAACATTGCCTAGTTTTTCAAAAACGTATTTTTCATATAAAATGATGAGTCCATTTTATGACTCGTCAATTTTCATATTATATATGTATTTTCACTCTACATAATTTTATTGAGTATGAGCATTATTTTTAGATCATTTTAGTCGTATGAAACGAATTTGATTTTCCTGCATTGTTAGAGTATATGTTTGTTTATTGTTAGTCTTTGTGCGCAAAACTCTAAAATTTATCATGGTTGTTATGGCTAGTGTAATAACCTAGAAATTTCTGTAATTTAAATTATTTTCCCGTTAAGATTTTCTGGAAAGTTTTTAGCGAAAAATTTATTTTATGAAACTTGATAATTTAATTCGTAAAAGAATTTGTGAATTTTGAAGTTGGGAGGACATGAAATAACGGAGGTTCTGAGCAACCAAAACACGAAAGGGCAATTAGGTAATTTGTTATGTAAAAAAAAAAGAAAATTAATTAAATTAATTTTGTTTTTTTTAAACAACTGAATGGCTTTGAAGAGAAGTCATTCGGCTGTTGAACATCGAGTGCTCGAGAAAGAGACAGAGAGGGAGAGCGGGAACCGGAGAGCGAGCGAGCGACGATCGACGACAGAGAGTGAGACGCCGGTGTGCGAAGAGTTCTGACAAGGCAAGGGTGGGCGTGGTTTGGTCTTCTCGAGCTCAAAACAGAAGGTGAGCCCTGTTTCGGTTTTCTGGTTTGGCCGAGCTTAGCACTCGGTTTCCTCCAATTTTCTGTTAACTTGGCTGAGATATTTGAGTGAATTGGAAGTGAGAATGTGTGTATTTAGTGGATGGACGGTAGACGTCCGAGGGGGAGGGAAAAAAATCGAGGGGTTCAGCTCAGTTGGGTCAGTTTAAGCTTTGCCTGTGAGTGTGTGTGTGTGTGTTAGGTCGTGGATAGGTGATCGAATTGCTTTTGGAGCGTGAAGGGATTGGGTGAAAATGCTGAAAGCCAAGGGGTGAGTGATTTGGATAAAAACTAAGAGGGAGTTTTCCTTTGGCCAGCTCAAATTCTCGGGTTTGAAAACTCCAAATTTGATTAGATTAAGCCGAAATTGAGGAAATGTGATTTAATGGTGAAGAAATTGGTGGGAATCGGGTTGGTAATGAAATTCGGATTTTTTTTTGCGTAAAAACAGGTTCTATTTTTGGAGGTTTCGGCCTAGCTTCAATTATTGGTTTTAAATTCTGTCTTAGTGGGTTAAAGGTTGTTAGAGAAACGTTTGGCCACTGAAATCGTTTGATTCCGATAACCCACGCAAAAGTCATACGCGTTGGAAGGCTAAGTCGAGTTTTGACCTGAATCGGGTTAGTAAGCGATTTTGGTAAAATTTGTGATATCTGATGTTAGTGTTGATGATTTTAGTGCATAAGGTGAGTTTTGAGTGAGTTTTGTTGAAGAACCGAAGATGTTAAATTTTTGGGTGAAGGGCAGATTCGGTTTTTGGTAATTTTTCACCTAACTACGGCTTATATATTTAAAATCCCTTTTAATATGTTAAACTATGTTCCTAGAGGAGTGTTTAGCCTCTTGAATCGTTTGATTCCGATAACGGACGCAAAAGTTATGCGCGTCCGAAGTTTAGGCCGTTTTCGGCAGAACCGAATTAGTGACCCGTTTTAGTTGGAATTTCATGCGTTTAGTTGGGCAATGTGATTTTTAGCATGTTTAGAGAATTTTGATGCGAATGTTCATGAGTGATTGTTTATGTTTAAGTGAAACCGAGTTTTGGTGAAGTTGTTGACACAAAGTAAGTAGTATATGCATGTGTTGTGCCCAAAAGGGCCTACACCGTGGAATGTTAGGATTTATGTGGTTTGATTGTGATGTACGTGCGTATTGTTTGACATGCATCATGTTTTGAAAAGGGAACGAAAATGGTTTTGAGCATTGTTTTGAATAAGTGGTAGTGAGACACGTGGCGGTGGTACCGCGGATCCTGCTCGAGGAGTGTGCCGGTGCGTAACCAATTGCGGATTTCGCTTGGAGAGTGGGTCGGCTGGGCCGTCACGTGGCGTGTATGTGTTGACGGTGAGGGTGATGGACAGTGGCACTGCGGATCCTGCTCGGGGAGTGGGCCGGTGATTCACCAGTCGCGAATTTCGCTCGGGGAGTGGGCCGGCTGGGCTGTCGCGAAATGTGTGTGTGTGGCAACTTTGACCCTATTGCTGGGGAGTCCGGGACGATGGTGACGGATCAGGGTGTAACGTGGCGCGAGGTTCACCATCATTATGGTGTGGTTGCTGTGAGGTGGCGCGTGTGTGTGACTTGTGGGCCTCGTTGCTGGGGAGTCCGGGACGGTGCCGACGTGTTAGGGTGTAGCGTGGCACGAGGTTCACCCTCACCCTGGCACAACTGCACTATGCGTCACAGATTATGACAACATTAGCGTGAGTGTAGAGACTGCATGTGATAGGATTGCATCGTCGGTTTTTACTTTCATATCGCACTACTTACTGAGCATTAGACTTATGATGTGTGTTTTGTGGCGTAGGTGTAGACATTGACGCTAGTGAGCCCCGAGAGCCTAGTCTTGAAACGTAGGACAGTTGGCGGCGTGCGACCGAGGCAATGGACGGCAGACTATTAGGGTGACCTGACCCATGGAGTTGGCGCGTTTTGGGTGAGGTGTACGTGGTTTTGTTTTCTTGATGTATTTTGGGGACGATTCGATTTACATGATATATAGTGTATAGAGGTGGATCTATCCTGTTGTTGGGATAGTTTTGAGGGATCGTGTATATATTATATGTTTGAGCATTGTGTTGTTCTGTACAGTAGATTTTCTTGATCGATAGTTGTTAGATTTATTTTCTTGCACTCTATTTTTCCTTTGGTGATTTTCTGAATAAAATAGGATGGATTGTAACACCCCGAAAATCCTGCATGATTCCCGGTTTGCTACCAACTAATACTCGTCACTATCCCTCATACCTTCTACTAAATATTTCCTAGAAATTGAAAAGCTCTATTTTTCGACTCAAAATGACTCTTTTTGTTTTTACTCAAAACGTCTTCCAAAGGAAATACATATAAATACCACAGCGGAAACTCGTTTAAAATCTGTTTAAAGAAACTTTGTTTTTAAAACATAAAAATCAAGAGACCGGTCGACATCTGCAAGAGCCGGTCGACAATTAAAATTGTCTCGAGTTTCCATCGGTCGACACTGGCAAACACCGGTCAACACTACATATCTCTCGGGTCCTTTCATCGGTCGACAACGGGGACACCGGTCGACACTTCTACCTCCATTTTAGAGATGGGTCGACACCCGCTGTCGCAGGTCGACAGCTTGATCCTCTCTGTCCGCGCAGGTCGACCCTTGCGGTCAACACCGCTGCCAATTTTACACGGACCGGTCGACACTTGTAGCCAAGGGTCGACACCTACTTCGACTTTTCCCTACGCAGGTCGAGTCTCGCGGTCGATACTCACTCTCTAATTTACACTGACCGGTCAACACCTATGGGTTTCGGTCAACACTTTGCACCCAGAAACTTCAACAGAATTCAACAAATCAACACGAATTTTGACTAAATGCTTAAAAACCATAAATCCACTCCTCGACTCAATTTACAACCTATTACGCACGCCAAAATACTCAACTCAAATTCAAATCTCTCTTTTACATTAAAATAACTACGTACGACGCAAAATACCTCACCACCCATACTTAAACCCGCCATAGTCAAAACGCCTTAACAGTTGGCCCAATCGTCCCACGAGCATCCTCCTCCAACTGCCTCCTAGTCCTAGGCATGCTCGGGATACTCACTAGCTGCTGCATCATCACCTACATCACAAAACTCAACTATTATCCTAATTCTAAGTAAGTAATGCATACAAACTTAAACACTGAAAAACATTCACATCCTAACATATGCAATTTCTATAGTTTCGTCTCTAATTTCGTTTTCGTCTATTTCTTACATCTTCTTTATCTTTTTACTACTGGGTTCTTCTTTACGTGCTAGATCAAGATGACACACCTCACAGTGCACCTCACTGGATAAGGCCAAACCCGATCTAGTAAAGTGACACATCTCGCGATCCACCTCACTGGACAAGGTCACCACGTAAAGCGGAGGAAGAGTGATACATCTCGCGGTCCACCTCACTGGACAAGACCATTCAACCTCACCTTTATTATCTTCTTACGTGTCTTCTAATTTCATTCGTCTCATCACATCCTACTGTTTTAATTCATAAAACATGGAAATTCATTTTCGTTTTGTTTCGTAATTTAAAATCATGATGCATATTACAAAGCATAACATAAAGTAAATGTGCAATGCATCCTACTAACTGTGATGTAGGCTCGAAGACAAAACTCCTACTATAATACTTACCTGGCGTCTTTAGCACTCGTAATCCAAAATCTCGTACGCTAACTGAAAAACCTATAAAACCACACATCTATTAGATTTACTTTTCATTAACTCCGTAAAACTTTAAAGGGATCAACCACTAAATCCTCACTCAGTCCAAACTGAGATTCTAACTAACGCTCCGACTAATCTTTCAAAAATTCATAACTTCGCCCATACATCTTAGATTTGGACGATTCAAAATATTACGGGCTCCTCAGGACATCTAGTTCCTAACAGTCTATGCAATTTTCCAATCCCTCACTTATAGCTTAGCCGAACGGAATCCATCCCGTAACTCAAGTTATTCGGTTATCTACACCTTCAATTTTTTCCATAAAACTTATAATCCACTCATATTCCTAACTTAAACATCAGCATACGTACAAAAATTGACTAAAACTTCTAAATTTCGTATCTCACTCCTAGGGCTCACCCAAAACTCTCTCTAACTCTACTTTTACCGTTCAAAATGACCCGAGCACTAGCTATCTATTGAAAACCAACCAAAACTTACCGTAGATTTGAAGAAACAGATGAGGACGGAAGAAATCATCGCCGGAAGAAAGCATCGAGCTGCTCGTGCGGGAGAAGAAGAAGAAACAGGGGGGAATTTTCCGTTCCTTCCCTGTTGTTTAATTTTATTTTATTTTAATAAAATTAATTATATTATTAAATATAATTATTGCTAATTACTATTTTGCCTCCAACTCTTAATCGCTTACTAAATCTGTTATGCTGTCCAACTCTGACTGTATTTTTAAATTTTTCTCTCCACCATTAGTCTCAAAATGATCTTTTACCTAGGAGTAGAAATTTTCTGCCCACAATTCTGACTATTACTCCGCCGATTACAATCACATATTTCCAAAATTAACTTAAACGGAAAATTCTGGGTGTTACATTTCACCCTCCTTAAAAGAAATTTTGTCTTCAAAATTTTTTTACCTGAACAGTTCTTAGTATCGACTCATCATGTCCTGCTGCCGCTCCCAAGTTGCCTCTTCTACTCTGTGGTTGTGCTATAAAACTTTCACCAGGAGAATCTCCTTGTTGCGTAGAGTCTTCACTGCATAGTCTAAAATCTCCACTTGCCTCTCTTCATACGTTAATGTGGGTTGAACCTCTATGTTCTACCGCTCCACGACATGAGAAAGATCTTGTATACACTTTCTCAGCATGGACACGTAGAATACATTGTGAATCCCATCCATCGAGGTTGGCAACTGCAACTGGTAAACTGTTTTTCCTACTCTCTTCGTAATAGGAAATGGTCCAATGTATTGTGGATTTAGCTTGCCCCTCTTTCTGAATCTCACAACTCCCTTGAACAGAGCGATCTTCAAGAAAACTTTATCATTTACTTCAAATTCTAGCTCCCTTCTTCGTTGATTTGCACAACTCTTCTGTCGACTCTGAGTTGCTAAGATACGCTGCCGAATAAATGCAACTTTCTCTACTGTCTGTTGCAAAATATCCGGACCTACTAGACTCGCCTCACCAACTTCATCCCAATAAAGCGGGGACCTGCACTTTCTTCCGTAAAGGGCCTCGTATGGAGACATACCTATCGTGGCCTGGAAACTGTTATTATAAAAACATTCTACTAATGGTAGATATTTGCTCCATGATCCTTGAAATTCCAGTACACAAGCTCGAAGCATATCCTCCAGCGTCTGAATAGTCATCTCAGATTGTCCATCCGTTGGAGGATGAAACGCTGTGCTAAAAATGAGCTGCGTACCCATGACCTTGTGCAAACTCTTCTAGAATTTCGATGTAAATCTAGGGTCCCTGTTTGATACCATTGAAGTTGAAACTCCGTGCAATCGCACCATCTTTTGAATATATAGTTCGGCAAAGTGATCCATAGAATACATCATCTTTACTGGCAGAAGATGGGCCGATTTGGTTAACCTGTCCACTATCACCCATATTCTGTCATAGCTCTTTGTCATCCGAGGCAGCCCGACAATGAAATCCATTGCTATCTGCTCCCATTTCCATTCAGGTATCGGCAATGGCTGTAATTTTTCTGCCGACCTCTGATGCTCAGCCTTAACCTGCTGGCAGATCAAACACGCCTCTACTTACTTTGCCACCATTCTCTTCATATCGGGCCACCAATAATGCTGTTTGAGGTCTCTATACATCTTAGTGCTCCCTGGATGCACAACAAATCTCGAGGAGTGGGCTTCAGCCAATATTTCCCTCCGTAGCTCTTCATCATTCAGAACGAACCACTTATTTCGGAACTTAAGAATTTCGTTGTCCGAATAACTAAAATCTGACCTGTCGCTAGAAGCCATGCTTGACTTAATATCTTTGCATTCATTGCTGTCCTTCTGGGCCTGCTTAACCTTCTCCAAAATAGTGGGCTGTAGAGACATAGTCGATAACATGGCTGAGACGTTCGGCACCACCTCTAATTCAAACTTCCGAATCTCCGTATCCAAAGCCACAGGTATTCCTGAAATCATAGCCGAATTAGATGTCGTCACTCTGCTCAAAGCATCGGCTACTACGTTCGCCTTGCCGGGATGGTACTTAATCTTGAGATCATAATCCTTCACAAATTCTAACCATCGCCGTTGTCGCATGTTTAGCTTCTTCTGAGTAAAAATATACTTCAAGCTTTTATGATCGGAATATATATCGCACTGCTGTCCATATAGATAATGTCTCCAAATTTTCAGCGCAAAAACTACCGCAGCTAGCTCCAGGTCGTGTGTTGGGTAGTTCTGCTCATAAGCTTTCAATTGTCTAAAGGCATATGCTACCACCTTCCCTTCCTGCATTAATACACATCCCAGTCCCACCTTTGAAGCATCGCAGTAAATACTAAACTTCCCGTCCTCAGTTGGAAGCGTCAAGATTGGAGCAGTAATTAATCTCTGCTTCAACGTCTGGAAACTATGCTCACAATCCTCAGACAACAGATATTTCACACTTTTCCTCGTTAACAAGGTCAGTGGTGCTGCAATCTCCGAAAATCCCTCAATGAATCTCCTGTAATAACCCACTAACCCGAGAAAACTCTGTATCTCCGTAACATTCTTCGGCTGTGGCCACTCTAACTGCATGGATCTTTGCTGGATCAATCGCTATTCCATCGCTTGAGATGACATGACTAAGAAAATGGATTCTATCCAGGCAGAATTCGCACTTTGAAAACTTTGCATAAAGTTGGTGTCGCTTAAGAGTTTCTAACACCAATTTCAAGTGCTTCTTATGCTCCTCCTTGCTCCAAGAGTACACCAAAATATCGTCAATAAACACTATGACGAATTTATCGAGATAATCATAGAACACTCTGTTCATCAGGTCCATAAAGGCTGTTGGAGCATTTGTTAGTCCAAAAGACGTCACTAGGAACTCATAATGTCCATACCGCGTCCGAAAAGCCGTCTTCAGAATATCCTTCGGTTTGACCTTCAACTGATAATAACCCGATCTCAGATCAATCTTTGAAAACACGTACACCTTGGAGTTGGTCAAATAAATCGTCTATCCTTGGCAGAGGGTACTTATTCTTAATCGTTAGCTTATTCAACTCTCTGTAGCCGATGCACATGCGTAACGACCCGTCTTTCTTCTTGACAAAAAGAATCGGTGCGCCACACGACAAAAAGCTAGGGCGTAGAAACCCTTTCTCTACCAATTCTTCTAATTGCTTCTTCAACTCCTTCAATTCTGCTGATGCCAATCTGTAGGGATTCTTTAATACTGGTTCAGCTCCCAGAACACGTCTAGTGCAAACTCTATTTCCTGGTCCGGGGGCAAACTAGGTAAATCGTATAAGAAAACTTCAGGGAAGTCTTGAACAACTAAAACATCCTGCGGTCTCGAATCCTTGGGAATCTGTATATCCATAATACTGGCAAGAAAACCAAAACACTCACCTGATAAAACTTGACGAGCACTGACAGGCGCCATCACAGATATCTTCCAGACATTCTTTGAGGCTTGAAAAGTGTGATTCTCACCATCTGGCGGTTGGAAGTTCACCGTGTCTGCCCTACAATCAATCATGGCGTAATGCTTGAATAGGCAATCCATTCCCAGTATCATGTCATATCCCGTTATACCCATAATAATGATATCGGCTGATAAATTCTTGTTTCCCACCGACACCACGCTATCACGCACTACTTGATTTGAGTGCATACGCTCACCAGAAGGCAACATTACCATATAACCACAGTCAGTTGATACAGGCCATATATCCAACTTAACCACGAATGTAGTTGCAATAAACGAATGTGTTGCACCCAAATCAATTAATGTATAAGCAGGTACAGAGTTTACCAATATAGTACCTGACACTACGGCTGGCTGGTCATCCTTACCCGACTCGATCATGGCGAATACTCTCGGTGCTGTGCGCGTCGGACCCTTCTTCAAAGCTGGACAGTGTCTACTGATATGGCCCACCTCGTTACAATTAAAACATCGTACAATTCGAGGCTTCGGGCAGTCTCTGGGCACATGTCCGGCTTTGTTGCAGTTGTAGCACTTTCTGGAGTTCCATCTGCACTCTCCCGGATGATACTTCATACATTTGGGGCACTTGGGGTACTGTACCGGTCCTTGCGACCTCTTACTACTTCCCAGGCTGCTAGAACGCTCGCTAAATCTCTTGGTGCCTCTCTGTTGTGACGGCTGGAAGACACTTCTGCTGGAAGACACTTCTCTTAAGGATCGCCTGTAAGCCTCCCTCTGACTGATACACTTCATCTCGGCTTCCTCTACCTCCAATGCCTTGACCACCACCTCGGAGTAAGGCACATCCCGTATGCCCACTATTTTCACTCCTTTGTATATTTTCTGCCTCAATCCTTGTACAAACTGAAACACTTTATCCTCATTCCGGCTTACCAAATTGCTAGCAAACCGGGACAAAGACTCGAATCGCCGGTTGTACTCTATCACTGATATAATTTGCTTCAACTGTAAGAACTCCATCTTTTTAGTTGCCTGCACCGTACTATTAAAATACTTGTCGTAGAAGGCCTTCTTGAACTTCTCCCAATTCATGTGCTGAATATCGACTGTGGCCTCTGTAGACTCCCACCAAAACTAGGCATCTTTTGCTAAATGAAAGGTGGCCAGTATAACTTTATCCTCCTCTTCCACCTTCGCATATTTAAACATGCTCTTTATTGCGCGGATCCACTCCTCGGCAGTAATCGGGTCTGATACTTGTCCTTCGAAAGTCGGTGGCCGCAATCTCCGAAATCGGTCACCTGACTGGTCCTTGCTAGAACTAGGGGCTGCACCTCCCTGTACTTCTCGGTTCAACAACATTCCTTGCTGCTGAGACTGCCGATTTACTAATTCTGTCAACTGTTGGATCATCGCAGAATCGTCCTCACATCCCGGTTCGATTGTCTCTCTTGGCACTCTAGGACGTCCAAGTCATCTAGACATTCTGACTCTCTTTCCTGGACAATGGTCAATTATACTCATAAATATTTACTAAACAACACTAAACTTAAACACTTACAGTTGTTGGAGCACGTCGTGCGGCGATAGGCGCTGTTGAGTAATCGTTTGAACGTTTTGACCAAATGGCTCTGATACCAACACTGTAACGCCCCGAAAATCCTCTGTCATTCTCGGTTCGCTACCAACTACTACTCGTCACTATCCCTCATACCCTCTACTACATATAAATACCACAGCGGAAACTCGTTTAAAATCGATTTAAAGAAACTTTGTTTTTAAAACATAAAAATCTAAAGACCGATCGAAACCTGCAAGAGCCGGTCGACACTTAAATTGTCCTGGATTTCCATCGGTCGACACTAGCAAACAGCGGTCGACACTACATATCTCTCGGGTCCTTTCATCGGTCGACACCGGAGAAACTGGTCGACACTTCTACCCCCATTTTAGAGAGGGGTCAACACTTGTTGTTGCAAGTCGACACCTTGATCCTCTCTATCTGTGCAGGTCGACCGTTGCGGTCGACACAGCTGCCAATTTTATACGAACCGGTCGACACTTTTAGCCAAGGGTCGACCCTTCTTCGACTCTGCCCTGCGCAGGTCGAGTCTCGCGGTCGACACTCACCCTCTATTTTACACTGACCTGTCGACACCTATGGGTTTCAGTCAACACTTTGCACCCAGAAACTTCAACAGAATTCAACTAATCAATACGAATTTTGACTAAACGTTTAAAAACCATAAATCCACTCCTCGACTCAATTTACAACCTATTACGTATGCCAAAATACTCAACCCAAATTCAAATCTCTCTTTTACATTAAAATAACTACGTACGACTCAAAATACCTCACCACCCATACTTACACCCGCCATGGTCAAAACGCCTCAACAGCTGCCCTAGTCATCCCACGAGCATTCTCCTCCAACTGCCTCTTAGTCCTAAGCATGCTCGCGATACTCACTAGCTACTGTGTCATCATCTACATCACAGAACTCAACTATTAGCTTAATGCTAAATAAGTAATACATATAAACTTAAACGCTGAAAAACATTTACATCCAAACATATGCAATTTCTACAGTTTCGTCTATAATTTCGTTTTCGTCTTTTTCTTCCATATTCTTTATCTTCTTACTACTGGGTTCTTCTTTACGTGCTAGATCGAGATGACACACCTCACAGTCCACCTCACTGGACAAGGTCAAACCCGATCTAGTAAAGTGACACACATCACGGTCCACCTCACTGGACAACGTCACCACGTAAAGCGGAAGAAGAGTGCTACGTCTCGCGGTCCACCTCACTGGACAAGACCACTCAACTTCATCTTTATTATCTTTTTACGTATCTTCTAATTTCATTCATCTCATCACATCCTACTGTTTTACTTCATAAAACATGGAAATTCATTTTCGTTTCGTTTCGTAATTTAAAACCATGATGCATATTACAAAGCATAACATAAAGTAAACGTGCAATGCATCCTACTGAACTGTGATGTAGCCCCGAAGGCAAAACTCCTACTACATTACTTACCTGGCGTTTTTAGCACTCGTAATCCAAAATCTCGTACGCTAACTGGAAATCCTATAAAACCACACATTTATTAGCTCTACTTTTCATTAACTCCGTAAAACTTTAAAGGGTTCAACCACTAAATCCTCACTCAGTCCAAACTAAGATTCTAACTAACGATCCAACTAATCTTTGGGATAGCTAGTTTTTAGGCGTTACTCTGTCGAAATTTCGGGGGAGAGATAGGGAGTCGAAAGGATATGGAATAGGTCGGGATGAGTACAGTGAGTGCTAGAGAAGTGTAGATGAGCGTGGGAGTGCGGCGTGATCGCAGGTGTGCTGGGCACGCGGCCCTGCGGATGCTCACGGGTCGTGCGGCGCCTGGTGAGGGCGGCCCTGCGGATGCTCGCGGTGCCGCATGTGCCAACCCAACGTCACTGTATCTCGCGCACACTCACAGCGCCGCGTGCCCCACGCACCCTGCCTCTGTACAGCACGTCCGCGCGCACGCCCTCACCCGGCGCCGCATGACCCGTGTGCACCCGCAGGGCCGCGTGCCCCCCCGCGCACCTGCGATCACGCCGCACTTCCACGCTCATCTACCTTTTTCTAGCATTTACTGTTCACACCTCAACCTATTTAGTATCTCCTCGACTCCCAACCTCTCTCCCGAAATTTCGACAGAATAACGGCTAAAAACTGACTATCCTAAAAATTTAAACCCTGCACAAAATTCACCATAATCCAACAATGTTTATCTATCCATCATCCAGAGAAATCACCATAACCAAATCAGAGTAAGAAGACGACGAAAATCCATCAAATACAAATGAAGAAAGTCTCTAGTATAGAGTAATATCATACTCTAACATGAAAAATATCTGCGTACGTCACCAAAATCACACGCACTCCATATACCTATACACTGACGCATATACAACAACACATCTCATCCACTGTACGTAATCACCACAAAAGAAGGAAAAACCCGCAAACCAACCAGGCCACTACCTACCAGCTCCACGGGTCAGGTCGCCCTAACAAAAGTCCGCCATCCGGTGCCTCGGGTGCACGCCGCCAACCATACTACGCCTCTTGACTGGGCTCTCGAGGCTCACTAGCAGTGTCGTCAGCACCTACACCACAGAACACACAACATAAGCCTAACGCTCAGTAAGTAATGCGAAATGAAAGTAAAAGCCGACAATGCAATCCTATCACATGCAGTCTCTACACTCACACTCATGTTGTCACATCTGTGACGCGTAGTGCAGCCGCACCAGGGTAAGGAGGAACCTCACGCCACCCTACACCCT
>CM039521.1:4047059-4063873 GCA_022433055.1 Begonia peltatifolia
AGCCTAACGCTCAGTAAGTAATGCGAAATGAAAGTAAAAGCCGACAAGGCAATCCTATCACATGCAGTCTCTACACTCACACTCATGTTGTCACATCTGTGACGCGTAGTGCAGCCGCACCAGGGTAAGGAGGAACCTCACGCCACCCTACACCCTGACACGTCGCCACCGTCCCGGACTCCCCAGCAACGAGGCCCACAAGCTACACACACGCATCACCACACGGCAACAACATCAGGGTAAGGGTGTACCTCGCGCCACTCTACACCCTGACACGTCACCCCCGTCCCAACCTCCCCAGCACGGGGCCACAGTTGCCACACACATACGTTTCGCGACAGCCCAACCGGCCCACCCCTCGAGTAGGATCCGCGGCTGGTGTTGCACCCGCCCACACACTAGTAGGATCCGCGGTACCACTGCTCATATCCTCACCGTCAACACATTCACGCTGCATGACGGCCCAACCGGCCCACCCCTCGAGTAGGATTCGCGACTGGTGAAGCATCGGCCCGCACACTAGCGGGATCCGCGGTACCACCGCCACACGTCTCACCTCATACATCAAAACATTCTAAAAATCATTTTCGTTCCCGTTTTTAAAAATATGATGCATGTCAAACAATACGCACGCACACCACAATCAATCTCATAAACCCTAAAGTTCTACAGTGTAGGCCCACTTGGGCAAAACATATGCATACACTACTTACCTGGCGTCCTAAGCTCGCTCCACGCACAGCTTCACCAAAATAGAGCCTCAACCTAAAATACAACCAATTTCTCATCAGTATTTATCTCAACATTCACCAATTAGCTAAAAACAACCTTCTCTAACTACACTCATGAAATTTCAACTAAAACGGTCCATTGGTTTGGTTTGGCTGAAAACCAGTTCAACGTTCAGATGCGCATAACTTTTGCGTCCGTCAACGGAATCGAACGATTCAAGTGGCCAAACGTCCCCTTAGGAACCTATCTTAACATCCCAAGACAGATTTTAAAACGATAAGTCGTAGACAGGCAAAAAATGCCAAAAACCGAATCTGTCATTTTTTTATAAAATTTCAACCTTTGTTTTTCTTCAACCAAAACTCACTCGATTCAGCTTTTTCGCACCAAAAATAGACATGCCACTATCACACGTCGAAATTCCACGAAAAAGGGTCACTAATTTGACTTTGACCAAAATCCGACATAAACTTATGACACGCATAACTTTTGCGTCGGATATCGGAATCGAACGATTCCAGTGGCCACACGTTCTTCTAACAACCTATTTTAACCCACAAAGACATAATTTGAAACGATCAACTGAAACTAGGACGAAACGGCCAAAAACAGAATCTGCATCTATTCTAAAAATAGCCAAAAATTGAACTGTGATCCAACTTCGCAAATTCCTTCACCAAGCAGCCACATTACAGTCCAATATGCATAACTCATAACAATTTCGAAGCTTCTCGATCAGAAAGCTCGAATGGGAGGACAACCCTCCCTGGTTTTCTTCTCAAAACCAGGGCACCACCGGTGATCCCCCCCCTGTTTCCTTGCTGTAACTCCTCCATACCATGACACAACAAGCCGAGGCAGGAACACAGGTAGCCTACATCTTCGGCCACCACAATTAGAGGAGGAACAGGGGCATTCCCACCTGTCCTCGGTCGGGTTTGGGGCGGAATGCCGAGCCCCTAGCGCGCCCACCCCAGCCTCCTCACACCAAGAACCGAGCTCAAACCAGGCGAGAGTTCGGAAGTAACCGAACTTCCCACTTGCTGGCGGAAAAATGAAAAGGAGTAGGGCAGTTTACCTTGGGTCTTCGGCACGGGAATGGCTTAGTTACACGTCGTTCCCAGCTTGTCGGAGCCCCTTATCCACATCGACTGCCGCAATCTTCTCCTCCGGTCGTCGGCCGTCGAAGCTTTCCCCTCTCCCGCGTCTTCCTCTGGGCACCAAGGAGTAACAGCCGAATGGCTTCCTCCCGAAGCCATTCTGTTGTTATATTAAATTTTTTTTTTTAATTACAAATTACCAAATTACCCTCACGCGCTTCAATCGTCCGAAATTTCGTTAATTTCTCGACCTCCCGACTTTAAATTCTGAAAACTAATCGCAAAAGCAGGCCTCGAACCTTATAATTTAAATCTTTCCCGTTGAAAAATTTCTCAAAACTCCGATCGGGATTAAACTAAAAATTCAAAAAATTAAAAATTAAAATTCGAAATTTCTGGGTTATTACATTTCCTCCACCTTATAAGAATTTTGTCCCCAAAATTTACGTACCGAATAAGCCGGGATACTGCCGCTCCATGTCATCACGCCGCTCCCAAGTAGTCTCCTCTACACAATGGTTGCGCCACATCACCTTGACCAGCGGAATCTCCTTGTTGCGCAGCACCTTCACAGCTGATTCTAAAATCCTCACTGGCTTTTCCTCGTACGACAGGGTCGGCTGGATCTCTATATCCTGTTGTGGCACTACCTGAGAGGGATTGCGCATACACTTCCTCAGCATCGAGACATGAAAAACATCATGGACGGCATCCATCGACGCAGGCAACTGAAGCTGATATGCAGTTCTCCCAATCCGCTTGACAATCGGGAATGGTCCCACAAACCGAGGGTTGAGCTTCCCCCACTTTCCGAACCTTACCACTCCCTTGAACGGCGAGACCTTCAGAAAAACCTCATCGCCCTCATTAAACTCCAACTCTCGGCGTCTCTGATCAGCATAACTTTTTTGTCGACTCTGGGCCGCTTCAATTCTCTTCCGTATCACAGAAATCTTGTCGACAGTCTGCTGCAAAATCTCAGGGCCTATCAATCGGGCCTCCCCAACCTCATCCCAATATAATGGCGACCTGCACTTCCTTCCATAGAGGGCCTCGTATGGTGCCATACCAATGGTGGACTGAAAACTGTTATTATACGAGAACTCCACTAGCGGTAAAAACTTGCTCCAAGTCGCCTGAAACTCCAACACACAAGCCCTGAGCATATCCTCCAGAATCTGTATAGTCCGCTCCGACTGCCCATCGGTCTGAGGATGAAAGGCCGTACTGAAATCCAATCTGGTGCCCATAGCCTTATGCAGACTCCTCCAAAACGTAGACGTGAACTTGGGGTCTCGGTCGGAAACAATCGACACCGGAATCCCATGGAGTCTGACTATCTCCTGAACATACAACTGGGCAAACTGATCCATCGTATAAGTCATCCTCACAGGCAAATAGTGAGACAACTTCGTCAACCTGTCCACAATCACCCAAATCGCGTCATGGCCCTCGGCAGTCCTCGGTAGTCCCATCACAAAATCCATGGTGATTCACTCCCACTTCCACTCCGGTATAGGCAATGGTTGGAGCATTCCGGACTGTCGCTGATGCTCCGCCCTCACCTGCTAGCAGACTACGCAGGCCTCAACATACTCAGCCACTGCTCGTTTCATGTTAGGCCACCAATAGTGCTGCTTCAAATCTCTGTACATCTTAGTGCTTCCCGGATGCACAAAGAAAGAAGATGAATGGGCTTCTAATAATATGTCCCTCCTCAACTCCTCATCCTTCGGGACGTACCACCTATCCCGAAACTTCAGAATCCCGTCCTCTGAATAGCTGAACTCAGAATCAGGCCTGGCCTCCATACTCGCCTTCAGCTTGCTACACTCCGGATCAGCCTCCTGAGTCTGCCTGATCCTGTCCAGAATGGTCGGTCTCAACGACAAGGCAAAAAGGGTGGCTGCCAGATTAGAAACTACCTCCAGGCCAAAACTCTGCATCTCTGTCACTAATTCAACAGGCTGTACCGTCATCATGGCAGAAGTCGAGACTGTCACCCTACTCAAGGCGTCTGCCACCACATTCGCCTTCCCCGGGTGGTACCTGATCTCCACATCGTAGTCCTTAACCAGCTCGAGCCATCTCCTCTGTCTCAAATTCAGCTCCTTCTACGTGAAAATGTACCTCAAGCTCTGATGGTCCGAGTAAATCTCGCACTGCTGCCCATACAGATAATGCCTCCAAATCTTGAGTGCAAATACAACCGTCGCCAGCTCCAAGTCGTGAGTGGGATAATTCTGCTCGTAAGCCTTCAACTGCCTAGAAGCATAGGCAATGACTCTCCCACTCTGCATCAAAACACACCCCAAACCGATCCTGGAGGCATCGCAATAAATGCAGAACTTCTCTCCTTCCACAGGCAGCATCAGTACAGGAGCCATAGTCAACCTCTGCTTCAATGTCTGGAAGCTGTCCTCACACCTGTCGGTCCACTCATACTTTGCATTCTTCCTGGTCAGCCGGGTCAAAGGGGCCGAGATCTTAGAGAACCCCTCAATGAATCTCAGATAATATCCAGCCAACCCCAAAAAACTGCGTATCTCGCTAGAACTGGTCAGCCTCGGCCACTCCTTTACAGTCTGAACCTTCCCCGGATCAACTGAAATACCCTCAGAGGAGATCACATGCCCCAAGAAGTGAATCCTGTCCAACTAAAACTCGCACTTTGAGAACTTAGCATACAGCTGATGCTGGCTCAAAATAGTCAGTACAATCCTCAGGTGCTCCCTGTGCTCCTCCTCACTCTGCGAGTAGATCAAAATGTCGTCGATAAACACGATCACAAACTTATTCAGGTACTCCTTGAACACCCGGTGCATCAGATCCATGAATACTGCAGGGGCATTGGTCAGCCCAAAAGACATAACCAGGAACTCGAAATGCCCGTACCTCGTCCTGAAGGCCGTCTTCGGTACATCTCTCTCTTTCACCTTTAACTGATGATAGCCGGACCTCAGGTCGATCATAGAAAACACACGGGCACCCTGCAGCTGATCAAACAAATCGTCAATCCTTGGCAATGGATACCTGTTCTTCACCGTCAACTTATTCAGCTCCTGGTAATCAATACACATGCGTAGGGATCCGTCCTTTTTCTTGACAAATAGAACTGGCGCTCCCTAGGGCGAAAAACTACGGCGTATAAATCCCTTATCCGTCAGCTCCTCCAACTGAGCTTTCAGCTCCTTAAGTTCAGTAGGTGCTAATCTGTAGGGGTTCTTGCACACCGGCTCGGCACCTGGGAAAACATCTATCTCGAATTCAATTTCCTTGTCAGGGGGCAACCCCGGCAATTCATCACGGAACACCTCCGGGAACTCCTGCACAATAAGAATATCATGTATCCGAGCATCGCCCGGTGACTGGGCATCCTCAACACTTGCCAAAAATCCCTGGCAACCCATGCCCAACACCCATGGTGCCTGACGAGAAAGTATAGCAGAAATCCTGGCAAGACCCTTACCTGCTTTAAATGTGTAGCTCTCCCCGCCTGGGGGCCGGAAATGAACCTCTCTGGTCCTACAGTCAATCTCCGCATGATGTCTGAATAGCCAGTCCATTCCCAAGATCACCTCATAACCACTCATATGGAGAATGATTAGCTCGGCATATAACTGCTTCCTCCCTACTGTCACAATATTGCCCTTCACCACCTGTTCTGAATACAAATGCTCCCCGGATGGCAAGGTCACATCATAGTGTCGCTCAGCGGGGCTGAACTCCAAGTTGGCCTTAACCACAAAGCTCGTCGACACAAACGAGTGCGTAGCGCCTGTATCAATCAAAGTATAAACCGTCACACCAGAAACAAAAATGTTACCTACTATGACTGATGGCTGGGCAGCATCATCTGGCTCAAACAGGGCAAAGACTCTCGGTGTAACCCTGGCTGACGACCTCCTCACCACTGGGCATCTGCTGGCAAAGTGTCCCACCTCATTACAGTTGAAACATCGGTTCTGACGCGGCTTCTGACACTCTCTAGACATGTGGCCCACCTCGCCACAGTTGTAACACCTCACTGGGCCCGGCCTGCACTCGCCCAGGTGACTCCTCTGACATTTCGGGCACACTGGAAACTGCCCCGACCCCTGTGGCCTCTTAGTGCTCCGCTGGCTACTAGAACTGTCGCTAGGCCTCTTCAGCCCTCTCTGCACGGACACCTCCCCGCTGGCCTGTGGCAGCGACTCTCTGAATGATCTGCGAGGCTGCTCTCTGGGTACCTCCCGATAACTAGGAAGCTTCGCCCGAGCCTCCTCAATGTCAAGGGCCTTCGCCACCACCTCCTCGTACGGCATGCCCCGGGCCCCCGCAATCTGCATGCCCATATAAATATCCGGCTTCAGGCCCTACACGAACTGATGTACCTTATTCTCATCGAGGCTCACCAAATGTCCTGCAAACCTCGACAAGGCCTCGAACTGCCGCACATACTCAGCCACAGTGCCGGTCTGCTTCAACTGTGCAAACTCCACCATCTTCTGCGACCTGACTGAATGACTGAAATATTTGCCGAAAAACACCGACCTGAACTCCTCCCAGGTCATGGCCCCTACATCTCTCGTGGCCACCACAGTATCCCGCCAATGGCTCGCGTCCTTGGCAAGATAGAACGCCGCACTAGAAACTCTGTCCTGCTCCTCTACCTTGGCAAAACTCATCATCCTCTCCATACTCCGTATCCACTCCTCAGCACTAAGAGTACCCGGAGATGATCCGTCAAAGGTCAGAGGTCTAAGTCTGTGCAGTCTGTCACCCCCTCTGTCGGACGAACCCTGGGCGCTAGACTGACCCTGATCGTCCCTGCTCATAAACCTCTCCAACTGCTGAGACTGACGGTGGACCAACTCGGTAAGCAGCTGGACGGTATCATCCATGTCGCCAATAGCTCTAGGAGGCGCCTCTCGTCGTGGCCGCCCTCTACCTCTACCTCTCGCCTCTCCTGACATTTTCTACCTTTCACATAAATATAAAGCTCACATTAGTACTACAATAAAATTCAAATCTAAACACTTACAGTTGGTGGAGTGCTCCCGTGCAGCGGCTGGCGGTGTTAGGTAATCCTCTGAACGACGTCAACCTCGTGGCTCTGATACCATAACTGTAACACCCCGAGAACCCACACGTTCCCGGTGCGCTACAGTGCATCTACACACTACACACACACACTAACACTTGACATGACTAACTCAATTCAATACTCCTTTCGTTTTCAAATCATTTTCAAAAGAACATTTGTGAGTAAGAAAATTTTTCGACTCGATTAAAAAAAACAACTCGCGTCTCGAAGAGGAAAACACGAAGTCCTCAACATAAAACTACGCAGCGGTAAAGAAAACTATTTAAAACAATTTGAGATAAAACGGTAAGACTTGAAATCATAGGAAAGAATCCCACGCACCCCACAAACTACCCAGTCCGGTCCCAAGCACTCACGTCCCCACTCCGACACCCCGCGTACACCCTCGCGGTGCCGCACGTGCCAACCCAACGTCACTGTATCTCGCGCACGCTCACAGCGCCGCGTGCCCCACGCACCCTACCTCTGTACAGCACGTCCCCGCGCACGCCCTCACCAGGCGCCGCATGACCCGTGTGCACCCGCAGGGCCGCGTGCCCCCCCGCACACCTGCGATCACGCCGTACTTCCACGCTCATCTACCTTTTTCTAGCATTTACTATTCACACCTCAACCTATTTAGTATCTCCTTGACTCCAAACCTCTCTCCCGAAATTTTGACAGAGTAATGGCTAAAAACTGACTATCCCAAAAATTTAAACCCTGCACACAATTCACCATAATCCAACAATGTTTATCTATCCATCATCAAGAGAAATCACCATAACCAAATTAGAGTAAGAAGACGACGAAAATCCATCAAATACAAATGAAGAAAGTCTCCAGTATAGAGTAATATCATACTCTAACATGAAAAATATCTGCGTACGTCACCAAAATCACACGCACTCCATATACCTATACACTGACGCATATACAACAACACATCTCATCCACTGTACGTAATCACCACAAAAGAAGGAAAAACCCGCAAACCAACCAGGCCACCACCTACCAGCTACACGGGTCGGGTCGCCCTAACAAAAGTCCGCCATTCGGTGCCTCGGGTGCACGCCGCCAACCATATTACGCTCTTGACTAGGCTCTCGAGGCTCACCAGCAGTGTCGTCAGCACCTACACCACAGAACACACAACATAAGCCTAATGCTCAGTAAGTAATGCGAAATGAAAGTAAAAGCCGACAATGCAATCCTATCACATGCAGTCTCTACACTCACACTCATGTTGTCACATCTGAGACGCGTAGTGCAGCCGCACCAGGGTAAGGGGGAACCTCACGCCACCCTACACCCTGACACGTCGCCACCGTCCCGGACTCCCCAGCAACGAGGCCCACACGCTACACACACGCATCACCACACGGCAACCACATCAGGGTAAGGGTGTACCTCGCGCCACTCTACACCCTGACACGTCGCCCCCGTCCCAGCCTCTCCAGCACGGGGCCACAGTTGCCACACACACACGTTTTGCGACAGCCCAGCCGGCCTACCCCTCGAGTAGGATCTGCGGCTGGTGTTGCATCGGCCCACACACTAGTAGAATCCGTGGTAACACTGCCCATATCCTCACCGTCAACACATTCACGCCGCATGACGGCCCAACTGACCCACCCCTCGAGTAGGATCCGCGACTGGTGAAGCACCGGCCCGCACACTAGCGGGATCCGCAGTACCACCGCCACACGTCTCACCTCATACATCAAAACATGCTAAAAATTATTTTCGTTCCTGTTTTTAAAAATATGATGCATGGCAAACAATACGCACACACACAACAATCAATCACATAAACCCTAAAGTTCTACAGTGTAGGCCCACTTGGGCAAAACACATGCATACACTACTTATCTGGCATCCTAAGCTCGCTCGACGCACAGCTTCACCAAAATAGAGCCTCAACCTAAAACACAGCCAATTTCTCATCAGTATTTATCTCAACATTTACAAATTAGCTAAAAACAACATTCTCTAACTACACTCATGAAATTTCAACTAAAACGGTCCATTGGTTTGGTTTGGCTGAAAACCAGTCCAACGTTCGGATGGGCATAACTTTTGCGTCCGTCAACGGAATCGAACGATTCAAGTAGCCAAACGTCCCCTTAGGAACCTAGCTTAACATCCCAAGACAGATTTTAAAATGATAACCCGTAGACAGGCGAAAAACGCCAAAAATCGAATCTGTCATTTTTTTATAAAATTTCAACCTTTGTTTTTCTTCAACCAAAACTCACTCGATTCAGCTTTTTCGCACCAAAAATAGACATGCCACTATCACACGTCAAAATTCCACGAAAAAGGGTCACTAATTTGACTTTGACCAAAATCCGACATAAACTTATGACGCGCATAACTTTTGCGTCGGATATCGGAATCGAACGATTCCAGTGGCCACACGTTCTTCTAACAACCTATTTTAACCCACAAAGACATAATTTGAAACAATCAACTGAAACTAGGACGAAACGGCCAAAAACAGAATCTGCATCTATTCTAAAAATAGCCGAAAATTGAACTTCGATCCAACTTTGCAAATTCCTTCACCAAGCAGCCACATTACTGTCCAATATGCATAACTCATAACAATTTTGAAGCTTCTCGATCAGAAAGCTCGAATGGCAGCACAACCCTCGCTGGTTTTCTTCTCGAAACCAGAGCACCACCGGTGCCCCCCCACCCCATTTTTCCTTGCTGCAACTCCTCCATACCATGGCACAACAAACCGAGGCAGGAACACAGGTAGCCTACATCTTCGGCCACCACAATTAGAGGAGGAACAAGGGACATTCCCACCTGTCCTCGGTCGGGTTTGGGGCGGAATACCGAGCCCCTAGCGCGCCCACCCCAGCCTCCTTACACCAAGAACCGAGCTCAAACCAGGCGAGAGTTCGGAAGTAACCGAACTTCCCACTTGCTGGAGGAAAAACAAAAAGGAGTAGGGCAGTTTACCTTGGGTCTTCGGCACGGGAATGGCTGAGCTACACGTCGTTCCTGGCTTGTCGGAGCCCCTTATCCACGTCGACTGCCACAATCTTCTCCTCCGGTCGTCGGAGCTCGAAGCTCTCCCCTCTCCCGCGTCTCCTTCTCGGCTCTCTCGGCACCAAGAAGTAACAGCCGAATGGCTTCCTCCCGAAGCCATTCGGTTGTTATATTAAATTTTTTTTTTTCAAATTGCAAATTACCAATTTGCCCTCACGTGCTTCAATCGTCCAAAATTTCGTTAATTTCTCGACCTCCTGACTTTAAATTCTGAAAACCAATCGCAAAAGTAGGCCTCGAGCATTATAATTTAAATCTTTCCCGTTGAAATATTTCTCAAAACTCCGACCGGGATTAAACTAAAAATTCCAAAAATTAAAAATTAAAATTCGAAATTTTCGGGTTATTACATGTTCCCTATTCGGGACGTGAGTCGTTTTCGAATCGAGTCAAAAAATTTTATACTTACAAATATTTTTTTGAATATTATTTGAAATAAAAGTGGTATTAAATTGAGTGATTTACGTCGAGCTTTTGAATGTCATAGTGTATAATAGTAGTGAGCATACCGAGAACTGTGTGGGTTCTTAGGGTGTAACAGCTAGTGCGATCGCCTGAGTATTGTCGTTATTTATTTATTTTTTATTCTGCATTCGACATGGTGTGCCCGGTGTTTGTGAGTAACCCTATTTTCACTTAAATTTTATACAGTAGATACCCATTTTAAGTATGAACTACATTATAGTAGATTGTTATAACACCTTCCATTCTGTATGCTTTTCTATCATTTCTATAAATTGCTCTGACACATGGCTTGCTCTTACATTATTTTAAAAATTGGAAGTTAAATATAAAGCTTCGTATATTGACTTTAGTCAACGCATAACCGGTAGCCCTGCCATTTAGCTAACTAGTTTCTTCATTTAGAGTTGTTTATTGGCGAGAGGAGTTTCTTGTAAGAACATTATATTTTCCCTTTAGATTTCTTTGTTATACATTCATTTTGCACTATTTATTGGACTTATATTATCACACTGTCATTGATGTTCTTGTTGAACTTGTGACTTAATCTAGTTTTATTGGGCTCTAGCTAAAGTTTATTTTAAGACTTCCATTATAAATTTTGGATAAATTACATTAAGGGTTGGACGATCTGGTCTGTTTTAGGTCGGATAGTTCCTTTGTAATAGTTTGAACCTTCAATATTTTATTGTTAATAATGTATTGTGGAAATTTATTATTGATAATATATGGATATAAATTATGAAAGTTGTATTGAAAAAATAATACAAAATCCTTAAAAGTGATAAGAACAAAACTGTTTTGTAATAACAGACTTGATTATGGCTGTGATAATTAGATTACTATAATATTTAACAGTATTAAACTATACATGTAGAGGAAAAGAATGGCTTTGGAATGAAAGAATTTCGATGTGTGTAGAAAAAGTTATTAGTTTTTTAATGCAGTTTACGTTTTAAACTGTATTCTTTTTGGTAAATGACTTTAAAATACGTCTTAAAGTGAGAATTTGGAGAAAGATAAAGAAGGAAAAATGTTTCAAAGACTTTGTAGTATGTATCCATGCAATAACGTTCGACAACCAATAGAGTTAGGATACATGTCAGTAAGCATATGTTAATCATGTTAATTAACTTCAGACTAATAAAAATTTATTAGTTTCAGCTAAGTATACTTAAACATAAGTAATCTTGGTACTTTTTAGAATATCCATAGAACGAAGGATAATTTTGTAAAAAGGCATGAAGAGGTGGGGTTAAAAGAGAAGTTTATTCAAGAAACATCTAAAAATGAGAGATATGGCTGAAGAATCAGTCATTTTTGCACAAAGTATTTAACTCAAGAGAAAAGGAAAAAAGCTAGGAGAAAAAGAAGAGAGAAAAAAAGAAGAGAGAAAAAAAGAAAGAAAAGTGAGATTTTAGCTTGCTCCTCAAAGAAAAGTTGTTAAAAATCAGTTCATTAGGTAAAGATTCTGTGAAAGATGGGGAACCTTCAATAAGTAAGTAAATCCTACATTTAGAATAGTTAATTTAACCTAATTATTTAGGTGGAGATAAATTTAACTTCTATTCTTGGTTTTGGTTAGACTTAGAATTATGATTGTGGATAGAAGTGATTAAATGGATGTTGTTTTGATGTGAAATGAATAATGTTTTAAAAAAACATTTATGTTTTCAAATTGTATTGTGATGTTAAAAAGAAATGTTTTGAAAACATTGTTTTAGTGATATGCTAGTTTTCAAAATAATTTCCATGGGTGAGTTGCATGATTTTAAATCTACATAGCATTGACTTTATAAAATGTGTTAAAACATACATTTGAGGAAAAGAGGAAGTTGGCAATTTTGTTAACACATGAAGCTAATGGTTGGACTTGCCTCTTCGTGTACGATGTGTATTACTATGGAAATGAGAAGAATATCAACTTAATGTCCTCTTTGGGTTGAAAATCTCTAAGCCTCAAGAGAAAGCAATGCATAGGCTCTTACAACTCTGCTGGAGAAAGCCAGGAAACGTGTAGGGTTGTGTGAGAGTTATATATGTTAGGATTAGAGTATATTGTATTCTTAACATAATTATATGGTTGTTAAAAGATGCATTAGAGTTTTTTTGAAAATATGGTTTTAATCATGCAAAGTTCATTCTATTTGCATTGGATTTATTTGATTAAAATGATTTCAAACAATGGTTGAGTGATTTCAAAGGATTGATTTTGAGCATGCATACTTTTATTGCATTTGCATGACTTTCAAAAGAACATGATATATATGATTTTCAAAGAATCATTGTAGTGTAAGATGGTGATTGATCCTATATGGTGTCAATAAAATTTTGATTATTTATTCTATATGTTAGATTTATTTACTGAGCTCTAAGTTCATTCTGTAGATAATTCATATTTTTCAGATATCGAGAACATTTACTGAGAGGGAAAACATAAGGCAATATAAAGTTGCGCAGAGGTATATGTGAACCATCAAGGTAGATGATCATTTTATTTGGGTGGGATGTTTGGCTTTCCTTTGTATAAATCTTTTGGAAAAGTCACATGTAGTAACCTACTTTTGTAGTAGCTTCTGTGTTTGTACTCTGATTTTTATATAAATTTTCAATGTATAAAATGTATATTATTTTCTTCATGCAATAGATGTTTTATGTTTTAAATACTTTTATAATATAAAAATATAATGATAATGATTTTAAACGTAGCATCCTAATTTAGGATATCAAGTTGAATAATTATATTTCATTAACTCATAACGATCTATTCATGTCCTGTAACACCTAGAATTTTCCGCTAAAAAATAATTTTTGGATTTACGTAATTCTTATCGACAGAGTTTTCGTTGGAATTTAGAACGGAGAATTTCTACTATTAAGTAAAAGATTATTTGAGACTAATGGAGAATAGGAAATTTTAAGATTTCGACCGAACGCAGATCGAATAACAGATTTATTAAACGATTAGAGGTTGATGGCGGTTTAGTAATTAGGTTATTACTATTATTATTATTATAAAAAATAATATAGCAGAGCATAAACATCATCCGGTGTTTCCTCTTCCCCCACCGAGGTTTTTCCTTCTTCTTTAGCAAATCCTTCCTCTCAAGCGACGACGATCAACCGTTGCCTTCGTCAATATTCAGATTTTCAATAAGTTTTAGTTAATTCATAATAGATAGTTAGTGTTTTAGTTATTTTGAGTGTTAAAAATGAAGTTAGTGAGAGTATTGGGTAGTTTTAGTGAAAACCTAGGAGAGAGCTGTGGGAAATTGAAGTTAGAATTGATTTATATCTGTATGTTGGTGTTTGAACCGGGAGTAGGAGTAGATTACGGGATTTTGTGGGAAAGATTGAGAGGTTGGATTGCCAAATGCTCGAATTGTGGAATGATTTTCATTGGCCACATTCGGCCAAGGTGTTGGATTAGGAATTTGTTTAGATCGTTAGAAATTAGACGTCATCAGAAGTTCGTAGCATTTTGAATCGTCTAAATCGGACGAGTAGTTGATAGAGTGTGGTTTTCCTTTAAAATTTTATGAGTTGGATGGAGAAGAATTAATGGGTGTGTGTTTTATAGGTTCTTCAATTAGCGAGCCGTATACGGAGTATGAATTGGTAGGACGCCAGGTAAGTAGTGTAGTAGAGCAGTAAGTGTTTTGCCTTCGAGCCTACATCACAGTTCGGTAGGATGCATACACCTTTACTTTATGTTATGCTTTAGTGATTATGCATCATGGTTTTAAAAAACGAGAACGAAACGAAAATGAATTTCCATGTTTTTACGGAATGAAATAGTACATGAGATGAGACGAACAAAATGAGAAGATACGTGTAACACCCCGAGAAAACCCCACGTTCCCGGTGCGCTACAGTACGTCTACATATACACACTATGACACACTAAAACTTGACACAACTCACTCAGTTTAATAGTACTTTCGTTTTCAAATCATCTTCAAAAGAACATTTGTGAGTATGAAAAATTTTCGACTCCATTCGAAAACAATTCGCGCCCCGAAGAGGGAACACGAAATCCTCAATATAAAAATACGCAGCGGAAAGAAAATAATTTAAAATAGTTTTAAAATAAACCGACAAGACTCGAAATCCTAGGAATGAGTCCAACATACCCCTCGAACTACCCAAAATCGGTGCCGCACACTCACGTCCCAGCTTCGATGCCCCGCGCGCACCCTAGCGGTGCCGCGCGTGCCAAGTCAACATCACCGCGTCACACGCACACTCACAGCGCCGCGTGCCCCACACACCCTGCCTCCGTACAGCACGTTCGTACGCACGCCCTCACCAGGCGCCGCACGACCCGTGAGCATCCGCAGGGCCGCGTGCCCCGCACACTGCGATCACGCCGCACTCCCACGCTCATCTACACTTCTTTAGCACTCACTGTACTCATCCCGACCTATTCCATATCCTTTCGACTCCCTATCTCTCCCCCGAAATTTCGACAGAGTAACGCCTAAAAACTAGCTATCCCAAAAATTTAAAACCCTACACACATTTCACCAAAAACTAACAGTATTTATCTATCAACCATCCAGAGAATCTCCATAACAAAATCAGAGTTTAAAGACAACGACAATCCATCAAATACAAATGAAGAAAGTTCACAGTATAGAGCAATATCATACTCTAACATATAAAAATATGTACGCGTCCCCAAAACATTACAAACGCTCTATACAATCCTGTACAACCGACGTCTATACAAACGCCTCTATCCGCATAATACCCGACACAAAATAACAACCCAACGAATCTCACCATCACCTACCACCACCACGGGTCGGGTCGTACTAACAAAGTCCGCCGTCCGGTGCCTCGGTCGCACACCGCCAACCGTCCTATGCCTCAAGACTAGGCTCTCGAGGCTCACCAACAATATCGTCAGCACCTACACCATAGAACACACAAAATAAACCTAACGCTCAGTAAGCAGTACAATATGAAAGTAAAAGTCGTCTATGCAATCCTATTACATGCAGTCTCTACACTCATACTCATGTTGTCACATCTGTGACATGTAGTGTAGCCGCACCAGGGTAAGGAGCAACCTAGCGCCACCCTACACCTTCACACGTCGCCACCGTCCTGGACTCCCCAGCAACGAGGCCCACAAACTACACACACGCATCACCACACAGCAACCACATCAGGGTGAGGGTGTACCTCGCGCCACATTATACCCTGACACGTCGCCCCCGTCCCAGCCTCCCCAGCACGGGGCCATAGTTGCCACACACACACGTTTCGCGACAACCCAGCCGGCCCACTCCTCGAGCGGAATCCTCTACTGGTGTTGCACCAGCCTACACGCTAATAGGATCCGCAGTACCACTGCCCATCACCCTCACCGTCAACACATTCACGCCGCGTGACGGCCCAGTCGGCCCACTCCTCGAGCAAAATCCACGACTGGTGAAGCACCGGCCCGCACACTAGTAGGATCCGCAGTACCACCGCCACGCGTCTCATCACCTACTCAAAATATGCTCTAAATCATTTTCGTTCCCGTTTTTAAAAAATGATGCATGTCAAACAATACGCACGCACACCACAATCAACAACATAAAATCCTAAAGTTCTACGGTGTTGGCCCACTTGGGCAAAACACATGCATGCACTACTTACCTGGCGTCCTAAACTCGCTCGACGCACAGCTTCGCCAAAAAGAATGTCTCAACCTAAAACGCAAACAATTCACTCATCAATCTTTGCTTTAAAACTCACCAAAAAATTTAAAATGACATTCCTTAACCAAATCCATGAAATTCCAGATAAAACGGGTCACCAATGTGGTTCGGCCGAAAACCAGCGTAAAGTTCGGACGTGCATAACTTTTGCGTCTGTCAACAGAATCGAATGATTCAAGTGGCTCAACGTCTCCTTAGGAACCTAGTTTAACATACTAAGAGGGATTTTAAAACGGTAAGTCGTAGCTAGGTGGAAAAATCCCAAAACTGAATCTGCCCCTTTTATTAAATTTCACGTTTTTGTTTTTTCTTCAACCAAAACTCACTCAATTTAGCCTTACACACCAAAAACAGTCATGGCACTATCACTCGTCCAAATTTTACAAAAAACGCTCACTAATTTGACTTGAACCAAAAACCGACATAAACTTCTGACGCGCATAACTTTCGCGTCGGATATCAGAATCGAACAATTTCAGCGGCCATACGTGCCTCTAACAACCTATTTTAACCCACAAAAATAGAATTTAAAACAATTAACCAAAGCTAGGTCGAAACGGCCAAAAACAGAATCTGCTCTTACACAAACAACAATCTGATTTTGATTCCAGTTCAAATTCCAAAATTTCTACATGTAATCGGCCACATCCCACTCACTCATGCATAATCCACTCAAAA
>CM039521.1:4064273-4102624 GCA_022433055.1 Begonia peltatifolia
AACGATTCCAGCGGCCATACGTGCCTCTAACAACCTATTTTAACCCATAAAAACAGAATTCAAAATGATTAACCGAAGCTAGGCCGAAATGGCCGAAAACATAATCTAATCGGCCAACAATCCCATTTTTTATTCTAGTTTAAATTCCAAAATTACTACATCTAATCGGCCACATCCCACTCATTCATGCATAATCCACTTAAAAATTGAAGATTCGAGCACCAGCCCGAACCTTGCTCAACTCCCCCCTCCCCCCCTTCGGTCACTCTCCCTCTCACCGAGCATCCACTGCTTCCCCTCACTAACACCAGCATTCACAGCCTATAGTCGCCCCCACACTGAGCCAATTCATCGGAGAGAAGGAAAAAGAACCGAGCCCTCACGCTCGGCCGACAAAGGCCGAAACAGGGGAGCAGTTACCTGGGATTTTTTAGCTCGAGACGAACCGCACCCGTGCCTACGCTTCAGCTCGTCGGACACCCCGATCGAAGACCAAAACCAAGCTCTCGATCGCCCTCTCTCGCGCGTTCGCTCTCGGCTCCGGCGAAGCAAAACCAAACACTAAACGGCTTGCGAAAGCCGTTCAGTTGTTTTTATAAAATTTTTAATTTTATAAAATAATTTCAATAATAAATTTACCAAAATGCCCCCACGTGTTTTTATCATCCGTAACTTCGCTAAATTCTCGCCCTCCTCACTTTAAAATTTTCAAAAACCATCACAAACTAGAATCCGAGTTTTATAATTTAATTTACCCGTTAAAATATTTCTCAAAACTCCAACCGAGATTAAATTAAAAATTTCAGAAATTAGCTTTAAAAATCTAAAATTTTCTGGATTATTACAATACGGGCGAAGATAATAAATGAGGGATAAAGTGGTCTTGTCCCCAGTGGTGGACCGCGAAGTGTGTCACTTTACTAGATTGGGGTTCGCCTTGTCGCGAAAGGTAGGCCGCGAGGTGTGTCACCTCAATCTAACACGTAAATAAGAACCCAGTAATAAGAAGATAAAGAAAATGTAAGAAAAAGACAAAAACGAAAATAGAGACGAAACTATAGAAATTGCATATGTTAGGATGTGTTTGTTGACAATGTGATGTTTTTATGCATTACTTACTTAACATTGCACTAATAGATGAATTCTATGATGTAGGTGACGATGCTGTAGTTGGTGAGTACTCAAAGTAAGCCCAGGACTAGCAGTAGGTTGGAGGAGTGCGCTCATGGACGACTCGGCTGGTTGTTAGGGCATTTTGACTATGGTGGGCACAGGTATAGATTTTAGAGTGTAGTCGAAATGGTTTAGAGTCGTTTTAAGTAGTTTTGAGTCATTTGGATGTATAGGCCGATTTCAAACTTTAGTAGTCGTCTTGTCTAGGTAAATAATAATTTTGAGATAAGGAAAATGTGTACGTTGTATGGTTTTTAGCGTTGAGTCAAATTTTGATTGTTTTTAGGAAGTTTTAAGGTTTTTAGACAAAATTCTGTGAAGGAGGTGTCGACCTATAGGTTGAGTGGTCGACCAAACCTAGTATGTGTCGACTAGTATACTGGAGGTGTCGACCAAATTTGGCTGGTGTTGACCGTGAGGGTCGACTTGCAAAGGCAGAGCCAAATAAAGTGTCGACTGGTGCATGTAAGTGTAGACGTGTAGTATAAAATTGTACGGGAGTGTCGACCTCATAGATCGACCGATGCGGACAGAAAAAAACGTAGTGTCGACCGGTGCACGCAAGTGTCAACCGGTTAGCGTGAGAAGTAGAGAGGTAAAGAGAAACAAAGTGTCAACCGGTGTTCACAGGTGTTGACCAAAAATGTTTTTTTTTTTTGAAAACTTGAATTTTATTTCTATTGATTTTAAATCGAAGTTTTCCACTGAGACGTTTTACTTAAACGTTTTCATAGGTGTCGTTTTAAGTCGAAGAACAAAGTTAAAATTTTTACGCAAATTTTTCGGGAGTGTATGTGTGTGAGTAGTAGTGTTGGGAGAGCAGACCAGCAATCGGCGAGTCGGTTTCTGAGTCGCTATAGTTGTGGTATCAGAGCAGTAGGTAGTAGTAGTTAGCGTACTGGGAATCGTGATGGTTTTCGGTGCGCTACATGTGCGAGGTGAGTGCTAATGATAGCATCCCTTTAACGTTCGACTCCTTCCCACTTTGAGAATCCTCTACTTCGTCGAAGTCTGATTGGTGGAATCGGGTTCTGACATTGTAACACCTCGAGAAACCCCGCGTTCCCGGTGCGCTACAGTGCATCTACACACTACACACACTAACACTTGACATAACTCACTCAATTTAATACCCCTTTCGTTTTCAAATCATTTTCAAAAGAACATTTGTGAGTATGAAAAATTTTCGACTCGATTCGAAAACAACTCGCGTCTCGAAGAGGGAACACGAAGTCCTCAACATAAAACTACGCAGCGGAAAAGAAAACCATTTAAAACAGTTTAAGATAAAACGGTAAGACTTGAAATCCTAGGAAAGAATCCAACGCACCCCTCGAACTACACAATCTGGTACCGCGCACTCACGTTCCTACTTCAACACCCCGCACGTGCCAACTCAACGTCACTGTGTCTCGCGCACGCTCACAGCGCCGCGTGCCCCACACACCCTGCCGCTGTACAGCATGTCCGCGCGCACGCCCTCACCCGGGGCCGCAAGACCCGTGAGCACCCGCAGGGCAGCGTGCTTCGCGCACCTGCGATCACGCCGCACTCCCACGCTCATCTACACTTCTCTAGCATTCACTGTTCACATCTTAACCCATTCCATACCCCCTTGACTCCCAACCCCTCTCCCGAAATTTCGGCAGAGTAACGCCCAAAAACTGGCTATCCCAAAAATTTAAAAACCCTGCACACAGTTCATCAAAACTAACAGTATCTATCTATCCATCATCCAGAGAAATCACCATAACCAAAACAGAGTATGAAGACAACAAAAATCCATCAATTATAAATGAAGAAAGTTCACAATATAGAGCAATACTATACTCAAACATGTAAAATATATGCGTACATCGCCAAAATCACACGCACTCCATATACACCTATACACTGACACATATACATCTCATCTCATCAACTATACATAATCACCACAAAAGAAGAAAAAACCCACAAACCAACCAGGCCACAACCTACCATCTCCACGGGTCGGGTTGCTCTAACAAAAATTCGCCATCCGGTGCTGCGGCCACATGCCACCAACCATCCTACGCCTCAGGACTAGGCTCTCGAGACTCACCAGCAGTATCGTCACCACCTACACCACAGAACACACAACATAAGTGTAACTCTCAGTAAGTAATGGGATATGAAAGTAAAAGTCGACAATGCAATCCTATCACATGCAGTCTCTACACTCACACTCATATTGTCACATCTGTGACGCTTAGTGCAGCCGCACCAGGGTAAGGAGGAACCTCACGCTGCCCTACACCCTGACACGTCGCCACCGTCCCGAACTCCCCAACAACGAGGCCCACAAGCTACACACACGCATCACCACACGGCAACCACATCAGGGTAAGGGTGTACCTCGCGCCACTCTACACCCTGACACGTCACCCCCGTCCCAGCCTCCCCAGCACGGGGCCACAGTTGCCACACACACACATTTCGCGACAGCCCAGCCGGCCCACCCCTCGCGTAGGATCTGCGACTGGTGTTGCACCGGCCCACACACTAGTAGGATCCGCGGTACCACTGCCCATATCCTCACAGTCAACACATTCACGCCGCATGACGGCGCAGCCGGCCCACCCCTCAAGTGGAATCCGTGACTGGTGAAGCACCCGCCCGCACACTAGCGGGATCCACAGTACCACAGCCACACGTCTCACCACATACTCAAACATGCTCAAAACCATTTTTGTTCACGTTTTTAAAATATGATGCATGTCAAACAATACGCACGCACATCACAATCAACAATATAAAATCTTAAAATTCTACGGTGTAGGCCCACTTGGGCAAAACATATGCATGCACTACTTACCTGGCGTCCTAAGCTCGCTCAATCCAACCCCATCGATTTCGTTTTCCTGAAATTCTAAAGCATAAAGTTATAAGTTATCATTCACAATTTACAATTCTAGTTCACAACCATCACATATAAGCAAATCCACAAATTTCTATTTTTAAACACTGAATAAATAATCACAAGATCATCAAGTGTAACTCTATGCACTTAACTTCCAAATCAACAACTAAGGTAACCTATTCTCTTAACATCCATCAACCAGCATAAACACCACCTAATATTCAATATCCAAAGATAATAGAACTCAAAACATGTGCATATAACCTCTATCTCCAAACATCTATTATTCTATAATGCACAATCTAAAAATTGAAATCCAATTCAAATAATTATCCCAAGGGTAGGTCATCATCCATACAACCTCAATCAACTACCCTAACAATTTAACACTTCAATCAATTTCAACCAAATAACTCAATATCATGGAATTAAAATTGAAACTATCACAACTCAACTTTCGAAATTTGTCATAAATCTTGTCCAACTTCAAAAATTCACAACAAACTGAATATAAGTCCGAATTCAATGATTTAAAATGCTAAGGGCTCCTAAACGAGTCTATTTCAACATGGTGAAATCCATTTGCCAAAAATCGAACTCAATTAATAGCAGAAAATCAAAAATCAAATCTGCCTGGAAATCGTTTCACAGTTTTTCATTCCACTTTGAAAATTCATATCAAATCGTATATTTGGCCAAATTCGATGATTTGACATGTTTTGGAAACTTTATAAGGTCTAGTTTATGCTGGTGAAATCCATTTTCCAAAATCAAAGCACAATCAAAGGCAGAAACATCAAAACCGAACTGCCTGTTGAAATTTTCCAGTTTTTGCACAATAACGTCTAAAATTCATAACTCATTCAATCCTTACCCGATGTCAACGATTCAAGATGCTACATAACCCTAATTATGTCCACTTTGACGTGGTTTCATCCATTTGCAGAAAATCAGACTCGATAAATAGCAGAAATTCGAAAACCGGAGCTGCCCGAACCTTTTCACAGATTTTTTTTTTCAAAGTTTAGAAATTCGTAACAAATCGTATAGTTATCCAAATTTGATGATTCAAAGTGCTATAAAACCCTAAGGATGTCTACTGTAACATGGCGAAATTCACTTATAAAAAGAAAACTCATTAGATAGCAGAAAAATCGAAAACAGAATCTGTCTGAACTCACTTCACAGATTGTTTTCATCAAGCTTTGAAAATTCATAACTTCCTTTACGATTATCGAAACAACTTGATTCCAAAGCCAAAGGTTTCCTTAAAGTATCTAATTCAACATACTATAGCAGTTTTTAAAATGAACAACCAGAGCTTAGGTGAAAAATACCAAAACCGAGCTGCCCTGTAAAAAAATCCCTCCCCCTTTTTTTCCAAACTTCAGCAAATTCACTTTATTTTTACCAATCTATTACATTTTCACTCATTTGAGGACAATCTAACATAATCCGAGTATTGCCCTATCCGAAACCCTAGATTTTCTTAACCAAAACCAGAAAAAGAAGAGAACACTTACCGAAATCGAAGAGAGGGTCGTGTTCCACGCGGGACAGAGACGAAAGACGAAGAGGAGAGGGAGCTGCGTTCTTCGGCAGAGGAGAAAATGATGGATCGACTTCCTCTTTTGTATAAAACTGAGAAAAAAATGAATGAAGAAAGGGGGAGAAAAAAAAACAAAAATAGAGGACTTACGCGGGGAGAGAAGAAATAAAGAGGAGAGGAAGGGGGGGCTGCTACGGGGCAGCAGAGAGGAGTTTTTTCTTCTTTTTTTTTAATTTAATTTATAATATAAATAATAATAATAATTTAATTATTAAATCGCCCTCAACTTTTAATTTTTTTGTTAAACAGTCAATCAGTTCGCTTTCAGTTGAAATTTTATAATTTTCTCTTCTCCATTAGCTTCAAAATAATCTTTTACTTAACAATATAAATTTTCATCTCTTGATTCCGACTAAAACTTTGCCGTCTACCGATACGTAAATCTGAAAATCATTTTAACGAAAAATTTCAGGGTGTTACAGACATCCTCATTCCGCTCCAGGTCCCTTGTAGGTCGTGACATTATGTATATCTGTTAGCTTAAGAGAATTTGTAACGCCCAGAATTTCCATTAAATAATTTTTAAAATTTCGTATCGGTAAACGGCAGAGTTCTAGTCGGAATTAAGAGCAGAAAATTTAGCTAGTTAGATAGAATATTATTTTGGGGCTAATGGACAAAATAAATTTGTAAGATTTTGACCAGAAATGAATCGAATAACAGATTTATTAAACAGTTAATAGTTGAAGCGAATTAATAATAATAATAATAATTATTATTATTATTATTATAAAATAAAAATAAAAGAGACAGGGAGGGGAACAAATCTTCCCCCCCCCGGGCTTTTCGTTCCTCCACGAGCTCCCCTTCATTGTTCTCCCTTCCAGCCGGCGCCGATCCTCTACGATTCTCTGTAAACCTTCAGATTTATGGTAAGTTTTAATTAGTTTTGAGTGTATAATTAGTACTTTAGTCGTTCTAAGCGCTAAAACTAAGGTTAGAGAGAGTATTTGTTAGTTTTAGTAAAATCCTAGGTGGGAGCGAAATTTCAGGATGTAGTCGAGTGTTAGCCGTGTATCGGTGTTTAAGTTGGAAAAAAGAGTAGATTATTGGTTTTGTGGAAAGTATTGAGTGTTGGATAACCGAATAACTCGGCTTACGGAACGGTTTCCATTCGGCCACATTCGACCAAGTTATAGGTGTTGGATTAGAAATTCGAATAGATCGTTAGGAACTAGATGTTCTAAGGTATCCGTAGAACTTTAAATTGTCCAAATCGGAGGAGTATTGGATAAGTTATGCAATTCCAAATTTGATCGAAAATTATGTAGGAGTTTGAGTTTAGTTAGATTAGTTGTTAGTGTTGTTTTTCTTAGAGTTTTATGAGTTGGATGGAGAAGAATTGATGGGTGTGTATTTTATAGATTCTCCAGTTAACGAACCGTATACGGAGTACAAATTGCTAGGACGCTAGGTAAGTAGTGTAGTAGGTGCTTTTACCTTCGGGCCTACATCACAGAACTGTAGATTGCATTCACGTTTATTTTACGTTATGTTTTAGTTGATTATACATTCATAGTTTTAAAATACGAGAACGAAACGAAAATGAATTTTCATATTTTTATGGAATGAAATAGTAGGTTGAGATGAGACAAATGAAATGAGAAAATACGTAAGAAGATAATAAATGTGGAGTTGAGTGGTCTTGTCCCCATAGGTGGACCGCGAGGTGTATCACTATTCTCCCGCTTTACATGATGGCCTTGTCCTATCAGGAGGGCCGCGAGTTGTGTCACTTTACTATACTGAGGTTGGCCTTGTCCTATGAGGGAGACCGCGAGGTGTGTCACCTTGGTATAGCATGTAAAGAAGAACCGAGTAGTACGAAGATAAAGAAGATGTAAGATAGAGACGAAAACAAAAATATAGATGAAACTATAGAAACTGTATATGTTAGGATGTGTTTAATTACAGTATTAGGTTTTTATGCATTACTTAGTTAGCATTAGGCTAATAGATGAGTTCTATGATGTAGGTGACGAAGCGATAGCTGGTAAGTACTAAGAGCGAGCCCAGGATTAGGAGGCAGTTGGAGGAGGACACGCGTGAAGATCCGGCCAGTTGTTAGGGCATTTTGACACGGTTTTCATAAGTATGGGTTTAGAGGTCGAGTCGGAGTCATTTTGAGTCGTTTTGAATAGTAGACGGATTTCAAACTGTAATAGTCATTTTTTTAATGTAAATAATGATTTTGAGTTGATGGAAAAGTGCACGTTGGGTTATTTTTGCATTGAGTCAAAGTTCGATAGGTTTTGTGAAGTTTTAAGGTTTTAAGCAGAATTCTGGGAAGGAAGTGTCGACCAATAAGCTTAGTGGTCGACCAAACCTGGCAAATGTTGACTGCGATGGTCGACCTATGAAAACAGGTGTTGACCTATGAAGACAGGTATAGACTCCTCTCTGGGATGAGCATAAAAGTATCAACCACAAGGTTTGACCTGTGCGGGCAGAGAAGATTGGAGTGTCGACTTGTGTTTTCAGTGTCGACCGGTTATGTAACACCCCGAGAACCCACACGTCCCCGGTGCGCTACAGTGCATCTACACACTACACACACACTAACACTTGACACAACTAACTCAATTCAATACCCCTTTCGTTTTCAAATCATTTTCAAAAGCACATTTGTGAGTATGAAAATTTTTCGACTCGATTCAAAAAAAAAAACAACTCGCGTCCCGAAGGGGAAACACGAAGTCCTCAACATAAAACTACGCAGCGGAAAAGAAAACTATTTAAAACAATTTGAGATAAAACGGTAAGACTTGAAATCCTAGGAAAGAACCCCACGCTCCCCACGAACTACCCAGTCCGGTCCCAAGCACTCACGTCCCCACTCCGACACCCCGCGTACACCACCGCGGTGCCACAGGTGCCAACCCAACGTCACTGTATCTCGCGCACCCTCACAGCGCCGCGTGCCCCACGCACCCTGCCTCTGTACAGCACGTCCGCGCGCACACCCTCACCCGGCGCCGCATGACCCGTGTTCACCCACAGGGCCGCGTGCCCCGCGCACCTGCGATCACGCCGCACATCCACACTCATATGAACTCCTCTAGCATTCATCATACACACACCTTGACCTATTTCGTATCCTTTCGAACCTCAACCACTCTCCCGAAATTTCGGCAGAGTACTGCCTAAAAACTGGCTATCCCAAAATTTAACCCTGCACACAATTCACCAAAATCCAACAATATTTACCTATCCATCATCCAGAGAAATCATCCCAACCCAAATCAGAGTAAGAAGGCGACGAAAATCCGTCAAATACAAATGAAGAAAGTCTCCAGTATAGAGAAATAACATACTCTAACATGGAAAATATCCGCGAACGTTACCAAAATCACACGCACTCCATATACACCTATACACTGACGCATATACAACAATCAATCCCATCCTCCGTACATAACCACCGCAAAAGAAAGAAAACCCACAAACCGACCAGGCCACAACCTACCATATCCACGGGTCGGGTCGCCCTAAAAAAAGTCCGCCATCCGGTGCCGCAGTCGCACGCCGCCAACCATCCTACGCCTCAGGACTAGGCACTCGAGGCTCACTAGCGGTATCGTCAGCACCTACACCACAGAACACACAACATAAGCCTAACGCTCAGTAAGTAATGCGATATGAAAGTAAAAGCCGACAATGCAATCCTATCACATGCAGTCTCTACACTCACACTCATGTTGTCACATCTGTGACGCGTAGTGCAGCCGCACCAGGGTAAGGAGGAACCTCACGCCACCCTACACCCTAACACGTCGCCACCGTCCCGGACTCCCCAGCAACGGGGCCCACAAGCTACACCCACGCATCACCACACGGCAACCACATCAGGGTAAGGGTGTACCTCGCGCCACTCTACACCCTGACACGTCGCCCCCGTCCCAGCCTCCCCAGCACGGGGCCACAGTTGCCACACGCACACGTTTCGCGACAGCCCAGCCGGCCCACCCCTCGAGTAGGATCCGCGACTGGTGTTGCACCGGCCCACACACTAGTAGGATCCGCGGTACCACTGCCCATATCCTCACCGTCAACACATTCACGCCGCATGACGGCCCAGCCGGCCCACCCCTCGAGTAGGATCCGCGACTGGTGAAGCACCGGCCCACACACTAGCGGGATCCGCGGTACCACCGCCACACGTCTCACCTCATACATCAAAGCATGCTAAAAATCATTTTCGTTCCCGTTTTAAAAAAAATATGATGCATGTCACACAATACGCACACACACCGCAATCAATCACATAAACACTAAAGTTCTACAGTGTAGGCCCACTTGGGCAAAACACATGCATGCACTACTTACCTGGCGTCCTAAGCTCGCTCGATACACAGCTTCGCCAACAGGAAGCCTCAACCTAAAATACAACCAATTTCTCATCAGTATTTTTCCCAACATTTACCAATTAGCTAAAAATAACCTTATCTAACTACACTCATTAAATTCCAACTAAAATGGTCCATTGGTTTGGTTTGGCCGAATACCAGCTCAACGTTCGGATGCGCATAACTTTTGCGTCCGTCAACGGAATCAAACGATTCAAGTGGCTAAACGTTCCCTTAGGAACCTAATTTAACATCCCAAGACGGATTTTAAATCGGTAGGCCGCGGATAGGCGAAAAACGCCAATAACCGAATCTGCCATTTTTATTAAAATTTCACATTTTCACTTCCTTTCAACCAAAACTCACTCTCAACTAGTTATATGCATCAAAATGGCTATGCTACTCTCACACGTCGAATTTCCACGAAAAACGGTCACTAATTTGACTTAAATAAAAATCTCGCATAAACTTCCGACGCGCATAACTTTTGCGTCGAATATCAGAATCGAACGATTCCAGTGGCCACACGCTCTTCTAACAACCTACTTTAACCCACAAAGACAGAATTTGGAATGATCAACTTAAGTCTAGCCAAAACAGCCAAAAACAGAAGCTATTTTTATACGAAAAATAGCCAAAATCTCAACTTCGGGCAAATCCCGCAATTTCTCTGCACCGAACACTCACATTTCGCCTATTAAGCACAATCTAACCTGAAAATCAGAAATTCAAACACAAAGTCTGAATTTTGGCTCAACCTTCACCCTCGGCCTCCCTCCCTCTCACTGGTCTTCTGCTGTCCACTTGCTAATCTACACACTCATCCTCTCAATCCCCTCACATTTGCAGCCAAATTTAAAGAGAGAAAAGAAACGAAGAGGAGCTGAACCTCAGTCTCGGTTCATACGGACAGGACAGCAGAGGGAGAGGACTTACCAAGTGGTGGCGTCCAGCACTCGGGTGGGAGAAGGACTCCAGCAACAAGTCTGGTCGTTGGCGGCAGAATTGGCCGGAAACCAGCCCCTCGGGGTCGTCGGCCGAACACTCGGCTTTCGCTTCGGGAACTCGAGTTGCTGGAACCGAACGGCTCCGGTTCGTCGGAATAGCAGCCCCTGCTCGCAACTCACACCTCACACTCGCGCTCGTCGGCCGTCGCAGCTCCGACTCCAGCACGCGATCGCCCTGCTCCCGGTCGTCTTCTCTCTCGGGTGCACAGAGGAGACAACCGAATGGCTTCCTCGCGAAGCCATTCGGGTGTTTCACAAATTTTTTTTTTTTTTTTTAAAATAAATACAATTTACCAAATTGCCCCCACGTACTTCAATCGTCCGAAATTTCGTAACTTCCCGACCTCCCGGCTTTAAATTCCGAAAACCAATCGCAAAAGTAGGCCTCGAACCTTATAATTTAAATCTTTCCCGTTGAAATATTTCTCAAAACTCCGACCGGGATTAAACTAAAAATTCCAAAAATAAAAATATAAAATTCGAAATTTCCGGGTTATTACAGGTTAATGGGATGAGTAGAGAGGTGTCGACCGCTAGGGTCGACCAATGAAAACAGAGGCAAATGAAGTGTCTACCGGTGATTACATAGGTCAACCGAAAATGTCTTTTAGTGTTTTAAAAACTTGAAATTTTACTTAAATTGATTTTAAATCGAAGTCTTCCGCTGCGACGTTTTCAAACGTTTTCAAAATGATCGTTTCAACTCAAGGAATAAATTTTTACATGAATTTTACCCGAGTGTATGCGTCAGAGCAGTAATTAGCGGACCGGGAACCACGAGGGTTTTCAGGTCACTACAGAATTAAACTTTTTTTTTTTGTTTTAATGATGAGTGTGCTACATTGCATAGTTAATTTTAAGATTTTTTTATTTTTGATAATGCTAGTAATATCTATCTTATTTGAAAATACCTTGATAAGGGCTATTTGGTTGTACCAATGTATGTGTGTTTAAGTTCTTTTAGGTTTTTTTTTAAGTTCTTTGTACTTCCATGATGAAAATAGAAGAAAATTGCAAGTCAATTTTGTGAAGAAATGGTTCAAAACCTAAGAGCTACAAGGTTGACCAGTCCAGCAAAGGGCTGACTAGTGTAATGCTAAAGAAATTCCAAAGAGCTCGAATTATCGAACGATCTCACAGTGTGGACGCAGACTATCAAATGATAAAGAGTCATCGCATGCCACAAACTGAGAATTATTTTAAGAACCTGAGAGCTCAAAGTGTCGACTGATATTTCAAAGAGTCAACCAGTGTGGTCTACTAAGGGGTGTATTGAGTTGTTCATAACATTCAAAAAATTGCTCAACAGTCATTAAAGTGTTGACCGAAGATGTTGGGTGGTCAATTGGTACCTTATTTTTCTGAAGATTTCTATAAATAGAGACAAACTATAATGTGCAAATTACTAAACCCTAATCTTATGAGAGACTAAGTTCGCCGGAGGAGGAAAGTTCACGCAGAGTTGAGAGAGGTCTCTCATTTTCTTATATAGTCTCAACGAGCCAGCCATTTAACAACGGTATCTCATTGCAGAGAACAAAAATAAAACAAGAGCTCGATGTTTAACTATGGTCTCTCACTATTTTATTTTTCTTTGGACCAGGCTCCTGCTCATTTTTTTCTCCTCTTGAGGGGTTGCGCTCCATTTTCATTATCTAGAGCAGTATCCAGTCGATTTTTTCCCCTCTTAAGCAGGGTCTCGCCTCATTTTCATTCTCTAGACAAGATCCCACTAGTGGGATCCCTTCACGAGAATTTAAACGTCAAAAATAGACACAAGCATCTGAACTTAAATTCTGGGCCCTATTGAAGGTTGTTTTGTTAATGTAACATTTTTTAACAACGATATTTTTAACGAAAATAATTTAATGGCGAGTTTGTTAATGATAGATATGACAAACGGGCAGGCTAGCGAGTCCCGCTACTGTAGCGGGTTGAGCTTGGCTCGGTTTCGTGAGGCTGGTCGAGTCGAGCCTAAAAGCTGAGTTCGCGAGCTTAGCAGGCCGGCCAACGAGCTAGCTCGTTGGCTCGACGGGCCAAGCTCGCGAGTCAGCCTGTGTGCCCCACACCCTTTCAGACTTTCAGTTTCCGTCACAGCACTCAACAGCCAACAAGCCTGAAGCCAGCATCAAGTCAACCAATCAACCATTCAAATTCAACAATCAACATCAATCATCTAGATTCTAAAAACCCTGAGCATTTTTTGATTAAAAAAACTCAAAAAATCAACTAACCTTGAAAACTTCCTCACCAATACTGTAGATCTCTTTGATACGAATGTTTGGATATCAAATACTCGTCGAACGGAGTTCGACCGATTGCCCTCTCCTCTCTTTTTTCGCGATCGATCTCTCTTTTTCGGCTGCTGGGATTTGCGACGCGAGGTGGCCCAAACGGCGAGTGGAGACTGTCAGATTGGAGAGGTCGAGACTTGAGAGCCGAATGGAGAGGTCGACACTTGAGAGCCAAGAGGGAAGAAAATAGTTTCTTCAATTTTTTATTTAAAAATTAAATAAAATAACTAATAATATTTTATTAAAATCTTATATTATTAATTATTTTAACTAATAAATATTAAAATACGTTAGGTAAAACTAAAATATGGTTAAGTAATATTGTAATAAAATATTTTATTTTTATTAAGGCAATTTAATAAATAACAATATATTAAGAAAAGAAAGAATTGATTATTTAATATTTTGATTTGAGACAGGCGATCCATCGCCTCTGTAATAACTTGAAAAATTTTGAATTTTAAATCTAATTTCTAAAATTTTTAATTTAATCTCGGTTGGAATTTCGAGAAATATTTTAACGAGTAAATTAAATTATAAAACTTGTAGTCTAGTTTTGTGATGGTTTTCAAAATTTTAAAGTCGGGAGGACGAGAATTTAACGAAGTTACGGACGATAAAAACACGTGAGGGTGTTTTGGTAATTTAATTAATTAAATTTAAAAATAAAAAATAATAAAATAATAATAAATGATAAAACAACTGAACGGCTTCATGAGGAAGCCGTTTAGTGTTTTTGTTCTTCGCCGAGCATCCGAGAACGAAGGGTGATCGAGAGCTGGGTTTTGGTCTTCAATTGGTGGACGACGAGCGCGAGTGTGTGAGCGAAACTGCAGCCGAGTATTGCTTCTCTGACGAATCGAGGTCGTTCAGTTTCAGCAACTCGAACTCCCGAAGTGAGAGCCCGAACATGTTCTGCCGACGATAGCGAGGAAGAGCCCCCATTCAGTTTTGTTGCCGGTAGCCGAGCGCTCTGATTCAGTCTTCTTCCATTCCTCCCACCTGAGTACAGAACGACACCACCCTGTAAGTCTCTCTCTCCCTCTGGTGTCCTGTCCTGTTTGGCCGAGATTAATGTTTGGCTTCCCTCCATTTTTTGTGAATTTGACTGCAATGTTTGAGTGGATTTGGAGAGTGAATGTGTGTGTTGGTAGATAGACAGTAGGTTTCCAGTGAGAGGGAGAGAAACCGAGGGGGGGAGGTTGAGCCAAAATTCAGATTTTGTGCTTGAAATTCTGATTTCTGGTTGGATTATGCTTAATAGGTTGAAATGTCGTCGTTCGGTAAAGAAATTGGCGAAATTGGATCGAAGTTGAGATTTTAGATTTTTTTTCGTATAAAAACAATTCTTTTTTTGGGGACTTTGACAGGGCTACAGTCAATTGTTTTAAATTTTGTTTTAGTGGGTTAAAATAGTTGGTTAGAGGAACGTATGACCGCTGGAATCGTTCGATTCCGATATCCGACCCAAAAGTTAAGCGCATCGGAAGTTTATGTCAGATTTTTGGTCCGAGTCAAATTAGTGAGCATTTTCCATAGAATTGTGGCCTGTGATAGTAGCATGGCCGTTTTTTATGCGTAAAACTAGTTTTAGTGAGTTTTGGTTGAAGAAAACGAAAATGTGAAATTAGATAAAAAGGGCAGATTCAGTTTCCAAATTTTCCACCTATTTGCGGCTTACCGTTTTAAAATCTGTCTTAGTATGTTAAACTAGGTTCCTAAGAGGACGTTTAGCCACTTGAATCGTTCGTTTCTGATAATGAACGTAAAAGTTATGCGCGTCCGAAGTTTGGGCTGGTTTTAGGCCTAACAAAATTGGTGACCCGTTTTAGATGGAATTTCATGGGTTTAGTTAAGGAATTTTATTTTTAGCTTATTTGGTAAATTTTGAAGCGAAGATTGATGAGTGATTATTTGTGTTTTAGGTTGAGACACTTTTTGGCGAAGCTGTGCGTCGAGTGAGCGTAGGATGCCAGGTAAGTAGTGCATGCATGTATTTTGCCCAAGTGGGCCTACACCGTAGAACTTTAGAATTTATGTGATTGATTGTGGTGTGCGTGCGTATTGTTTGACATGCATCATTTTTTAAAAAAGGAACGAAAGTGGTTTTAAGCATATTTTGAGTAAGTGGTAAGACGCGTGGCGGTGGTACCGCGGATCCTGCTAGTGTGTAGGACGGTGCGTAACCAACCGTGAATTTTGCTCGAGGAGTGGGCCGGCTGGGCCGTCACGCGACGTGTATGTGTTGACGGTGAGGGTGATGGGCAGTGGTACCGCGGATCCTACTAGTGTGTGGGCCGGTGCAACACCAGTCACGGATTCCGCTCGAGGAGTGGGCCGGCTAGGCTGTCGCGAAACGTGTGTGTGGCAACTGTGGCCCCGTTGCTGGGGAGGCTGGGACGGGGGCGACGTGTCAAGGTGTAGTGTGGGGCGAGGTACACCCTCACCCTGATGTGGTTGCTATGTGGTGATGCGTGTGTGTAGCTTGTGGGCCTCGTTGCTAGAAAGTCCGGGACGGTGGCGATGTGCCAAGGTGTAAGGTGGCGCTAGGTTCCTCCTTACCCTGGTGCGGCTGCCCTACGCGTCACAGATGTGACAACATGAGTGTGAGTGTAGAGACTGCATGTGATAGGATTTGCATTGTTGGCTTTTACTTTCATGTTCTACTTACTGAACGTTAGGCTTATGTTGTGTGTTCTATGGTGTAGATGCCGACGATATTGCTGGTGAGCCTCGAGAGCCTAGTCCTGAGGCATAGGACGGTTGGCAGCGTGCGACCGAACACCGGATGACGGATTTTGTTAGGGCGACCCAACCCGTGTAGATGGTAGGTGGTGGCTTGATTCTTTTGCGGGTATTTTCCTTTGCTGTGTTGATGTACAGCTGATGAGATGAGTTGTATAGGCGTCGGTTGTATAGATGTTTATGGAGTGCGTGTGATTTTGACGACGTACGTGTATACTTTACATGTAGGAACATGGAAATGCTCTTTATTGTGGATTTTCTTCATTTGTAGTTGATGGATTTATTGTCTTTAAATTTCGATTTGGTTATGGAGTTTTCTCTGGATGATTGATGGATAGATATTTCTAGTTTTCTGGTGAACTGTGTGTAGGGTTTTAATTTTTGGGATCGCCAATTTTTAGGCGTTACTCTACCGAAATTTCAGGAAAGGGGTTGGGAGTCGAAAGCAAATGGAATAGGTCGGGATGTGTACAGTGAGTGCTAGAGAAGTGTAGATGAGCGTGAGAGTGCGGCGTGATCGCAGGTGCGCGGGGCACGCGGCCCTGCGAGTGGACGTGCGGTACGGAGGCAAGGTGAGTGGGGCAAGCGGCGCTGTGAGCGTGCGCGTGACGCGGTGATATTGAGTTAGCACGCGCGGCACCGCGAGGGTGCGGCACCGAATTTGTGTAGTTCGAGGGGTGTGTTGGACTCCTTCCTAGGATTTTGAGTCTTGTCGTTTTATTTTAAAACTATTTTAAATTGTTTTCTTTTCTGCTGCGTATTTTTATATTGAGGATTTCGTGTTCCCTCTTAGAGGCACGAGTTGTTTTCAAATCGAGTCGAAAATTTTTTTTATAGTCACAAATATTCTTTTGAATATGATTTGAAAACGAAAGTGGTATTAAATTGAGTGAGTTGTGTCAAGTTTCAGTATGTCATAGTGTGTAAACGTACTGTAACGCACCAAGAACCTGGGGTTTCTCGAGGTGTTACAGCCTCACATAGGCGATTGCGTGTGTTAAAAGTTTGAGTAGGAAATCAACGCCGATCGGTAGCTTATTTCGGCGATTGATTGCCTTTCTCATGATCAATTGATCTCTACGGTCGAGAGAGCGCCGATCTATCGCCAATTGATAGGCAAACAATTGGAACCTCATTCCGCAAGTTGCTACGGTCATAAATAAGACTGTTGTTCTGGCGAATGGTATTGTGACTGTTGCCCACCTCCACTCGTTCTTCTTCTTCTTCTATAAATTATCTTCCACCTTCTCTGTTTTTTTTCATCAATTTCTCTTAATCTCTCTTAATCTCAATTTTGCTTTCAGTCTAATTGTTGCTCCAAATCTATTGGTGCTCTCAATCTATTTTTCAATTTGCTTTAACAACAAGGTAAATTTTAGTTTATTTTTTTACATATATTTATGTAATTGGTAATTATATTTGTGCTTATAATAACTAAATTTTTTTACATTAATTTTTTTAGGTTCTGTATACGTGAAGTTGATCAATTCACACTACCTATGACCTTTCGTTGGAGTTTGGATATTGGTTTTGTGGTATTATTTTCTTTGAAATTTATTTTTAATAGTTATAGATCCACATAATTATAATATTATTGATGATGATATTGAGGAAATTAGATAAACAAATCTTGCATTTTCAATAGGGCAATCGTGTGCATCTGTACAAGCTTCTACTTAATCACTTAAAAAAAACAAAACATATGAAGTATGGAAACATTTTGTGATGAAAGAAATAAAAATTGGTGAAAAAGTAAAATCTAGAGGTCAATGCAACTATTGTATTAAAAATTATACATATATTTCTGGTAGTTCAACTAACACACTTGGTAAACATTATCAAAAATGTCATTTAAACTAGAAAGTTGGAGACCTACACAAAAATTATTAAATACTAGTGGTAGCGGTACTTTTTTGTATTCACAAAATAAAATGCGAGAAGGAATAGCAAAACTTGTACAGCAATGTGAATTGTCCTTAGCGTTCAACGATAGTGATGAATTTGAAAAAGTTACAAAAGAGTATGCTACTGCTAATTTTAAATGTGTTTCTAAAAGTGCAACTGTAACACCTAGAATTTCCGTTGAAACAATTTTTGGATTTACATATTGGTAAACGGCAGAGTTTTAGTCGGAATAGAGAGTGGAGAATTTATACTATTAAGTAAAAAATTATTTTGATGCTAATGGATAAGAGAAAATTAGAAAATCCAACCAGAAACGGACTGAATAACTGTTTGGTTAAAAAATTAAAGGGTGGCGGCGATATGGTAATTAGATTATTGTTTTTTTTTTTTATTATTATTATATAAAAAAAACAGAGAATAGGAAACTAAACCACTTGTTCTGCGTTTTTCTCCTCCCCTCTCCCGGGCGAAACCCTCCTTCGACGATCTTCCTTCCAGCCGACGATCCTTCTCCGTTCCTCCTCTGTTTCTTCAGATTTAAAATATGTTTTGGTTAGTTTTTAGTAAATAGTTAGTCATTTAGTTGTTTTGAGTGTTAAAAGTGGAGTTAGTGAGAGTTATGGGATAGTTTAGTAAACCCTAGAGGGATGTACGAAATTTCGAGGGTATAGTCAATTTTTATTCGTCATTGGTGTTTAAGCATGAGGAAAGGTTAGATTATAAGTATTTATGGAAAGAATTGGATGTTTGAATGACCAAGAAACTCAGGTTGTAGAGCAGTTCCTATTCGGCCAAATTTGGCTAAGTTGTGGATGTCCGGTTAGAAAATAGATTAGACTGTTAAAAACTAGACGTCCTGAGAAGTACGTAGCATTTTGAATCGTCAAAATCGGACGAGTATTGGATTATTTATATATTTTCGAATTTAGTCAAAAATTGAGTAGGATTTCGAGTTTAGCTGAGAGTTTTGATTTAGTACGAGTTTATGATTTTTGTATTAGAATTTCATGAGTCGGACAAAGTAGAATTAATCAATGTGTGATTTTATAGGTTTTTCGATTTTCGAGTTAGCATACATAATTACGAGCGATTTGCTAAGGACGCAAATGAATTTCTATGCTTTTATGAAACGAAAATGAATTTCTATGCTTTTATGAAATGAAACAGCAGGATGTGACGAATGAAATGAAAAAGTACGTAAGAAGATAATGAAGGTGAGGTTGAGTGGTTTTGGCCCGTGAGGTGGACCACGAGGTGTGTCACTTCCTCCCGCACATTACGTGGTGGCCTTGTCCCGAGAGGTGGACCGCGAGGTGTGTCACTTTTACTAAATCGAGGTTGGCCTTGTCCCGTGAGGTAGAGCGCAAGGTGTGTCACCTTTATATAGCACGTAAAGAAAAACCCAATAGTAAGATAAAGAATGTGTAAGAAATAGATGAAAATGAAAGTATAGACGAAACTGTAGAAACTGCATGTGATAGGATATATATTGTTTTATATGCATTACTTACTTAGCATTAGGCTATTAGATTAATTCTGTGATGTAGGTAACGAAACGATAGTCAGTAAGTACTCAAAGTATGCCCAGAACTATGAGGTAATTATAGAAGTGCGCTCGTGGGACGATCTGGCCAGCTGTTAGGGCGTTTTGACAAATGTGTGCATGTAAGGATTTTGAGTTGTTTAGAGTCGTTTTAAATTGTTTTGAGTCGATTTGAGTCGTTTTGACGTATGGAAGAATTTCAAACTTTTGGTAGTCATTCTATCTATATGATGGATTTTGAAATTAGTGAAAAGTGTAGGTTCAAGCTTTAAAATTTGTCCGTTACTTTTATGGAAAAATTCTCTATCAAGGATACTGGTGTAAAATGTCGACCGGTATTCATAAGTGTCGACCGAACTAGGTAAATGTTTACCACAAAGATCGACCTACGGTGATAGAACTAAACCTAGTGTCGACCTGTGTGTATAGGTGTCGATCGGTTAGTGTAAAAATGGTAACAGTATCATCCACGGAGTTTGACCGGTGCAAACAGAGAGCATCAGGGTGTCGACCTGTGAAAGCAGGTGTTGACCTATTAGTGAGGTGGGCATAAAAGGTGTCGACTGCAAGGTCCGACCGGGAAGAACAGAGTAGATTGAGGTGTCGACCGGTTTAACCAAGTGTCGACCAGTACAAACAGAGGCAAATGAGGTGCCGACCTGTATATATGGGTGTCGACCCCTGTGTGCTGAATGGGTCAAGTGTCGACTGAAAACTTTAGAGGTCGACCGAGATTGACTTTTAATGCTTTAAAACTCAAAATCTTTATTTAAACTGATTTTTGGTTAAAATCTTCCGCTGCGACGCTTTTAAACGTTTTCGAGATGTCATTTTCAATTGGAAAAATACGTTTTTAATTTTTCACAAAATTTGTCGGATTTTACAAAAGCGTGGTAGCGACCCGAGTCCAGGGACGACTTCGAGGCGCTACAGTGTTGGTATCAGACCAGAGAGCAAACTGGAAACCAGTGGGTTTTCGGGTTGCTACAGTGTTGGTATCAGAGCCAATTTGTCAAACTGTTCAAATGATTACCTAACAGCGGCAATCGCCGCATGACGTACTTCGACAACTGTAAGTGTTTAAGTTTAGTTTTAGTTATTAGATGGTAATGAGAGTGATTAACATTTGTTCAGGAAATTAGTCAAAATGTCTAAATGACTAGAACTGCCGAGAACACCGAGAGAGACCCCTTATTCAAGGAATGAGGACGATTCGATAACGATCAGGCAATTGACCGAATTGTTGAACTGGCAGTCTCAGCAACTAAGCATTTTATTGAATTAAGAGGTTCAAGGAAGTGCTAGCTCTAGCTCTAGCCAAGACCAGTCACGTGATAGATTTCGGAGGTTGCGACCCCCGACATTTGAAAAGCAGACATCGGATCCAACGACTGTAGAGGAATGGGTCCGTACCATTGAGAGTATGTTTAAATATACAAAGGTATAATAGGAAGATAAGATTTCGCTGGCCACGTTTCATCTAGCGAAGGATGTCCGATTCTGGTGGGAGGCTATGGAGGCCACCGCTGATGTTCGACTATGACGTGGGAGAAGTTCAAAGATGTTTTTTATGAGAAGTATTTCAATAGTACAGTTCAGGCAATGAAGAGAATGGAGTTCCTGCAATTAAAGCAAACGGGATCAGTGGCTGAGTATAGCCAGCAATTTGAGGCCTTGTCCCGATTTGGCAGCAATTTGATAAGCAGGAATGAGGACAAAGTGTTTCAATTTGTGCAGGGATTAAAGCTAGAAATATACAAAGAAGTAAAGATGGTCGGAATTCAGAAAGTGCCATATTCGAAGATTGTGGCTAAGGCACTAGAAGTGCAGGAAGCTAAAATGAAGTGTGTTAAACACAAAGAGCTTCCAGAAGATTTTTCAAGGAGATCACCACACAGCAAAGTAGAGGTGTCTCTCAGTAGCAACAACAGAGAGGCGCCAAGAGGCCTAGTGAGAGTTCGAGCAGCTAGGGAAGTAGAAAAAGTTCTCAAGGGACGGTGCAGTAGCCCCAATGCCCTCAGTGTTTGAAGTACAACCTGGGTGAATGCAAATTGAACTCAGAAAAGGGTTACAATTGTAATGAAGTTAGACACTTAGTCAGAGATTGCCCAAAGTCCAGAGTTACTTGGTGTTTCAATTGCAACGAGGTGGGCCATGTCAGTAGAGACTACGCAGCTTTGAAGAGAGGGCCGACACGCACAACATCGAGGATATTCTCCATGATCGAGTCGGGTCCTGATGACCAACCAATCGTAGTGTCAGGTACTATATCAATAAATTCTGTACCTGCTTATATCTTGATTGACTCCGTGCGACGCACTTGTTTGTTGCTACTGTGTTCGCTGTACAGTTAGATGTATGGCCTGTAGCGACGGACTGTCGCTATAAAGTGATGTTACCTTCTGAAGAACGTATGTACTCTAATCAAGTCATGCAGGATAGTGTAGTGTTCGTGGGGAGTAAAAATCTATTAGTCAATCTTATTATTATGGGCATAACCGGATACAACGTGATTCTAAGGATGGATTGGTTGTTCAAGCATTACACTACGATTGACTGCATGACAGGAACAGTGGGATTTCAACCTCTAGGTGGTGAGGAGCATACTTTTTAGGCCATGAAAAATGCTAGAAAGATATCCATGATGGCGTCTATCGATGCTTGTCAAGTTTTAATGGGTGAGTCTTTTGGTTTTCTCGTCAGTGTTATAGATATGCAAATTCCTAGGAAATCAAAGTCTCAAAATATTTTAATTGTTCAAGACTTCCCAAAAGTTTTCTAGATGATTTACCCGGTCTGCCTCCGGATCGAGAAATAGAGTTCGCTATAGATGTATATCCATGAGCCGAGTCGGTATCGAAGAACCCTTATAGATTAGCTCCAACAGAACTGAAGTAGTTGAAGAAGCAATTGGAGAAGTTGGTGGAAAAAGAATTTATACGCCCTAGTTTTTTACCGTGGGGTGCTCCAATCTTTTTGATTAAAAAGAAAGATAGGTCGTTATGGATGTGCATCGATTACCAAGAATTGAATAAGTTGACTATTAAGAACAAGTATCCTCTAACAAGGATAGACGACCTGTTCGACCAATTGCAGGGTGCACAAGTCTTTTCTAAGATCGACCTGAGATCGAGATATTATCAGCTAAAAGTCAGATCAGAAGATATTCTGAAAAAGGCTTTTCAAATTCGGTATAGACATTATGAATTCTTAGTGATGTCTTTCGGATTGACGAATGGTCCAGCAGCCTTCATGGATCTAATGAACAGAGTATTCCATGATTATCTCGATAAATTTGTAATAGTGTTTATCGATGATATATTGGTATATTCTCGTAATGAGAAGGATCATAAGGAGCACTTAAGGGGGGTATTGGAGACTTTGAGGCAACGCCAACTTTACGCAAAGTTTTCCAAGTGCGTGTTCTGGCTAGATAGAATTCATTTCCTAGGTCATGTTATCTCGAGTGATGACATATTTGTTGATTCAGCGAAGATCCAAGCAGTTAAAGAATGGCCACAACTAAAGAATGTCACCGATGTACAAAGTTTCCTCGGGTTAGCAGCCGAAGATTGCGAGCACAGTTTCCAGACTTTAAAGTAGAGATCGACCACTACTCTGATATTGACGTTACCTGTTCAAAATGGAAAATTTAGCATTTACTATGATGCTTCCAAGATAGGTTTTGGATGTGTGTTGATGCAGGAAAGGAAGGTCATAGCCTATGCCTCTAGGCAACTAAATGCCTATGAGCAGAATTATCCAACACATGACATGGAGTTAGCCGTGGTAGTCTTCGCGATAAAGATTTGGAGGCATTATCTGTATGGACACTCATGTGAAATATATTCTGATCACCAAAGTTTGAAGTATATTTTCACTCAGAAGGAGTTGAATATGAGACAACGACGGTAGTTAGAGTTTGTGAAGGACTATGATTTTGAGATTAAGTACCACCACAGCAAGGCAAACGTAGTGGCCGATGCATTTAATAGAGTGGCGGCATCCACTTCAGCTATGGCTTCAAGCATGTCGTTAGCTTTGGATACGGAATTTCAGAAATTCAACTCCATTACTTTTATGGAAAAATAATTTGTCAACGTTACTGGTGTAAAGTGTCGACTGGTATGCATAGTTGTCAACTGAACTAAGTAAATGTCGACCGCGAGGATCGACCTACGGAGACAGAACTAAACCTAGTGTCCACCTATGTGTATAGGTGTCAACCGGTTATGTAAAAATGGTAAGAGTATCGACCACAGGGTTCAACCAGTGCAAACAGAGAGGATCAGGGTGTCGACCTGTTAGTGAGGTAGGCATAGAAGTGTCGACCGCAAGGTCTGACCGGGGAGAACAGAGAAGATTAGATGTCGACCGGTGTAACCAAGTGTCGACCGGTAAAAATAGAGGCAAATGAGGTGTCGATCTGTATATATGGGTGTCGACCCCTGTGTCCTGAACGGGTCAAGTGTCGACCGAAAACTTTAGAGGTCAATCAAGATTGACTTTTAATGCTTTAAAACTCAAAATCTTTATTTAAACTGATTTTTTGTTAAATTATTCCACTACGACGCTTTTAAACGTTTTCGAGATGTCATTTTAAATTGGGAAAACAAGTTTTCAACTTTTCACGAAATTTGTCAAATTTTACGAGTAAGAGCATGGTAGCGACTCGGGTCCTAAGACGTCTTCTGGGCGCTACAGTATTGGTATCAAAACAGATAGCGAACCGAAAACCAGTTAGTTGTCAGGTCGCTACAACTACTATAAATAATATTATTAAAATATTTAGTAATATGAAAAATGAACTAATTTAGTTTTTTTTAGCCCCCTTCAATGTCTATTTGTATCACCTCTAATTTATGGAATGCACGTAATTCTGTAACACCCAGAATTTTTTGTTAAAACTAATTTCGGATTTATGTATTCTAATCAGCGGAGCTTTGGTCGGAATTGAGAGCGGAGAATTTCTACCATTAAGTAAAAGATTGTTTTAAGGCTAATGGAGAAGAAAAAAATTTAGTAATCTAACTGGAGACGGACTTAATAGCAGATTTATTTAACGGTTAAAAATTAAGGATGAAATAATAATTATAATTAATTATATTAAATTATATAATTTAATTTATAAAGAAAAAAGAGAGGAGGCAGAGAACACCGCCTCTCTCTGTTCTTCTCTTTCTCTTACGCGAGTAAGCTTTCATCCTCTGTAAGTTCTTTTTCTCCAGCGACAACGATTAACCGTTCCTTCGTCAACGTTCAAATTTTCGATAAGTTTTAGTTAGTTCTTAGTAGATAGTTAGTGTTTTAGTTGTTTTGAGTATTAAAAATAAAGCTAGTGAAAGTATTAGGTAGTTTTAGTAAAAACCTAGGAGGGAGCTGTGAGAAATTAAAGTTAGAATTGATTTCTATCCCTATGTTGGTGTTTGAGCCGGAAGTATGAGTAAATTACCAGATTTTGTAGGAAAGATTGAGCGATTGGATAGCCGAATGCTCGAATTGTCGAACGGCTTCCGTTCGGCCACATTCGACCAAACTATAGATGTTGGATTAGGAATTTGTTTAGACCATTAGAAATTAGATGTCATCAGAAGTCCGTAGCATTTCGAATCGTCCAAATCGGAAGAGTATTGGATAAGTTGTGCGTTTTCGAATTTGGTCGAAAATTGTGTGGAATTCGGACTTAGATATATTAGGTGTTAAAGCTTTGATTTTCCTTTATAGTTTTATGAATTAGAAGGAAAGTAGAATTGATGAATGTGTGGTTCTATAGTTTCTCCAGTTTAGCGAGCAATCTACGAAATACGAGTTGCCAAGGATGCCAGGTAACTAGTGTAGTAGAGCAGTAGGTGTTTTGCCTTTGGGTCTACATCATAGTTCGATATGATGCATGCATGTTTATTTTATGTTATGTTTTAGTTGATTATACATTCATGGTTTTAAAGTATGAGAACGAAACGAAAATGAATTTCCATGTTTTTACGAAATGAAACAGTAGGATGAAATGAGACGAATGAAATGAGAAGATACGTAAGAAGATAATAAAGGTGTGGTTGAGTGGTCTTGTCCCCAGAGGTGGACCGCGAGGTGTATTACCCTTCCCCTGCTTTACATGTGGGGCTTGTCCTGAGAGGTGCACTGCGAGGTGTGTCACTTTACTAGACTGAAGTTGGCCTTGTCTTATGAAGGGTACCGCAATGTGTGTCACCTTGTTGTAGCACGTAAAGAAAAACCCAGTAGTAAGAAGATAAAGAAGATTTGAGATAGAAATGAAAACGAAAGTAGAGACAAAACTGTAAAAACTGCATCTGTTATGATGTATTTGTTTACAGTATTATGTTTTATGCACTACTTACTTAACATTAGGCTAATAGATGAGTTCTGTGATGTAGATGACGACACTATAACTGACGAGTACCTAGAGCAAGTCTAGTACTAGAAGGCGGTTGGACGAGTGCGCTAGTGGACGACCCGGCCGGCTGTTAGGGCGTTTTGACCATGGTGGGCATAGGTACAGGTTTTGAAGTGAATCAAAATGGTTTTGAGTCATTTTAATTTGTTTTGAGTCATTTGAATGTATAGACGGATTTCAAACTTTAATAGTCATTTTTTTATGTGAATAATGATTTTGAGTTGATGGAAAAGTGCATGTTAGGTTATTTTTAGCTTTGAGTCGAAGTTCGATTGATTTTGTGAAGTTTTGAGGTTTTTAAGCAGAATTCTGAGAATGAAGTGTCCACTGCGAGGGTCGACCTATGGAGACAGAACCATATCAGGTGTCGACCTGTGTGTGGAAGTGTCAACCGGTTAGTGTAAAGATGATAGAGGTGTCGGCCGCAAGATTCGACTGATGACAACAAAGAGGATAAATGTGTCGACCTATGAGTACAGGTGTCGACCGCTCTCTGCGATTAGCGTAGAAGTGTCGACCATAGGGTTCGACCTGTGGGGGCAAAGAAGATTGGAGTGTCGACCTGTGTTCACACGTGTTGACCGGTTAGCGTGATGAGCAGAGAGGTATCGACCGCTATGGTCGACCGATGAAAACAGAGGCAAATGAAGTGTCGACCGGTGATTACAAGGGTTGACCAAAAATAGCTTTTAATGTTTTTAAAAAAAAAAACTTGAAATTTTATTTAAATGGATTTTAAGTTGAAGTCTTCCTTTGCGATGTTTTCAAACGTTCTTAGAAAAGGTCGTTTAAACTCGAAGAATAAATTTTTTAAACTTTTACATGAATTGTACCCGAGTGTATGTGTCAGAGCAGCAGTTAGCGTGACGGGAACGTTAAGGGTTTTCAGGTCACTACAGTTATATTATCAGAGTAGTGAGTAGTAGTAGTTAGCGTGCCGGGAACCGTGAGGATTTTTGGGTCGCTACAGAGATGGTATCAGAGCCAAATGGTCAATCCGTTCAAACTATTACCTAACAGCGTCGATCGCCGCACGACGTGCTTCGACAACATAAGTGTTTAAGTTTAATGTTATTTAGTAGAGGCTTATAAGAGTAATTAACCATTGTCTATGAAATTAGTCAAGATGTCTAGACGACTTGGACGCCCTAGAGTACCGAGAGAGGCAGCTGACTTGAGGAGTGAAGATGACGATCAGATAGTTGACGGAGTTGGTGAACAGACAGTCTTAGCAATTAGAAATTTTGCTGAATCGAGAATTTCAAGTAAGTGCGAGTTCTAGCTCTAGCCATGATCAGTCAGGTGACCGATTTCGGAGGTTACGACTATCGACATTTGAGGGGCAATCAGTGGACCCAACAGCTGCAGAGGAGTGGATCCGTACCAGGGAAAGTATGTTTAAGTATGAGAAGGTAGATGAGTAGGACAAGGTCAAGCTAGCCACATTTCATCTAGCAAGAGACGCCAGGTTTTGATGTGAGTCTGTGGAGACCACCATTGATGCACAGCATTTGACATGGGAGAAGTTTAAGGATGCCTTCTATGACAAATATTTCAACTGTACGGTGCAGGCTGCTAAGAGGATGAAGTTCCTACAGTTGAAGCAGACCGGATCGGTGACCGAGTACAACTGCCAGTTTGAGTCTTTGTCCCGGTTTGCTAGCAATTTGATGAGCCGGAATGAGGATAAGGTGTTCTAGTTTGTGCAGAGATTAAAGCCGGAGATATATGAAGGAGTAAAAATAGAAGGAACTCAAAAGGTGCAGTATTCAAAAGTGGTAGCAAAGGCACTAGAAGTGCAGGAGGCCGAGATGAAATGTGTTAAACAGCGAGAGGCTTCCAGGAGATTCTTCAAGTAGGTTGCCCCACAACAGAGGGGTATTAAGAGATTCAGCAAAGGATCAAGCAGCCAGGGCAGTACCAAAAGGACTCAGGGCCGGAGCAGTACCCCCAGTGCCCCAAGTGCTTGAGATATCACCAGGGCGAGTGCAGACTAAACTTGGTAAAGTGCTATAACTGCAATGAAGCTGGACACTTGGCTAGAGATTGTCCGAAGCAAAGGGTGACTTGGTGTTTCAATTGTAACGAGGTGGGCCACGTCAGCAGAGATTGCCCAGCTCTGAAGAAGGGTCCGATGCGCACAACGCCGAGGGTATTCGCTATGATCTAGTTGGGCGATGATGACCAGCCAGCTGTACTGTCAAGTACCATATTGACTTTGGTGCAACCCATTCTTTCATTGCAACCGCATTTGCAGTTAAATTAAACGTATGGCCGGTATCAACGGACTGTAGTTACGAAGTGATGTTGCCTTCTGGTGGGCGTATGCATTCTAATCAAATTGTACGAGATGGTGTAGTGTCGGTGGGAAGAAGAAATTTATTAGCCGATCTTATTATTATGGGCATAACAATTATTATGCGATACTGGGAATGGATTGGCTGTTCAAGCACTACCCCACAATCGATTGCAAGACGTTTACAGTGAGTTTTCAACCCCCAGATGGTGAGAAGGATAACTTTCAAGCTGCGAGGAATGCCCGGAAGATATCTGTCATGGCGCCTGTTAGAGCTCGCCAAGTTTTGATTAGTGAGTCTTTTGGTTTTCTCGCCAGTATTATAGATATGCAAGTTTCCAAGGATTCGAGGCCAAGACTTCCTTGAAGTTTTCCTAGATGATTTACCCGGTTTGCCTCCGAATCGAAAAATAGAGTTTGCTATAGATGTGTATCCAGGAGGAGCCGATGTCGAAGAATCCTCATTGATTGGTACCAACGGAGCTGAAGAAATTAAAGAAGCAATTAGAAAAGTTGGTGGAGAAAGGATTTATACGCCCAAGTTTTTCGTCTTGGGGTGTGCCGATACTTTTCGTCAAGAAAAAGGATGGGTCGTTACGAATGTGCATCGACTATAGAGAGTTGAATAAGCTGACGATTAAGAACAAATACCTTCTACCAAAGATAGACGATCTGTCAGATCAACTCCAAGGTACGCGAGTATTTTCGAAGATTGAACTAAGATCGATTTATTACCAGTTGAAGGTCAGACTAGAAGATATTCCGAAGACGGCTTTTCAGACGCAATATGGGCATTATGAATTCTTGGTAATGTCTTTCGGATTGACGAATGCCCCAACCGCCTTTATGGACCTGATGAATAGAGTATTCCATGACTATCTCGATAAAATCATTATAGTGTTTATCGATGATATATTTGTGTACTCTCATAGTGAGAAGGATCATAGAGAGCACTTGAGGTTGGTGTTGGAGGCTTTGAACGGACACCAGCTTTATGCGAAGTTTTCTAAGTGTGAATTCTGGCTGGATAGGATTCAGTTTCTGGGACATGTCATCTCCAGAGATGGCATATCGGTTGATCCAGCAAAAATCCAGACAGTTAAGAAGTGGCCACAGCCGAAGAATTTCACTGAGATACGAAGTTTCCTCGTATTAGCAGGTTATTATAGGAGGTTCATTGAAAGATTTTTGAAGATTACAGCACCTCTAACCCGTCTGACGAGGAAAAATGTGAAGTACCTGTGGTCTAAAGATTGCGAGCATAGTTTCCAAACATTGAAGCAGAAGTTGACTAATGCTCCAATTTTGACGCTTACTGCTAAGGACGGAAGATTTAGTATTTTTTGCGATGCTTTCAAGGTAGGTCTTGGATGTGTGTTGATGCAGAAAGGGAAGGTGGTAGCATATGCCTCCAGGTAATTGAAGACTTACGAGCACAACTACCCAACACACGACCTGGATTTAGCCGCAGTAGTTTTTGCACTGAAAATTTGGAGGCATTATTTATATGGACGGTCGTGCGAAATATATTCAGACCACAAAAGTCTGAAGTATAATTTCACTCAGAAAGAATTGAATATGAGACAGCGGCGGTGGTTAGAGTTTGTGAAGCACTATGACTTCAAAATTAAATACCACCCCGGAAAGGCAAACGTAGTGGCTGATGCTTTGAGCAGAGTGACGGCATCCACTTCCGTTTTGGCTTAAGGCATGCCATTAGCTTTGGATGCAGAGTTTCAGAAATTCAACTTAGAGGTAGTGTCGAACGTATCGGCCATGTTGTCGACTATGTCTCTACAGCCCACTATTTTGGAAAAGATTAAGCAGGCCCAGAAGGACGACGTTGAATGCGAAGAAATTAAATCCAGCATGGCTTCCAATGACAGGTCAGAGTTCAGTTATTCGAACGACGGAATTTTTGAAGTTCTGAAATAGGTGGTTAGTTCCGAGTAATGAAGAATTACAAAGAGAAATACTAGCTGAAGCCCACTCTTTGAGGTTTTTTGTGCATCCAGAAAGTACCAAGATATACAGGGACCTTAAACAACATTACTGGTGGCCTAATATGAAGAGAATTATAGCAAAGTACGTTGAGATGTGCTCGATTTGCTGGCAGATTAAAGCTGAGCATCAAAGGCCAGCAAAGAAAGTATAGTCACTACCCGTTCTTGAGTGAAAATGGGAGCAAATATAGATGAACTTTGTTGTCGGGTTGCCTCGGACAACAAAGGGCTATAATGGTATATGGGTGATTGTGGATCGGTTAACCAAATCAACCCATTTTCTGCCAGTGAAGATGACACATTCTATGGTCCAATTCACCGAACTATATGTATAAGAGATCGTATGGTTGCACAGAGTTCCAACTTCAATTGTATCAGACAGAAACCCTAGATTTACATCGAAGTTTTGGAAGAGTCTGCACAAAGCCATGGGTACGCAGCTCAATTTTAGTACGGCATTTCATCCTCAAACGGACGGTCAATCTGAGAGGACCATTCAGACGCTGGAGGATACGTTTCGAGCTTGTGTACTAGAGTTCCAGTGTTCATGGAGCAGATACCTACCATTGGTGGAGTTTTCTTATAATAACAGTTTTCAAGCTACGATAGGTATGGTTCCATATGAGGCTCTATACGGGAGAAAGTGCAGATCTCCGTTATATTGGGACGAAGTCAGCGAAGCACGATTAATTGGTCCAGACATTCTGCAACAAACTGCAGAAAAGATTGCATTTATTAGACAACGGATTTTAACAGCTCAAAGCCGACAAAAGAGTTATGCAGATCGTCGGAGTAGAGAGCTAGAATTTGGGGTGAACGACGAAGTCTTCCTGAGGATCTCTTCATTCAAATGAGTTGTGAGATTTGGAAAGAGATGCAAATTAAACCCTAGGTACATTGGTCATTTCTTATTATGAAGAGAAGAGGGAAGACAGCTTACCAGTTATAACTACCAGCCTCAATGGATGGGATTCACAATGTATTCCACGTGTCCATGTCGAGGAAGTGTATAAGAGATCCCTCTCACGTCGTGGAGCAACAGGATATGGAGATTCAATCCACTTTGATGTATGAAGAGAAGCCAATAGAGATTCTGGATTATGAAGTAAAGATTCTATGCACAAGGAGATTCCACTGGTGATGGTGTTATGGCACAATCATGACGTGGAAGAAGCAACCTGAGAGCGGTAGCAGGACATGATGAGCTGATATCCAGAGTTGTTTCGGTAACAAATTTTGAGGGCAAAATTTTTGTATGGAGGGTGGAATGTAACACCTAGAATTTTCCATTAAAACTAATTTTAGATTTAAGTAATTGCAATCGGCGGAGCTTTTGTCGGAATTGAGAGCGGAGAATTTCTGTTATTAAGTAAGAGATTGTTTGAGGCTAATCGAGAAGAAAATAATTTAGGAATCCAACCGAAGAAGGACTGAATAGCAAATTTTTCAAACAGTTAAAAATTGATTGCGAAATGTAATTAGTATTAATTATATAATTTAATTTATAAAGAAAAGAGAGAGGAGGCAAAGACCACCCCCTCTCTCTGTTCTTTTCCTTATCCTACGCGAGGAAGCTTTCCTCGTCTGCAAGTTCTTCTTCTCCAGCGACGACGATCAACCGTTCCTTTGTCAACCTTCAGATTTTTGATAAGTTTTAGTTAGTTCTTAGTAGATAGTTAGTGTTTTAGTTATATTTTAGTGTTAAAAAAGAAGCTAGTTAAAGTATTGGGTAGTTTTAATGAAAACCTAGAAGGGAGATGTGGGAAATTGAAGTTATAATTGATTTCTATCCGTATGTTGGTGTTTGAGCCAGAAGTAGGAGTAAATTACGGGATTTTGTAGGAAAGATTGAGCGATCGGATAGCCAAATGCTCGAATTGTGGAACGATTTCTTTTCGGCCACATTCGGCCAAACTATAGGTGTTGGATTAAGAATTTGTTTAGATCATTAGAGATTAGACGTCCTCAAAAGTCCGTAGCATTTCGAATCATCCAAATCGGACGGGTATTGGATAAGTTGTGCGTTTTTGAATTTGGTCAAAAATTGTGTAGAATTCGGACTTATATAGATTAGGTGTTAAAGCTTTGATTTTCCTTTATAGTTTTATGAATTGGAAGGAAAGTAGAATTGATGAATGTTTGGTTCTATAGGTTCTCCAATTTAGCGAGCAGTCTACGAAATACACGTTGCTAAGGACGCCAGATAACTAGTGTAGTAGAGCAGTAGGTGTTTTGCATTTGGGCCTACATCACAGTTCGTTAGGATGCATGCATATTTGTTTTATGTTATGTTTTAGTTGATTATGCATTCATAGTTTTAAAGTACGAGAACGAAACGAAAATGAATTTTCATGTTTTTATAAAATGAAACAGTAGGATGAGATGAGACGAATAAAATGAGAAGATACGTAAGAAGATAATAAAGGTGGTGTTGAGTGGTCTTGTCCCCAGAGGTGGACCGCGAGGTGTATTACTCTTCTCCCGCTTTACGTGGTGGCGTTGTCCTGAGAGGTGGACCGCGAGGTGTATCACTTTACTAGATTGAGGTTGGCCTTGTCTTCTAAGGGGGACCCCGAGGTGTGTCACCTTGGCCTAGCACGTAAACAAAAACCCAGTAGTACGAAGATAAAAAAGATGTAAGATAGACATGAAAACGAAAGTAAAGACGAAACTGTAGAAACTGCATCTGTTAGGATGTATTTGTTTACAGTATTATGTTTTATGCACCACTTACTTAGCATTAGGCTAATAGATGAGTTATGTGATGTAGGTGTAATACCTGAAAAATCAGTTAATTCAATTTTTCAGAATTTCGTATCGGTGAACGACGAGGTTTGAGTCGGAATCGAAGCCGGAAAGTTTGTAACGTTAGGTAAAGGATTATTTTATGAATAATAGTGAATGAGAAATTTTAAGATTTTATCTGAGCACCGACCGTATAGTAGATTTATTAAATGGTTAGGGGTTGAGGGCGAAATGGTAATTAGAATTAATTATATTAATTAATTTATAAAAATAATAATAATAAAACAAAGGGAGGAACGAATCTCCCCGCCCCCCGGGTTCTTTTTCTTCTTATTCTTCTTCCGCCCGAGGAGCTCAACGTTTTCTTCCAGCGACGATTTCCTTTCGTTCTCATCTATTTCTTCAAATCTACGGTAAATTTTGATTAGTTTTCAGTAGATAGCTAGTCTTTTAGTCGTTTTGAGCGGTAAAAGTAGAATTAGGGAGAGAGTTGGGTGAGCCCTAGGAGGGAGATAGGAAATTTGGGGGTTATAGTCGAATTGTATTCGCGTGTTGGTGTTTAAGCTAGGAATAGAAGTAGATTATAAGTTTTATGTAGAGGATTGAATGTGTAGATAACCGAACCACTCGGGTTACAAAATGGGTTCCGTTCGGCCAAGCTGTATGTGTGGGATTAGGAAGTTAATGAGACCATTAGAAACTAGATGTCACGAGAAGCCCGTAGCTTTTTGAATCGTCCAAATCGGACGAGTATTGGCAGAGTTATGAATTTTTGAAGAGTTAGTCAGAGCGTTAGTTAGAATTTCGGTGGACTGAGTGAGGATTGAGTAGTTGATTCCTTTAAAGTTTTACGGAGTTAATGGAAAGTAGAGATAATAGATGTGCGGTTTAATAGGTTTTCCAGTTAGCGTGCGAGATTTGGATTACAAGTGCTAAGGACGCCAGGTAAGTAATGTAGTAATAGTTTTGCTTTCGGGCCTACATCACAGTTCAGTAGATTGCATAGCACGTTTACTTTATGTTATGCTTTGTAATATGCATCATGGTTTTAAATTACGAAACGAAACAAAAATGAATTTCTATGTTTTTATGAAGAAAAAAACAGTAGGATGTGAAGAGACGAATGAAATTAGAAAATACGTAAGGAGATAATAAAGGTGAGGTCGAGTGGTCTTGTCCAGTGAGGTGGACCGCGAGGTGTATCACTCTTCCTCCACTTTACGTGATGACCTTATCTAGTGAGGTGGGCCGCGAGGTGTGTCACTTTACTAGATCGAGTTTGGCCTTGTCTAGTGAGGTGGACCATGAGGTGTGTCATCTCGATCTAGCACGTAAAGAAGAACTCAGTAGTAAGAAGTTAAAAAAGATGTAAGAAAGAGACGAAAACGAAAGTAGAGACGAAATTGTAGAAACTGCATATGTGAATGTTTTTCAGTGTTTAAGTTTATATCCATTGCTTACTTAGCATTAGGCTAATAGTTGAGTTCTGTGATGTAGGTGACGACGCAGCAGCTAGTGAGTATCCTGAGCATGCCTAGGACTAGGAGCTGTTGGAGGAGAACACTCATGGGACGACTGGGCCAGCTATTGAGGCGTTTTGACTATGGCGGGTGTAAGTACGGGTAGTGAGGTAGTTTGAGTCGTACTTAGTCATTTTGATGTAAAAGAGATATTTGAATTTGGGTTGAGTATTTTGGCGCGCGTAACAGGTTTGTAAATTGAATCAAGAAGTGGATTTATGGTTTTTAAACGTTTAGTCAAAATTCGTGTTGTTTTGTTGAATTTTGTTAAAGTTTCTGGGTGCAAAGTGTTGACCGAAGTCCATAAGTGTCGACCGATCAGTGTAAAATAGAGGGTGAGTGTCGATCGCGAGGCTCAACCTGTGCAGGGCATAACCGAGGTAGGTGTCGACCCCTGGTTACAAGTGTCGACCGGTCCATGTAAAATGGGCAGTGGTGTCAACCGCGAGGGTCGACCTGCGCGAACAGAGAGGATCAAGGTGTCGACCCCTCTCTAAAATGGGTGTAGAAGTGTCGACCGATGAAAGGACCCAAGAGATATGTAGTGTCGACCGGTGTTTGTCAGTGTCGACCGATGGAAACCCGAGACAACTTAAGTGTCGACCGGCTCTTGCAGTTGTCAACCGGTCTTTTTATTTTTATGTTTTTAAAAAGTGAAGTCTCTTTAAACCGATTTTAAACGAGTTTCCGCTGCGGCATTTATGCATATTCTTTTAGAAGTCGTTTTGAGTATAAAAAAAAAGAGTCGTTTTGAGTCAAAAAATAAAGCTTTCCAATTTCTAAGAAATATTTAGTAGAGGATATGAGAGATGGCGACGAGTAATAGTTGGTAGCAAACCGGGAATCATGGAGGATTTTTGGGACGTTACAGTGGGTGACGACGATATAGCTAGTGAGTACTCAGAGCAAGCCCAGAAATAGGAGGCGGTTGGAGGAGTGCGCTCGTAGACGACCCGGTTGGCTGTTAGGGCGTTTTGACCATGGTGAGCATAGGTACAGATTTTGGAGTGAATCGAAATGGTTTTGAGTCATTTTAAGTTATTTTGAGTCATTTTAATGTATAGACGGATTTCGCACTTTAATAGTCATTTTTTTTATATGAATAATGATTTTGAGTTGATGGAAAAGTACACGTTGGGTTATTTTTAGCTTTGAGTCGAAGTTCGATTGATTTTGTGAAGTTTTGAGGTTTTTAGGCAGAATTCTGATAAGGAAGTGTCGACCGATAGGTTTACTGGTCGACCAAACCCGGCAAGTGTCAACCCCGAGGGTCGACCTATGGAGATAAAACCATATCAAGTGTGGACCTGTATGTGGAAGTGTCGACCAATTAGTGTAAAGATGATAGAGGTGTTGGCCGCAAGGTTCGACCGATGACAATAGAGAGTATAAAGGTGTCGACCTATGAGTACAGGTGTCGACCGCTCTCTACGATGAGCGTAGAAGTGTCGACCACGAGATTCGACCGGTGTGGGCAAAGAATATTGGAGTGTCGACCTGTGTTCACAGGTGTCGACCAATTAGCGTGATGAGCAGAGAGGTGTCGACCGCTAGGGTCGACCGATGAAAACAGAGATAAATGAAGTGTCGACTGTGCTTAGAGGGGTCGACCGAAAATGGTTTTTAATGTTTTTTAAAAAAAGCCTTGAAATTTTATTCAAATTGATTTTAAATCGAAGTCTTCCGCTGCGACGTTTTCAAAAAAGGTTGTTTAACTCGAAGAATAAATTTTTTAAATTTTTACATGAATTTTACCCGAGTGTATATGTCAGAGCAGTAGTTAACGTACTGGGAACCGTGAGAGTTTTCGAGTCGCTACAGAGATGGTATCAGAGCAGTGAGTAGTAGTAGCTAGTGTGCCGGGAACCGTGAGGGTTTTTGGGTCGTTATAGAGATGGTATCAGAGCAGTGAGTAGTAAAAGTTAGCGTGCCGGGAACGTGAGAGTTTTCTGGTCGCTACAAATTCGATAGGGTATGTCATTGTAATTTCTAATTTTATTGATGGATCTTGGCAATTAAATAAAAGAATTTTAGTATTTCGTAAATGTCAATATCTTCACACTAGTATTACTATTTATAGATATATTGTCACGATATTGCAAGAATATTCTATTCGAGATAGAATATTTAGCATAACACTTGATAATGTTAGTGCTAACGAGGTTGTTATTTCTCATTTTAAAAATTATTTTTAATTAGATATTACTTTTGATTTTCTTTTGCATATGAGATCTGTTTGTCATATTTTAAATTTAATTGTTAAAGATGGTATGACATATATTTTTTCTCGTATTGAATGAATTAGATCCGCAATTTCTTATATAATTGGATGTAATTCGAGTCAATAAAAATATAGAGATTTCTGTAAAGCTTCCCAATTTAAACCACGAAAATTAAAAACCGACGTAAATAAAAGGTGGAATTCTAATTATTTAATATTAGAAAATGTTAAGTCATATTGGCAAATTATTTGTGCTTTTATTAATGAAAAAATGTCAAGTATTAATCTTGATAAATCTAGTTGCGATGCAACTAATATATTTCTTGATTTTTTAAAATCATTTTATGATGTTACGAATGAATGTTCAGAAATTTATTATCTCATTTCTTATCTTATTCTACCAATGTTTATAAATTTAACGGCTAATTTTGCACAATATCGACAAATAGATGAATTTACAGATATACTCAATAAAATAGAAATAAAATTTAAAAAATATTAACTTGACATTCCTTCTATTTTTTGTTACGCATGTATAATGGATTTTATGTATAAATTAAGAAGAGTATGTATAATGATTAATAAAATTTTTAATAATTTAGATACTACTTATTTATTTTCTCCCGATCAAATAACTAATATAATTGCTAATTTATATTCTTCTTATGAATCTAAATATTCTAATGTTAGTCGTTTACGTATTTCTTCACGTGATAGTACAAATAGCAGTGATAGAAATATTGTAAGTTCACAATTTGATATCCATGATATTTGGAGTCAATTAGATACAGATGTTTACTCTAATTCTACAAGAAATGAACTAAATATTTATTTTTACAATCGATATCAATTTTCTCGCGAAGAAAATTTTGAAATTTTAGATTGGTGGGAAATGTTTTCCACCACATATTCTATTCTTTTAACAATAGCACGTAATCTACTAACAGCTCCGATCTCTACTTTAGCATCAGAGTCTGCTTTTAGTGCAGGTAGGCATGTGTATGATGAACGCCGAGGACGACTTGCACCCGATCTTATGGAGGTAGTTATTTGCATGAAGGATTAGAACGACGTTATTACGAGAAACCAACAACCTAAGGATGAAATAGTTGAAGAATTTAAAAATTTGAACGTCGAAAAATGAAAATTAACATTGTAATTTAAATTTTGAAGTATTTTTCATCTTGTAATTTTTATATTTTGCATATGATTGACAATTAGATAGGTGCCAACGTAATTGGAATATCTCTAATCTATAGTGATGCAAATGTAAAATTTATAATAAATAATATATTTTTTATATATTTATTTGGGAAAAGTTAAGTGGTATTTTCTTTTCACAATCACATCTATCTTATTATTAATTTTGCAATTATCAATTGTATTTCTTAGTTGCGGAGTTAATTACTTAATTTTACATCGTCAGCCTATAATTCGCCCCCAATTACCAACTGATCGGTTGTTGTGTAACTGACAGCCGATCTGTAACACCCCGAAAACTCACACGTTCCCGGTGCGCTACAGTGCATCTACACACACACACTAACACTTAACATAATTCATTCAATTTAATACCCTTTTGTTTCCAATTTACTCTCCCCTTTTTTTTTTTTTGACTCGATTCGAAAACAACTCGCGTCTCCCCTTCGAC
>CM039521.1:4107871-4124119 GCA_022433055.1 Begonia peltatifolia
ACACACCTTGACCTATTTCGTATCCTCTCGAATCTCAACCCCTCTCCCGAAATTTCGGCAGAGTACCGCCTAAAAACTGGCTACCCCAAAATTTAACCCTGCATACAATTCACCAGAATCCAACAATATTTACCTATCCATCATCCAGAGAAATCATCCCAACCCAAATCAGAGTAATAAGACGACGAAAATCCACCAAATACAAATGAAGAAAATCTCCAGTATAGAGAAATAACATACTCTAACATGGAAAAATTTCCGCGTACGTCACCAAAATCATACGCACTCCATATACACCTATACACTGACGCATATACAACAATCAATCCCATCCTCCGTACATAATCACCGCAAAAGAAAGAAAACCCACAACCGACCAGGCCACAACCTACCATATCCACAGGTCGGGTCGCCCTAACAAAAGTCCGCCATCCGGTGCCGCAGTCGCACGCCACCAACCATCCTACGCCTCAGGATTAGGCACTCGAGGCTCACCAGCGGTATCGTCAGCACCTACACCACAGAACATACAACATAAGTCTAACGCTCAGTAAGTAATGCGATATGAAAGTAAAAGCCGACAATGCAATCCTATCACATGCAGTCTCTACACTCACACTCATGTTGTCACATCAGTGACGCGTAGTGCAGCCGCACCAGGGTAAGGAGGAACCTCACGCCACCCTACACCCTGACCCGTCGCCTCCAGCCCGGACCCCCCAGCAACGAGGCCCACAAGCTACACCCACACATCACCACACGGCAACCACATTAGGGTAAGGGTGTACCTCGCGCCACTCTACACCCTGACACGTCGCCCCCGTCCCAGCCTCCCCAGCACAGAGCCACAGTTGCCACACACACACGTTTCGCGACAGCCCAGCCGGCCCACCCCTCAAGTAGGATCCGCGACTGGTGTTGCACCGGCCCACACACTAGTAGGATCCGCGGTACCACTGCCCATATCCTCACCATCAACACATTCACGCCGCATGACGGCCCAGCCGGCCCACCCCTCGAGTAGGATCCGCAACTGGTGAAGCACCGGCCCGCACACTAGCGGGATCCGCGGTACCACCGCCACACGTCTCACCTCATACATCAAAGCATGCTAAAAATCATTTTCGTTCCCGTTTTAAAAAAATATGATGCATGTCACACAATACGCACACACACCGCAATCAATCACATAAACACTAAAGTTCTACAGTGTAGGCCCACTTGGGCAAAACACATGCATGCACTACTTACCTGGCGTCCTAAGCTCCCTCGATACACAGCTTCGCCAACAGAAAGCCTCAACCTAAAACACAACCAATTTCTCATCAGTATTTCTCCCAACATTTACCAATTAGCTAAAGATAACCTTATCTAACTACACTCATTAAATTCCAACTAAAACGGTTCATTGGTTTGGTTTGGCCAAATACCAGCTCAACGTTCGGATGCGCATAACTTTTGCGTCCGTCAACGGAACCAAACGATTCAAGTGGCTAAACGTTCCCTTAGGAACCTAGTTTAACATCCCAAGACGGATTTTAAATCGGTAGGCCGCAGATAGGCGAAAAATGCCAATAACCGAATCTGCCATTTTTATTAAAATTTCACATTTTCACTTCCCTTCAACCAAAACTCACTCCCAACTAGTTATATCCATCAAAATGGCTATGCTACTCTCACACGTCGAATTTCCACGAAAGACGGTCACTAATTTGACTTAAATCAAAATCTCGCATAAACTTCCGACGCGCTTAACTTTTGCGTCGGATATCGGAATCGAACGATTTCAGCGGCCACACGTTCCTCTAAAAACCTATTTTTAACCCGCAAAACAGAATTTAAAACAATTAACCAAAACTAGGCCAAAATGGCCAAAAACAGAATCTGCTTCTAACCTAAAAATAGCCGAAAATTTAAATTCGATCCAATTTCGCAAATTCCTTCACCAAGCAGCCGCATTACAGTCTATTATGCATAACTCATAACAATTTGGAAGCTTCTCGATCAGAAAGCTCGAATGGCAGCAAAACTTCCCTGGTTTTCCTCTCGAACCAGGGCACTACCAGCTCTCCCCTCCCCCACCCCTTATCCTTGCTGCAATTCCTCCATACCATGGCACAACAAGCCGAGGTAGGAACACAGGTAGCCTACATCTTCAGCACCACGATTAGAGGAGGAACAAGGGACATTCCCACCTCTCCTCGGCCAGGTTTGGGGCGGAAATGCCGAGCCCCTAGCGCGCCCATCCCAGCCTCCTCACACCAGGAACCGAGCTTAAACCAGGCGAGAGTTCGGAAGTAACCGAACTTCCCACTTGCTGGTGGAAAAACAAAAAAGGCAGGGCAGTTTACCTTGGGTCTTCGGCACGGGAATGGCTGGGTTACAAGTCGTTCCCGATTTGTCGGAGCCCTTTATCCACGTCGACTGCCGAAATCCTTCTCCTCCGGTCGTCGGCCGTCGTCGGAGCTCGAATCTCTCCCCTCTCCCGCGTCTCCTTCTCGGCTCCCTCTCAGGTGCGTGGTGAAGACATCCGAATGGCTTCTTCCCGAAGCCATTCGGGTGTTTTAAAAAAATTTTCTTTTAATTTTTTTTTTTATTTTTAAATAATAAAATACAAATTACCGAATTGCCCTCACGTGCTTCAATCGTCCGAAATTTCGTAACTTTCTCGACTTCCCGACTTTAAATTCCGAAAAACTTCGCAAAAGTAGGCTCCAAGTCTTATAATTCAAATCTTTCCCGTTAAAATATTTCTCAAAACTCCGACCGGGATTAAACTAAAATTTCTAAAAATTAAAGATAAAATTCGAAATTCCCGGGTTATTACACGATCAATTTTTCCCATGGTGCAATTGATCGGCTATCACTCTGTAAAATTTTACAGTGATAGGCTAGCAATTGCCCAGGGTCAATTGATCGGCTTCAATCGGCTTGCGTGTAAAATTTTACAGAATGACAGCCGATCAATCACCGCAAGTGGGGTGATTGATCGGTTGTCCCTCTATGAAATTTTTACAAGAACACCGATTGGCAAAGACTGCAAAGTTGTTGGGAGTTGGGAGTTGGGAGTGGGTCTTGGGCAAGTAGTGGGGCAATTGATCGGCTGTAGTTCTGGTTGATCACTCGTCCCACCACGCCACATTTGCGAAACGGTGTCCCTCTGTAAAATTTTACAAAGGGACAGTCGATCAATCGCCCATCGGCTGTCAGCTATTAAAAAATAAACCTAGGTCAAAATGTCAAATTCAAAACTTCAATCCAACTCCTTACTTCCATAGCTCCCAGCCTCCCCGAAAACTGCCAATCTCTGGCACTTCGTAGCGCTCCGAGTCCACAATCACAATTTTAACCTCAGCTCAGTAAATCTCAGCAAGTTATATTTCTTCCGCTTTAATTGAATTTTTTTTTACTCTGTTGTCGAATTAGGTTTGGGCTAATGAAGGTTGGTTTGGGCTAAGGACGTTGGTTTGGGATACAGTGCTCGCCGAGCAAGTGTCGGCACTTTGCGCACGCTACTTATCCGTAGAGCCTATTGATCGAGGCACGATCGATCAGCTGATGATTGGCACCGAGAGGGTGCTGATCGATCGCGCCTTTGGCGTGAGGCGCGATCATTCGGCTCCCGCCGACGTGCTACATGTTAATGATTTTTTTTTTCTGTGTTCAAATTAGAGGTCCAAGAATTATTTGATTTTTATTGCTGAATTCTAAACTTGAAGTTGGTTTGAATTATGTAATTTTTATTGCTGAATTCTAACTTGAGATTGGTTTTGGTGTGAATTGTGTTTTAAGGTTGTTTTGAATTTTGTGTGTTACGGCTACTAAAACAAATTTTTTTTGCTTTATGTTGTGGAACGACTGCATTATTTGATTTTTATTTGAGATTAGTTTAAGATACAAAAATAAATAATAACGTTACTTACCACTTACAAGTTGAAAACATACCACCAAAACGTTTGGAAGCTTTTTCAAGCGCAGCTAAAGCAAGCTAAATCGATCATTCATTCGTCAACTCTGTGGCAAAGAAACACTTTATAGATTTCATGGCTAAGAATAAACCTATTATATGTAAAATCCAACTTCAACCCTCCGAGTCAGATGAAGATATTTTAGATATGGTTAGGCAAAGACGGTGGGAGAATCTTGCTGTATTAGGTAGTGATGCGAACGTGAGTATTGTTCAGGAATTGTATGCAAATTTGAGGGCATCAAATTCAGATAATACCGTTCAAGTTCACAATAAGATCATCTAGTTTTCAGCCGAGATCATTAATGTTAAGTTTGGTTTGGACAACTTAAATAAAGATGATTATCATACCATGATAGACGAGAGGCCAGATTATGGGATGATCATACAAAAGATGGGCCACCAAGCTTCGCAGTGGGTTTACTCAGTCGTCAACACAGCTCAACCATTACATTTGATATTAAGTTATCTCAATTGCTATGCTCAAGCTTGGTGCAAGTTCATCAGAGGAAACTTGATGCCGACATCTCAAAATTCTGAGCTCACCAAAGAGCAGGCGGTGCTGCTATATTGCATTCTCACTAGTCGATCTATAAATGTCGAGCGAATTATCCACAATAATATCAGTACATATCGTAAAGGTTCCACCACTGCTGGCCATATCCACCCAATCCTCATCACGCACCTATGCGCTGCAGAGAATGTTCCTATGAGCTCAACTGACGAGCCTTGGATCCAACAAAAGGTTTATGCCTACTCAAATATTTCAAGAATACCTAAGTGGCCGTATGGCACCATTAAAAATAATGGATTTGGATTTATTGAGGATGATGCTAATGTTGAGATTCCTTCTCAACTAATGTCGTTGCCTCGTATCTAGCACATCATAGATAATATTATAACGAGTGCACAAAGTAACGTAGCACAGGCAAAAAGAGATCGTGCCGAGGCTCGCCGAAAATAGCGATACGAAAACCAATCAACTATGACACCCGATCAAGGCGTCTCTTCATCATCTGTCGTGCAACCTCACTTTTACTCAACTAACGATGTGGGGCAGATGTTGAAAAATCTCACCATCCAACTAGAACAAATATCTATCAATATCACTGCTCAACAAATCAGCTTTGAACACGATGTAAGACAAAGGTTGAAAAATATATCTAATCAGCAAACACAGTTATCTCGAGAACAGACCCACGTCAAAAATTAGTTGAGGAATATGCAAAACTATTCACTAGAGCAGACAACCTTCTTTGCACGATATGTGAGAGCATTAAATGCTCATTATGACCATTTGGGTCCAGTATTACCCATCTTCCCAGAACACCTATTAAAGCCATATGACCCTCCACGAGAAGGTGAGAACAATGATCTGCCTGACACTTCATTAGTTATGTTATTTTTCACTTACTTTGGTTTATTTTATGCATTTTTAGACAATCTAAATTTGGAAGTGATTTTATCTTATCTTGTGACTTCATTATATTTTATGCTATATTTTCGGTATGTAATCTGATTATTTAACTTTTGAATAAATTCATTTTTTAGCTCCTACAAAAATTATTTAGTTTATGTGCGTGTAGCTTAATGAAATATATAATATATTTATATAAAATAATTTTATTTATATAGTCTCGGCTCGTTAAGCTCAGCTCGTTAGGCTCGTTGAACTGGCTCAACTCGGTTCGTTAGGGTCATTTGCGAGCTGGATCGGATTGAAAATTTTTTTAGATCAGCACGTTAGGTTCGGCATGCTCGTTAGGCTCAGCTCGTTAGGCTCGGCAAGCTCGGTGAGCTGAGACTTTGCAAGTTCAGCTAGGCTAGGCTAGGCTCGGTTCGACCAGCTCGTTTAACATCTTTAGTTAATGACTTAATATTTTAAGAGTTTTTTTGTTAGTTAACCTAAAATCAATACAAAAACAACCTACCACGTTACGCAGGAACCAATACAAAGACAAAATTAATAAAACTTATTCAAAGGGAAACAAAAACTAGTTTTGATTATTGATAGAAGAACTCTATTATTGATTGAAATTGTGGAGGAAACAAAACCTAGTTTTGACTAAAGTGAAGTCAAGAACAGTCGATGCCCTAGGGTCAATTTTAAAAACTTGCGATTTGAAATTTGTGAGTGCCAAAGATAGAGCTTATGGCTATGCAGATAACTGAGTTACAGAACTTCCGAATAATTGATTGTCCAATTAGAGCTAAGAGGAGCGTCCAAGACAATGCTGATTTATCATCTAAATATCTGCAACCAAACTGTAACGCCCCGAAAATCCTCCGTGATTTCCAGTTCGCTACTAACTACTGCTCGTTACTATCTATCATACCCTCTACTAAATATTTTCTAGAAATTAGGAAGCTTTATTTTTTGACTCAAAACAACTCTTTTTTTTTCTTTTTTCTTTTTTTTTTTTACTCAAACCGTCTTCCAAAAGAAATACATATAAATACCGCAGCGGAAACTCATTTAAAATCGGTTTAAAGAAACTTCATTTTTAAAACATAAAAATCAAGAGACCGGTTGACACCTGCAAGAGCCGGTCGACACTTAAATTGTCTCGGATTTTCATCGGTCGACACTGGCAAACACCGGTCGACGCTACATATCTCTCGGGTCCTTTCATTGGTCGACACCGAGGACACTGGTCGACACTTCTACCCCCATTTTAGAGAGGGGTCGACATCCGCTGTCGCAGGTCGACACCTTGATCCTCTCTGTCCGCGCAGGTCGACCCTCGCGGTCGACACCGTTGCCAATTTTATACGGAGTGGTCGACACTTGTAGCCAAAAGTCGACACTTACTTCAACTTTGACCTGCACAGGTCGAGTCTCGCGGTCGACACTCACCCTCTAATTTACACTGACCGGTCGACACCTATGGGCTTCAGTCGACGCTTTGCACCCAGAAACTTCAATAGAATTCAACAAATCAACACGAATTTTGACTAAACGTTTAAAAACCATAAATCCACTCCTTGACTCAATTTACAACCTGTTACGCACGCCAAAATACTCAACCCAAATTCAAATCTTTCTTTTACATTAAAATAACTACGTACGACTCAAAATACCTCACCACCCATACTTACACCCGCCATAGTCAAAACACCTCAACAGCTCCTCTAACTGCCTCCTAGTTCTAGGCATGCTCGGGATACTCACTAGCTGTTGCGTCATCACATACATCACATAACTCAACTATTACTCTAATGCTAAGTAAGTAATGCATATAAACTTAAACACTGAAAAACATTCATATCCTAACATATGCAATTTCTACAATTTTGTCTCTACTTTCGTTTTCGTCTCTTTCTTACATCTTCTTTATCTTCTTACTACTGGGTTCTTCTTTACGTGCTAGATCGAGATGACACACCTCATGGTCCACCTCATTGGACAAGACCAAACTTGATCTAGTAAAGTGACACAGCTAGTGGTCCACCTCACTGGACAAGGTCACCACGTAAAGCGGAGAAAGAGTGATACACCTCGCGGTCCACCTCACTGGACAAGACCACTCAACCTCACATTTATTATCTTCTTACGTAACTTCTAATTTCATTCGTCTCATCACATCCTACTGTTTTACTTCATAAAACATGGAAATTCATTTTTGTTTTGTTTCGTAATTTAAAACCATGATGCATATTACAAAGCATAACATAAAGTAAACGTGCAATGCATCCTACTGAACTGTGATGTAGGCCCGAAGGCAAAACTCCTACTACATTACTTACCTAGCGTCCTTAGCACTCGTAATCCAAAATCTCGTACGCTAACTGGAAAACTTATAAAACCACACATCTATTAGCTCTACTTTTCATTAACTCCGTAAAACTTTAAAGGAATCAACCACTAAATCCTCACTCAGTCCAAACTGAGATTCTAACTAACGCTCCGACTAGTCTTTCAAAAATTCATAACTCTGCCCATACACCTCCGATTTGAACGATTCAAAATACTACGGGCTCCTAAGGACGTCTAGTTCTTAACGGTCTATACAATTTCTTAATCCTTCACCTATAGCTTGGCCGAATGGAACCCATCCCGTAACCCGGGTTATTCGGTTATCTACACCTTCAATCTTTTCCATAAAACTTATAATCCACTCCTATTCCTAGCTTAAACATCAGCATACGTACAAAAATCGACTAAAACTTCTAAATTTTGTATCTCACTTCTAGGGCTCACCCAAAACTCTCTCTAACTCTACTTTTACCGTTCAAAACGACCCGAGGACTAGCTATCTACTGAAAACCAACCAAAACTTACCGTATATTTGAAGAAACAGATGAGTACGGAAGAAATCGCCGCCAGAAGAAAGCGTCGAGCTGCTCGTACGGGAGAAGAAGAAGAAACAGGGGAGGAATTTTCCGTTCCTTCCCTGTTGTTTTATTTTATTTTATTTTAATAAAATTAATTATATTATTAAATATAATTATTCCTAATTACTATTTCACCTCCAACCCTTAACCGCTTACTAAATCTGTTATACCGCTCAACTACGACTGTATTCTTAAATTTTACTCTCCTCCATTAGTATCAAAATGATATTTTACCTAAGAGTATAAATTTTTCGCACACAATTCCGACCATTACTCTGCCGATTACAACCACGTACTTTCGAAATTAATTTAAACGGAAAATTCTGGGTGTTACACAAACTCTTAAAATGAATAGAGAGCGGCGTAGGGATTGCCGAAGAAGATAACCATCTAGGGAGGAGCTTGCATCGTTCTGGTTGCAAGGGAGGAGATCACACTAAAGGAAATTAGAAGTTGATTATGGCTTCATAAAATAGGATAAAATAGTGGTCTGTCACGACTTGAGAAGTGGCTGATGCAGAAATGCTAGGTCGAGCGATCCAATTTCCCATAAGAAAACCCGATTACAAAGTCAACGCTAGAGTTTTATAGCAGAAGCCTCAAGTTTACATACAAATCAAGCCTACAATATGAAAATTTCAAGTGGATAACGTACGAACATTAAAACCTAACAATTATTCAACCGTGTAAGGAATTAAAAAGGAAGTTCACTTCTACCGATTAAAGTTATGACCCAAAATAAAAATAGAGTTCACGATTAAATTCTTACCAAAGAAAAATACAATTTGGAATCTAAAGGAATAAAAATAGCAGTGTCTTCCTCCTGCACTTAACTGAATCGAGTTCTATCTAGTCTTTTCCTTACCTTAATTTGAAAGAGGTATTGGAGTGAGTGAATAACTCATTAAAAAAATTATACCTAATAAGTTGACTTTTTAGTATGCTTGTTTAACACCTCTATCTTTACTAGTCATATCAAATCTTATTATTTAAAACTCTTGACAATTCCATTATTATTATCTTTTCACTGCGATGCAAATCTCTATTTAAAAGTAGAATAACACATTGCATATTTATCATCACCCAAAATTATATTTTTTAACAAAATATCTTACTGAAAATCTAATGCTTCAAGATAAAAATATAAACACTCAAAAATTTAAACCTAAACAGTAGATATAATAATATTTCAAAAGATACAAACAATTCAGATATTTCTGCGATGACAAATTAATCCCAAAATATCTAATAAAATCTAATTGCCTAAAACCAATAGCAGCCTCACAAAATTTAAAAAAAATTCCCGAAAGTTGAGATATTCTAAGATGCTCTAAATCATCAAATTAAATCTACCACAAATCTCCCTGTGGGAGCTTTCTGCAATCTGTGGGCAAATAGAAAACCTTTAACTAAGATTTATTTGGTAATTTGACTTGATTCCAATACAAGATTGCAAGAAAACACTCAGAACGTTTGGACCGTTGGAAGGAAAAATGGTGATGCAAATCTGAGGTGGCAGACTGCGTGGGGCTACGTGACAGAAATTAACTGGTGGCTTACAGAGGATGGCATCAAAAATGGGCTGAACAAAGACCGGCCAAAGGGAGGTAAATAGTTCGGTAGCTTCTGATTGAAGGATCACGCGTGACATGTAGTTGCGACAGATTGTTGCAATTTCAACGACAACCTGCTTCTCATTGTGGTGACGAAGAAGAGACAACAAGAGGAAACACAAAACTCCCGAAACCAAAACTCTAGTACCACCAGTTGAAAATCGAACACCGTCCAAAAAGAAACTACAAAATTTAGACATCAAAATTACGTTAAAAAATCGTAATAGAAAAAGAAAACCATCAGTAGATGAGAAATATACTAACTCTGAAAAATTATACACTAAGTTTGCGACTAGTGCATATATTTTTTAACAATAACCAGAGCTTATATAAATTGAGATTTATAACCCCCACTTAATCGGTATGGCCTAAATAAAATTCGAGTATCATCACACTCTGATAGAGACGATAGGGGTGTACGTGGTCCGGTTCAATATAGTTTTGAAAAAAATTAAAACTATACCAATAATATTCAATTTTTAATTTTCAAAACTGGCACTAACAAAATTTTTTTAAGTACCGAACTACAACCGGGCTAGAATTTTGGTTTCGATCTTGTTCCGGTTCTGCTTTTTTCATTAAAAAATATTTTTTTAAATTCCAAAATTTAAAAAATTACTTATTATATTTTGTCTTTCTTTTGTCTCTTTTATTAACTTTTGTCTTTTTAAATGAGTGTTATTACTATAGCGTATTAAGGTCTCCCAAAAATACCGTAAAAAATAAAGAAAGTAATATATTTCATTAAAGTCCGATGCCAAAATACGTTATACATGTTGGGAACTTTTACAAATTCTATTATTGCATTAGCAGTTTCTTCTTTTGTTTCATTCAAAGTATATACATCTTGACTAGAGAAGGTTTCTAAATACTTCGTCAATAACTTAAATTAATCGTTTCCTGAGCTGAAATAACAAATGACGAACACAAACTTAAACAAAATAATCAATCCACATAAAATATGATCAGGAAAAAATAAACCAAAATTCAAGTTTCTACTATCTTATATTTTCTCTTAAAACATTTGAAATGGTAAGAAAGAGTTCTCTCTGCTTCTCTACATCTATATTCCACTCTCTCAAAAAACTATCTATCTTTTTGAACGAAGGAATTACAAGCTCAGTAACCTTCCCATTTAAAGCTAAATTCAGAGCATTCATGTAAACATGGAAACGAATGTATGGACAGTAGATTGTATAGATTGAACAGCCAGTAAAGACAAGCAAAATTATGGAGTTTCAAAACGTTGTATGTAAACTCCTACCTCAACAATCAAGTTTACTACATCTTTATGCAAAAATGCAGGTTTATCATTTGGCTGTTTTGAAACTTTTGCAGCAATAAGCATTGCCAACTCAAGTGTTTCATCTGGACTTCCAGTCTTGGTAACCAAGGAGACTAAATTCTCCTTTTCCCAAAAACATAAAATTGACATAATCAAATATTCTCGGTTACGTTCCGAATAGTCTTCCAAAAACAGAAGCACAATGAACGTAAAATAGAAAGAGCAAAACCAAACTTTTGTTTTGAATTATGATGATACTCGATTGAAACAGAATTGAACAGGGAAGATCAAACACCAAGGAACAGCGAACAGCGAACTCGTCTGGGTGGAAGAACTACAAAAATTATAGAATTAGATTAAGTGAATCAGTGATAAACAAATCCTAATCAAAGACAAAAAAACTTACCTTCGTTAAATGAGTGGTCGAGCGGCGAGTTTTCGGCGAGGGCGAGGGTGCACGACGACGAGCTTTTGGCGAGGGCGAGGGTGAGCGACGACGAGCTTTTGGCGAGGGCGAGGGTGAGGGACGAAGACATTTTGGCGATTTGAAAAGATGAGAAGAGAGGAGAAACACCTTTGAAGTGAGTATGAATTGAAACTCCGAGCAGTCTCGAGTCGATGTGTTAGCCTGGCTGTTAGAGCACTTAGCAATGTGGTCTGGGTTGGTTCTAAATAAACTGATTCATTAGAACTGAAAATTAGACTGAAAATTTCAATTCTAGTCATACAGAATCAAAATTTCCTTTTTTTTTATATCAGAACCATGGGTTCTGAGCCGGTTCTTCAATTCTCCATTTTTGTGTTCACTCCTCGACGATAGGGTTTAAAACGCTAATGGGTGATATGCTGAAATTCCATTTGTAGAAAAAAGAATTAAGCTCCAAGTGGCACTTGACCCTGGCGATGAGCTATGAATTGCACTTTTATTTATTTTTTCTTAAATATAAAATCATATTTATTGTCAAAAAATATGATGATCTAATTCAATAATTGTGACTATTTAATACAGTAGGCGTGTACAATTAATTAATTGTAAGGTGGGTGTAATAAATTTGTGTTAGTCAACGTTGATGTCGTATTCAAACATTAAAAGCAAATAATAATAATTTTCAGTATAAAAAAAATTGGATATTATTTTATAAAATTATAACATACCGTCTGTGTGATATATTAATTTACCCAAGTTTTTTACAGGAACCAGTAATGCAGTAAAATTTCAAAGTCACATATTAGTTCCCTAGAAATGAATCAGTATCGTATATTATGATTTTGGACAGCAATTTGATTCCAAGTGTTGGTCTGATTGTGCCCACTCCTGGTCGAAAGAGAATAAGTCTTTGAAACTTGTCTACTTAACTCGTGATGTTCTTCCTTCTTAATTGACATTTATGTATACAAAAACTTGTAATAAGTCTTTTAATTAAGAAACCATTACATTTAGTATATACACGGGATGAACACATACTCATACTCAAAATGCGAAAATGGAGTTCGACTCCGGAATCTATGGCGGATTCATACCAAATTTACAAAACCCACATTCAAGAGAGAAATTGTTTGCGCTTTTTCTGTCTTACTAAGTGGCGTAGGGTAGGTTCTGAGGTAGCCTGAACCGGACCTGAGAAGCTGCCGATCGGACGGCGACCCCGTGCCAACAGATTCCACCCTTACACATCTCCTGATGATCACCGGTGTGATCACGAGAAACTGCTTTCCTGGCCTTCCTGGATATTTCCCACGTTAGCGTCCCTATCAAGATCAAAATCACCATGGCCGTTGATAAAATCAGCACGAACCCACCACCAAAGCTCCGGCCAGAAAACATCCCGATGGCTTTGATTCCAGCTATCATCACCAAGTAGATCGTCGTCAAGTTTCCAACCACCGCATCAGAAACCGCCATTTCTTCCCCGTCAAGCAAGCTCTTCGATGGCGTCGTCTTACACTGTTTGAGGAAAATTAAAAAGAAGCAGTTTTATTAACGATTAGCAGTTTTGCTTGACTGAGCATCTGATTCTTCAGCATCTTAATCACATACCGTGCTTATCCTCTTCGATTTTTATGAACTGAAAACCTGAAGCAATCCAGTACTTGAATCCGTACACCGCCGACTTTCAATAAACCACTGAGAAAGCACCACGTAACGTCTCACAGTTCGATCTCACGCCCAATTTTATCTCGGGACGATGTCGTTTAGATTTATAAAAATCACCTCAGTATGATTATATGATGCCTTCGTTTCTCGACTAAGATCACATTAACCGTGTGGGGGTCCGCCTGATTAGCGTGATGATCTGAGTCATTCATCTTTCTGGTGGGCCCCGTGTGAGGCTGTGGGACCCAGTGGAAACAGTATCTCGTATATTCTTTTAATTTTCTTAGAAGTTCCTTTCGCTCGAAGTTAGCTAAAATAATGAAAGACCAAATGTTGTGGCATTTAATGGATGCAATCTTCTTTAATTTAATGTCCAAGTGCTTGAAAAGATATCAAGAACCAATATAATTAAGGTTAGCTGTATTTTTATGACAATTAATAATTATTTGGTAATTTAATTTATGGGTTTTAATTATTTAATAAATTATTAAATTACTGAATAAAAATCAATTTAAACCTCAAAGTGTGAGATTTTTTTTTAAAATACTTCATAAATTAAAATCTCTAACAACTAAAACCTTAAACTATGTGAAATGTAAAACAAATTTCTAGGGTGACTTATCATCCCTCGATTATCCCCCGTTCATTATTTACACCGAGAACGGTGGGTCGATCTCAAATGAACGGCTTCTCTTTCTCTTCAGTACTTACGTGACATTAAATACGTTGGGTCGGTGGTCAATGGTGGGGGGTGGACACCACGGGAATATTGAAAGGGGGGTCTCCACCCCTGAACGATCTTTTTTTCTAAAAGAGCTAATTAGAACAAGGGCCGTTCTGGAGCGATGAACGCCCCCTTCTCAATTATTGTCTTTGATAAATATATTAGCTATATCGCAACTAAATTTATTAAGATTAATATTTGGTATCTTCTTATTAATAAAAATACAAATAACTTGTTAATACTAGCATTTTTCAACATTAAATAAGTAGAATTTCACCTATTATCTACATCGATTTTTAATTTTCATGGTTTAAGTTGGATAGTTTTACAAAAATCTTTATATTCTTGTTGCATCGAATTAGATCCAATTATCTAAGAAATTATAGATCTAATTAATTCAATATGAGGCAAAATATATATCATACCATCTTTAACAATTAAATTTAAAATATGACAAACACATCTCATATAGAAAAAAGAATCGTAAATAATATTTAATTGAAAATAATTTTTAAAATGAGAAATAACAACATCGTTAGCACTAGCATTATCAAGTGTTATGCTAAATATTCTATCTCAAATAGATTATTCTTACAATATCGTTACAATATATCTATAAATAGTAATACTAGTGTGAGAATATTCACAATTACGAAATCTTAAAATTCTTTTATTTAATTGTCAAGAGTCATCAATAAAATGAAAAGTTACAACGACATAGCTTATAGAATTACGTGTATTTCATACCAAAAGTGATACAAATAGACATTGAAGGAGCGTTTGAAAAAAATGAAATTGGTTCCATTTTCATATTATTAAACATTTTAATAATATCATTTCTAGTTGTACTTCTAGAAACACGTTTAAATTTAGGAGTAGCATATTCTTTCATAAATTTTTCAAATTCATCACTATCGGTGAATGCTAAAGGCAATTCATATTGTGCTACAAGTTTTGATATTCTTTCTCCTCATCTTATTTTACGAATACAAAAAAGTGTCACTACCACTAGCATTCAATAATCTTTATGTAGGGTCTCCAACTTGCTCGTTTAAGTGACATTTTTTTTATAATACTTATCGAGTGTGCTAGTTTAACTACTGGAAATATATGCATAATTTGTAATACAATAGTTACATTGAGCTCTAAATTCTACTTTTTCACTAATTTTAATTTCTTTCATTATAAAATATTTTCATACTTCAGACGTCTTGTTTCTTTTTTGTTTGAGGTGATGAAGTAGATGCTTGTGCAGATGATTGTCCTATTGAAAATGTAGGATTTATTTCTCTAATTTTTTCAATATCATAATCAATAATATAATTACGTAGATGCATAATTATTAGAAGTAAATTTTAAATAAGAACGATACCAAAATTCTAATTGATCAACACTAGTTTATTGGTGGTATGAGTTTGTGATCACCTCCACGTATACGAAACCTATAAAAAAATCACACAAAAAATATTTAATCATAAACTAATATTATCGATAATTTATAAATTCATTAAATAAATAAACTGCAATACATACTTTGTTGAATGAATGGAAATATGTGAAAATTAGAAAGAAAAACAAAAAATATCAATTGAACAATGAGCACTAAAATTTGCACGTTGAAGTAATAGAGAGAGTTGAGAGAAAGTTGATGAAAAAATGAATGAGAAATGAGACGTATTTATAGAGGAGATGGAAAGGGAAAGGGGAAGGAAGAAGGGGGCACCGCAGCAACGGTCATTAGACCGTTGCTGCTCTTTACTGTAAAGGGTTGAGGTTGAGTTAGGTCGTGAGGGAAGGGGCTGAGTGAAGGGACTGGAGAGAGATACAAAATCCAAAAGGGGAGCTAGGACATGGGACTGGAAGCATTTGAGCAACGGTCATTAGACCATTGGTAAATGCTGGTGACTGGTCACTAGAGACACAGAGAGAAGGGGGGCAGCTACAGCAGCCTCCTTCTCCCTTCCCCTTCCCATTTCCTCTTTCCCTTCCCCTTCTGATGACAAATGCAGGAGCAATGATTTGAGAGAGAGCCAAAAAAAGGATAGGAGAGAGCAAAATCGAGGGAGGGCCCTCTTCTTCCACCTTTCTCTGATTTCTCACTCTATTGAAGCTCAAACCATAAAAAAATAAAAAAATAAAAAAATAAAAAAATAAAAAAATAAAAAAAAATAAAAAAAAAAAAGGTCATCTTCTTCCACCTCTCTGTGATTTGAAGCCCACTTAGTTACT
>CM039521.1:4124619-4172820 GCA_022433055.1 Begonia peltatifolia
TCCGCGAGCTCCCCTTCATCGTTCTCCCTTCCAGTCGGCGCCGATTACCTACGATTCTCCGTAAACCTTCAGATTTACGGTAATTTTTAATTAATTTTGAGCGGATAATTAGTAATTTAGTCGTTCTGAGTGGTAAACATAAGGTTAGAGAAAGTATTTGTTAGTTTAGTAAAATCCTAGGTGGGAGGTATGAAATTTCAGGATGTAGTCGAGTGATAGTCTTGTATCGGTGTTTAAGTTAGAAGAAAGAGTAGATTATTGGTTTTATAGAAAGTATTGAGCGTTGGATACCGAATAACTCGGGTTATGGAACGGTTTCTGTTCGGCCACATTGGGCCAAGTTGTAGGTGTTGGATTAAAAATTAGAATAGACCGTTAGCAACTAGATGTTCTAAGGTATCCGTAGCACTTTAAATCATCCAAATCAGAAGAGTATTGGATAAGTTATGCAACTCCAAATTTGACAGTAAATTGTGTAGGATTTTGGGTTTAGTTAGATTAGTTGTTAGTGTTGTTTTTCTTAGAGTTTTATGAGTTGGACGGAGAAGAATTAATGGGTGTGTGTTTTATAGGTTCTCCAGTTAGCGAGTCGTATACGGAGTACGAATTGCTAGAATGCTAGGTAAGTAGTTTAGTAGGTGTTTTTGCTTTCGGGCCTACATCACAGAACTGTAGATTGCATGCACGTTTATTTTACGTTATGTTTTAATTGATTATGCATTCATGGTTTTAAAATACGAGAACGAAACGAAAAAGAATTTTCATGTTTTTACGGAATGAAACAGTAGGTTGAGATAAGACGAAGTGAGAAGATACGTAAGATAATAAATGTGGGGTTGAGTGGTCTTGTCCCTAGAGGTGGACCGCGAGCTGTATCACTATTCCCCCGCTTTACATGATGGCGTTGTCCTATTAGGGAGAACGCGAGGTCTGTCACTTTACTAGACTGAGGTTAGCCTTGTCCTATGAGGGGGATCGCAAGGTATGTTACCTTGGTCTAGCATGTAACGAAGAATACAGTAGTAAAAAGATAAAGAAGATATAAAATAAAAATGAAAACGAAAATAGAGACGAAACTGTAGAAACTGTATATGTTAGGATGTGTTTAATTATAGTATTATGTTTTTATGCATTACTTACTTAGAATTAGGCTAATATATGAGTTCTGTAATGTAGGTGATGAAGCGATAACTGGTGAGTCCTTAGAGCGAGCCCAGGATTAGGAGTCACTTGGAGGAGAACGCGCATGGAAGATCCGGTCGGTTGTTAGGGCATTTTGACACGGTTTTCATAGATATGGGTTTAGGGTCGAGTCGGAGTCATTTTGAGTCGTTTTGAATAGTAGACGATTTCAAACTATAGTAGTCGTTTTTTTAATGTAAATAATGATTTTGAATTGATGGGAAAGTGCACGTTGGGTTATTTTTAGCATTGAGTCAAAGTTCGATTGATTTTGTGAAGTTTTAAGGTTTTAAGCATAATTTTGGGAAATAAGTGTCGACCGATAGGCTTAGTGGTCGACCAAACTCGGCAAGTGTCGACTGCGAGGTCGACCTGTGAAAACAGGTGTCGACCTGTGAAAACAGGTGTCGATCGCTCTCTGGGATGAGCGTAGAAATGTCGACCACAAGTTTCGACCTGTGGGGGCAAAGAAGATTGTAATGTCGACCTGTGTTTACAATATCGACTGGTTAGTGGAATGAGCAGAGAGGTGTCGACCGCTAAGGTCGACTAATGAAAACAGAAGCAAATGAAATGTCGACCGGTTATTACAGAGGTCGACCGAAAATATCTTTTAGTGTTTTAAAAACTTGAAATTTTACTTAAATTGATTTTAAATCAAAGTCTTCTTCTGCGACGTTTTCAAACGTTTTCAAAATGGTCGTTTTAACTCAAGAAATAAATTTTTACATGAATTTTACCTGAGTGTATGCGTCAGAGCAATAATTTTAAGATTTTTTTTTTTATTTTTGATAATGCTAGTAATATCTATCTTATTTGGAAATACCTTGATAAGGGCTATTTGGTTGTACTAATGTATGTGTGTTTAAGTTCTTTTAGTATTTTTTTTAAGTTCTTTGTACTTCCATGATGAATTTAGAAGGAAATTGCACGTCAATTTTGTGAAGAAATTGTTCAAAACCCAAGATCTACAAGGTCGACCAGTCCAGCAAAGGACCGACTAGTGTAATGCTAAAGAAGTTCCAACGGGTCGGCTCGTTGGTTCGACGGGCCAGGCTCGCGAGTTAGCCTATGTGCCCCACACCCTTTCAGACTTTAAGTTTCTGTCGCAGCACTCAACAACCAACAAGCCTGAAGCCAGCATCAAGTCAACCAATCAACCATTCAAATTCAACAATCAACACCAATCATCTATATTCTAAAAACCCTGAGTTTTTTGGTAAAACAAAAACTCAAAAAATCGACTAACCTTGAAAACTTTCTCACCAATGTTGTAGATCTCTTTGAGATGAATGTTTGGTTATCAAATACTCGTCGAACGGAGTTCGACCGATTGTCCTCTCCTCTCTTTTTCCGCGATCGATCTCTCTCTTTCGGCTGCTGCGATTTGCGACGCGAGATGGCCCAGACGGCGAGTGCAGAGTGTCAGACTTGAGAGGTTGAGACTTGAGAGCCGACTGGAGAGGTCAAGACTCGAGAGCCAAGAGGGAAGAAAATAGTTTCTTCAATTTCTTCTTTAAAAATTAAATAAAATAACTAATAGTATTTTATAAAATATTTTATTAAAGTCTTATATTATTAATTATTTTAACTAATAAAAATTAAAATACTTTAGGTAAAACTAAAATATGGTTAAGTAATATTGTAATAAAATATTTTATTTTTATTAAGATAATTTAATAAAATAATAATATATTAAGGAAAGAAAGAATTGATTATTTAATATTTTGATTTGATACAGGCGATTGCGCGTGCTAAGAGTTTGAGTAGAAAATCAGTGCTGATCGGTCGCCTATTTCGGCGATCGATCGCCCCTCTCATGGTCAATTAGGCTCTACACCCGAGATGGCATCGACTCATCGCCAATTGATAGGCGAACAATTGGAACCTCATTCCACAAGTTGCAACGGTCATAAATAAGACTGTTGTTCTGGCGAACGGTATTGTGACTGTTGCCCACCTCCACTCTTTCGTATTCTTCTTTTATAAATTATCTTCCACCCTCTCTGTTTTTTTTTCACCAATTTCTCTTAATCTCTCTCAATCTCAATTTTGCTTTCAATTCAATTGTTGCTTCCAATATATTGGTGCTCTCAATCTATTTTTCAATTTGCTTTAACAAGAAGGCAAAATTTAGTTTATTTTTTTACATATATTTACATAATTGATAATTATATTTGTACTTATAATAACTAAATTTTTTATATTAATTTTTTTAGGTTTTGTATACATGAAGTTGATCAATTCACACCACCTACGAAAGGGTGAGGACGATATGGTAAGTAGGTTATTGTTATTTTTTTATTATTATTATTATACAAAAAAATAGAGAAGAGGAAACTAAACCCCCCGTTCTACGTTTTTCTTCTCCCCTCTCACGGGCGAAACCCACCTTCGACGATCTTCCTTCTAGCCGATGATCCCTCTCCATTCCTCATCTGTTTCTTCAAATTTAAGGTATGTTTTGGTTAGTTTTTAGTAAATAGTTAGTCATTCATTGGTTTTGAGTGTTAAAAGTGAAGTTAGGAAGAGTTATGGGATAGTTTAGTGAACCCTAGAGGGATGTACAAAATTTCAAGGGTATAGTCAATTTTTATTCGTCATTGGTGTTTAAGCATGAGAAAAGGTTAGATTATAAGTCTTTATGGAAAGAATTGTACGTTTGAGTAACCGAGAAACGCAGATTGTAGAGCGGTTCCTGTTTGGCCAAATTTGGCTAAGTTGTGGATGTCGAATTAGAAAATAGATTATATTGTTAGAAACTAGACGTCCTGAGGAGTTCATAGCATTTTGAATCGTCAAAATCGAACGAGTATTGGATTATTTATGTATTTCTGAATTTGGTCAAAAATTGAGTAGGATTTCGGGTTTAGCTGAGAGTTTTGATTTAGTACGAGTTTATGATTTTTGTGTTAGAATTTCATGAGTCAGACAAAGTAGAATTAATGAATGTGTGATTTTATAGGTTTTTCGATTTCCGAGTTAGCGTACATAATTACGAGCGATTTGCTAATGACGCCAGGTAAGTAGTGTACGCAGTTGCTTTTGCATTCGGGCCTACATCACACTTCGGTAAATTACATACATATTTATTTTATGTTATGTTTTAGTTGATTATGCATTCATGGTTTTAAAGTACGAGAATGAAAAAAAAATGAATTTCCATGCTTTTATGAAATGAAACAGCAGCATGTGACGAATGAAATGAAAAGGTACGTAAGAAGATAATGAAGGTGGGGTTGAGTGGCCTTGTCCCGTGAGGTTAACCGTGAGGTGTGTCACTTCCTCCCCCACATTACGTAGTGGCCTTGTCCCAAGAGTTGAAACGCGAGGTGTGTCACTTTTACTAGATCGAGATTGGCCTTACCCGTGAGGTGGATAGCAAGATGTGTTACCTTGATATAGCACGTAAAGAAAAATCCAGTAGTAAGATAAAGAATGTGTAAGAAAGAAAAGAAAATGAAAGTAGAGACGAAATTGTAGAAACTGCATGTGATAGGATATGTATTGTTTTCAGTGTTTATGTTTTATATGCATTACTTACTTAGCATTAGGCTAATAGATGAGTTCTGTGATGTAGGTGACGAGGCGATAGTCGGTGAGTACTCAGAGCATGCCCAGAACCAGGAGGCAGTTGGAGGAGTGCGCTCATGGGACGATCTGGCCGACTGTTAAGGCGTTTTGACCAATGTGTGTATGTAAGGATTTTGAGTTCTTTAGAGTCGTTTTAAATTGTTTTGAGTCGATTTGAGTCGTTTTGACGTATGGAAGAATTTCAAACTTTTGGTAGTCATTCTATGTATATGATGGATTTTGAAATTGAGTGGAAAGTGTAGGTTCAAGCTTTAAAATTTTGCCCGTTACTTTTATGGAAAAAATCTCTATCAAGGATACTGATGTAAAGTGTCGACCGGTATGCATAGATGTCGACCAAACTAGGTAAATGTTTACCGTAAGGATTGACCGATGGTGACAGAACTAAACCTAGTGTCGACCTGTGTGTATAGGTGTTCACCGATTAGTGTAAAAATGGTAAGAGTATCAACCACGGAGTTTGACCGGTGCAAACAGAGAGGATCAGAGTGTCGACCTGTGAAAGCAGGTGTCGACCTGTTAGTGAGGTGGGCATAGAGGTGTCGACCGCAAGGTCTGACCGGGAAGAACATAGTAGATTGAGGTGTCGACCGGTGTAACCAAGTGTCGACTAGTACAAACAGAGGCAAATGAGGTGCCAACCTGTATATATGGATGTCGACCCCTGTGTTCTGAACGGGTCAAGGGTCGACCGAAAACTTTAGAGATCGACCGAGATTGACTTTTAATGCTTTAAAACTCAAAATCTTTATTTAAATTGATTTTTGGTTAAAGTCTTCCACCGCGATACTTTTAAACGTTTCCGAGATGTCATTTTCAATTGGGAAAACAAGTTTTTAATTTTTCACGAAATTTTTCAGATTTTACAAGTAAGAGCGTGGTAGCGACCTGAGTCTAGGGACGACTTTGGGGCGCTACAGTGTTGGTATCAGAGTAGAGAGCAAACTAGAAACCAGTGGGTTCTCGGGTCGCTCAAGTGTTGGTATCAGAGCTGATTGGTCAAACTGTTCAAATGATTACCTAACAGCGGCAATCGCTGCATGACGTACTTCGACAACTGTAAGTGTTTAAGTTTAGTTTTAGTTATTAGGTGCTTATGAGAGTGATTAACATTCGTTCAGAAAATTAGTCAAAATGTCTAGATGACTAGAATGCCCGAGAACACCGAGAGAGACCCATTATTCAAGGAATGAGGACGATTTGATGACGATTGGGCAATTGACCGAATTGTTGAACCGACAGTCTCAGCAACTAGGCATTTTATTGAATCGAGAGGTTCAAGGAAGTGTTGGCTCTAGCTCTAGCCATGACCAGTCACGTGGTAGATTTCGGAGGTTGCGACCCCCAACATTTGAAGGGCAGACATCGGATCCAACGACTGTAGAGAAATGGGTCTGTATCATTAAGCGTATGTTTAAATATGCAAAGGTAGAATAGGAAGATAAGATTTCGCTGGCCACGTTTCATTTAGCGAAGGATGCCCGATTCTGGTGGGAGGCTATGGAGGCCACCGCTGATGTTCAACATATGACGTGGGAGAAGTTCAAAGACGCTTTTTATGAGAAGTATTTCAATAGTACAGTTCAGGCAATGAAGAGCATGGAGTTCCTACAATTAAAACAAACGGGATCAGTGACTGAGTATAGTTGACAGTTTGAGTCATTGTCCCGATTTGCCAGCAATTTGATAAGCAGGAATAAGGACAAAGTGTTTCAGTTTATGCAGGGATTAAAGCCAGAAATATACAAAGGAGTAAAGATAGCCGGAACTCAAGAAGTGCCATATTCGAAGATTGTGGCTAAGGCACTAGAAGTGGAAGAAGCTAAAATGAAGTGTGTTAAGCACAAAGAAGTTTTTAGAAGATTTTTCAAGGAGATCACCACACAGCAAAGTAGAGGTGTCCCTCAGCAGCAACAACAGAGAGGCGCCAAGAGGCCTAATGAGAGTTCGAGTAGCCAGGGAAGTAGCAAAAGTCCTCAAGGGACGGTGCAATACCCCCAATGCCTTAAGATTTTGAAGTATTACCCAGGTGAATGCAAATTGAACTCGGAAAAGGGCTACAATTGTAATGAAGACGGACACTTAGTCAGAGATTGCCCGAAGTCTAGAGTTACTTGGTGTTTCAACTGCAACGAGTGGGGCCATGTCAATAGAGACTGCTTAGCTTTGAAGAAAGGGCCGACACGCACAACATCGAGGATATTCACCATGATCGAGTCGGGTGATGATGACCAGCCAGTCGTAGTGTCAAGTACTATATTAATAAATTCTGTACCTGCTTATACCTTGATTGACTCCGTTGCGATGCACTTGTTTGTTGCTACTGCGTTCGTGGTCAAGTTAGATGTATGGCCTGTAGCGACGGAATGTCGCTATAAATTGATGTTACCTTCTGAAGAATGTATGTACTCTAATCAAGTCATGCGGGATAGTGTAGTGTCCGTGGAGGGTAAAAATCTGTTAGCCAATCTTATTATTATGGACATGACCGGATACAATGTGATTCTGGGGATGGATTGGTTGTTCAAGTATTACGCTACGATTGACTGCAGGATAGGAATAGTGAGATTTTAACCTCCAGGTGGTGAGGAGAATACTTTTCAGGCCATGAAGAATACTAGAAAGATATCCATGATGGCGTCTATCGATGCTTGTCAAGTTTTAATTGGTGAGTCTTTTGGTTTTCTCGTAGTGTTATAGATATGCAAATTCCTAGAGAATCAAAGCCTCAAAATATTTTAATTGTTTGATACTTCCAAGAAGTTTTCTAGATGATTTACCCGGTATGCCTCCAGATCTAGAAATAGAGTTCGCTATAGATGTATATCTATGAGCCGAGTCGGTATCGAAGAACCCTTATAGATTAGCACCAACAGAACTGAAGTAGTTGAAGAAGCAATTATAAGAGTTGGTGGAAAAAGAATTTATACGCCCTAGCTTTTTGCCGTGAGGCGCGCCAATCTTTTTTATTAAGAAGAAAGATGGGTCGTTACGGATGTGCATCGATTACCAGAAATTGAATAAGTTGACTATTAAGAACAAGTATCCTCTGACAAGGATAGACAACATGTTCGACCAATTGCAGGGTGCACGAGTCTTTTCTAAGATCGACCTGAGATTGAGCTATTATCAGCTAAAAGTCAGATCAGAAGATATTCTGAAAATGGCTTTTCGAACGCGATATGGACATTATGAATTCTTAGTGATGTCTTTTGGATTGACGAATGGTCCAGCAGCCTTCATGAATCTAATGAACAGAATATTCCATGATTATCTCGATAAATTTGTCATAGTGTTTATCGACGATATATTGGTATATTCTCGTAATGAAGATGATCAGAAGGAGCACTTAAGGTTGGTATTGGAAACTTTGAGGCAACGCCAACTTTACGCAAAGTTTTCCAAGTGCGTGTTCTGGCTAGATAGAATTCATTTCCTAGGTCATGTTATCTCGAGTGATGACATATTTGTTGATTTAGTGAAGATCCAAGCAGTTAAAGAATGGTCACAGCCAAAAAATGTCACCGAGGTACAGAGTTTCCTTACGTTAGCAAGTTATTATAGGAGGTTCATTCAAGGATTTTTGAAAATTGCAATACCTCTGATCCGTTTGACGAGGAAAAATGTGAAGTATCTGTAGTCCGAAGATTGCGAGCACAGTTTCCAGACTTTAAAGCAGAGATTGACCATTGCTCCGATATTGACATTACCTGTTGAAAATGGAAAATTTAGCATTTACTATGATGCTTCCAAGATAGGTTTTGGATGTGTATTGATGCAGTAAAGAAAGGTCATAACCTATGCCTCTAGGCAACTTAAGGCCTATGAGCATAATTATCCGACACACAACCTGGAGTTAGCCGTGGTAGTCTTTGCGCTAAAGATTTGGAGACATTATCTGTATGGACACCCATGTGAAATATATTCCGATCACCAAAGTTTGAAGTATATTTTCAGTCAGAAGGAGTTGAATATGAGACAACAGCGGTAGTTAGAGTTTGTGAAGTACTATGATTTTGAGATTAAATACCAACCCAGCAAGACAAACGTAGTGGCCGATGAATTTAGTAGATTGGCAGCATCCACTTTAGCTATGGCTTCAAGCATGTCGTTAGCTTTGGATACAGAATTTCAGAAATTCAACTCCGTTACTTTTATGGAAAAATACTCCGTCAACGATACTGGTGTAAAGTGTCGACTGGTATGCATAGGTGTCAACCAAACTAGGTAAATGTCGACCACAAGGATCGACCTACGAAGAAAGAACTAAACCTAGTGTCGACCTGTGTGTATAGGTGTCGACCGGTTAGTGTAAAAATGGTAATAGTGTCGACCACGGGGTTCGACCGGTGCAAACAGAGAGTATCAGGGTGTCGACCTGTTAGTGAGGTGGGCATAGAGGTGTCGACCGCAAGGTCCAACCAGGGAAAACAGAGAAAATTGAGATGTCGACCGGTGTAACCAAGTGTCGACCGGTGTAACCAAGTGTCGACCGGTACAAACAGAGGCAAATGAGATGCCAACCTGTGTATATGGGTGTCGACCCCTGTGTGCTTAACGGGTCAAGTGTCGACTGAAAACTTTAGAGGTCGACCGAGATTGACTTTTAATGCTTTAAAACTCGAAATCTTTAGTTAAACTGATTTTTGGTTAAAGTATTCCACTGCGACGCTTTTAAACATTTACGAGATGTCATTTTAAATTGGGAAAACAAGTTTTTAATTTTTCACGAAATTTGTCAAATTTTACGATTAAGAGCGTGGTAGCGACCCGAGTTCGAGGACGTCTTCTGGGCGCTACAGTGTTGGTATCAAAACACAGAGCGAACCGAAAACCAGTGAGTTGTCGGGTCGCTACAACTACTAGAAATGATATTATTAAAATGTTTAATAATATGAAAAATGAACTAATTTCATTTTTTTCGAGTGCCCCTTCAATATCTATTTGTATCACCTTTGATTTATGAAATGTACGTAATTCTATAACACCCAGAATTTTTCTTTAAAACTAATTTTTGATTTACGTAATTGTAATCGGCGGAGCTTTGATCAGAATTGAGAACAGAGAATTTCTAGCATTAAGTGAAAGATTGTTTTAAGGCTAATAGAGAATAAAAAAAATTTAGGAATCCAACCGTAGACAGGCTAAATAGGTGATTTATTAAACAGTTAATAATTGATGGTAAAATAGTAATTAGAATTAATTATATTAAATTATATAATTTAATTTATAAAGAAAAGAGAGAGGAGGCAGAGAACACCTCCTCTCTCTGTTCTTCTCCTTCTCCTACTGAGGAAGCTTTTCTCCTCTGCAAGTTTTTCTTCTCCAGTGATGACGATCAACCATTCCTTCGTCAACATTCAGATTTTTGGTAAGTTTTAGTTAGTTTTTAGTAGATAGTTAGTGTTTTAGTTGTTTTGAGTGTTAAAAATGAAGATAGTGAGAGTATTGGGTAGTTTTAGTTGAAACCTAGGAGTGAGCTGTGGGAAATTGAAGTTAGAATTGATTTCTATCTTTATGTTAGTATTTGAGCCAGAAGTAGGAGTAAATTACAGGATTTTGTGGAAAAAATTGAGCAATTGGATAGCCGAATGCTCGAATTGTGGAATGGTTTTCGTTCGCCCACATTCGACCAAACTATAGGTGTTGGATTAGGAATTTGTTTAGACCATTAGAAATTATACGTCCTCAGAAGCCGTACCATTTTGAATTATCCAAATCAGACGAGTATTGGATAAGTTGTGCGTTTCTGAATTTGGTTGGAAATTGTGTGGAATTCGGACTTAGATAGATTAGGTGTCAAAGCTTTGATTTTCCTTTAGGGTTTTTTGAATTGGAAGGAAAGTAGAATCGATGAATGTGTGATTTTATAGATTCTTCAGTTTAGCGAACAGTCTACGAAATATGAGTTGCTAACGACGTCAAGTAAGTAGTGTAGTAGAGCAGTAGCTGTTTTGCCTTCGGGGCTATATTACAGTTCATTAGGATGCATGCACGTTTATTTTATGTTATGTTTTAGTTGATTATGCATTAATGGTTTTAAAGTACTAGAACGAAATGAAAATGAATTTCTATGTTTTTATAAAATGAAACAGTAGCATAAGATGAGACGAATGAAATGGGAAGATACGTAAAAAGATAATAAAGGTGGGATTGAGTGGTCTTGTCCCCAGAGGTGGACCGCGAGGTATATCACTCTTCCCCCGCTTTACATGGTGGCCTTATCCTGAGAGGTACACCATGAAGTACGTCCCTTTACTAGCCTCAGGTTGGCTTTGTCATATGAGTGGGACCTCACTGTGTGTCACCTTGGTGTAGCACGTAAAGAAGAACCCAGTAGTAAAAAGATAAATAAGATGTAAGATAGAGATGAAAACGAAAGTAGAGACGAAACTGTAGAAACTGCATCTGTTAGAATATATTTGTTTACAGTATTATGTTTTATGCACTACTTACTTAGCATTAGGCTAATAGATAAGTTCTGTGATGTAGGTGACGACGCTATAACTGTGAGTACCTAAAGCAAGTACAGTACTAGGAGGCGGTTCGACGAGTGCGCTCGTGGACGATCCGGCCGGCTGTTAAGGCGTTTTGACCATGGTGAGCATAGGTACAGGTTTTTGAGTGAATCAAAATGGTTTTAAGTCATTTGAATGTATAGACGGATTTCAAACTTTAATAGTCATTTTTTTTATGTGAATAATGATTTCGAGTTGATGAAAAAGTGCACGTTGTGTTATTTTTAGCTTTGAGTCGAAGTTCGATTGATTTGGTGAAGTTTTGAGGTTTTTAGGCAGAATTCTGAGAATGAAGTGTCAACCGATAGGCTTAGTGGTCGACCAAACCTGACAAGTGTCGACCACGAGGGTCGACGTATGGAGACATAACCATATCAGTTACCGACCTGTGTGTGGAAGTGTCGACCGGTTAGTGTAAAGATGATAGAGGTGTCAGCCGCAAGATTCGACCGATGACAATAGAGAGTATAAAGGTGTCGACCTGTGAGAACAGGTGTCGACCGCTGTCTGTGATGAGCGTAGAAGTGTCGACCACGGGGTTCGACCTGTGCGGACAGAGAAGATTTGAGTGTCGACATGTGTTCACAGGTGTTGACCGGTTAGCGTGATGAGCAGAAAGGTATCAACCGTTAGGGTCGACCGATAAAAACAGAGGCAAATGAAGTGTCAACCGATGCTTACAGGGGTCAACCGAAAATGACTTTTAATATTTTTTTTAAAAAAACTTGAAATTTTATTTAAATTGATTTTAAATCGAAGTATTCCGTTGCAACGTTTTCAAACGTTTTCAGAGAAGGTCGTTTCAACTCGAAGAATAAATTTTTTAAATTTTTACATGAATTTTACCCGAGTATATGTGTCAGAGCAGCAGTTAGTGTGCCACGAACGTTGAAGGTTTTCATATCGCTACAGTTATGGTATCACAGCAGTGAGTAGTAGTAGTTAGCGTGCCGGTAACCGTGAGAGTTTTCGGATCGCTACTAAGATAGTATCAAAGCAGCAACTAGAAATGGTTAGCGTGCAGGGAACCGTGAGTTTTCGATCGCTACAGAGATGGTATTATAACCAAATGGTCAAACCGTTCAAACGATTATGTAATGCCCCGAGAACCCACACGTTTTCAGTGAGCTCACTACGTATACACACTATGACACACAGAGACTTGACGCGAACTCACTTAATTTTATACCACTTCCATTTTAAAATTATATTCAAAAGAACATCTGTACGTATAAAAATGTTTGACTCGATTCGAAAACAACTCACGCCCCGAAGAGGCAATACGAAATCCTCAATATAAAATACGCAGCAGAAAAGACTATTTAAAGCAGTTTTAAAACTAAAACGACAAGACTCAAAATTTTAGATAGGGGTCCAACACACGCCCCGAGCTACCCTATGCAGTACCGCACGCCCCGTGCGCGCCCCGCACGCGCAAGCCCCCATTTCGGTGCCCCGCGTACACCCTCTCGATGCTGCGCTCCAACTCAACACTACCGCATCACGCGCACGCCCACAGCGCCGCGTGTCCCACGCACCCTGCCTACGTGTAGCACGTACGCACGCACGCGCTCGCCCGACGCCGCACAACCCGTGAGCACTTACAGGGCCACGTGCCCAGCGCGCCTGCGGTCACGCCACAATCCCGCGTACACCGCCACTCCTCTAGTATCTCACCGTGCACACTGCAACTCATTCCATACCCTCTCAACTCCCAATCTTTCTCTCGAAAATTTGGCATAGTAACGTCTAAAAATCGGTTATCCTAAAATCTTAACCTGCACACAATTCACTAAACTTTCCATAATACATATCCAGATATTTCCACCAAATCAGAGTTTTAAAAAAAGAAAGGAAACTACAACAATCCATCAACCATCAAATGAAGAAAATTCACAGTATAGAGCATTACCAAGCTCCTACATGTAAAGAGTACGCATGCATCACCAAAATCACAAACCTTACATGAACCCCAATACAACTGACGCCTATACAAACTCGTCTGATCAACTATATATCCCGACACAACAAAAGAAAATATCCCAACAGTCTAGCCACCACCTACCATCTCCACAGGTCGGGTCGCTCTAACAAATCCGCCATCTGGTGCCTCGGTCGCGCGCCACCAACCGTACTACATCTCAGCACTAGGCTCTCGGGACTCACCAGCAACAATGTCTGCACCTAACCATAGAACACACAACATAAGCCTAACGCTCAACAAGTAATGCGATATGAAGTAAAAACCGACAATACAATCCTATCACATGCAGTCTCTACACTCACACTCATGTTGTCACATATGTGACGTGTAGTGCAGCCGCATCAGGGTAAGGAGTAACCTAGCGCCACCCTACAGCCTGACACGTCGCCACCGTCTCGGACTACCCAGCAACGAGGGCCACAAGCTACACACACGTATCACCACACAGCAACCACATCAGGGTGAGGGTGTACCTCGTGCCACACTACACCCTAACACGTTGACCCCCTCCCAGCCACCCTAGCAACGGGGCCACAGTTGCCACACACATATTTCGCGACAGCCCAGTCGGCCCACTGCTCGAGCAGAATCCGCGACTGGTGTTGCACCGGCCCACACACTAGCAGGATCCGCGGTACCACTGTCCATCATCCTCACCGCCAACACATACACGCCGTGTGACGGTACAACAGGCCCACTACTCGAGCGGAATCCGCAGTTGGTTACGGACTGGCCCACACACTAGCAGGATACGTGGTACCACTGCTACACGTCTTACCACTTACACAAAATATGTTCAAAACCATTTTTCGTTCCCTTTTTTAAAAAAAAAAAACATGATGCATGTCAAACAATACATACGCACACCACAATTGACAACATAAATTATAAGGTTCCACGGTGTAAGCCCACCTGGGCAAAACACATGTATGCACTACTTATCTGGCCTTTTAAGCTCACTCGACGCACAGCTTCACCAAAAAGCCTCAACCTAAAACATAAACAATCGCTCATCAATCTTCACATCAAAATTTACTAAATATGCTAAAATCACATTGCTTAACTAAACTCATGAAATCCCAACTAAAACGAGTAACTAATTCGGTTCGGTCGAAAACTAGCATAAACTTCGAAAAATCATAACTTTTACATCCGTTATCGGAATCAATCGATTCATGAGGCTAAACAATCCCTTAGGAACCTAGTTTGACATACCGAGACAGATTTGTGGCTAGGTGAAAAAACACCAAAACCGAATCTGTCATTCACCCAAATTTTACATTTTCGTTTCCTTCAACCAGAACTCAGTCAAAACTCGTCTTACGCATTAAAATCAGCTATGCTAATACCACGTATCACAATTCTATGAAAAACGCTCAATAATTTGACTCGTTCCAAAATTTGACAAAAACTTCTAACGCGCATAACTTTTGCGTCGAACCTCGGAACCAAACGATTCCAGTGGCCAAACGTTCCTCTAACAACCTTATTTAACCCACTAAAATAGAATTTAAAACAATTAATCGTAGCCCCGTCAAAATCCCCAAAAATAGAACTGGGTTTTTTGCACTAACCCACCGGAAACTTCAACTTTGACCCAATTCTACCAATTTCTTCGCTAAGCAGCCACAATTCATTCATTCCCGGATAATCTAGATAGAAATTGGGCGTTCAAACACCAAAACCCGAACTTTAAGTCATCTGCCCCCCTTTCTCGGACACTTATCGTCCAGAACGCACTCACCCCACCGGCGCTCTAAAAATGACTCAACACTCTCTAAATTCCATAAAAATCAGAGAGTAAAGATCGAGCACCAAGCTCGGCCGAACAGAGCTAAAAACTGAGGGCTTACCTGTGGTTTTTCAGCTCGGTAAAACCGCACCTGCACCTCCACTTCAGTCCACCAGGGTTCTCTGCTCACTGGCGCTCGGCTCTTCCTCGTCGTCAGCGTTGGCAGGCCGTCGTGCTCCTTCTCCCCCTTCCGATCTCTTCCTCACTCTCTCGAGTGCTCTCTCTCGGTATTTGCAAGCAGAAGAGAAGAAAAACCGAGTGGCTTCTTTGTGAAGCCATTCGATTTTTTTCTTAAAATTTTTTTTTAAAATTAGTTTACATAATTAAATTTACCAAAATGACCTCACGTGTTAAATTGTCCGTATCTTCGTTAAATTCGCGTCTTATCGACTTAAAATTTTCGAAAACCATCACTAAATTTAGATTCCGAGTCTTATCAATTAATTTACCCGTTAAAATTTTTCTCGAAATTTCACTCGAGAATAAATTAAAAATTTCAGAAATTAGATTTAAAATCTGAAATTTTCTGGATTATTACAGATTACCTAACAGCGTCGATCGCCGCACGACGTGCTTCGACAACTGTAAGTGTTTAAGTTTAATGTTATTTAGTAGAGGCTTATAAGAGTAACTAACCATTGTCTAGAAAATTAGTCAAGATGTCTATACGACCTGGACGCCCGAGAGTACCGAGAGAGGCAGCTGACTCGAGTAGTGAAGATGACGATCAGACAGTTGACGGAGTTGGTGAACAGACAGTCTCAACAATTAGGAATTTTGGTGAATCGAAAAGTTCAAGGAAGCGCGAGTTCTAGCTCTAGCCATGATCAGTCAGGTGACTGATTTCGAAGGTTACGACCACCGACATTTGAGGGGCAATCAGTGGACCCAACAGCTACAGAGGAGTGGATCTGTACCATGGAGAGTATGTTTAAGTATGCAAAGGTAGACGAGCAGGACAAGGTCAAGCTAGCCACATTTCATCTAGCGAGAGACGCCAGGTTTTGATGGGAGTCTATAGAAACCACCATCTATGCACAGCATTTTACATGGGAGAAGTTTAAGTATGCCTTCTATGACAAATATTTCAAATGTACGGTGTAGGCTGCAAAGAGGATGGAGTTCCTACAGTTGAAGCAGACCGGATCGGTGACCGAATACAACAGCCAGTTTGCGTTTTTGTCCCGGTTTGCCAGCAATTTGGTGAGCCAGAATGAGGATAAGGTGTTGCAGTTTGTGCAGAGATTAAAGCCAGAGATATATAAAGGAGTAAAAATAGAAAGAACTCAAGAGATGCCGTATTCAAAAGTGGTAGCAAAGGCACTAGAAGTGCAGGAAGCCGAGATGAAATGTATTAAACAGTGAGAGGCTTCCAGAAAATTCTTCAAGGAGCTTGCCCCACAACAGAGTAGAAGTGTCTCTCAGTAGTAATAACAGAGGGGTACTAAGAGGTTCAGCGAAGGATCAAGCAGCCAGGGCAGTAGCAAAAGGCCTCAGGGGCTGGTGCAGTACCCTAACTGCTTGAGATATCACCCGGGCAAGTGCAGACTAAACTCGGTAAAGTGCTACAACTGCAACAAAGCCGGACACTTGGCTAGAGATTGTCTGAAATCCAGGGTGACTCGGTGTTCAATTGTAACGAGGTGGGCCACGTCAGCAGAGATTGCCCAACTCTGAAGAATGGTCCGACGCGCACAACGCCAAGGGTATTCGCCATGATCGAGTCGGGCAATGATGACCAGCCAGCTGTAATGTCTGGTACCATATTGATAAATTTTGTACCTGCGTATACTTTGATTGACTCTCGTGCAACTCATTCTTTCATTGCAACCGCATTTGCGGTCAAATTAGACGTATGGCCGGTATCAGCGGACTATAATTACGAAGTGATGTTACCTTCTGGTGGGCGTATAAATTCTAATCAAGTTGTACGAGATGGTGTAGTGTTGGTAGAAAGCATAAATTTATTAGCCGATCTTATTATTATGGGCATAACAGTATATTATGCGATACTAGGAATGAATCGGCTGTTCAAGCACTATGCCACAATCGACTGCAGGATGGGGACAGTGAGTTTTCAACCCCCAGATGTTGAGAAGCATACCTTTCAAGCCGCGAGGAATTCTCGGAATATATCTATCATGGCGCCTGTTAGTGCTCGCCAAGTTTTGATTGGTGAGTTTTTTGGTTTTCTCGCCAGTATTATAGATATACAAGTTCCCAGAGATTCGAGGCCAAGACTTACTTGAAGTTTTCCTAGATGATTTACCCGGTTTGCTTACAGATCGAGAAATATAGTTTGCTATAGATGTGTATCCAGAAGCGGAGCCGATGACAAAGAATCCTTATAGATTGGCACCAACGGAGCTGGAGGAGTTAAATAAGCAATTAGAAGAGTTGGTGGAGAAAGGATTTATACGCCCTAGCTTTTCATCGTGGGGTGTGCCGATACTTTTCGTCAAGAAAAAGGATGGGTCGTTACGAATGTGCATCAACTATAGGGAGTTGAATAAGTTGACGATTAAGAACAAATACCCTCTACCAAGGATAGACGATCTGTCTGATCAACTCCAAGGTACGCGAGTGTTTTCGAATATTGACCTGAGATCGGGTTATTACCAGTTGAAGATCTGACCAGAAGATATTCCGAAGACGACTTTTCGGACGCAATATGGGCAATATGAATTCTTGGTAATGTCTTTCAAACTGACGAATGCCCCAGCTAACTTTATGTACCTGATGAATAGAGTATTCCATGACTATCTCGATAAAATCGTTATAGTGTTTATCGATGATATATTTGTGTACACTCATAGTGAGAATGATCATATAGAGCACTTGAGGTTGCTGTTGGAGGCTTTGAACGGACACCAGCTTTATCCAAAGTTTTCTAAGTGTGAATTCTGGCTGGATATGATTCAATTTCTGGGACATGTCATCTCGAACGATGGCATATCGGTTGATCTAGCAAAAATCCAGAAAGTTAATGAGTGGCCACAGCCGAAGAATGTCTCTAAGATACGAAGTTTTCTCGGGCTCACAAGTTATTACAGGAGGTTCATTGAAGGGTTTTCGAAGATTGCAGCACCTCTAACCCGTCTGACGAGGAAAAATGTGAAGTACCTGTGGTCTAAAGATTGAGAGCACAGTTTCCAGACATTGAAACAGAAATTGACTACTGCTCCAATTTTGACGCTTCCTAGTGAGTACGAAAGATTTAGTATTTATTGCGATGCTTCCAAAGTAGGTGTTGGATGTGTGCTGATGCAGAAATGGAAGGTGGTAGCATATGCTTCCAGGCAATTGAAGACTTACGAGCACAACTACCCAACACACGACCTGGAGTTAGCCGCGGTAGTTTTTGCATTGAAAATTTGGAGGCATTATTTATATGGACGGTCGTGCGAGATATATTTAGACCACAAAAGTCTGAAGTATAATTTCACTCAGAAGGAATTGAATATGAGGCAGCGGCGGTGGTTAGAGTTTGTGAAGAACTATGACTTCGAAAATAAATATCACCCTGGAAAGGCGAATGTAGTGGTCGATGCTTTGAGCAGAGTGACGGCATCCACTTCCGCTGTGGCTTCAGGCATGCCATTAGCTTTGTATGCGAAGTTTCAGAAATTCAACTTAAAGGTAGTGTCGAACGTATCAGCCATGTTGTCGGCTATGTCTCTTTACAGCCCACTATTTTGGAAAATATTAAGCAGGTCCAGAAGGATCACGTTGAATGCGAAGAAATTAAATCCAGCATGGCTTCCAATGACAGGTCAAAGTTCAGTTACTCGGACGACTGAATTCTTAAGTTTCGAAATAGGTGGTTAGTTCCGAGTAATGAAAAATTACAAAGAGAAATACTGGCTGAAGCCCACTATTCGAGGTTTTCTGTGCATCCAGGGAGTACCAAGATTTACAGGGATCTTAAACAACATTACTGGTGGCCTAATATGAAGAGAATTGTAGAAAAGTACGTTGAGACGTGCTCGATTTGCCAGCAGATTAAAGCTGAGCATCAAAGGCCAGCAAGGAAATTACAGTCACTACCCATTCCTAAGTTAAAATGGGAGCAAATATCAACGGACTTTGTTGTCGTGTTGCCTCGAACAACACAGAGTTATGATGTTATATGGGTGATTGTGAATCGGTTAACCAAATCTGCCTATTTTCTGCCATTGAAGATGAGATATTCTATGGACCAATTTGTCAACTATATGTATAAGAGATCGTACGGTTGCACGGAGTTCCAACTTCGATTGTATCAGACAGAGACCTTGGATTTACATCGAAGTTTTGGAAGAGACTGCACAAAGCCATGGATACGCAGCTCAATTTTAGTACAGTATTTCATCTTCACACGGACGGTCAATCTGAGATGACCATTCAGACGCTGGAGGATATGTTTCGAGCTTGTGTACTGGAGTTCCAGGTTTCATGGAACTGATACCTACTATTGGTGAAGTTTTCTTATAATAACAGCTTTCAGGTTACGATAGTTATGGCTCCATATAAGGCTCTGTACGGGAGGAAGTGCAGATCTCTGTTATATTGGGACGAAGTCGGCGAAGCACGATTAATTGGTCCAGACATTCTGCAACAAACTGCAGAAAAGATTGCATTTATTAGACAACGGATTTTAACAGCTCAAAGCCGACATAAGAGTTATGCAGATCATCGGAGGAGAGAGCTAGAATTTGAGGTGAACGACGAAGTCTTCCTGAGGATCTCTGCATTCAAAGGAGTTGTGAGATTTGGAAAAAGAGGCAAGTTAAACCCTAGGTACATTGGGTCATTTCTTATTACGAAGAGAATAGGGAAGACAGCTTACCAGCTACAACTACCAGCCTCAATGGATGGGATTCACAATATATTCCACATGTCCATGTTGAGTAAGTGTATAAGAGATCTCTCTTAAGTCGTGGAGCAACAGAATATGGAGATTCAACCCACTTTGACGTATGAGCAGAAGCCAGTGGAGATTCTGGATTAAGAAGTAAAGATTATACGCAACAATAATATTCCACTGGTGATGGTGTTAAGGCACAACCATGACGTGGAAGAAGCAACCTTATAGCGGTAGCAGGACATGATGAGCCGATATCCAGAGTTGTTTAGATAACAAATTTTGAGGGCAAAATTTTTTTATGGAGGGTGGAATGTAACACTTAAAATTTTTCGTTAAAACTAATTTTATATTTAAGTAATTGTAATCGGCGAAGCTTTGGTCGGAATTGAAAGTGGAGAATTTCTGCCATTAAGTAAAAGATTGTTTCGAGGCTAATCAAGAAGAAAAAAAAATTTAGGAATCCAACCGAAGACTGACTGAATAGCAGATTTATTAAACGGTTAATAATTGAGCGCGAAATAGTAATTAGAATTAATTATATTAAATTATATAATTTAATTTATAAAGAAAAGAGGGAAGAGGCAGAGAACACCCCCTCTCTTTGTTCTTCTCCTTCTCCTATGCGAGGAAGATTTCCTCCTCTACAAGTTCTTCTTCTCCAGCGACAACGATCAACTGTTCCTTTGTTAACCTTCAGATTTTCGGTAAGTTTTAGTTATTTCTTAGTAGATAGTTAGTGTTTTATTTGTTTTAAGTGTTAAAAATAAAGCTAGTGAAAGTATTGGGTAGTTTTAGTGAAAACCTAGTAGGGAGCTATGGAAAATTGAAGTTAGAATTGATTTCTATCTGTATGTTGGTGTTTGAGCCGGAAGGGATTTTGTGGGAAAGATTGAGCGATTGGATAGCCAATTGTGGAACGGTTTACGTTCGGCCGCATTCAACCAAACTATAGGTGTTGGATTAGGAATTTTTTTAGATCATTAGAGATTAGACGTTCTCAGAAGTCCGTAGCATTTTGAATCGTCCAAATCGGACGAGTATTGGATAAGTTATGCGTTTTCGAATTTGGTCGAAAATTGTGTGGAATTTTGACTTAGATAGATTAAGTGTTAAAGCTTTGATTTCCCTTTAGGGTTTTATGTTTTGGAAGGAAAGTAGAATTGATGAATGTGTGGTTCTATAGGTTCTCCAATTTAGCGAACAGTCTACGAAATACGAGTTGCCAATGATGCCAGGTAAGTAATGTAGTAGACCAGTAGGTGTTTTGCCTTCGGGCCTACATCACAGTTCATTAGGATGCATGCATGTTTATTTTATGTTATGTTTTAGTTGATTATACATTCATGGTTTTAAAGTACGACAACGAATCGAAAATGAATTTCCATATTTTTAAGAAATGAAACAGTAGGATGAGATGAAATGAAAAGATACGTAAGAAGATAATAAAGGTGGGGTTGAGTAGTCTTGTCCTCAGAGGTGTACCGCGAGGTGTATCACTATTCATCCGCTTTACATGATGGTATTGTCCTGAGAAGTATACCGCGAGCTGTGTCACTTTACTAGACTAAGGTTGGCCTTATCCTTTGAGGGGGAACTCGATGTGTGTCACCTTGGTGTAGCACGTAAAGAAAAACAGTAGTACGAAGATAAAGAAGATGTAAGATAGAGATGAAAACGAAAGTAGAGACGAAACTATAGAAACTGTATCTGTTAGGATGTATTTATTTACAGTATTATGTTTTATACACCCCTTACTTAGCATTAGGCTAATAGATGAGTTCTGTGATGTAGGTGACGACGCTATATCTGGTGAGTACTCAGAGCAATCCCAAAACTAGGAGGCGGTTGGAGAAGTGCGCTCGTGGACGACCAGTTGGCTGTTAGGACGTTTTGACCATGGTGAGCGTAGGTACAGGTTTTGGAGTGAATCGAAATGGTTGAGTCATTTTAAGTTGTTTTGAGTCATTTTAATTTATAGACGGATTTCACACTTTAATAGTCATTTTTTTTATGTGAATAATGATTTTGAGTTGATGAAAAAATGCACGTTGGGTTATTTTTAGCTTTGAGTCGAAGTTCGATTCATTTTGTGAAGTTTTGAGGTTTTTAGGGAGAATTCTGATAAGGAAGTGTTGATCGATAGGTTTAGTGGTCGATCAAACCCAGCAAGTGTCGACCGCGATGGTCGACCTACAGAGACAAAACCATATCAGGTGTCGACCTATGTGTGGAAGTGTCGACCGGTTAGTATAAAGATGATAGAGGTGTTGGCCGCAAGATTCGACCGATGACAACAGAAAGTACGAAGATGCGACCTATGAGAACAGGTGTCGACCGCTCTCTACGATGAGCGTAGAAATGTCAACCACGAGGTTCGACCGGTGCGGGCAAAGAAGATTGGAGTGTCCACCTGTGTTCACAGGTGTCGAACAGTTAGCGTGATGAGCAGAGAGGTGTCGACCAGTTATCATGATGAGCAGAGAGGTGTCAACCGCTAGGGTCGACCTATGAAAATAAAGACAAATGAAGTGTCGACTGGTGCTTGCAGGGGGTCGACCGAAAATGGCTTTTAATGTTTTTAAAAAAAAAACTTGAAATTTTATTTAAATTAAAGTCTTCTGCTGCGACGTTTTCAAACGTTTTCAAAAAAGGTTGTTTCAACTCAAAAAATGAATTTTTTAAATTTTTAAATGAATTTTAGCCGAGTGTATATGTAAGAGCAGTAGCTAGCGTGCCGGGAACTGTGAGGGTTTTCAGGTCGCTACAGAGATGGTATCAAAGCAGTGAGTAGTAGTAGTTAGCGTGCCGGGAACCGTGAGGATTTTATGGTCGATACAAATTCGATAGGGTACTTCGTTGTAACTTCTCATTTTATTGATGACTATTGACAATTAAATAAAAGAATTTTAAGATTTCGTAATTGTGAATATCCTCGTAGTAGTATTACTATTTATAGATATATTGTAATGATATTGCAACAATATTCTATTCGAGATAAAATATTTAGCATAACAGTTGATAGTGTTAGTGCTAACGATGTTGCTATTTCTCATTTTAAAATTTATTTTTAATTAGATATTACTCACAATTTTTTTTTCCATATGAGATGTGTTTGTCATATTTTAAATTTAATTGTTAAATATGGTATTATATATATTTTCTCTCATACTGAATGAATTACATCCTCAATTTCTTATATAATTGTATGTAATTTAAGGCAGTAATAATATAGAGATTTCTGTAAAGCTGCTCAAATTAAACTACGAAAATTAAAAACTGATGTAAATAATAGGTGAAATTCTACTTATTTAATGTTAGAAAATACTAGACCATATTGGCAAGTTATTTGTGTTTTTATTAATGAAAAAATGTCAAGTATTAATCTTAATAAATCTAGTTGCGATTTAGTTAATATATTTCTTGATTTTTTAAAACCATTTTATGATGTTACGAATTAATGTTCGGGAATTTATTATCTCACTTCTCATCTTATTCTACCAATGTTTATAAATTTAACGGCTAATTTTGCACAATATCGACAAATATGAATTTAGAGATATACTCAATAAAATAGAAATAAAATTAAAAAAATATTGCCTTGACATTCCTTCTATTTTTTGTTATGCATTTATAATGGATACTAGATATAAATTAAGAAAAGTATATCTAATGCTAATTTATATTTTTCTTATGAATCTAAATATTGTAATTTTAGTCGTTTACATATTTCTTCACATGATAGATCAAGTAGCGTTGATAGAAATATTGTAGGTTCACAATTTGGTATTCATGGCATTTGTAGTCAATTAGATACGGATGTTTACTTTAGTTTTATAAGAAATGAACTAAATATTTATTTTGACACTCGATATCAATTTTATCGCGAAGAAAATTTTTAAATTTTAGATTGCTGGAAAATATTTTCCGCCACATATTATATTCTTTCAACAATAGCACGTAATCTACTAACACCTCCAGTCTCTACTGTAGTATCGGAGTCTGCTTTTAGTGCAGGTGGGCATGTGTACGATGAACGCCGAGTACGACTTGCACCTGATCTTGTGGCAGCAATTATTTGCATGAAAGACTGAAACGACACCATTACGAGAAACCGACAATGTAAAGACGAAATAGTTGAAGAATTTAAAATTTTGGACGTCGAAAAATGAAAATTAACATTGTAATTTAAATTTTGAAGTATTTTTCATCTTGTAATTTTTATATTTTGCATATGATTGACAATTAGATGGGTGTCAACGTAATTGAGATATGTCTAATTTGTAGTGATGCAAATATAAAATTTATAATAAATGATATATTTTTTATATATTTATTTAGGAAAAGTTAAGTGGTATTTTCTTTTCACAATCACATCTATCTTATTATTAATTTTGCAATTATCAATTGTATTTCTTAGTGACGGAGTTAAATTTTAAATCGCTAGTCGATAATTCGCCCCCAATTGCCGATTGATCGGTTGTTGTGTAACTGACAGCCAATCAATTTTGCCCGTGGTGCAACTGATCGGCTGTCACTCTATAAAATTTTACAGTGACAGGCTAGCAATTGCCCAGGGTCGATTGATCGGCTTCAATCGGCTTGCGTGTAAAATTTTACAGAATGACAACCGATCAATCACCGCAAGTGGGGCGATTGATCGGCTGTCTCTCTGTGAAATTTTTACAAGAACAGAGATTGGCAAAGACTGCAAAGTTGTTTGGAGTTGGGAGTTGGGAGTGGGACTTGGGCGAGTAGTGAGGCGATTGATCGGCTGTAGTTCTGGTTGATCACTCGCCCCACCGTGCCACATTTGCGAAACGGTGTCCCTCTGTAAAATTTTGCAGAGGGACAGTTGATCAGTCGCCCCCCATGGGGCGATTGATCGGCTGTCCGCTGTTAGAAAATAAACCTAGGTCAAAATGTCAAATTCAAAACTTCAACCCAACTCATTACTCCCGCAGCTCCCAGCCTCCCCAAAAACCGCCAATCTCTGGCAATTCGTAGCGCTCTGAGTCCACAATCACAATTTTGAACTCAGCTCAGTAAATTTCAGCAAGTTATATTTCTCCCGCTTTAATTGAATTTTTTTTTACTCTATTGTCGAATTAGGTTTGGGCTAATGAAGGTTGGTTTGGGTTATTGACGTTGGTTTGGGATACAGTGCGCGCCGAGCAAGTGTCGGCACTCTGCGCGCACGACTTATCGGTAGAGCCTATCGATCGAGGCACGATCGATCGGTTGATGATTGTGTAACACCCCCGGAAACCTACCTATTTCCGGTACGTTCACTCGCTCTGATACCAACTCTGTAACGCTCCAGAAACCTACCCGTTTCCAATTCGCTACTGCTCTAATACCAACTCTTGTAACTCGTATCGCAAAAATTTCGTAAAATTTTAAAACTTTTATTCCTCAACCTAAAACGACATTTTTGAAAACATTTTAATCGGCATTGCAGCGGAAAACTCATTTTAAATTCGGTTTAAATAGACTTCACCATTTTAAAACACAGAAATACAAAGACCGGTTGACACTTGTAAACACCGGCGACAACTGGGTCGTCTCGGGTTTCTATCGGTCGACACTGGCGAACGTTGGTCGACACCGCGTTCCCCTCGGTTCCTCACGTCGGTCTACACCATAACTCACTGGTCGACACGTCTATGCTCAGCTAAGAGAGCGGTCGACACTTGATTTTGTAGATCGACACTTTGACCTTCTCTGCCCACGCAGGTCGACCCCCGCGGTCGACACTTTCACTGTATTTGCACTAACCGGTCGACACCCATGGTCGCCGATCGACACCTCGTTACTCTCTGCCCGCGTCGGTCAAACCTCGCAGTCGACACTTACCCTCCCATTTACACTGATCGGTCGATACCTATGGATTTCGGTCGACACTTCAAACCAATATCAATAAAAATCAACACCAGTTCATTTAAAAATGCACGGCAAACATTCCTCCATCAAATTCACGAAGTAAAATCTATATTTTGAAAACATAACTTCTCCAAGTAAATTTCAAAACAACATAATTCTTCTTCAAATGACGACTATACCCGCGACACTCTACCTATAACTTCAAAATCTATACATCGTTATTCAACTCAAAACACTTACAAAAATCCCACATCTAACTTGCCATGGTTGTGCCGCCTCAACAACTGCCTGCACCGACATGCATCGTATGCCTCCAACCCCATCCTAGGCACGTTGATCACCTAGCAACTCACCAGATAACTCGTCATCACCTATACCACAGAACACAAAACGTAAGCCTAATGTTTAGCAAGTATGGAATATGAATTAAAACCAATGCACAACTCAACCCCTAATACATGCAGTTTTTACACTTTTGTTTCGTTTTCATTTCGTTGCTTTCATCTTTCACTTTCACGTGTGATTCAAGTAGGCGCACATCCTACTCCACTCAGTACAGCCACACCATGACCCACGGAGCGAGATTGAAGGCTCACATCGTGATCTCACACAGAACGGCCAACCCAAATCTCCTCCCAACATCAATCGTTGAACCCTTTAGTGCTCTCTCACTAGCACGTTAATGACGAGGCGTTTGCAAACCATGTCATCTTACGTACATTCATCTATGGGAACCCTCTAGTGCTTTCTCACTAGCATGTTAATGACGAGTTGTTCACCCATGCATGGCAAATCTTTTACTATCTGATTACATTTAATCTGCACAGTTCAAAACATACTCAAAACTCGTATTTCGTAGTTCAAAATCATGATGCATGACAACACAATATGCACGACCCACTAACCAAACAACCAAACAAGAATCAAATCAAACAAACAATCAACCAAACAAACAATCCTACCACTCCATGGTGTAGGCCCGAAGGCGATTCACAAATGATCCATCACTTACCTAGCATCCTTGAAATCTTCTCGTGCTTCGTAACTTCGTGCTCTAACTAGAATACCTATAAAATTATACATCCATCAATTCTCACTCAATCAATTCCTAACTCCCTATCTTGAAAGTCCTAACTCATACCAAAACCGAAACTCTCCACTAAACCCGAAATTCTGCACAATTTTCGTCCAACTCTAGAAATTCACAAATTCTCCAATACTCATTCGAATTGGAAGATACAAAGTACTACGGGTTCCTGAGAACGTCTAGTTTCCTATGGTCTCATCCATTTTCCATTCGGATGTCCACAACTTGACCAAATGTAGCCGGATAGACACCATTCTAAAATTCACATACTCGGCTAATCAACCACCCAATATTTCCCACCAATCATCGTAATCTACTCTTATTTCTATCCTAAACACCAATATGCAGATGAAATTCAACTCTACACTCAACTTCTCGCATTACCCTCCTAGGTTTTCACCGAATCAACCTATACTCTTGTCAAACCCGTTTTTGTCACTAATAACACTAAGACATCAACTAGCTATACAAAATTATCTAGAACTTACCGTGATTTAGAAGAAGGAGTAATCGATCATCGATCGTTCGCGGGAGAAGAGAAACGAGGGAGGGGTTTGCTGGGAAGAAGAAAACCGATTTACTTATTATTTTATATATTTTTTTATATCATTATATTTTTCCTAATTACCAAACTGCTCTCCACCTTTAACTATTTCATAATTCTGTGATTCCGTCCGATTCCAGTTGAATTCTCAAATTTCTCCCTCCACCATTAGCCTTAAAATAATCTTTCACTTAAGGCAGAAATTCTCTGTTATTAATTCGGACCAAAACCACACTGATTATAATTACAAAAGTCCGAAATAAACTCCAATGAAAAATTTCTGGGTGTTACAGACTGGCACCGAGAGGATGTCGATCGATCACGCCTTTAGCATGATCATTCGGCTCCCGCCGACGTGCCACATGTTAATGATTTTTTTCTGTGTTCAAATTAGGGGTCCACGCATTCTTTGATTTTTATTGCTGAATTCTAAACTTGAAGTTGGTTTGAATTATGTGATTTTTATTGCTAAATTCTAACTTGAAATTGGTTTTGGTATGAATTGTGTTTTGAGGTTGGTTTGAATTTTGTGTATTACAGCTACTGAAACGATTTTTTTTTTGCTTTATGTTGTGGAATGACTGCATTATTTGATTTTTATTTGAAGTTGGTTTAAGATACAAAAATAAATAATAACGTTACTTACCACTTACAAGTTGAAAACATGCCACCAAAACGTTTGAAAGTTTTTTCAAGCTCAGCTAAAGCAAGCTAAATCGATCATTCATTCGTCAACTCTGTGGCAAGGAAACACTTTATGGATTTCATGCTAAGAATAAACTTATTATATGTAAAATCGAACTTCAACCCTCAAAGTCAGATGGAGATATTTTAGATATGGTTAGGCAAAACAGTGGGAGAATCTTGCTATATTAGGTGGTGATGCAAACATGAATATTGTTCGGGAATTGTACTCAAATTTAACGGCATCAAATTTAGATAATACCGTTCAAGTTCGCATCAAGATCATGCAGTTTTCAGCCGAGATCATTAATGCTAAGCTTGGTTTGGACAACTTAAATAAAAATGATTATCACACCATAATAAACGAAGGCCAGATTATGGGATGATCATACAAAATATGGGCCACCGAGCTTCGCAGTGGGTTTACTTAGTCGTTAACACAGCTCAACCATTACATTTGATAGTAAGTTGTCTCAATTGCTACACTCAATCTTGGTGCAAGTTCATCAGAGGAAACTTGATGCAGACATTTCAAAATTCTGAGCTCACCAAAGAGCGGACGGTGCTGCTATATTGCATTCTCACTGGTCGATCTATAAATGTCGAGCGAATTATCCACAATAATATCAGTGCATATCGTAAGAGTTCCACCACTGCTGGCCATATCCACCCAATCCTCATCACGCACCTATGCGCTGCAGAGAATGTTCATATGAGCTCAACTGACGAGTTTTGGATCCAGCAAAAGGTTTATGGCTTCTCAAATATTTCAATAATACCTAAGTGGCCGTATGGCACCGTTAGAAACAATGGATTGGGATTTATTGAGCATGATGCTAATGTTGAGATTCCTCCTCAACTAATGTCGTTGCCTCATATCTGGCACATCATAGATAGTATTATAACGAGTGCACAAAGTAACATAGCACAGGCAAAAAGAGATTATGCCGAGGCTCGCCGAAAACAGCGATATGAAAACCAATCAACTATGACACCCGATCAAGGCGTCTCTTCCTCATCTGTCGTGCCACCTCGCTCTTACTCAACTAACGATGTGGGGCAGATGTTGAAAAATCTCACCATCCAACAAGAACAAATGTTTGTCAATCTCACTCTCAACAAACCAGCTTTGAACACGATGTAAGACAAAGGCTGAAAAATATATTTAATCAGCAAACACAATTATCTCGAGAACAGACTCACATCGAAAATTAGTTGAGGAATATGCAAAATCATTCACTAGAGCAGACAATTTTCTTTGCACGATATGTGAGAGCATTAGATGCTCATTATGACCATTTGGGTCCAGTATTACCCATCTTCCCATAGCACCTATTGAGGCCATTCGACCCTCCACAAGAAGGTGAGAACAACGATCTGCCTGACACTTCATGAGTTATGTTATTTTTCACCTACTTTTTAGTTTATTTTATGCATTTTTAGACAATGTAAATTTGGAAGTGATTTTACCTTACCTTGTGACTTATTATATTTTATGCTATATTTTGGATATGCAATCTAATTATTTAACTTTTGAATAAATTCATGTTTTAGCTCCTACAAAAATTCTTTAATTTATGTGAATGTATCTTAATGAAATATATAATATATTTATATAAAATAATTTTATTTATATAATATCGGCTCGTTAAACTCAGCTCGTTAGGCTCCTTGAGTTGGCTCGACTCGGCTCGTTAGGGCATTTGTGAGCTGGTTCGGGTTGAAAATTTTTTGAGATCAGCTCGTTAGACTCGACATGCTCGTTAGGCTTGGCTCGTTAGGCTCGCCAAGCTCGGTGACCTGAAACTTTGCAGGCTCGACTAGGCTCAGCTCGACCAACTCATTTAACATATCTAGTTAATGACCTAATATTTTAAGAATTTTTTTGTTAGTTAACCTAAAATCAATACAAAAACAACCTACCCCGTTAGGCAGGAACCAATACAAAGACAAAATTAAATAAAACTTATTCAAAGGGAAACAAAAACTAGTTTTGATTATTGATAGAAGAACTCTATTATTGATTGAAATTGTGGAGGAAACAAAACCTAGTTTTGACTGAAGTGAAGTCAAGAACAGTCGATGCCCTAGGGTCAATTTTAAAAACTTGTGATTTGAAATTTTTGAGTGCCAAAGATAGAGCTATGGCTATGCAAATATCTGAGTTATAGGACTTCTGAATAATTGATTGTCCAATTAGAGCGAGGAGCGTCCAAGACAATGCTGATTTATCATCTAAATGTCTGCAACCAAACTCTTAAAATGAATAGAGAGCGGCGTAGGGATTGCCAAAGAAGATAATCATGTAGGGAGGAGCTTGCACTGTTTTGGTTGCAAGGGAGGAGATCACACTAGAGGAAATTAGAAGTTCGATTATGGATTCATAAAATAGGATAAAATAGTGGTCTGTCATGACTTGAGGAGTGGCCGATGCAGAAACGCTAAGTCGAGCAACCCGATTTCCCATAGGAAAACTTGATTACAAAGTCAACGCTAGAGTTTTGTAGCAGAAGCCTTAAGTTTACATACAAATCAAGCCTACAATATGAAAATTTCAAGCAAATAACATAAGAACATTAAAACCTAACAATTATTCAACTGTGCAAGGAATTAAAAAGGAAGTTCACATCTACCGATTAAAGTTACAAACCAAAATAAAAATAGAGTTCACGATTAAATTCTTACCAAGGAAAAATACAATTCATAATCTAAAGGAACAAAAATAGCAGTGTCTTCCTCCTGCACTTAATACATAATTGAGTTCTACCTAGTCTTCTCCTTACCTTAATTTGGAAGAGGTGTTGGAGCGAGTGAATAATTCATTAAAAAAATTATACCTAATGAGTTGACTTTTTAGTGTGCTTGTTTAACAACTCTATCTTTATCGGTCATATCAAATCTTATTATTTAAAACTCTTGACAATTCTACTATTATTATCTTTTCACTGCAATTCAAATCTCTATTTAAAAGTAGAATATCACATTTCATATTTATCATCACCCAAAATTATATTTTTTAACAAAATATCTTACTGAAAATCTAATGCTTCAAGATAAAATATAAACACTCAAAAATTTAAACCTAAATCATAGATATAATAATATTTCAAAAGATACAAACAATTCAGATATTTCCGCAATAACAAATTAATCCCAAAATATTTAATAAAATCTAATTGCCTAAAACCAATAGCAGACCTCACAAAATTTAAAAAACAATCTTGAAAGTTGAGATATTCTAAGATGCTCTAAATCATCAAATTAAATCTACCACAAATCTCCCTGTGGGAGCTTTCTGCAATCTGTGGGCAAATAGAAAACCTTTAACTAAGATTTATTTGGTAATTTGACTTGATTCCAATACAAGATTGCAAGAAAACACTCAGAACGTTTGGACCGTTGGAAGGAAAAATGGTGATGCAAATCTGAGGTGGCAGACTGCGTGGGGCTACGTGACAGAAATTAACTGGTGGCGTACAGAGGATGGCATCAAAAATGGGCTGAACAAAGACCGGCCAAAGGGAGGTAAATAGTTCGGTAGCTTCTGATTGAAGGATCACGCGTGACATGTAGTTGCGACAGATTGTTGCAATTTCAACGACAACCTGCTTCTCATTGTGGAGACGAAGAAGAGACAACAAGAGGAAACACAAAACTCCCGAAACCAAAACTCTAGTACCACCAGTTGAAAATCGAACACCGTCCAAAAAGAAACTACAAAATTTAGACATCAAAATTACGTTAAAAAATCGTAATAGAAAAAGAAAACTATCAGTAGATGAGAAATATACTAACTCTGAAAAATTATACACTAACTTTGCGACTAGTGCATATATTTTTTAACAATAACCAGAGTTTACATAAATTGAGATTTATAACCCCCACTTAATCGGTATGGCCTAAATAAAATTCGAGTATCATCACACTCTGATAGAGACGATAGGGGTGTACGTGGTCCGGTTCAATATAGTTTTGAAAAAAATTAAAACTATACCAATAATATTCAATTTTTAATTTTCAAAACTGGCACTAACAAAATTTTTTTAAGTACCGAACTACAACCGGGCTAGAATTTTGGTTTCGATCTTGTTCCGGTTCTGCTTTTTTCATTAAAAAATATTTTTTTAAATTCCAAAATTTAAAAAATTACTTATTATATTTTGTCTTTCTTTTGTCTCTTTTATTAACTTTTGTCTTTTTAAATGAGTGTTATTACTATAGCGTATTAAGGTCTCCCAAAAATACCGTAAAAAATAAAGAAAGTAATATATTTCATTAAAGTCCGATGCCAAAATACGTTATACATGTTGGGAACTTTTACAAATTCTATTATTGCATTAGCAGTTTCTTCTTTTGTTTCATTCAAAGTATATACATCTTGACTAGAGAAGATTTCTAAATACTTCGTCAATAACTTAAATTAATCGTTTCCTGAGCTGAAATAACAAATGACGAACACAAACTTAAACAAAATAATCAATCCACATAAAATATGATCAGGAAAAAATAAACCAAATTCAAGTTTCTACTATCTTATATTTTCTCTTAAAACATTTGAAATGGTAAGAAAGAGTTCTCTCTGCTTCTCTACATCTATATTCCACTCTCTCAAAAAACTATCTATCTTTTTGAACGAAGGAATTACAAGCTCAGTAACCTTCCCATTTAAAGCTAAATTCAGAGCATTCATGTAAACATGGAAACGAATGTATGGACAGTAGATTGTATAGATTGAACAGCTAGTAAAGACAAGCAAAATTATGGAGTTTCAAAACGTTGTATGTAAACTCCTACCTCAACAATCAAGTTTACTACATCTTTATGCAAAAATGCAGGTTTATCATTTGGCTGTTTTGAAACTTTTGCAGCAATAAGCATTGCCAACTCAAGTGTTTCATCTGGACTTCCAGTCTTGGTAACCAAGGAGACTAAATTCTCCTTTTCCCAAAAACATAAAATTGACATAATCAAATATTCTCGGTTACGTTCCGAATAGTCTTCCAAAAACAGAAGCACAATGAACGTAAAATAGAAAGAGCAAAACCAAACTTTTGTTTTGAATTATGATGATACTCGATTGAAACAGAATTGAACAGGGAAGATCAAACACCAAGGAACAGCGAATAGCGAACTCGTCTGGGTGGAAGAACTACGAAAATTATAGAATTAGATTAAGTGAATCAGTGATAAACAAATCCTAATCAAAGACAAAAAAGCTTACTTTCGTTAAATGAGTGGTCGAGCGGCGAGTTTTCGGCGAGGGCGAGGGTGAGCGACGACGAGCTTTTGGCGAGGGCGAGGGTGAGGGACGAAGACATTTTGGCGATTTGAAAAGATGAGAAGAGAAGAGAAACACCTTTGCAGTGAGTATGAATTGAAACTCCGAGCAGTCTCGAGTCGATGTGTTAGCCTGTCTGTTAGGGCACTTAGCAATGTGGTCTGGGTTGGTTCTAAATAAACTGATTCATTAGAACTGAAAATTAGACTGAAAATTTCAATTCTAGTCATACAGAATCAAAATTTCCTTTTTTTTTATATCAGAACCATGGGTTCTGAGCCGGTTCTTCAATTCTCCATTTTTGTGTTCACTCCTCGACGATAGGGTTTAAAACGCTAATGGGTGATATGCTGAAATTCCATTTGTAGAAAAAAGAATTAAGCTCCAAGTGGCACTTGACCCTGGCGATGAGCTATGAATTGCACTTTTATTTATTTTTTCTTAAATATAAAATCATATTTATTGTCAAAAAATATGATGATCTAATTCAATAATTGTGACTATTTAATACAGTAGGCGTGTACAATTAATTAATTGTAAGGTGGGTGTAATAAATTTGTGTTAGTCAACGTTGATGTCGTATTCAAACATTAAAAGCAAATAATAATAATTTTCAGTATAAAAAAAATTGGATATTATTTTATAAAATTATAACATACCGTCTGTGTGATATATTAATTTACCCAAGTTTTTTACAGGAACCAGTAATGCAGTAAAATTTCAAAGTCACATATTAGTTCCCTAGAAATGAATCAGTATCGTATATTATGATTTTGGACAGCAATTTGATTCCAAGTGTTGGTCTGATTGTGCCCACTCCTGGTCGAAAGAGAATAAGTCTTTGAAACTTGTCTACTTAACTCGTGATGTTCTTCCTTCTTAATTGACATTTATGTATACAAAAACTTGTAATAAGTCTTTTAATTAAGAAACCATTACATTTAGTATATACACGGGATGAACACATACTCATACTCAAAATGCGAAAATGGAGTTCGACTCCGGAATCTATGGCGGATTCATACCAAATTTACAATACCCACATTCAAGAGAGAAATTGTTTGCGCTTTTTCTGTCTTACTAAGTGGCGTAGGGTAGGTTCTGAGGTAGCCTGAACCGGACCTGAGAAGCTGCCGATCGGACGGCGACCCCGTGCCAACAGATTCCACCCTTACACATCTCCTGATGATCACCGGTGTGATCACGAGAAACTGCTTTCCTGGCCTTCCTGGATATTTCCCACGTTAGCGTCCCTATCAAGATCAAAATCACCATGGCCGTTGATAAAATCAGCACGAACCCACCACCAAAGCTCCGGCCAGAAACCATCCCGATGGCTTTGATTCCAGCTATCATCACCAAGTAGATCGTCGTCAAGTTTCCAACCACCGCATCAGAAACCGCCATTTCTTCCCCGTCAAGCAAGCTCTTCGATGGCGTCGTCTTACACTGTTTGAGGAAAATTAAAAAGAAGCAGTTTTATTGACGATTAGCAGTTTTGCTTGACTGAGCATCTGATTCTTCAGCATCTTAATCACATACCGTGCTTATCCTCTTCGATTTTATGAACCGAAAACCTGAAGCAATCAAGTACTCGAATCCGTACACCGCCGACTTTCAATAAACCACTGAGAAAGCACCACGTAACGTCTCACAGTTCGATCTCACGCCCAATTTTATCTCGGAACGATGTCGTTTAGATTTAGAAAAATCACCTCAGTATGATTATATGATGCCTTCGTTTCTCGACTAAGATCACATTAACCGTGTGGGGGTCCGCCTGATTAGCGTGATGATCTGAGTCATTCATCTTTCTGGTGGGCCCCGTGTGAGGCTGTGGGACCCAGTGGAAACAGTATCTCGTATATTCTTTTAATTTTCTTAGAAGTTCCTTTCGCTCGAAGTTAGCTAAAATAATGAAAGACCAAATGTTGTGGCATTTAATGGATGCAATCTTCCTTAATTTAATGTCCAAGTGCTTGAAAAGATATCAAGAACCAATATAATTAAGGTTAGCTGTATTTTTATGACAATTAATAATTATTTGGTAATTTAATTTATGGGTTTTAATTATTTAATAAATTATTAAATTACTGAATAAAAATCAATTTAAATATCAAAGTATGAGGTTTTTTTTAAAATACTTCATAAACTAAAATCTCTAACAACTAAAACTTTAAAATATGTGAAATGTAAAACAAATCAAACTTTCTAGGGTGATTGATCATCCCCCGATTACACCCCGTTCATTATTTACACAGAGAACGGGGGGCCGATCTCAAATGAACGGCTTCTCTTCAGTGCTTACATGGCATTAAACACGTTGGGTCGGGGGTCAATGGTGGGGGGTGGACACCACGTGAATATTGAAAGGGGGGTCTCCACCCCTGAACGATCCTTTTTTCTAAAAGAGCTAATTAGAATGGGGGGCAGTTCTGGAGCAATGAACCCCCCCTTCTCAATTATTGTCTTTGATAAATATATTAGCTATATCGCAACTAAATTTATCAAGATTAATATTTGGTATTTTCTCATTAATAAAAACACAAATAACTTGTTAATACTAGCATTTTTCAACATTAAATAAGTAGAATTTCATCTATTATCTACATCGATTTTTAATTTTAATGGTTTAAGTTGAATAGTTTTACAAAAATCTTTATATTCTTGTTGCATCGAATTACATCCAATTATCTAAGAAATTACAGATCTAATTAATTCAATATGAGGCAAAATATATGTCATACCATCTTTAACAATTAAATTTAAAATATGACAAACACATCTCATATAGAAAAAAGAATCGTAAATAATATTTAATTGAAAATAATTTTTAAAATGAGAAATAACAACATCGTTAGCACTACCATTATCAAGTGTTATGCTAAATATTATATCTCAAATAGATTATTCTTGCAATATCATTACAATATATCTATAAATAGTAATACTAGTGTGAGAATATTCACAATTACGAAATCTTAAAATTCTTTTATTTAATTGTCAAGAGTCATCAATAAAATGAAAAGTTACAACGATATAGCTTATAGAATTACGTGTATTCTATAAACCAAAAGTGATATAAATAGACATTGAAGGAGCGCTTGAAAAAAATGAAATTGGTTCCATTTTCATATTATTAAACATTTTAATAATATCATTTCTAGTTGTACTTCTAGAAACACGTTTAAATTTAGGAGTAGCATATTCTTTCATAAATTTTTCAAATTCATCACTATCGGTGAATGCTAAAGGCAACTCATATTGTGCTACAAGTTTTGATATTCTTTCTCCTCATTTTATTTTGCGAATACAAAAAAGTGTCACTACCACTAGCATTCAATAATCTTTGTGTAGGGTCTCCAAATTGCTCGTTTAAGTGACATTTTTTTATAATGCTTATCGAGTATGCTAGTTTAACTACCGGAAATATATGCATAATTTGTAATACAATAGTTACATTGAACTCTAAATTCTACTTTTTCACTAATTTTAATTTCTTTCATTATAAAATATTTTCATACTTCAGACGTCTTGTTTCTTTTTTGTTTGAGGTGATGAAGTAGATGCTTGTGCAGATGATTGTCCTATTGAAAATGTAGGATTTATTTCCCTAATTTTTTCAATATCATAATCAATAATATGATTACGTAGATGCATAACTATTAAAAATAAATTTTTGAAGTAAATTTTAAATAAGAAAACCATACCAAAATTCTAATTGATCAACACTAGTTTATTGGTGGTGTGAGTTTGTGATCACCTCCACGTATACGAAACCTATAAAAAAATCACACAAAAAATGTTTAATTATAAAACTAATATTATCGACAATTTATAAATTCATTAAATAAATAAACTGCAATACATACTTTGTTGAATGAATGAAAATATGTGAAAATTAGAAAGAAAAACAAAAAATATCAATTGAACAATGAGCACTAAAATTTGCACGCTGAAGTAATAGAGAAAGTTGATGAAAAAATGAATGAGAAATGAGACGTATTTATAGAGGAGATGGAAAGGGAAAGGGGAAGGAAGAAGGGGGCGCTGCAGCAACGGTCATTAGACCGTTGTTGCTCTTTACTGTAAAGGCTTAAGGTTGAGTTAGGTCTTGAGGGAAAGGGCTGAGTGAGGGGACTGGAGAGAGATACAAAATCCCAAAGGGGAGGTGGGACATGGGACTGGGAGCATTTGAGCAACGGTCATTAGACCATTGCTAAATGCTAGTGACTGGTCACTAGAGACACAGAGGGGGGGGGCCTATAGCAGCCTCCTTCTTCCATCCCCTTCCCATTTCCTCTTTCCCTTCTCCTTCTGATGACAAATGTAGGAGCAATGATTTGAGAGAGAGCCAAAAAAAGGATAGGAGAGAGCAAAATCGAGGGAGGGCCCTCTTCTTCCACCTTTCTCTGATTTCTCACTCTATTGAAGCTCAAACCATAAAAAAAAAAAAAAGGAGGGTCATCTTCTTCCACCTCTCTGTGATTTGAAGCCCACTTAGTTACTCACAAGCAATAGTATGTTTTTTTTTTTTTTACTGATCTCTCTCTCCCTCACCTTCTGCTGTTAGGCTCTTAATCAATCACTGATCATGTTATGAAATTGTCTCAGAATATGTGTTCTGAAAAAGTTAATGTAGAGTTAATGTAACACCCCAGGAACCCACACGTTTCTGGTGCGCTCTCTACGTCAACTCACTATAACATATGGAGACTCGACGCAAACTCACTCAATTTAATACCACTTTTATTTTCAAATCATATTCAAAAGAACATTTATAAATATAAAAATTTTTCGACTCGATTCGAAAACAACTCGTACCCCGAAGAGGGAATACGAAATCCTCAATATAAAATACGCAGCAGAAAAGATAATTTAAAGTAGTTTTTTTTTATTTAAGACAATGAAACTTGAAATCCTAACAAGGAGTCCAACACACGTCTCGCGCTACCTGACTCAGTGTCTCGCGCCCATGATCCCACGGCGCACACCGCGCGAGCACATACTCGACCTGGCGCCGCTAGCCCACTCGGCCTGCGAGCCACGCACCCCGCGCGCCCACGTCCCCACTTCGGTGCCCCTCGCCCCCTCTCGGCGCCGCGCGCGCCAACTCAACACAGCCGCGTCACGTGCACGCCCAGCGCCACGTGTCCCACGCACTCTACCTCCGTGCAGCACGTCCGCACGGACGCCCTCACCCAACGCCGCATGACCCGTGCGCACTCCCAGGGCCGCGTGCCCCGTGCGCCTGCTGTCACGCCACGCTCCCGTCCACACTTCCACTACTCTAGTATCTCACCGTACACACCCCGACCTTTTCCATACCCTCTTGACTCCCGATCTTTCTCTCGAAAATTCGGCAGAGTAACGTCTAAAAATCAGCTATCCCAAAAATCTGAACCTACACACAGTTCATCAAACTTTCCAGAATACCTATCAAGAGATTTCCACCAAATCAGAGTTTTAAAAAGAAATAAAACTACAACAATCTATCAACTATCAAATGAAGAAAATTCACAGTATAGAGCATTACCAAGCTCCTATATGTAAAGAGTACGCGTGCGTCACTAAAAGTCACAAACACTCTATGAAACCCTATACAATTAACGTCTATACAAACTCGTCCGATCAACTATATATCCTGACACAACAAAAGGAAATACCCCAACAGTCTAGCTACCACCTACCATCTCAACGGGTCGGGTCTCCCTAACAAATCCGCCATCCAGTGCCTCGGTTGCGCGCACCACCAACCATCCTACACATCAGGACTAGGTTCTCAGGGCTCATGAGTGACAATATCTGTACCTACACCATAGAACACACAACATAAGCCTAACGTTCAGTAAGTAATAAGATATGAAAGTAAAAGCCGACAATGCAATCATATCACATGCAGTCTCTACACTCACATTCATGTTGTCACATCTATGACACATAGTACAGCTGCACCAGGGCGAGAATGAACCTAGCGTCACCCTACACCTTGACACGTCGCCACCGTCCCGGACTCCCCAACAACGAGGCCCACAAGCTAGACACACGCATCACCACACAACAACCACATCAGGGTGAGGGTGTACCTCGCGCCACACTACACCCTCACACGTCGCCCCCGTCCCAGCCTCCCCAGCAACGGGACCACAGTTGTCACACACACATATTTTGCGACAGCCCAGCCAGCCCACTCCTCGAGCAAAATCCGCGACTGGTGTTGCACCGGCCCACACACTAAAAGGATCCGCAGTACCACTGTCCATCATCCTCACCACCGACACATACACGCCGTGTGACGGCCCAGCCGGCCCACTCTTCAAGCAGAATCTGCAGTTGGTTACGCACCAGCCCACACACTAGCAGGATCCACGGTACCACCGCCACACGTCTTACCACTTATTCAAAATATGTTCAAAACCATTTTCGTTCCATTTTTAAAAACATGATGCATGTCAAATAATACACACACACACACACCACAATCAATAACATAAATTCTAAAGTTCTACGACGTAGGCCCACCTGGGCAAAACACATGCATGCACTACTTACCTGGCGTCCTAAGCTCACTCGACGCACAGTTTCGCCAAAAAAAAACCTCAACCTAAAACATAAACAATTACTCATCAATCTTCGCATCAAAATTCACTAAATATGCTAAAAATCACATTCCTTAACTAAACCCATGAAATCCCAACTAAAACAAGTCAATAATTCGGTTCGGCCGAAAACCAGACTAAACTTTGGATGCGCATAACTTTTGCGTCCGTTATCGGAATCGAGCGATTCAAAAGGCTAACATTCCCTTAGGAACCTAATTTAACATACTAAGACGGATTTTAAAACTGTAAACCGCAGCTAAGTGAAAAACACTAAAACCGAACCTACCCTTCACCCAAATTTCACATTTTCGTTTCTTTCAATCAAATGTCACTCAAAACTCGTCTTACGCACTAAAATCAACAATGCTAACATCACGCGTCACAATTCTACTAAAAATGCTCAATAACTTGACTCGGTTCAAAATTCGACATAAACTTCCGACGCACATAACGTTTGCATTGGTTATCGGAATCAAACAATTCCAGAGGCTAAATGTTCCTCCAACAACCTAGTTTAACCCACTAAAACAGAATTTAAAATGGATGACTGAAACTAGGCCGAAACCCCCAAGAACAAAACCTATTTTTCACACCAAAATGCTCAGAATTTCAACTTTAATCCAATCTCACCAATTTCGTCATCCAATCAATTACATTTCACTCATTCAAGCATAATCTAACCAAAAATCAGAAATTCGAGCATTAACCTGAATTTAGGCTCAACCTCTCCCTCGATTTTTCTCCCTCCCACCGGACACTCATTGTCCATCCACTAAACACACACATTCACATTCCTAATTCACTCAAATATTTCGGCCAAATTCACAGAAAACGAAAGGAAGCCGAGCAATAATCTCGTCCAAAACAGGACAGGACAGCAGAGGGAGAGAGACTTACCGAGTGGTGTCGTTATCCACTTGGGTGGGAGAAAGGGAAAAAGAATGCAAGAAGAGCGCTCGGTTGCCGGCAACAGAACGGAATGGGGACTCTCCCTCGCGGTCGTCGGCAAAAAGTGCTCGGGCTCTCTCTTCGGGAGTTCGAGCTGCTGAAACCGAACGACTTCCGTTCATCAGAGAAGCAACACTTTCCTGCTATTTTCCTCTCACACTCACGCTCGTCGGCCACCGATCGAAGACCAACTCTCAGCTCTCGATCGCCCTTCGCTCTCGGATGCTCGACGAAGAACAGAACACTAAACGGCTTCCTCGCAAAGCCGTTCAGTTGTTTTATTTATTTATTTTTTCTTTAATTTTAATTAAATCAAATTACTAAATCGCCCTTACGCACTATAACCATCCGAAACTCCATTAAATTTGTGTCCTCCCGACTTTAAACTTGAAATTTCTTCTACGAATTAAATTTCAAGTTTCAAAAATAAATTTCCCGCTAAAGACTTTTTCTGAAAATTCTAACCGAGACTTAATTTAAATTTCGAAAATTAGATTTAAGATTTAAAATTTCTCGGATTATTACAATTAAAGTTTCACTTAATTTTATGTGAATTTAGATTTGCATTTGCTGGTTTCAGAGATGGAGATCTGTTGAAAAAGATGAATGTCAGGGCCCAGTCCCGCCCCGAACTGGATCCTGACGCTTTAGGATTCCCAAGGTGGGAAATTCAAACTGACCACGACCTGGTCAACTAATAGATGTCCCCTAAGTGGGAACCTTCACGCACAATACTACCTGGCATCCCGAATTTGGATATCATTATCAATTCAACCCAACCAAAATATATATTTCATAAATTGAAATATCCACATCATCCAAGTATTCTTTACATCAACATCAAACTCATCATCCTTTACATCAGAATACTCGAACGGAAGCGTAAATAAAATAATTACATAAATCAATTATGACATGTGACTTTACGACCCAAAAGTCCTATGCTTCATGGTATATTGTACCTTGCCTTGGTTTCTCCAAACTGGTAAACGTTCTCGGTATCTGAAAAATATGAATATCCATGAAATGAGTCATTGGCCTAGCAAATAAATTTAAGGACTAAATAGTTAGTTCAAACCCTACGTCATCTTCCACCTAATCATTATTATTTTGAAATCATTTTAAATCAAATATTTGTTTTTTTTATTTGAAATCTATGTCATTTATGTAAAAATGTATGTAGTTTCGTAATTCGAACTATTTAAAAATCCATCAATCAAGTTTTAAAACTGTTTTTAGCAAGTAGATAAATCCAATACATTTAAATAAACATGCACGATTCAAAACTATCCAACCACAGTTTAAAACCATTCTCAACAATTAAATAAATTCAATGCAACTAAAATAATAATGCATGAATTAAAACTATTTCTTTCCATCAGATTTTCAAAATAACATTTTTTAACATTCAAATTGATATGTCAAAAATGCAATTCACTCTAATCAACTAATATGACCATCACACACCTACATATTCCAGGCTTTCATCGGTAGAGTTGTAGGACCCACACATTGCTTCCCCGCGAGGTTTAGGAACTTTTAACCCAAGGAGGACGTTATACGTAAGGCTCCTAATATTTTTATAGTCATACTTATCGCACACGAATAAGCGAGACCAGCTCAATGGGTTCCTATTTTACCACTGTTTTCCTTCTCTCTCCTTCTTAAATGTATGCTTTAAAAACAGTTGTAAAGCGATGTTATATATGTACAAAATACACACTCACCAATGAATTTGATATTTAAAATTCAATATGCTCAATGCAAGATAAAACGTAGTTTTACAAAAATGCTACGTTTAACGATTTAATATAATCGAATTTAAAACCATCTTTCCATAAAATTTTGATTTAAACAACATTTCATAAAAATCGGAATTAAACAAATTTTTTCACAATTCTTATTAATTTGAATTAAAAACAACATCCATTTAATTCAATTTATCCAAAACTTATTCAATCCTCATTTCAACATCCAATCAAATCTATTTTATCCAGATCCAAGACAGTAATTGAAATCTATCTCTACATATCAAAGCACTAAAGTCTAAATTACCTATTGTAGTTATTAAAGATATCTACCGTATGTCGGTTTCTCCACTTTACTCGAGCTTTTCCACCTAACTTATCGATTTTTGCACCAAAATGCTCATCTCACCGGTCTCAACAACTTTTCTTAAAGGACGGGTCACCGAATCTCTAATTTTTCCTTCATTTTCTCTCCTTCTTCCCCACGGTTCTCTTCTGCTTTCTTTCTCTCTCCCGCTCTATTTCTTCTCCTCTCTCTCTCTCTCTCTCTCTCTCTCTCTACTTTTCTTCTTCTTCTTTAAAAAAAAAACCACAAAACAAAATGCCACCTACCCCTCTTCAATAGTATCTTATGCAAAATTACCATGTTGTCTATTCTTATCTTCAAAGTTTACCATTTTACCCTTACCTTTTGTTTAATTACTAAAATAATTTAATTAATTAATCTTTAATCATCATTAATTTAATTTAATCCCAATTAAATTAATGATAATCTAATTTATTTCATTAACCAAATTTTAAATTCTGAAATTGTATTTTTTTTAATAAACGGTAGTCGATCGATCGCTGGCCCCAGTCGATCGATCGGCAATTCCCCTGCTCCATTTTTTCATTTCTCCATTTCAATAGCCGATTAATCGCCTCTCTTTTGGAGATCGGTCAACAGCTTTTGGGTCTGCGCTCGCTATTTCATCAAAATGGAGATCGATCACCTATCCTTGGGCGATCGATCGCCTATCCTTGGGCGATCGATCGACCATATTTATTTTATTAAATTTATTTTAATAAATTTCTAAAATGTAAATTTTTGTCTCTTAACCGTATCATTTCTTCAACTTAATTTTTCCAATGTATATTTACACAATTGTTTTGCTCAAATTATTCTCAAAATACTATTACAATTGAATACTAAAAATTTTCAAACCGTTACAATGAAATTTTTCACGTTCTTGCCAAAAGTTTCATTAATCAGATGGTGATCGACACTGAGCTCGGTGGCTCAGGTTAGACGAAGAAGATGGATGAATTGAAAGCCGAAGGCTGAGTGTTCAGTGTGCTGAAAAGGAGGAGTCGAGGAAGATGAAGGTTGAAGAAGGGCTGAGCCAGAGCCGCTGTAAGGGTCACTAGTCAGGGGGAGTGGGCCCTGAGCTAGGCTCAACCGAGCAAGCACGCTAGCTCGCGAGCTGGCTGGTGGAACACGGTCATTGATGGGCTCGCATGCCCGGATGGCAAGGCTCAACTCGGCCGTCTCGGGCCAAGTCTGCTCGTTACTGTAGTGGGCTAGCAAGCCGAGTGGGCATGCTAACGAGCCAGCCTGCCCATTTAACATCACTAGCTCGTGAACAAGTTTGGGTTGAAATTTTTTCAGGCGGGTTCATTAGTCTCGGCTCGTTTAACTCGTTAGGCTCGATGAGCTGAACTACTTCTGGCTCAACTCAGCTCGACCAGCTCATTGTCATCTCTACCTAGATCAGGGCATATTGCTTTCCCATGTCTAAATCAATAGATGATGAATGTTAATTGATGAGAACCACAACTATGTTAAACTTGAGACTTTTCAACAATGCAGAATAAAAATTAAAGAACGCATTTGAATCAAGTATAAGTAATTGTTGATAGAACCAAAGTTATCGAGCCAGAAAAGTTTGACCCAAACCAAACTTGTTAGTAAAAATCAAAGATATCAAGTTGATCTCTCAAACTTTCACTTGAAGAGAATATAGTTCTTTACAATGAATTAAAGAGAAATTCTTACAAGAAGAATCACTTAAAAACATAAACTAATCATTCATCATAATTTAGGGTTACATCTCTTGTGTTTAAATATCCTAAAATAAATATTAAAAATGATCAAAATATCCCTAAGAATCTTAAAAATAATACAGAAAGCAATCTAAGGCTAAAAAAACTTAACTAATACATAAAAATAGGAAGAAAATCATGGAAATATGAAAAAGAAAGGTGATTGCTCCAAATGGGCGTGCTAGGCTGCATCAGGCCCACGGATGAGTGTTGGTCTTGTGCACATGGTGCTGAGCGGGTGGGACGTACAAGAGCAGGTGAGGATGGAGATGCATGGGGCATGCTTGTGTAGGTGTTGCAGGCACACTAGGGTGCGCGTGGCCTTGCTGGTTCTGCCTTAGCTTTGATTTTTGGCACTTCCATGCAACTTTATGCATCTCCATGCAACTTCTTAGACTTTTCTCATGTTGTTAGGACTCTTTCTCTTGGTTCTTCATGACAAAACCATTATTGATTTTGTACTTTGGATCTCCTTTGTCTGATAATAGATCATGATCCTTGGCATTAAGCTTTGTTGCATCTTGGTTCATATCATTAATTGTTGCTCCAAAGAAGTCGTAAGTGAATAGGAATGTGAAAGAATGGGCAATGAAGAAAAAGAGAAAGTTGAAGAGGGGTTTTATGCACAAAAAGGGTCTTCTTCGATTGCTAGACGATCAAAATGACTTGGTGGTTACCACACAAGTTAAGGTACCTTTGTTGATTGAAGCTTATAAAGATGAAGTTATTTGTGATGATGTTTTTATGAGTGCTAGTCACCCACTATTACAGAGGCCTTTGACAATTTGATCGGAGGGTCATCCACAATGTGTATTCTAATTTCTATTTGTAAAAATCGTTAATTTTATATTAATTAAATTCCACGTGTAAACCTTTTGCGTTGTTGACGGTCAACGTGTCATAAGTCGGCTCTTTTTGTCTAATGGTGGGCACATGAGATTTTTTGATCAATATGTCAAGTTAGTGAAGTTTGTTTTTATGGTTGTGAGGAGAGTAACGATGACAATAAATCATGACAATGATTGTGTAAGGACAAACATTTTCTAGAGCCGCTGTTTGGTGAAGCAAAAGGTGTGCTAACTTATAATGGATGGGTGAAACACAAGGCGTGCTAACTTATAATGGACGGGGGACATCAATGTAGCATCAACAACAATGGTAGACAATATAGCGCCTCGAAAACCTACTTGTTTCCGGTTAGTTCTCTCGAAAACCCACACGGTTTCCGGTTTGCTCTTCTCTGATACCATATTCTGTAGCGCCCTGAAGTTGTCTCTTGATCCGAGTCGCTAACCATACTCTTACTCGTCAAATCGAATAAAATTTGTATAAAATTTAAAACTTTGTTCCTCGACTTAAAACGACACTTTTGAAAACGTTTAGAAACGTCGTAGCGGAAAAATTTGATCAAAATCTAAATAAAATTTCAAGTTTTTAATAAATAAAATTTCAAGTTTTTAAAACATTAAAAGAAATTTTCGGTTGACCCCTATGGGCGCCGGTCAACACCTGACTAGTACTGCACCCAAGGGTTGACACCCACATGCGTAGGTCGTCACCACGGATGCCTCTGTTTGCATTGGTCGACCCTAGCGGTCGACACCTCATTGCTCATCACGCTAACTGGTCGACACTTGTATGTGCAGGTCGACACCTTAATTCTCTCTATACGCTCCGGTCAAACCTTACGGCCGACACCTCTGTCATTTTTACACTAACAAGTCGACACTTGTAAACACAGGTCGACCCTTCAATCTTCACTGTCCGCCCCGGTCGTACCTTACGGCCGACACCCCTACCATTTTTACACTACCGGTCGACACCTACAGACATAAGTCGACACTTAGTTCGACTTTGCCTTCGCAGGTTGACCCTCGCGGTCAACATTTGCCAAGTTCGGTCGACCACTAAGCCTATCGGTTGACACTTCCTTTCCAGAATTTACATAAAACCTTAAATCCTTTAAAACAAGCCGAATTCCGACTCAACGTTCAAAATAACAAAACAAGTCATTTCCAATCAATTCAAAATCAACTTTATGCATCAAAACGACTACTAAAAGCTTGAAATCCGTCTATACATCCACATGACTCAAAACGACTCGACACAACTCAAAAATCTTACACACGCCCACCCTGGTCAAAACGCCTAACAGCCGGCCAAATCGTCCCACGAGCGCACTCCTCCAACTGCTTCCTAGTCCTGGGCACGCTGTAAGTACTCACCAGCTATCGCTTCGTCACCTACATCATAGAATTCATCTATTAGCATAATGCTAAGTAAGTAATGCACATAAAATATAACACTGAAAACAACACATATCCTATCATATGCAGTTTTTACAGTTTCATCTATACTTTCGTTTATGTCTCTTTCTTACATCTTCTTTATCTTACTAATGGGTTCTTCTTTACGTACTAGATCAATGTGACACACCTCGCGATCCACCTCACGGGACAAGGTCAACCTCAATCTAGAAAAGTGACACACCTTGCGGTCCACCTCGCGAGACAAGGCCACCACATAAAGTGGGAGAAAAAGTGATACACCTCGCGGTCCACCTCACGGGACAAGACCACTCAACCCCACATTCATTATCTTCTTACGTACATTTTCATTTCATTCGTCACATCCTACTGTTTCATTTCGTAAAAACATGAAAATTCATTTTCGTTTCGTTCTCATACTTTAAAACCATGATGCATAATCACTAACGCATAACATAAAATAAACATGCATGCAACCTACAGAACTGTGATGTAGGCACCCAGGCAAAAACACCTACGTACACTACTTACCTGGCGTCATTAGGAATTCGTTCGTATTTAGGACGCTAAAGTAGGAAACTAAAGAACCTATAAAATCACACATTTGTCAGCTCTACTTCCCTTCTAACTCGTAAAACTCTAAAGAGAAACAACAACTTAACAACTAATCTAACTAAACCCAAAATCTGACTCTATTTCTGACCAATCTTCGGAAAGTCATAACTATCTCAATTGTTATCCAATTTTGACAATACGAATTGCTACAGTTTCCTTAGGACGTCTAGTTTCTAATGGCCTCACCCACTCTTCAATTCAACGTCCACAGCTTGGCCGAATGCGACCGAACTAAAACAGTTTCGTAACCCAAGTTTTTCGGCTATCCAAACACTCAATCATTTCCATAAAACTTATATCTAAACTTACTTCCAACTTAAACACCAATACACAAATAAAAATCGACTATAACCTCAAAATTTCGTATCTTCCTCCTAGGGTTCACCAAAACTACTCAATACCCTCTCTAACTTCACTTTTAATGCTCAAAACAACTAAATGACTAACTATCTACTAAGAACTAACTAAAACTTACCATAAATTTGAAGATTGATATAAGATCAGAGAAGAACCATGGCTGGAAGGAGGATCGCCGAGTTTCGCACGGGAG
>CM039521.1:4173220-4225747 GCA_022433055.1 Begonia peltatifolia
AATTCTACTTACTTTTTCGCTTTCAATCTTAAATCATTTAGTTAAACGGTCAATCAGTCTCTTTTCGGTCAGAATCTTATAAATTCATCTTGTACATTAGGTTCAAAATAATCTTTCACATAACTGCCTAAATTTTCTGCTCTTAATTCTGACGAAAACTGCCGTTTAGCGCTTCAAAAATCTAAAAATTGTTTAGCAGAAATTCTGAGCGTTAAAGACAAACTTCAACTGTTAACTTACAGTCATGTGGTCACGTTAAATTTCTTGCTATTTTGTTAAAATTAGTATTTTTAGAAATTATCATGTGGTTAAAAATTGAGAAAATAAGTTATGGCTAATTTAAAATTTTCCTAGAGTTGAGACTTTGGAGGTTTTTCATATTTCGTCAATTTAAAATTTAAGGATTTTATTTAATATATAAAATATATCAATTTATATTTTATTTATTTGATATTAATTATTCAATTACGAAAATTTAATTTAAAGAAAGGGAATGAGATTTTCAAGGAAAAAAACTCTATCCCCCTTCGTCGAGAGAAAGAGAGAGAGATAATTTTTTCAATTGTGCAATCGTTGCGGGAAAAGGTTGGAATCGTGTTCTAGGGGCGACATGCATCATCGTTTCGGAAGAAGTTTGAAAAGATTATAAGTTTTTCTCTCAGATTTGAGTTATGAAACTTTGGATTATTATTGGATTCCAATTTGAGTTTAGAAACTCGAATGTGTGAGTTATGTCGGGTTTATTTGAGTAGGATTAAGTTGTATGCATATAATTTAGGTGATTGGTGGTGAGAAGCAGCAAAGAGGAGCATTTTTTAGGACTGTTCGTCAGTTGAAATCGCCCAAGTGTCGACTGAACCCTGAAGCTGGAAATGGAGAAGTATCAAGTGTCCACCGCTTGAAGAAAGTGTCAACCGCATAGATTTTTAATTTGGAAAGATGTCAACACCTCAGAAGAAAGTGTTGGCCGCTAACATAATTTGGGGTTAGAACCCGAGAGATATGAAGTGTAAACCACTAGGACAAAGTATTGATCGGAGCCAAACTCGAGAGTTCAAAGTGCTAATCGGTTGGTCGACCCCCACTTATAAGTGTCGACAAGTGACTTAAAAGTTTCAACCATATGGGTTTAGTTTTGGAAGTTTGTGGCCATTTGTAGTGTTCTGATTTGAGTTCCTAGTCCCGGTATAAGACCAATCCTTGTGTCTTCCTTTAGTGTCGATCAGATAGTAATGATGTTGGTTTTTTTCCTACTTAAATGAGTTTGTGGACTTCGAGATAGTTGCTAAGGTAGTTGCTTCAATATGCAAAAAGAGAAAAAATGGTCAAGATAAAAGTTTTATATTATTTGCCTTGTATTACATCACTGTATTTTTTTTTTCTAAGATCTTATTTTGGTGAGTTGTCACCTATAGAAAACACAACAAAGCATGATCGCCAGTGCGTCAGTATTTTTACTTGTATGCATGAACATTTTACATGTTTACCATTGATACATGGTTTTATATTGTAGTGATATGTATGTTTGGAAGGATGGATCTTCGTGATATTTTGGACAGTTTTAGTGTCAAAATATCAAGAAGATATCTTAGCACACTTTCTTCTGTGTGAAGATTGTCTTATTTGCATTGTTACAAAAATGGCTAATAGGATAGTGATGACGCGCGCTTTGGTTTTTGAATCCCTAAATCTAATAAAGATATGTTTGTATTTCAGTTTACGGGTTGATCAAGCTTCAGATCACCACTTTTCTATGCTAGTGTGTCAGACGAGTCCTTGAGTGACCCTCTTTTTTTACCGAGGTGATTTTAAAATAAAAGAGGCAATGATAACTTATTTTCGTGTAGTTGTCTATATATCCAATAATATTTATGTTATTGCCTTATATGTGGCTCGTGGAGCTTGATTTCTTAAAATAATTGGAGTGTGTTTTATTGGATAGATGTTTGAAAACCACTCTCTGACTCATCATGTTAAAAAAATGTTTTACATATGTATTTAATATAACATTTCTACTAAATTAGTACTCACTCCATACGATCTCTTCCTTTGCTGGCAAGGACACTAGTCATCAATAGCTGGAGTTCAGTGACAGTCTCTTTTATTTTCTTGTTGTAAGACCCTGGATTTCTGTAATCTAACTTTCAAAAACTCGTGTCGATAAACGGTGGAGTTTCGGTCGAAAACGAGAGCGGAAAATTTGTATTAGTAGATAAAAGATTATTTCGAAACTAATGGAGAAGAGGAAACTTTAAGAATCCGACCGGAAACGAACTGAATAGCCGTTTGGCTAAAGGATTAAAGTGTGAGGGTAAAAAAGTAAGTAATTTATTATTATTTTAATAAAAATAAAATAATTAAATGAAAACTAGAATGGCTTCATGAGGAAGCCATTCTGATTTTCATCCCCTTCGACTGTTCACCCGCGACGACGAATTGAGGACCCGAAGAATCAGCCAACGGTCAACGACCGTGCGAAGGGAACCGACGGTGCGGAACGGAGGGTTTCAGCGAGTTGAGCACGCGTGGACTGGGTTTTCTGTTCGGAAAGCTGAAGGTGAAATCTTTTCCCCTGTTTTTGTTTTGTTCGACCGAGCTGAGACTCGTCTCCCTTCGATCCTTCCACGTGAGTTGCGAGCGTTTTGGGTTGTTTGGTGTGTGGGTGCGCGCTTAAGCCAAACACTATAAGTGTCGAAGCTCAGTGAATATCCGAGAGGGGAGGGTGTTGGAATTTTCCAATTCAAGTTTTCTGAATTGGAAACCTTCAATTTTGATTAGTTTATACTTAATAGACTAGAATGTGATAGATTCGTAAAAAAATTGGTGGAAATCGGGTTGATAATTCAGATTTTTATGTAAAAATAGTTCCTGTTTTTGGGGGTTTCAACCTAGCTTCATTTATTCATTTTAAGTTCTGTTTTAGTATGTTAAATTAGGTTGTTGGAGAAGCGTTTGGCCGCTGGAATCGTTCGATTTCGATAACCGACGCCAAAGTTATACGCGTTGGAAGTTAGTTTGATTTTGGCCAAAATTTGGGTTAGCGGCCATCTTCGTTGGGCTTTGGTGGAGTAAGTTAGTAGACATAATTTTAGTACGTGGAACGAGTTGTGAGATGAGTTTTTAATGTGAATTGTTATGTGATAGGTTGAGCCCAATGAGGTGATAGAAACAAGCACCATGAAAAGATAGGACGCCAGGTAAGTAGTGTAGGCATGTGTTTTGCCCAGGAGGGCCTACACCGTGGAACGTTAGGAGTTGTGTGGTTTGATTGTGATGTGCGTGCGTATTGTTTGACATGCATTATGTTTTGAAAAGAGAATGAAAATGAATTTGAGCATGGTTTTATATGCGAATGTGAAGTGTGATGTACGGCGGTGAGAACGATGTGTGTGTGGGCAGCTATGGTCCCGTTGCTGGAGGAACCGGGACGGTGGCGACGTGCTAGGGGGTGGTGTGGCGAGTGCGTCCAGCCTCACCCTGGGGTGGCTGCTGCAGTGTGTGTGTGGTGGTGGGCAGCTATAGTCCCATTGCTAGAGGAACCGGGATGGTGGTGACGTGGCAGGAGATGGTGTGGCGAGTGCATCCAACCTCACCTTGGTATGGTTGCGGTATGTGGAGTGACGCGTGTGTACTATTTGAGGGCCTCGTTGCTGGAGAAACTGGGACGATGGTGACGTGCTAGGGTGTGAGGTGGAAGTGTCCAGCCTCACCATGGTACTGCTGTACCACGCGCCACCAGTTGTGACAACATGAGATTGAATGTAGAGACTGCAGGTGATAGGATTGCATTGTCGGTTTTACGTTTCATATTGCACTACTTACTGAGCATTAGGTTTATGTTGTGTGTTCCGTGGTGTAGATGTAGAGATTCCAGCGGGTGAGTTACAAGAATCAAGGCAGGATGAGTAGGCGATTGGCGGCGTGCTACCATGTGCCGGCAGGTGGAGTTCGTCGCAGTGGCACGACCCGTGGAGCGAGGCTAAATGGTAGTTCTTTTGGGTTGTATTTTGCGAATTATAAGTCAAGTGTATAGAACTATAGGGTATAAGGTTGTTTTGTGCGTTAATAGTCGGGATTGACGTATAGTTGTATGTTGAAACTATTTGAGAGATTTTGATTGATGAATCCAGGTTTTTATTTTGTGGTTTTAAATCGTGAAAGTTTTCGCCGTCCGTTTTCTTTCGAGCTGGTGTTATTTTTAGGCTGTTGGTGCAAAGTGACGACTAAAATCTATAGGTGTCGATCGACCAGTGTAAAATGGGATGCGATTGTCGACCACGGGGTTCGACCTGTGCGAGCAGAGGGAAATGAAGTGTCAACCAGTGTCTGTAGGTGTCGGCCGGTTAGGGTAAAATCAGTGAGAGTGTCGTCCGCAGAGTTCGACCTGTGGGGACAGAAAGGATTGAAGTGTCGACCACTGAAGGCAGGTGTCGACTACGTCTTATTATGTGTGTGGGCGTGTCAACCGCGAAGATCGACCGGGGCGGGCAGAGGGAATCAAGGTGTCGACCGGCGTTCACAGGTGTCGACTGATGTCTTTGTTTAATGTTTGAAAAAGTGAAGTTTTATTTAAACTGATTTTATCAAGTCTTTCGCTGCGACGTTTTTTTTTTAATCCTTTCAAGGTTGTCGTTTTAAGTCGAGGAGTGAGAGCTTTAAATTTTTAAAGAAATTTATCGAGGAAATGAGTGAGTGTACGGTTGGTGACCCGGTCCGGGGACGATTCGGGAGCGCTTTAGAGGTGGTGACGGAGTAGTGAACGAACCGAAAATGGGTAGATTTTCGGGGCGTTACACTTGTTGAGTGATTTAGTTTTCTCGTAAGGATTCACTTTTTATTTGGATATTTATAAGAATTATTTGGAGTTATATTTAAGTATTTAAGATTTATTGAACTCATATTTAATTACTGCGTGGATTTTTGGATTTTGATTTTGCTCAAGCCTTCTGCTACTAACCAAGACTTGCGCTGAGCGATTGGGTTCTCTTTAACGATCGGATCGTCCGACCTAGTCTTCTGTTAGGCACGCCTCTAGGTTGTGACATTTTGGGTTTTGAATCCCTAAACTCGATCAAGGTATATTTGTTGACTATGATTTACGGGTAGTGTATTTACTGACATAGTTCACCCACCACCCAAGTGATGTTATTGGATCTTCAGATTGTCATCCCTTTTATTTTTTTCTAGCTGATGAGCTGTTGTTGGATTTTTAAATCGTTGTTTTTCTCTAATAGTGTGTCATAGTGGTCATTGAGTGACTCTCTTTTGTCACTTGGATTAATTTATAAAATTTAAGCATGATGATGGCCTATTTTAGTATAGTTGTTTATGTATACAATAATGTTTTTTTGAATATTACCACATCGGTTGCTCGAGAAGCATGTTTTTAAATAAAGGAAATGAATTTGTCTTAAAAATATATTTGTAAATCCATGTACGACATCTTAACTCATGGTTTTGAAAACAAATGTGAAAACTAGTTTTGCATGCATTGCATTTAATATAAGTCTCATACTTAACTAGTCACTCACCCAAAGCAGCCCTCTTTCCTTTACAGACAAGGATAAAAGTGATTAGTAGATAGAGTTTAGTGACGGTTTCTCCTTTCTACCTATTTTGTTTGAGTGTTTATTTAGTTTCCTAGTGATTACTTATCTTTATTTGAGTCTGTGTAAAAATATTAACATGAAATGATGAATGTTGGGATCTTGTTGCAGTACAAATTTATTTATCGCATTATTATTTTTTTAATTATTGTGTGGACCTAAGCCCATCTTGTGTGGACTATGACTGTGAATTGTGTTCAATTCTTTCGCTGCAAATCAAGCATTGGGCTGAGCGATCAAATCCTCTCTGAGAATTAAAGAGTTTAACTTGATGTTTCTGTTAAGCCCGTCGAAGGCTCTAAGTGATTCCAATTGTGGTACAAAAATTGATTAAAGAGTTTGAAGAGCTTTTTCTTGAAGACTTACCACCAAATTTGCCTCATTTGAGGTGAACTAAATATCATATAGACTTGATTCTAGGATTGGTTTTATTGAATAAACTAACGTACACAATGAATTTAGAATAAATCAAGGAATTACAAAGACAAGTTATGGAGTTACTAGAGAAAGAGTAGGTTAGGAAAAACATGAGTCCTTGTGTAGTTCCCATGCTTTTTGTACCAAAAAACAATGGCACGTTGAGAATGTATATTGGTAGTCGAGTAGTGAATCATGGTGAAATATAGATATCTTATACCGAGATTAGAAGATATGCTCGACGAGTGAAATGGTATTTCTATATTTTCTAAGGTAGACTTAAAGAGTGACCGTCACAAAATCTATATGAAAGGAGATGAATGGAAGACAATCTTCAAAACAAAAAATGGACTTTATGAATACATGGTAATGTCATTTGACATTTCTGATACTCCTAGCACATTCATGAGGCTGCAAAAGAAAGTAGTTTTTCTAGGATTTATCATTTCTGGCCTTGGGATGGAAATAGATTATCAAAAAGTGAAAGCTATCAAAACTTGGCCAATGGCCAACTCGTAGCAACATTTCAGAGGTTAAAAGCTTTCATGGATTTACTTATTTTTATAAAAGGTTTGTGATGCGGTTGAGGCTCGCCAATAGTCGGGTTCTACCCACAAAACAAACCGGTTAGGTCATAAGTGTTCGGCTAAGCCGAGGGTACCCAAAAATGAACAGTAAAATTGAAGAAGCAAACTTGTTCTAAATCAAACAAAAGTTTAAGGGTTTCTTATATTATGAGAGAGGAGCATCATCTTAAAATATCAAGTTAAAATACATTTAGGAGAAGAAGTTATCTAGAACAACACTAAAGTCGTCCGATGAACAAATATTGAAACTCTTGGCAATCACTTTTTTCCAAAGAAAGGCGTAGTAACCTTTGAAAAAGGGTTTGGCCACCTTCTACTGTTTTCCAACTCTCAAAATAGTGGAGAGAAAGGTGGTAATAAAAACCTTCAAGCAACTTTGGGCTTGAGGTAATGGAGATGCAACTCCACTTAGTTACAATGCAAGCCAATACCTTATCTTTCAACAGCTTCAAACCTCACTCGGTTTCTTCAGCAAAATAGAATTATTCTCATTCATTCAATAACCATTACAAGCACCAATAATCGTACTTATATAGACTTATTGGTGGCTGGAGTTGGTAGTTCAAAATGAGGCTCAAAGAGCCGTTATGCTCAGTCAAAGTGGAATGACAACACACTAGGTTGGATAGCCGAGATGATGGCCGAAATGCTTGATCCAATGGCTAGCTTTTGCTATGTCATACATCCTTGTTGCTTCAACAAGGGAAGGACAGCTAAGTACCTCCCGAATGCAACTAAGGTTTGGCCAAAAGAGGACGTGGTCCCCTCCCTCTTGGCTAGTCTACTTGGTGCGCGCACGAGTCTCTTTCACTTGCATGCATGCATACATGGTTCTTCCAATTTTGAGTTCAACCGATCCAAGTCACCATCTAACCTAACATTCATCTAATCCTAATATCTAATGATGCATGCATTTTAATAAAATTACATAAAGGCCAATGTCTGCCAACAAAATACAAAATAAAACTAAGTGTTTCCCAAAACATAAATATAAAGTGTTCGATTACAATTTGCCTTTAGGGAAGACAAATTCCCTCTGCATGATCTTGGTGAGCGTCATTCCCTTGTCCTCCAAGTGAGCACATGCAAGGTTGCTCCATGTATTGTGCATTTGTCTTCCATTCCAAGTCTTCAAATGTGGCTTTACCTAGAAAAAGATTAAGCTTGTTAGTACATTGATTAGGTAAAGGTTGGACCTTTGTTTTGGATTGAGTGAGTGGGCTCCTTGGAAAATCAGTTTGTGAATAATTTTAGCTCGATTATGGCTCCTTTAACTAATTGCACTAAGAAAGATCAAGATTGTATTTTGAAATATTCACAACCATTGAACTTTGTATATTATGTTTTTATTAGAACTAGTACACAAACTATCAATGTACGTGCGTGTCATCATGCGATATAAAATTAAGTTGTCAAGAAATTTTCACAAACCATGTCCTGTAAAAATAGTGTATTAATCAAGAAGCGCGACAGCGTTAAGCAAAGATAATAGAAAATGTGAATAATGAAATTGGAAAGACAAAATAAAAAAAAAACTGTATTAGATAGGGTCTAAGAAAATAATGAAACACTTCAGGTTATGAATCAAACAGAAGCATAAATGAAACAAAAACTAAACAAAAATTTACTTTTCGGATTAAACAGATTATGGAAAGAAAATGCAGCAACTTGCTGAAAGTGTAACTTTTACGATTCTAAACCAAATGCATTCAAATTTTAAATGAAGCTTGCTTAGAGTGAGGGAAATACCCTCCGAATTTCAGGGCCTAAATCGCTGGAAATCGAAAGTTATGGTCAAAATACTGAAGGTCGTCAGAAAATGCAAGTAACTGTTCTGACGAGAAATTGTGTACCAACTTCGGGAAGGAGTAACTCCATCGTTTGAAATAAAAATGACGCAATTCTTATAGCAGATTAAAGCTCTAGATGTGAATAACAATCTTTGAAAATTTCAAAGATAAATTTGCGAAATTGAGAAAGTTATGAAGTAAACACCGATGTTGTTTTGATAGACGCTAATTTGGGGCACCTAGCAAAACTTGGTTATTTCGAACAAAGAACACTTCAACGATCTGAATATGAGAGTTTTTACTGTCTTATGGGGATGCCTACTATCTACTAAGAGCATAGGAAAGTAGCACTAATAAAAGTTTTCCACAAAATTCACAAGATTGGAAAACAATTGTGAAGAACAAACACTCGGGTGTATGTATTGTCGGTGCTTTGAGAGCTTCGGGGTTTGAGAGCAAAATACTTCAATAATATTACTCAAATTCAACTGATTCAATATCAATACATAAGGGTGCTTAAATAGCACATCTCTAAAATAATAATTAAGAAACCTGACTAAAATTATGATTAGAAAAGCTTTCTAAAACTATAATTAGAAAAGCTTTCTAAAACTATAATTAGGAAATAAAATAGTAGTTCTTGGATTAGGACTTGGACTTAATTTTCTTGTTTGAAAAAGTCTCTCTGTAATTGGTCTGTTTGACTAAGCAAATGATGTCCAAATTTTACGATCCAACTCATCATGGAAATCTTGAGATGTCAGCTACACTCTTTGTTAAACACATTTGTCGTAATAAAGTTGTTAAGAATGTCAAATATGCCAAATATGCTTTGGGGCCTAGTTTGATGGCATTTTCTTGGAAAGTCCAATAATCTTTGAATGTGTGCTTGATCTTTCATTTATTCTCTATTTTGAAGAATATCATAATGTAAGTGGATGCTGAATTGAAGAGTTTGATATTCTTAAAGTATGCTCCTCCATAAAACCTACAAAATAAACACTTGAAAATCGGTTAGAAAATCTCCATAGAATTATTGTTGAGGAATGACGAATCCGTAGCACATAACAATGTCTAAGAAAATAATTAAATATCATTTTATTAATGCGTGCGAATGAGTGGGATTTCGTAAAAGATTTTAAATTCATAATCATTCCTCAATAGTTGTGAATTATTGGAGTTTCTAAGGGTATAAAATTGTTAACCCTCCATGAGTATGAATTAACATAACTTTGTATAATGGTTTAAATTTATAATCATTTATTAATAGGTGTGAATAATTTATACGAAGTTCTAAAGAAAATCAATTTGGAATGTTTAATTAATTTTTTATGGTAAAAAAATTCATAATTAAATAAATTATTAAAGAAAAATACAAATTATCTTTCTTTTTATATGTAGGTAGATAGTGTGACTTTAACTTTGAGAAAAATGATTATATAATATAAGCTTTTACTTGGTCTCTTTAATAATTTCAACAATTTTAATTAGATTGTGCATTTTACTTTCACCATCGATCCAACGGCAGAAGTAAAAGCTTTGTTGGGCAAGGCCCTTAAGTGGTGGTATCGTCCTCATTGGCAACTTGCCTTCATTAATATACAATTGGACCTAGTTGTTCTTCCACTAATTGCAAAATAAAAAATAATTTTTTTTCGTAGCAATCAAAATTATACGAAAGAAATTAAAATAAAAATACATTTAGGAATCATACTTGTGTAAGTTCCATTCAATATCGTTAATACAAAACAATTCCCAGAGTTTTTATTGAACAGCATGGAAAAAGAATGAGACTGAATCAGTTCTGTTCCAATATTAAAAAAATCGATCTCGAAATCGAATATAATAAAATTTAAGATTTCATGTTTAAATTTGAAAATACGATCGAAATTAAAATAAACAAGAATATTTAAGAGTTACAAATGAGTTAAAATCGATCAAAAATTAAATAAATCAAACTGAGTGAAACCGACCTAATGAGGAGGAAAGCTAAAAACTAATCATAAATCAAACCGAGCAAAATAGCTTAGGCCGGTTCATATTTGGGGAGGACTATTTTGGCTCGTTTAAATCGTTTAATTAAAAATAATTATATAAGTCAATGTAGGCAAGTTGCCAATGAGGAGGAGACCTGGCAAACAAAACTTGATCGTAATCCGTTGGATGATGTGAAAATCTTACGTAACATAATCAAACGGCTGTGAGTCAGAATACCTCAATCTTCCTCATCCTCTCCACTTTGGCTGTATAACTCCGAAATCTGAACCATACCTTTTACTTTTTTTCGCCGTCGGCCGTTTTTAACCACCGGAAAAGCTTCAGATGGCTGATATTCCCTCTGGCACACCGGTAGAAGCTGTTTCACAGCAAGATTCGTCAGAATATTGGTGCTATCACTGCGATAAACAGGTTATTGTTGAAACCCTTGCTAACCCCCCTGACATCATCTGCCATGAGTGCAAGAACGGCTTTGTGGAGTCCATTCCTGCGCGACAACGTCAATCGTCCGATTCAGCTTCTAGATCGTATGAGCAGATTGATGATCCTTCTTTCGAATTACAGCTCCTCCAGGCGCTGCGGTCGATTGCTCAGACGTTGCGTGACCGTGACGCGACGACTCCACCGACTCAGACCTACCCTCCGGAGGATGATTTTCTAAGGATTGAGCTGGAAGGGTGGGATAACGATGAAGATGATGAGTATACGAACAGATTCGAGCTGCCTGACGAACACGAGGAAGGGAATATTGAGGGAGATGGAGATAGATCTGAAAACGAGGAAGGAGGAAATCAAGATCAGGAAAATAGAGAGGAAGAGGATGTTAGGCGAACGCGACGTGATGCTCTTCGTCTCCGATTTCAAGACTTTGTGACCATGCCTCGCAGTGGGAGGAACCGGATCTTGGATTGGGCCGAGATATTGATGGGTGGAGGGGAAAACTCCGTTGAGTTTCATCTCGAAGTTCCAGAATCGGATAGATACGTCACCAACCCTGAAGATTATGTGGATGCAGCTGGATACGAGGCTCTTCTGCAAACGTTGGCAGAGAGCGATGGTGGAAGGAGAGGGGCACCGCCTGCGTCTAAATCAGTCATATCAGCCCTACCTATCGTAGAGATAGCTTCTGATGAAGCGGCTATACTTTGCTCCGTCTGTAAGGATATGATCAATGCTGGTGAAATGGCGAAGAAACTACCCTGTGGTCATGGCTACCATGGCGATTGCATAGTTCCTTGGTTGTCTTCTCGGAATTCTTGCCCCGTTTGTAGGTTTGAGCTTCAGACTGATGATCCAGAATACGAAGAGGAGAGAAAGAAAAGAGAGAGGGCCAATGGTGGCGAATCTTCTGGTTCTGGTGGAGAGATTTCGGGTTGGCATTGAACTCCAGTTCTACTGGTATGGTTGCTCCTCTTATCCATGCTTTATCTCTCCCGTTTACTTGATATTATTTAGCTTCCTTGAATACTTTCTTTGCTTAATTTAATGGCGGAGAAGATACAGAAATTGGATTTGGTTTTATTTTTCATTTCATGTAAATAACATTTACTCAACTGGGTGTTTCTTCCATCAAAATAATCTTTAGATTGTCGTAAGGGATACTTGAAATGAAAAGGCCGCCATTGGAAGAACCATCAGAGGGATTGTTTTGATTTGAAGTTGATTTAGTTTTAAAATACAGGTTTTCACAAATTGCATCTCTGCTTTCTGGCGCTGCTTTAGTTTCTTTGAGGATCAGATACCATTTGAATTTATTGATTATCTCTAGAGGGATTGTTTAGATTTGTTTGGTGACTGGAACGGAATGCGCCACATCTTGCGGAAGGCATTTCAATTGATTGAGCGGAAGCATCTTATCTGATTTCATCTTCTGAGATTTCTCAGAATAACCGGTCCATGACTGTGCTACAAATACTACTCTGTTCTCCTCTTCGTCATCAATGCTCTTGCATTACCTATAATTGGAGTTAATTAGCATGTCTGCAAACTCTGAGCTTTTCTCTGGGCAGAGAGTACTGTTTAGAAACCTATAATCCTTGTTTTTGTTCATTTAGAGCTCAATTAGTCATTGCTTATCCAATTGCATCTTGAGAATAAATCCCTCTATGGCTGCACTTGATATGCAACTCTCTTTCTCCTCCGCTATCATTTAACCTAGCAACTTCTGAATGTTACAAGCAACTCTTGAGTGTTTCGTTTGAACAATTCAGTTCCCTATTGATCATACCATTGAAAAACACTTATTGATGGCTGTCATCCATTGAAAAGTAGACATGTAAATGCATGTCCAATTAATGAGAAATCTGAGCTCATCAAGACGTAGTATTTGTGCCTAATGCATGTTTTTCTTCCTAGGAACTCTGCCATTTTCTCTCAAGTTATATCCATATCATTTCCCCTTCCTGTTAGCCAAACTGCCATGTTTAATGAATCCTATCTTCTATTTGGTTTATTATAATGGTAGGCTCTAATTGCTAATGAAAAAGAAACCACTCCCAACTTTATGAATGAATACATTTTAACCGTGTACACTTTGAAATGCTCTTTCTCAAAAGATTCTTACTCAAGTGGATTCAATCAAGATTAAGTTTATAATGTTCTAACAAAAGATATTGAATGTTTTTTCAAAAGTTGTGCTAGATGTCTCTACGAGGTAACTTTCCCAGAAGAACCCCTTTTTTATCAGTGAATCAATACCCGCCTGAGAATCATTCTTTTTTTTTTTAATTATTTTAAATTGTAGTATAGTTTTTACCCACTTCGAAGAATATTTAGTAAAAACTTAGTACTTAGAGCAGATGATCGTCTTTCATGTCCGGGCGAGCCAGTCAAGATCCAATTTGAAGTGTAAAAAGATGTGAATTAATTATCAAACAGCTGTGATCACTTCTAGCAATCCATTACAAAGACATAATAAGGCAGCATTCCATACACATCATTTAATAACAGCTGATCGTTCGTATAGTAGACGAGCAAAAGATGACCAAACACAAGTTACTATGGGTCCATAGTTTCCCATTGAAAGTCCCATGGGATCACAGCTACTGATGAAGATTGCTTTTAAGCATCCGGAGAAGAGAGATGCTACCTTGTGTTCTAAATCTTTCATCCATGGCTTCTCTCTTTGCACCTTTATTCCCCTGCATGTATTAGGTAGGGGAAAGCAAATATTTCAACAGTATACTAATTCCATTTCTTCTCTTTTTTAATTCGTCAACCTCCTTGAAAAGCAATCATCTGTTTAACAGGAATTAACTTGGCAATTCAGAAATAGTAAACTTTACCTTCAACTTCCCAACGTCCTCATCAATGTGCAAAGTATTAAAATCCCTTAGCAGTGCGGACGAGGCAGGCAGAAGTCTCCTGGATTTCATAGCGCAGAATGAAGTTTAGAAGCCAAAATGTTGCACAACTCTCTAAAATAGTTAAGGCCAGATATAATAAGTTCAACGAACAACTGACCGTTTTGGTTTCTCTATTCGGGGGGATATAATGAGCAAATCAGCATCACTGTGTTCCGTGGAAGCACCATCATTCCTAACAGGAGGAACATCCAATACTTCCTACAAAGGGACCAAAAAAAAAGAAAGAAAACTAAATACCGTAGAGCAGCACTGTCTAATAGAAGTAACAAATTCTACTTAAACAGAAACCAATATATTAAGCTCAATAGCTTATTCTATTAATTTTCTTTCCCAGGTTGAATGGGATTTAAGAATAGTAAGACCTCAATTTGATATCACTTATGAAAAGGTAAATACCAATAAAAATGCTCACCAATTGTTTGTCGACTTCTCCATCTGCGACTGGAGCATTAGAATCGCTTCTGTAATGAAGAAGACATGTTTTAGTCATGGTACACAACAAACTGTTCATCAAACAAGAAAAAGGTAACATATAAGTACATATGTTTTATTTCATCAACAAAACTGCCACTGACCTATTGGAGTTGCCCGCAGTTGGTTGATCACAAATAGTAGTTCCTGAATCACCATTTTTCATCTCAACATTTTCCCATGGTTTGATGCATGTGGCACCTCCGCCAGATGGTAATGGCAATTCTTTCAAACCCTAAAATATTACAAACTATAATGGGCAGAAATATGCTATATTCTTATGTACTAGAATCTTTCAAGAGAAGGTTTGTAATAAATGAATAGAAAGGAAAATGCTCAAAAAAAAAAACAACACAAATAATTCGATTCCCACTTTTCTTTTTAAAAGAACAAAATCTTTTGTTTTGCAGACACAAGTGGTAGTGTCAAAGGTATTACAGACACTACGTGGGCAGGCTCTATTTATGAATGGCTTCATCAAAAAATCCTGCAGCTGTAAGAAATATAATATCAAACATTTGGTGATACAAGGTGGTGGGTCTTCCATAATTGATATTGATATACTCAACGAATTAGAGCCGCAGTGACCAAGATGGAAATTTTAACAAAACCTTGGAGGTCTTGCAACAAAGGTCATTCCAATCAAGAATATAGGATCTCTATATTAATTATATCTCTACGTCACTTGTCTAAACGAGAATTTATTTCTCTCCTACTAATATTACAGAAACAACGTGAAGTTATAACAACTTCTACTGCTCAATACTTCCTAATAAGACACTAATTTTAAACTATTTGTTAGGTTGATACATACTATGTAAAAAAACTAGTAAAATGATGACATAAAACAAAGAAAACGATAGCGGCAAACTTCTAGGAGGTCTGCTTGTTCCTCTTCGCAAATCACTCTTCCAAAAAAAATTTTTTTTATAACTCTCAGCCACATATGCCTCTCTTTAATACTCTGAAAAACTCTTAACGGAACTTAATACTAATCATCTACCCTCTTTATGGCTAAATTACTCTTACAGCAAATCCCCTATAATATTCCTAATTAAACATCCCTTCTAACCCCTCTCCACATTCCTCACCTAATCTTGTCACTTTCTAGAATATGGGGTCCATCGTAATCCTTCAAAAAATAAAACCATACATTGTTGATTTAGGTGCAACCGATGTGACGAATGATTTTATAAATAAAAGGTACTTTAGTACTTGTTCAACATCTAACTGATATTAAACTTTCTAATGATATCACTATTTTATGGGTTCTACAAGTACCCAACATAACTTATAATATTTTGTCCGTTACTAAACTTCTGACACAAACAATTGTTCTCAATTTGTTTTTATTTCACTTGCTGCAAAATTCAAAACTTTTTTAACCGATGGGGAATTATTGTTGTTACTAAACAAGATGGTCTTTATTATCTAGATTTATTCATTAACGTGGTTGTTTCAACAACAATTCCTAATAAGACGATCTTATTAGAATATGCTTGGATAAATTGTTAGATCATATGCAAAAGAATGACATCAAAGTTTACTATCTGCAGAAACTATATCCTTAGTTTCTGCAAATTTTGATCGTTTGCATCTCAATTGTCAAGTGTGTGATCTAGCTAAGAATTACAAGGTATTTATCCAATTAATAATAAATGATGTTTGACTTTATTTTCTCTTGTGCACAGTGATGTCTTGGACCCTCAAGCATTCCAACTATTTAAAAAATTTTGCCAATTCCTAACTTTTACTGTGGTCACATCAGAATCACATGGATTTTCCTCCTAAAGAATAAATCAGAGACCATTCAAACCATCAAAAGATTTTTTTTCTTTGCATGATTAAAACCCAATTTTGAATTATTGTGATCTGACAATGGAGGAGAAATCGTTAACGAAAACTTATAACAAGTTTCTGAAAATAAGGGAGCACCAAACTACTGATAAACCTCATATGAACCCTTATATGAGGAGAGATAAGGAGAAGAAAGAGGAAGTTAGCGGGGAGTTGTTTTAAGAAGTAACTGAAAAGTTAGTTCCTGAGAAGAGTATTAGCTAGTGAGTGATTTCCTATATGACAGGAGGATGGGGAGTTAGAAAGATAGGAAGATTTTCGGTAGAAAGAGTGTAAGGAGAGTTGCTCAGTCTCTCAAATAGCTGGTGCAAAGTTGTATTTTTTATTATATTCAAAAAGTAGGACAGTTTCTAATATCCGATTGTTCAATTTTTAAATAGAATTCTCTGGTTCTATCAACTACATGTATGGTAATCCCCAACAAAATGACATTGTAGTGTAGAAAGGAAAAATAGGCATCTTTTGGAGGTAACTTGACCCATGATGATTGGAAGAAACATATCAAACCTCTATGGGGAGATGCAATCCTAATAGCTACATTTCTGATCGACACGATGCATTAAAGATCCTGAAATTTAGTACTCCAATACTGATGTTCAAGAACACTATCTAGATACTACCCATGTGCATGTACCATTAAAATACAAATCTAAACTAGATTCTACAACTTTGAGATGTGTTCTTTTCAGATATTCTCCAACATAAAAGAGCTTTAAATGTCTATTCGGTGACAAAACAGATGTTCATCAATATGGATGCAACTTTTTAGCCATCTAATACTACACCAGCAAGGGAACACAAAGAGAATTTACAGAATTCAAAGATTGTTGTCACGATGAAGATCTATAACTTGTAAATTCCTATCATGGAGGAGATTCCCAAGCTCAAAGTACATGCGAGAAAGAAAAATCTAGTGTAGCAGAGAGACCTACTCAGCAACTACAATCGTTGAACCTGGCTTATATTGAAGGTAATACTCTGCTCAATGAATCTTTCAATTTCGTCATTAAATGCTTCAATTGCTATGAGAAAAGATATTAAACGATGCATCAATGTGCTTTATTACTCTTTGATTCTTATCACATAATTATGGGAAATTATAAAGCATTACAGCCAATCTGAATGAATAGACAATTCCTAAACAAATTCATAAATCATTGGGAGTCCATAATTGGAAGAGAACTGTAGAAGAAGGGAATAACATTTGGAGTAAGAGTCCCTACTCAAAGGAAAGAAAATCGTTGGGATGGAAATGAGTCTTGAAAAATAGATTTGTTAAGAGTTACCAAGCACGGTTAGTTGCAAAATGATATATTCAAACATATGGATAAGATTACGATGAAACTTTTAGCTAAGATGAACTTAATCACAATCTTACTATCTCTTGCAGCAAATTTTGAGAGACATCTTCACCGACTGATGTGAAAAATGTATCCTTGCATAGAAATCTAAATGAAAAAATCTATATGAATTTCCCTTTAAGTTTTGCAGGAAAAGATGAGAAGAAATTTTTATACGGACTCAAACAACCACATAGAACTTAGTTTGAAAGATCATTTAAAACTTGATTACTCTCAAGAACAATCTTATCATATTTTATTTTTCTAATAATCTTCATTATGTACAATTTCTATTACTATATTGATGATGTCATCCTTACAAGTAATAACCTTGAAGAGATAAAAAATTTAAAAGAGAAGCCGGCACTAGAAGATATGTATATTTCACATATCTAGTGGACTTACTAAAGTAAACAATGTTTGACATTAAATCTTTAGAAAGTCCAATTGAACCTAACACAAACTTGGTTTTGTCATAAAAGATACCCAATTAGAAAAAATCCAATATAAAAATTCAATACTGTACTTGCATATTTTTCCCATTCTAGACCATACATAGTCTGCATAGTAAGCCCAGTAAGCAAATATATGCACAAACCACTTGAATGTCATCAACATGTAATAAAAACCTCACATACTTAAGTACTCCCGGAAAAGGACTGTTTTTTTCAAAGAATGGGTATATGGATAAAGAAGCTTACATCAACACGTTTTGAGAAGGATTTCAGATATAGATCATGACTTGATCACTAAGTATTGTACATTTTTCAGTGGAAACTTAATCACATGAGAAGTAAGAAACAAGAAATAGTTTCAAAGTAAAGTGTTGAAGCATAATATCAAGCAATAGCACAAGAATATTGTGAGATCATTTGGATCAAGAAAATATACACAAATTCAAATTGAAATTACAGATCTTATAAGACTATTCTGAGATGGGAAATTGGCTACCAACATAGCACAATATACATGAATTTGAGCCTTCTGGCTCGTTGATGTTTTCACAACAGGACTATCAAATCTCAATTTTGGTTCTATTATTACTAAGTTTGGAGTGAAAAATATTTTCAAATCAGGCTTGAGGAGTGTTGAAGAAAGTGACAAAAATCCTCAATCAATATCCTTAACAATCACTTCTCCTGATTAGGAAAAAATCAAATCTTAAATGGAGGGAATAATCTTTGACTCAAAGTTCAAATATTTTCTTATTTATGTGATTTATAATTAACTTTAATTAAAGACACACATACACACACCACACGCGCATGCGCGCGCACACCCACACCTTACAATAATTGAACATATGAATAAATTATTGGCTCTTCTAAAATGGTAAGAGAGACATCAGAGTTGTAATCGAGAATAATTGAAATTTTAAATTTACCTCAGTCTCATTGCCCAGCTTGGAGTCCAATCCTGCTAACGAAGAGCTCTCGTCTCTAATTATAACCATGGTAGATAACGCAAGTGGTTCTGAAAGATAGTGAATTTACTATCTTGCCAAGTCTATTTTGACACAATTATTATGGAACTAAAACAACATATCTTAAAGCAACATAATTAATATAAAAATACACGAACTGTCATATCTATATTGAAAAATTTTTATAGCGCACTAATAAACAAATTACTTATCCAAAACCTTGGGCACAAAAGTATCTTCTAAACCAACATTCAAGAGAGAAATTTCAACGCATATTAACATTTAATCTTAGTACTTCATAAGCCATGATATGTAAAGAATATAAAATTATCCATGATAGCAACTATGCAACAAAACTCCTTAAAGTTGCCCTTGCATATAACAAAGTTGCCCTAGATAGAAGTCATTAGTCAGTAAAGCATATGATATAAATTTAATAACATAAAGTAGAACCTGTAAGGTTCAAATTAAGGTAATCATTACCGGCTTCTACATGTTTGGACTCACTAGGAGTATCTTGTTCATTCCCAGAAATGCTCTCCAAAGTATACTCTACACAATCTGCTTTCACAAAATTTATATCTGAGATATCCTGTATATCATAGAAAAAAAAACAGAAAAAGCATTAACATTGATTTCAATAAGGCAACAATTATCCTGCCTAAATTTTCTTCAACTAATAGAATAGAGCACTAAGGAATGACACAGTTTTCGCATGATTTTCATTTCTTGCCACCTAAATCTAAAAGCATAAATTCTTCCTCTAAATTAAAGAAAATCACTTAAAAATATATATTGGCATCATAATTATTCTCTCATCAGGACAACTCAATTTAAATTTAAAAAAAATTACTCCTCTCGTACCATGACATAGAATAAGAACTACATTATTAAGAAAGAAAAAATAATGAAATGTGAAACTGAATCATTACTTAGGCACGTTTGGGATTTGATTTTAGAAGGTCAAAAATGTTCAGTTCATAATTTTATCCGTCACGAGTGATTGGTTACGAAAAATAAAAGTGTTTTCCTTAAAAGCTATAGCAAATTTGAGAAATTAGAAGATGTAACTTTTAAATTTTGTTTTTTTAATAATCAGAAAACGATAACAAAATAAATTCCTTTTCTATTTTAATCCTTTAAATTTTTAAATAATGACATTTATCCATCCACTTTCTACCACATTTTATTTTTCTCTAAATTCTAATATATTTTTTTCTAATTTAATAATTGATTTCTATAATTTTTTAAATAATTAGAGTTGATAAATCATTTTAAGCACTTAATTTATCAAAAAATTACTACTTTTTTTTAAAGTATGGCTAATTGGGATTATTAAAAAAGTTACAACAATACCAAATTAGACATTAAAAAAGAAAACAAGAACTGCACAATTCCAATACATACATTTTACACATTAAATTACTACAATCGGTGCGATATGATTCGCCTAAATCTTAATTATAAGAAATGAATCTTAAATAAGGACATAAATCTAAATTGTTACAGAATATTTTCAAAACTAAGTAAAAAAAGTTTTTTCTAATAAAAAGTGAGGAGCGAGTATTTTCCAGTCCTTTCACTTCGATGACAATGTTGAAGTTGCACCGAATATTCAAGGCCTAGAGTTTAAGAATTGAAGAGAAAGGTGAAAGTATAAAGCAAGGTATGGCAAAAAAGTCAGATTTCTACGTACCTTTGACTTTTGGGAGAGTAATTTAAAGTCTTGTTTGGATAAGGAGCTACATTTTGTTGAAGTACTAGCACACTCAAGTCTTGGAGAAATATCTACATTTATCTGACATCAAAGAAAACAACCGCAAGTTAACTGCATTTTCAAACTAAAAAAAAACATTAACATCTTTTTTAAAAGATTTATTAATAGCTTTTTTGGCAATAGCATAAAAAATAAAAATAAATAAAAAAAGTAAGCTCATTTACATCCAATCTGCTAGTAAAACTCTCATCTACAGCACTGAGAGTTTCTAAATGGGTTTCATTGGAGCAAGTGCAGCGATACTTTAAACTCTTCAATTGCTCTTCCATCTCAGCAGATCTCTTTGTTTGTGTCACAAGTTTTTCACGTAGACTCTGAACTTCACCTTCTGAATTCTGATGATAACAAATGAATTTAAATGGTTGTTTACATAATTTAGTTTTACCTTTACATTCACAATTTTGCAATAAGAAATGCTGCTAGGATAACCTCAATGAAACAATGACAATATCGTCTTAAAGCAGATCTATTGTTAATAATGACTACCTTAAGTTTATCTCGATACTCCTTCAAAACATTCCATACAGCTTTAGCAAAATGTTGCATAATAAGATGACTTCTTTCTTTCTCTTCCGACCCAGCGCATCCCAACTTCAAGGATGGATTCTCAGAACCATCTGCAACCCCTAAATGAGAAATGAAAAAAATGGAGAAAGTCGTGTTTCTAATACAAATTCCAGGGACCAGTAAAAAGAAATGGCCCAAGTCAAAATATAAAAATAAGATCATAAATTGAAACAACCTTCTTGATGAAGGAAGTTCTCATCTCGATGTGGCTTTCCTTCAATCTACAAGTAAACAAAGAACAACCGTCACCAAATACTCGGTACATGAATGTCTCATCTCCAATTGGCAACTGCTATGCGTGACCGACAATTAGATTTAAATCTTATCATCAACGGGCTGACTACCACAACTCCCTTGACCTAATAGAAATAATTTGTTCCCAACTAGCTAACTCTTACATGTCTTTAATCGGTAGCAGATCTTGCTCCCAGGTCTAATTCTATGGACATAGTGATTAAAACTACATGTTTTTCCAAATCAATGATATCTTATTGCAACAACGGTGGTTATGCTCAGTTCTTCCAAACAACCCTGAGGAAAGACTTATTAAGGTGACCATCCAGCAACTAAAGCATATACTTTTGCCACTTCCGATGCTAATTCACATCATACAAGAAATTCAGCTAAAAGTAGATACGTTCTAGTTTCAATGCATTTGAATTATCTTGGCCCCATCATGTCAGACATTATAAATTATGCCTTAGGCTCTCTATCGATAGAAATAATGCAGATATTGTTAGGGCATGAAGCAATCTGATAGCGGGGAAAAAAAATTTCTCTACAATAGTTAACGGTATATTTACCTGACTTCAAATTCAAATAAAGAATATGATTATGCTTAATGCCCAGGACACCATTCTAAACAATTAATCTAAAGCAGTACATATAATTATTAATTTAAAATCAGCATCTAAATAGCTTTCTAGTTTCTAGGACTTCAATAATTGTGCTTTGTAAGAAGAATGCGAAGATTAAATAGCATGCATACAGATGCACTAATTCTCAAATTGAAAAAAAATGTTAATCAAAAAAGCCTTCTGTAAATTCATACAAGAAACTGACTTTTAGAGCTTCTAACAAAGTCAAGTCTCACAGAAAGCAACTGGAAAATTCAAGCTTCGGTCAAAGCAAGAATAGTATCATAAAAAAACATGGTATACCACACAAGCTTCAAGCGCACTAAGCTTCATCCTTTTAGGTTGTTCCATTGTAAAAAGTGTTTGCAACTGCCTCTTGTTAGAAGACAAGTTCGATGATTCGTCAACAGTTTCGAACCTAAAAACAGCTAAAGTCAAACTACAATATGACCAATATCCTGTATGAAAAATATGACATAGCTTACTTGATTTTCATAAAGGGTGCAGCTTGTCTTAGGACATAGGATGTATCGGCATAGTCTTCAGCTCCTGATTTTACTGTTAATATCTGCAAAAGAGAAGGAAATGAATTAAATTTTTAGTCAATGAATTGAAGATAAATTGCAGGATTTGATGAGATTACTATAACAGTAAAAAAAAAAAATCAAGCTCAATGAGCCTAAGTACAGGATTAAATAAATTAAAATGCATTTTTATCATGAAATAGGGAATTGAAAGGTTCTTACCAATGTCATTCGCTTCTTGCCTTCCAAATAGTCTCGCAGGTACTTGGTCAGCTGTTAAATAATTTAAGCATATGAAACATTTTTTAGTGCCACTTGAGTGCCAACCAAAAGTAACATAGAATATCAGTCCTTTTTAGGGATCATTACCAAAGAGTTGTGGAAATGCTTCTGCAATGGCTTCTTTGGGTTTTTCTGGTATTCATACAATGACTAAACAAAGACCGGAAAAGTTAGATATTAACATAAAGGGAGAAACAAAGAAGAAAATGCCCATAAAATAAGGGATAGGTGGGAACATACTCTTAGGCACAAACCCAAAACCATTGATGTGTTATTGATAAAGTTAGCTTCAAGCAATCTTGAACCCTACAATAAGTGGTGACAATTTAAAAGTAAAACCTTGACATTTTCATTTGGAGAAAAAAAAAAGGAACATGGTTTAAATGTTCAGCATATATAGTTTTGACAAAAAAGGTCATGCAAGATGACACGATATTCCAAAAATCTCATTAAGTTAAACTTTCCTCAACTTCTTTAATTTTCCTCTTGTAACTGTTTATTTTTATTACTGAAAACAATGGTTTTTCCAAGTTCAAGCATAATGCATGTAACATCAAGCGAATGTCAACTATTATATTACCATCATCAAATGTATGAGAATTCTAAGCTATCCAATACAAAGATGAATAATAACCTTATTTCCAGTTCTTTTCTCTCTCTCAGCCCCAGCTAAATCAACTATTTTTAAAACAACGCCAGCTTTGTTGAAACTTAAAGGAAAACCACCCTCATCCAAGTTTCCAGCAAGATGGTGGATGTTAATGATGCACTGCGACCGGCTATGAGAAGTAGACAGAAAAATTTTGAGCATTCTTTTTATGAAAAACACACAAAATCTAATAAACAACTCTCAAGAATTCAGAGGACGAATCACATCAAGAATAATTTTCTCTTAATAAAAAATATTGTGAAAACTTCCATATTGCTATAATGTATAGTTCTTACAATGATCAGGTGCTTTGGCTGATCAAACCAATAGAAGTTAGATATTATAAATTCGTGGTGAATATGATGTTCAATTGAAAGACTAAGGCAGTTAAATAATATTCAATTTCTTAATGGTAGAGAATAAATATCAATGTACGTCAGCTACAACAATTTCCATAAATCAAAAAATTGTAAAAATAGATATATCATCCAGAACCTGGACGTGCTATTTGCATTAGTTGATGCAGTATTTCGTTTAAGCATGGCACATGCTACTATGGATTCTGCTTCCCTGGGAGCATATATGATAACCTGATTACACATAATGGGAAGGTACATCAAACCCGTACAAGACAAACAGAGCTCATATGTACATGCTACAAGCCAGCATGACAAGGCATGCAGTTCATAACCTCTTTGAGACCCTTAATAGCTGATTGCTGCATATTTACTTCAGCTCCATCTGCTAATAAATCATATATCTTTTCCCCTTTACTTCGTTCAGAATAGATTTCAAAGATCGATAAGCTAAATGACCTATAAGAAACCATGAAACTAAAACCTGAATTCATATATTAAGAAAATCATCATCATATTTAGGCCGCATATTACAGTATTTTGAACTGTTTGAAATTTCTAGTAATACTATGAATAATCCATAAAACTTGCAAAAATATGGAGATCAAATAAAATATATAAATAACTCTGCAAGCAGATACTGCTCGTTAACGAGACTTCAAAAATGAAAATCCTAGTATACAGCATAACCACGTGATGAACTGATAATTACCTGGTGGAATCAAGATCCTGACTCTTTGCTTGCTTAAAAATATATTGAAAAGTGAGGGTTACAATACCAGGATCCCTTGCGCTCCCAAAAATTGTGTGGGTTTTTCCAGAGCCGCTAGGCCCCAATGCAGCCACCATACCACTTTTACCCTTAAGGAAATCCTCGACTAATGGACTAACCATCTTTTCAAACACTTCATCCTGTTAAGATTTTGAGTCCAATTCTATGATCGAAATAGTGGATTACGGTTTGAAAATACAAGGTAACGAAAAACACCAGGTAGACTAATATATCGAGACCTGAGACGATTCGGCAGTGAAGACATGAGAAAACCCTTCATAAACCTCAGATTTTATCCGCTTCGACTCTTGCAAGGCAACCGGTGGAGATAGTATTACCGACTTTGAGTCATTGACTGATAAACAAACCTCATCTTTCTTCTTCTTGGTATTCTTCTCTCTTCCTATGTGTTTTTTTGCAGGGTTTTGCGGCCACGCATTTTTCAATTTAAGCTTTCCATTTTGATCTCCCAAACTGCCACACTGCCCCAAACCCTTGGACACCCAAACAGGTCGAATTCTTAAATAAACTTTGAGGTTCTCGGAGATTGAGGGTTGGGAGACAGACGACACTGAAAATGAATCTTCTTCTTTGGGATGTCGAGACATTTCCATTGAAAGAATTTCTTGAAGCGGAAATGAAGAAATTTGGGGCATAGCTGACGATGAAGAAGATGCATGATCAGAATTTTCAGGGGGATTGATGAAAGGAGTTGCCCGGGCCTTCCGATGAGGGTTTCTCCGTACCGTGACTGTGTTAGGACAAGGGAGTGGGCTCTTGACTTCCATTTGCGCTGCTTTTCTCTCGCTTCAATCAGCCTTAATCTCTCTGGCTCTGTAATGGCGGGAAATTGGTCTTTCGAAATCACCAAGGATGAATCGAATTTACAGAGCGAAACTTGCGGTGGAAGTCATTTTATTAACGCTTTGTTTAGTGTAGATATCAGCATACTTACATAGACAATAAAGTAAACGGAGGATTCCATGCAACCGACGCTGTCTTTTAAATTTGAAGCTAATTAGCACAAAAAAAAAAAAATTAAAATCATTGACAAATTCGATCTCAAACTATGTCGATGTTATGTTTGGGTCCTCTCTACTCGTGTTCGAGGACAATCGAACAGTGGTCTCCCATACTCAAAATTTGAGCACGAGAAAAACCCTAGGCCTTTTCCCTATCCTCTCCAGCAATTTCCAATACTCACCGGTGAGCTTAAATCCTAAGGTCAACTCTGATTTCGTCTAAACTCTGTGCACATTAACATAATACATTCCACTCTAAGAGAGCCCTAACCTAAATCCTAAGCTGAAAAGCAAAATGAAAAGAGGTCGCTTTCTAGGATAAGTAAAGGATGTCTAGCAGGAACGATGCTCCTTCTTACGCCCAATGGGCAACATCTAGAAAACTCGCTGCTTATCATGTAAAGGATCTTCCACTCCGAAGTTTAGGATTGGGTTTCCTATTTGGTTGGTGATCATAATATTGACAAGCTTGTCTTATTTGGTGAGACAATTTGAATTAGCCATTAATGGTTGACTTCATTAGTATTCTTTCGATATGCGTTATAAAGAATTAATTAAGCAATTGGATATTTGGGAGTCAAAAAAACTCGTTAATTAATGAAATAATTTTAAATTATTTGATTTATTAGATATTAAATTTTGTTAGATATTTAATTTTAATCAAACTATTTGTATTTTCAACACTTCATAAAAAAATGAATCGAGGAAAAATTTCTGACTGGACCAGTTACAAGAAAAGACTTTATGCTAGTCAATATGGACCCCCACCACCCATCAATGCACAGTGTTCTTCGACTCTTCGTCATTTTAAATGGTGAAAACGTTATTAACTGTGAACCCATATTGGGTTATTTACATAGAAGAATGAAAAAAATTGTGAAAAACCGAACAATTATACAATATCTACCTTATTTGAAGTCTAAATCTATTTGATGACAAGTCGAGAAAATTAACTATTATTTCAATGCTGCGACCAAGAGATAAGAAAAGCCAAAGCATTTGATTTTGTTGACATAACAACTCCATCCTAGCCATTTTCACGTTGGCTACAACACCTTCACATGGAAGAAGTCTAGCATAGCCGAGTCATGTAGTGCTAGTCCAGTGTTGTACTATATTTTTGGAAGTCCAAAAAGTATTATAATATGGTTTTACTGTAATATAGTGCTAGAAAGGACCAGTTTTAGAAATGAGTAGTTAATTACCTAAAGTTGGAACTTCTAGGCACTCGGCTTTATTGCCTTGGTCGAGTACTCTTTTTCTTCTTTGTTTGTTAGCCATGTAATGGACCTTTTTTGGGTGTCAACTCTAATTTTCTTTAAGGATGGTATTTAAATATCCTTAAGGGTTGTTTTGAGGAACAACAGAAACAACATCTTGAAAGCTTTTATTCAAATCTTGAGTACATTACTCTTAAGTAGTCGTGCCTCCATCGGTGAGTATCCGATTTGGTTGAGTGTCTTTGGGTCCATCGTTTGTTAGTGTAAGTGGATTTCTTTCGTATTATAATATTCTCCATCTCTTGCCATAAAGTGGGAATGTTCAACAAAGGTGTAGAAATAAATACTTTTGTTTCTTTTTTAATTTAATAATTTTAAAAGTAATATCAAACTCAACCACAAAAGGGAAAGAAAACATAAACTAATTTGTCAACACGGTTCGACCAATTTTGTTTACGTTCAAACTTCAAGACTCCTTCTTGAGGATTTTTTCAAACTAAACGTCTATTTCAATCGATTGATCTTTTAGTCGTCAAAAACATAATGTAAAAAAGTCTAAATAGCTGATGATGATGAGTTGAGATATGAAAGTGAAAGAGCATGATGAACAAACTTAGCTGATGATGATGAGTCGAGATATGAAAGTGAAGGAGCATGATGAACAAACTTAGGCAAGGGATCCCTTTATTTGAAGGTTACGGGTATTTTATTGTGACCTTCCATTGTGTTCCAGGTTGACATAGCGTGGCAATGACCTTGCCGAGATTCAACAAATAGTTTAGATAGTTTGAGTATTCGTATGGCTAGATATAGTGTTTCACATCCTCATAAGCTTACAGGTGAAACTTGTCCATTTCGTTTAGCTACAAGAGGCATTTTAATCAAGTTGTACATAAATTCAAATTCAGCTTTTGGAAGGGCCAAGGCCTTGTGCTCTAATTGGACTAGTAGAGGACTTGCTTTGGCAAAACTAACATACAAGGAGACATTCCTCTTAGAGTTTCAAATACAATGGGGTAAGCCCATGAGACATCATTAAATTTCTAGACCAATATTTTGTTATTGAGTTCACTGTCTTTTCTAAAATTCTCTTGTAAGACTCAAAAGATTCAACATGTCATTTGAAGGAATGTGATATTTTGATTATATTTTTTTAGTGTTAAGATAAGATATTAATGAATTGGATGAAGAGTTGGCGAATTTTTAAGGATTTAGTAAGTTTAATCATGAGTTTTTTTGCCTTGCTAAAGGTAAGGTCATTTTAAAAGTTAAAATTCAAAACAACAAAATTAAAGTGTCGACTTATAGACAACAAGAGTTAACTTGTACAATCAAAAAATGAGACAGAGAACTCTAGGTTGTGACCTATGAGCAATTGGGGTCGACCCTTCCCTGAAATTAGAGATGTTAAGCGAGTGAGTCGAGGCGAGTCGAGCCGAGCCGAGTTGAGAAAGACCCGGCTCACCGAGCCTGTCGCGCCTAACGAGCCTGTCGAGCTTAACGAGCCTGCCGAGCTTAACAAGCCTGCCGAGCTTAACGAGCCGAGTCTAACGAACTGACCTTAAAAAATTTCTAACCCGAGCTGACTCGCGAGCCTCGAGCCTAACGAGTCGAGCCAAACCGGCCCAACGAGCGTAACGAGCCGTTGCGTTGCTGAGCGGTCTGATTCTCAGCAACAGTCTGATGGCCGTTGCTCAGAATTTCAGCTTCTCATCAACGGTCATCACCGTTCTTTGACACTTTAGTGTTTAGTGTGAGAAAAGAAAAAAAATCGAGAGGAAGAAAATTGCTGAACTGAGGGGCAGAAAGTCGACCGAACTACTGAAGGGAGTACAGTCGACGGAAAGAGTTCAGCAATCTGGGTAATCGCCCAGCAACGATGGGCGATCTATCAGCCAGCGCTCGGACGATCGATCGCCCAGAGATCAGAGAGTTGGGCGATCGATCGCCCAGCTCTCCCGACCCCAACGACGATCAAAGATACTCGAGGGCCCGAGCTTTTGGACCCTGTACTTCCATCTGAAACATCGGAAAGCTCGCCCAGCTTTGCCCATCGTCGTAGGGCAGTGATCACCCAACGCTTGGACGATCGATTGCCCAGCTATCTCAACCCCGACGACGATCGAAGATGTTCGAGGGACCGAGCTTCTGGACGCTGCGCTTCCATCGGAGACGTCGAAAATCTCGCTCAACTCGCCCATCGTCGGAAAGCTCAGTGCCGAGCTGGGCATGACCGAGCTTGCTCACGAGCAGGCTCATCAAGCTCGCGAGCACGGATTGTTGAGTTCTACTCGACTCGTCTGTGTGGGTCGAGTCAAACCCGCTCGTTACTGTAACGAGCCGAGCGGGCGAGCTGGCGAGCCAGCCCGCTCATTTGACAACACTACTTGAAATGTTGACTTTAGGCATAATCAAATGGAATATTTCTTAAGGGTCGATCTGATGAACACTAAGGGTCGACACTTCCCTTACAAATTTTGAAATTTCATGAAAAATTGAAGAGAATATACTTGAAGTGTCGACTGAAACTTTAAAAGTGTCGATAGTTTAAAAACCTACATACTTAAATTAGATTTAAAATCATAGGGATTTACTTACTAAACCTATTTCTTGATTGCCAAAGCATTTTGGTGACTCATGGGTTGAGTTAGTAAAACCTCCTTCTCATCTCCTCTGTATAAATAGAGTTCTATCATTGTTATCCTTTCTCACATCTTGCAAGCTTAGAATCCATAAAATTGCAGCTTTTTCTCTTCCATTTTGAAGGCAAGTAAACCTTATTTTGAAGTTCTTCAGGTTTAGTTCATAATACATGATAATAATCTATGCTTGAAAAGTGATGAAATAAGGGTGTTGTGAAATGGTTTTCAAAAGAGTTGTATTGGACTTCAAGATTTACAATTTGATTAATCTTTTTATGCTTTCCAAAGTACTAAAAAAATTTCAAATGCATGTTGGCAGTTTTGCATGTAAAGAAATAGTCATAAGAGTTCACGTTATTCAATTATTGTCAGCTTAGTTAAAATCTTGGAAAAATTGTGCAGCTTTGGTTTGCGAAGGTCGATGACCCATTAAGTGGACTTCGAAATTATGATATTTCATTATGTTACATTGAACATCTTAATAGAGGCTCTAAACTAAGGTGATTGATCGAGAGGATTGCAAATTATGAATTTTCGAAGTTGGACAAAACTATGAATAATAAATCTGCACATGGTTTAATTTTGGTAGCACCGACCTACCTTAATGACTTTTAATGCCTAAAATATTTTGATGGAAGTTGATAAACATGTCAATGAATCTTTGGTCTTGGAATTATGATAATTGCATTAGTATATTGAAAGTTATAAATTGTTAAAATTGGGAAAAAACACAACGAAAAAACTAGATTTTCATGCAATTAACTAATGTTTTTATCATAGACATGCAAGATGATTTACTCTGAATGGATTTAATATATTAATATATACCTTTTAAGGAACCATAGGTTCAATAATTACTTGAATTGGTCATGTGCATTCAGAGTTAAACATGTTTTAATTATGTGTATAATGAATGCCAACATGGAATTTGGTTGATTTTATCAAAGAGCTAACTAAATAAGTTGTTGTCAATTATTCTAAGAACTCAAGATAAGTGATGTTGCATGTGTTTTACCGTACGACCTACATCACAAGATGTTAGGATTAGGTGACTTGATTTTCATACGTAACGATATTAATTTAGGAAAAGATGAGATATAGATATATGTGATGACGATGATTGAGGATATGCTTTATTGCTTGTATACTTAGATATAGATACATGCCATAATTTTGTTCGAGGATATGTGATATTGTTTGAATGATTACAGTTATTTTTACAAGCATTCTTCAAGCATCATGTTTTATAGAAAAGACTGAAAATGTTTCATGCCTACGTTTTTATTAAGAATGAATGAAACAAAATGAATATACGCAATGAAGTTTTGCTTGTGCAGAGCTTAAGGACACGTTGTCCCAAAGGTGGAGCTATGGGGGATAAACCTGTTAGTTCTAATATGTCAAGGATTTGTCAAAGATTGTGAGGTCATCGACAAATATTGTGACAACTAACAGAGGTCTCGACAAATATTACGAGACATAAATGATGTCTTCCATAGTTGTGCCTACTCTTCCCGAGAACGTTGCTCATAAATCAGGAATAGAAAAGTAAAGAAAAGAAAGAAAAATGAAACTACATTTTTACGAAAATATATATCGTGTTTATGTTGTTTACGCATTATTTATTGAGTGTTAGACTCATAGATGAATCTTGTGATATAGGAAAAAAAGAATGATGATAAGAATCATGTTTAACAAGCTGAATGAAAGATGTAGTCAAGGAGGTATTTCTATGGTGGGCGTTTGGTATTGCTATGACGATTTTAGGTTTGTGGGATATGATTCACGTAATGTATTTTGGTGGAAAGAATTTTAATCAAGTTTATGTAGTTTGGTTATGATCCCTTTATATATTATGTTGATTGGATATTGGATAATGCACGCAAAGTCTTTCAATGGTATTATGAAGGAATTTATAAACGATTTAAGTTGTAGGGCACATTGCATTGAAACTCTGACTTGCCCACTAGTTTTAGGATAATAAGCAGCGGCAATCTTATGCTTTACCTTGTAATTTATCAGTAGTGCTTCTAAGGTTATATTGTAGAAGTGGAAAATCTCATCAATGGTGGCTCAAAGGAGTACTGAAACGTTATTCTTTAGAAACATGAGAACAACTTGGGCATTATTCTAAGGGTAGGGCAACATCTTCAACCTATACTTAGAGACATAGTCAACGACCATGATTGACAGTATGAACAGGCCCCATGAATTTAATACCACACACGTCAAAAAGCTCCACTTCCAAAATAGAATTTAGGGCATTTCATTTCAAATTTGCATCAAATAACCTTATAATCCTTCATAATGGTTCACTTAGATTACACAATCCATAAATGACCATTTGTCTAAGTGATCTTTAAAGTCCTAATGTCTCATATATCAACTGTGCTCTAAAATTGTTTTTTCCTAAATTGAAAACTTCAAAAACCTTCCCTAATTTAATCTTTAATGAGACATGATTAGATCATTAAAGATTATGTCGAAACCTTAATTTATTAATTTTATATGTCATTGACAAATAATTTAATTTTTAATCATGCAAAAAGCACTTAATACACCGACTATTTTTTGCTTAGAAAACACCTAATTAATTATACATGGACCCATTATCACAACAATATCAAAAGTATTCTATGCACTAGAATTACCAAGATTAATAATAAAAGCTTAACTATTAATATTAATAACCAAATATGATTAAAATCCAATTAATGCTTAAAGTTTAAATAACCACGTAACTAGCAAAAGTTTATTTACTAAAATCAATGAATTAAAAATATAAATTCATTCTATTATTTCGATCCAACCATGATGTCCTTAATGCCCATTTTTATTCTCGATCACTTCTCGAAGATTCTAGGTCAGCACTAGTTACTTGTTAGTTAAAATTAACCTAAATTACAAAATTGCTAGTGAGAAAACTAATCATAATAAGCAAAAACATGTGCATATACAAACTAACAGTATACATTGACCAAGTTTCATGCTTCAGAAGTTACGTACTGTTGAAATTTTGATTCTAAATTTACCTTAACCAAGTTTCATGCTTCAAAAGTTACGTATTTTTGAAATTCTAATTTCAAATTTACCATGCATATAAGGTAACCGACCTAAATCCATCAATCCACTAGTCTCATACATTCATTGATTGTGCCTTATCAATTTTTTTCTTTTTACATTCCTATGTATAGTTCTTATGCGTGTGTGTCTCAATAAATATGTAAAATAATATAATTTAGAAGTATGCGTATAGATATAAGTTGCATATTATTCTTTTGTTATTTAGGGGTACAACCAAAACATTTGAAAATCAGTGTATGAACTTACCTAGATTCTGAGAATGTGGGTGTAAGGGTTTTCTGAGCTTCCATATAATTTTCTTTGCCTTGAATAAACTATTTTGCAGTTAGTTTCGATTTGGGTTATACTTATAACAGATTTTTCCTGGATTACCACATTTTTCATTTTTTACTTTACTGAACTTCTAAAATTGGGACGACTTTGTGAAGTTTGAAACAATTTAGGCAAGTTTCAAGTTGTTCAACTTAATTTGCAGGTTCAAAGTGAATTTGGTTCACTTTAGACTAATTTTTTTATTGGACCAGGTCTAATTTTGCTGGACCAAGTACGGGTGGAAGTGTTGGTCTTAAGTTATTATGGGTTTTGGGGCTATGTTTTTTGGTCGGGTCGATTCAGCTTCTCTTTTTCTTCTTCCATTTCTTCTCTTGTTCGTGTGCAAAGAGAGAGATTCATCTTTATTGTTATGGTCGTCAATTGGTCACCAAGGAAAAGCGTGTTAAGTAGTTGGTGGAGGGTCATCCGTCTCGTCAATGAAGATTCGCCTAGAAAGAAATTTACGTTGTTGTTGGTTGAAAATCAAATGTTAACCAAAAAACAAAACACAAAAATAAAAATATCCAAATTTACTTGTAAAACTCTTATGTGGAAAAACTACTAGTCAAGGAGAAAGTCATTAATATTAAATCAGGTTACAATATGTCATTGAGTTTTACGACTCAAATATCAATATAAAGAGAAACCACAAAAACTTTAATTTTGAATATGAATATATTTAACTCAATTAGAATTCAGATCACGCCAAACTCCAATAATTTCCACTTTGATATGAATTACATGAGAGATATCAAATGCAGGCTTCTCGTATCAACAAAAGCGAATTCAAAATATTAAACTCTAACAATTTTCATTTTTAAAGAAATTGTGGCGCAAATAAATAAATTTGCAAAACTCCAACTAAGTATTAATAATTTCATCTTCCATAAAGGCTCTTAATGGGCCAACATAACAACTAATATAGATCAAGTTTAAGCATCGCTTAAACTTGAGATACATACTCAAGAAAAAATCACATCTCCTCCTCCGCGGTATCACCAAGCTATCAAAGTTGTCACAACGAATTGCATCTGAATATATTGAAGACTCTTAACTACAATCTATACCCTTGAACACATTCAACACATAATCTAGTGAACTAGTTTCATCATTTCATTGCTGAGTTTTAATCTTCCACTTGGTTATATCCTTTGCAATACCACTCTCGCGTAAAATTAAAATTGGTGATGATGTGGTAACAGTCTCACTCTAAACATCTGAAATAGGCTAACAGATCGGCTATGATGTAGATGTTGGAATTATAAGAATTTATAATTTTATTTGGATCTAAATTGTCAAACTATAAATTATACATTATGTTATCATTGGGTTTGATTCCATATTAAAGTGATTTAATATAGTTTTAAAAGACTTTGAAATATATTGAATATAATATAGTCATATTACAATATATAGAGACATTAAAGGTAATTTACCAATTTATGATGGGCAAAATGGTAAATTACTCAATTAGGTTAAATAAAGGGTTGTGGTCTCTAATTCACGATGAAACTTTTTGGCTCTTTAGAACTGCCATCACTCTAGAGAGTGTTTGAGAAGGCGATTATCAAATTCGGAAGATTCAAATACCTGATTTTCAATATTTTGCATTTAGACAATGAATCTGAGTATGTCTTTGTCGCTTTAATGATTTTCTTGTAGAATTTCTAATGTATCGATTTGGGAATTAAGTTTTTTTTTTTCATTTGTTTTAGAATTTATTAATTCTAATGAATCTTGGTATCAAAGTCGATCACGAGTAATCAATTTTGGCTTCAAATCGGATTAAGCATCAATTTTTTTAATTTTCAAAACTTTTTTTATCCATCTAATTCTGCTAGAATGCGAGTTTCGAGGCCTTAAAAATGATGTTTGAATGCACGTTGAGAGTTATTGCCCGATCTATCATTATTTTTGAAAAGTCGGACAATTTTAGAGTGAAAATCTGCCAGAATCAATGAGATTCCGGCTATTTTTGTTGCTAGTTCGCAAGCCCCCTCTAGCAATTCGAACCTATTGGGTTAGGTTTGGTCCAAATCAGATCAAACCATTTGAGTTTGATCCCACTCAGACTAAACCAACTTGGTTCGATTTTGGTCCGAATTGGTTCTTTGGTTGGTTCGACTCGGACTGGTTCGGTTTGGTATGAACTGGTCCAGTTCGATTCGGTCAACCTGGACCAGTTTAACTAGACCAAACTGATTTGGTCTGGGCAGTTAAACTGGTCCATTTGGTCAAATGTTCCCCGGTTCACTTTGATTCGATTGTTTTCGGTATTTTTTAATGACCGTTTCTGGACAATTCTTAGCTCGGTTCTACCCGATTCATCCTGTTTTTGCCCCATTTTTTGGCCGATTTGAACCTTCTATTCTAGGTTGGTTGATACTTTGGTTTACTAATTGACTACTATGGTTGTCTATCTATTAAATATGTATATACATGATTTTTTCTTAACTTCTTTTTAGTGCAATTTTATGAAGTCTTACATTGTAAAATAGGATGATTGGGTAACATGCTATAAAATTAGTCACTCTTGTTTTAATTATCCTATTTTGATATATTGGATAAAAGACATGACATTATATGAATATCGACCAGCCCAGAGGAAGGTTGACGTTTGTACAGTTGCATGGATCATTAGCAGTATTAAAACATGTGACAATTATTAGAATGTCATGTGAACATTAAATTTGTCCAAAGATAAATTCATTGTTTGACATTTCTTATTGTCAATGTTTATATATTGGACCAAGTTACTAATTACAAGTTAACACTTTTAGCCAAAAGACTAAGTGTTAATGACGTACCAGTTTCTTGTTGATGGATGCACTATATTTTGTGTTATATTATTGTCATATATATGCATATTATTTTTGTGAGCTAATATTGTTACATTTTTTTTTTCTGATATTACAGTTAACATCTCAAGTATAATGGATAACGTTAATGCAGTTCCTATATTTAACGGGATCAACTATAAAGTATGGAAAGATAACGTTATGATTGTTCTCAAGTGCATGATCTAGACATTGCACTTAGGGTCACATGCTTCTCACCTTTTTCAGCATCCAGTACCCTTGATGATAAAAAGGGAGCTAAAAAGGTGGGAGCGTTCAAATCGTGTAAGTCTGATGATCATGAAGCGCACCATTCCAGAAGCATTTTGGAGAAACATGTCAGAAGACATTGATGCTAAAACATTTCTTGAATAACTTGAAAAACGTTTTGAGAAAAACAAGAAGGCTAAGACAAGCACACTTTTAGCTAAGCTTGTCTCACTCAAGTATAATGGAAAGGAGAATATCAAGAAGTACATAATAGAAATGTCTCATCTTGCTTCAAGACTCAAAGAACTTAAGTTAGAGCTGTCAAAAGACATGCTTGTTCACTTAGTCTTGATTTCTCCTCTTCCTCAGTTTGGGCAGTTTAAAATCAGTTAAACTGCCAGAAGGATAAGTGGACGTTTAATGAACTGATATCTCATTGTATCCTAGAGGAAGAAATGATTAAGCATGATTGGACAAAAAGTACTCATTTGACGTTGTCTTCCAAAGACAAAGGAAATAAAAGGAAGAAGTAAGTTGTTGGTGCTCCTTCTCAGTCGAAACAAAAGAAGTCTAAGGGCTTCAGTTGTTTCTTCTGTACTAGAGAAGGGCACCAAAAGAAAGAATGTGTCAAGTATCGCGCATAGCATGTGAAGAAATGTACACTTATTAACCTTGTTTGTCTTGAAATTAATTTGGTTTCTGTAACGCTCCGGGAACCCACACGTTCCCAGTGCGCTCACTACGTCTACACACTATAACATACAGAGACTTGACAGGAACTCACTTAATTTAATACCTCTTTCATTTTCAAATCATATTCAAAAGGACATTTGTAAGTATAAAAATTCTTCAACTCGATTCGAAAATAACTCGCGCCCCGAAGAGGGAACACGAAATCCTCAATATAAAATACGCAGCGGAAAAAAAACAATTTAAGCTAGTTTTTAAAAAAAATAAGACGACAAAACTTGAAATTCTAGGAATGGGTCCAACACACGTCTCGAGATACCTGACTCAATGTCGCGCGCCCGAGTAGCGGCTCCGCACGCCCATGGTCCCGCACCACGCACTGCGCGCGCACACTCGACTTGGCATCGCCCGCGCACACTCGGCCTACAAGCTGCGCGCCTCGCACGCCCACATCCCCACTTCAGCGCCCCGCGCGCACCTTCTAGGTACCGCACACGCCAACTCACCACCACCGCATCACGCGCACGCCCACAGCGCCGCGTGCCCCATGCACCATGCCTCCGTGTAGCACGTTAGCATGCACGCCCTCACTCGACACCACACGACCCGTGCGCACTTGCAGGGCCGCGTGCCCAGCACGCCTGCAGTCACACCGTGCTGCCACGCACACCGCCACTCCCTTCGCGCCTCACCGCGCACACCCCTACCTATTCCGTATCCTCTCGACTCTTTGACCTTTCTCTTGAAAATTCGGCAGAGTAACGCCTAAAAACTGGCTATCTCAAATTTAAACCATGCACACAGTTCACCAAAAAACTAAAAATATCCATCTATCAAACTATCCAGAGATACTCACCAAATTAGAGTTTTAAAAAGAAACAAACTACAACAATCCATCAACTATCAAGTGAAGAAAATTTACAGTATAGAGTATTACCAAATTCCTACATGTAAAGAGTACGTATGGGTCACCAAAAGTCACAAACACTCCATGAACTCATATACAATTGACGCCTATACAACTCGCCCGATCAACTATATATCCCGACACAACAAAAGAAAATACCCCAAAACAGTTTAGCCATCACCTATCATTTCTATGGGTCGGCTCGCCTAACAAATCTACCGTCCGGTGCCTCGGTCGCGAGCCGCCAACCATCCTACACCTCAGTACTAGGCTCTCGGGACTCACCAGTGACAATATCTGCATCTACACTATAGAACACACCACATAAGCCTAACGCTCAGTAAGTAATGCGACATGAAAGTAAAAGTTGACAATGCAATCCTAACACGTGTAGTCTATACACTCACACTTATGTTGTCACATCTGTGACGCGTAGTGCAGCCGCACCAGGATGAAGAGGAACACATTGCCACCCTACATCCTGACACGTCGCCACTGTCCCAAACTCTCTAGCAACGAGGCTCACAAGCTACACACACGCATCACCACACAGTAACCATATCAGGGTGAGAGTGTAACTCGCGCCACATTACACCCTGACACGTCGCCCCCGTTCCAGCCTCCCCAGCAACGGGGCCACAGTTGCCACACACACACTTCGCGACAGCCTAGCCAGCCCACTCCTCGAGCAAAATCCGCGACTGGTGAGGCACCGGTCCACACACTAGCAGGATCCGCGGTATCACTGTTCATCATCCTTACCGCCGACACATACACGCCGCGTGACGGCCCAACCGGCCCACTCCTCGAGTGGAATCTGCGGTTGATTACACACCGGCCTACACACTAACAAGATCCACGGTACCACCGCCACGCGTCTCACCACTTACTCAAAATATGTTCAAAACCATTTTCGTTTCCTTTTTAAAACATGATGCATGTCAAACAATACACACACACACACCACAATCAACAACATAAATCCTAAAGTCTACGGTGCAGGCCCACCTAGGCAAAACACATGCATGCACAACTTACCTGGCGTCCTAAACTCACTCGACGCACAGTTTCGCTAAAAATGCCTCAACCTAAAACATAAACAATCACTTATCAATCTTTGCTTCAAAATTCCCTAAATACGCTAAAAATAACATTCCTTAACTAAACCCATGAAATTTCAACCAAAACGGATCACTAATTCGGTTCAACCGAAAACCCACTTAAATTTTGAACGCGCATAACTTTTACGTTCGTTATCAAAATCGAGCGATTCAAGAGGCTAAATGTCCCCTTAGGAACCTAGTTTAATATACTGAGATGGATTTTAAAACGGTAAGCTATACCTAGATGAAAAACACCAAAACCGAATCTGTCATTCAACCAAATTTCACATCTCTGTTTCCTCTTAACCAAAACTCATTCAAAACTCGTCTTACGCACTAAATCAGCAATGCTAACATCACGCGTCACAGTTATACTAAAAACACTCAATAATTTGACTCGGTTCAAAATTCGACATAAACTTCTGACACACATAACTTTTGCGTCGGAAATCGGAATGGAACGATTCCAGCGGCCAAACGTTTCTCTAACAACCTAATTTCACCCACTAAAACAGAATTTAAAACGAATAACCGTAGCTAGGTTGAAACCCCAAAAAACAGAGTTTGCTTTTACACAAAACAAAATCCGAATTTCAACATTAACCCGAGTTTCACCAATTTCTCCGTCAATCAATCACATTCTAATCTATTAAATATGAACTAACTATAATTGAAGGTTTCAAATTTATAAAAATTAAATTTGGAAATACCGGGAGGGGGGTGGGGTGCGGCGGCGGCTTGCGAGCTCTCGGCTCTGGGCTCTGGGCTCTGCTACCCACGGTCACGCGACACACACACAACCTAAAACCGACCCAACACTCAAGCCTAACATTCGGAAAGATTGAAGGAAGACGACCATCAACTCGGGCGAATAGAACCAGAGCAGGGGAGAAAGCATACCTTCAGTCTTCAGCTCGGGAAACTGAACTTGTCCCCACCACAGTCCTCTTGGCTAACCAGTGTTCGGTTCTCCTCCGTCGTTGGCGTCGACAGATCACCGGGTTCTCTCCCTCCTTCTCCCGGCTTCTTGCGCTCTCTCTCTCTCTCTCGCGTCTCTCTTCTCTCGACCGCGGGACAACACAGGGTGGAATGGTTTCCACCCGAAGCCATTCCACCTTATAATAAATTATAATTATTTCAATTTTAATTTAATACAATTTACCAAAATACTCTCACGTGTTTTAATCATCCGTAATTTTGTTAAATTCGGGTCCTTCCGACTTTAAAAATTTTGAAAACCGTCACTAAATCTAGATTCCGAGTTTTATAACTTAATTTACGCGTTAAAATATTTCTCGAAATCCCAACCGAGATTAAGTTAAAAATTTCAGAAATTAGATTTAAAAATCTAAAATTTTCTGGGTTATTACAGTTTCTGTATCAAGACATACGCGGTGGTTTAGATTCGGGTCCTACTACTCACATCAATATGTCTATGCAGGATTGTCTGATTTGCCGAAAGTTGAATGATGCTGAAAGATTCATTTTTGTGGGCGATGGCCAATCAGCTGAAGTTGAAACTATCAAAGATTTTAGATTGTTACTAAAATCTAGACAATTTTTGGATTTGAATGATATATTTGTTGTACTGTCTTTTAGACAGAATTTAATTTCTATTTCTGCATTAAACAAATCTAATTATTATTGTTCATTTAGAAATATAAAATTCAGTTTATCATTAAATTCAAATGTAATGGGTTCTGGATTTTTATCTGTTTGTGACAATCTATATATGCTTGAAACCATAGTTTCATTTAATGAAGCCTGCATATTGATTCAAGAGGTACAAAACGTAAATTAACTTATAATGATTTATCTTCGTTAGGGAAAAAGTGTTTAGATCACATCTCTCAAAAGAGAATTGAAAAGCTCGTGTCAGACGAGATCTTGAGTCCTCTTGATGTGACTGACTTCAAGGTTTGTGTCAGTTGTATTAAAGGAAAACAAACAAATGTAAAGAGATTGGGAGCTAACCGAGCTTCAAAAGTCCTTGAATTGATACATAAAGATATTTATGGATCTTTCCCTATGGCATCTTGGAATGATCAACATTATTTCATATCATTCATTGATGATTACTCGCGTTATAACTACCTATACCTCATTCATGAGAAATCTCTATCTTTCACGTGTTCAAAGGCTTTAAAGCTTAGGTTAAAAATTAACTTAATAAAAGGATTAAGGTCATCAGATCCGATCGTGATGGTGAATACTATGGTAGATATGACGGGTCAAGTGAACAACGTCTAGGACCATTTGCTAAATACCTAGAGGAATTTGATATTGTTCCTCAATACACCATGTCAGGTTTGCCCAACATGAATGGTGTCGCTGAAAGACGGAACAAAACATTTAAGGACATGTTAAGGAGCATGATTGCTCATTCGACCTTACCTGAATCCCTCTGGGGTGAAACACTAAAGACCGCAGCTTATATCCTTAATAGGGTACCTACTAAGGCGACGGTTAACAAAACCCTATACGAGTGTTGGATTGACCGAAAACTTGTTCTAAAACACTTACACGTGTGGGAGGTGTCTAGCTGAGGCAAGGCCTTATAGGTCCAATGAAAAGAAACTGGACTCTGGTACTGTTAGTTCTTATTTTGTAGGTATCCTGAACAGTCAAGGGGGTATAAATTTTACGATCCCACTGTAAAGACATTCTTTGAAATGGAAAATACCCAGTTTTTTGAAGATGTAGAGTTTATGAGTGGATATAAGCATGACTTTGTCTTTGAGGAGGAAGTTGTTCTTCTTCCTTTGGTTTCCCTTGATTTCGATCAAATGGATAATGATAAAGACAATATTGAATCACTTCCTGAAACTCTTCAGGAAGTCATTCCCGAGGAACAAACTCAACACCATCAATAAACTATGTCATTACGGAGGTCCACTAGGGAAAGAAGGAGTACGATTTCGGATGATTACATTGTATTCCTACAAGAACATGACGAACTCGAAGATGACCCTATCATTTTCAATCAAGCCATTAAGAGTTCTGATTTTCAAAAGTGGACTAATGCCATGAATAAGGAGTTAAAGTCCATGAATGACAATGACGTTTGGGATCTCATCCAGTTACTTGCAGTTTCGAAACGCGTCGGTTGTAAATGGATTTTTAAATCCAAAAAGGATTCCAAATGTAACATTAAGATATTCAAAGCACGTCTTATTGCTAAGCGTTTACTCAAAGAGAAGGCATTGACTATAAGAAAATTTTGTCCCTAATATCTACGAAAGATTCCTTTAGAACTATAATGACATTAGTAGTTCATTTTGATTTAGAGTTACATCAGATGGATGTAAAGACAACGTTTCTCTATGGTGACATTGATGAAACGATCTATATGGTGCAACCCGAGTCCTTTGATTAGGATAAATCAAAGAACTTAGTTTGCAAATTAAAAAAATCCATCTATGGGCTAAAACAAGCTTCTCGTCAATGGTATTACAAATTTCATCAAGCAACCATCTCATATGGTTTTGAAGCAAATAAAGTTGATGATTGTATATACCACAAATTTAGTGGGAATAAAATTATGTTTCTTGTTTTATATGTTGATGACATATTATTGACATGTCATGATATAATCTTGTTGCACGACACCAAAATATTTCTTTCAAAGAAATTTGAACTAAAAGATCTTGATGACACCTCTTTTGTATTAAGAATCCAAATATATCGATATCATTGTCGAGATATACTTGGATTATCACAAAAAGAGCTATATCGAAAAGGTTTTGAAAAGAATTGGCATGCAAGAATACAAACTAGAAGATACCCCTGTTGCCAAAGGAGACAAAATAAATAAAATTCGATGTCACTCAAGTAACTTTGAAGTCAAAGAAATACAAAAGGTTGCTTATGCTTCAGTTGTAGGAAGCTTAATGTATGTTGAAGTATACACGTGTTCGGATATTGCGTATATAGTTAGCATGTTAGGTAGATATTTGATCAATCTTGGATTAGATCATTAGAAGGCTATAAAAAGGGTACTCAGATACTTACAAAGAATTAAAGAGTACATGATCACATACATGAAATCAGATCAGCTCGAGATCATTAGGTTTACTAACTCTGATTTTGCTGGATGTCAAGATGACTCGAAGTCAACGTCGGGTTATATTTTTCTTTTAACTAGAGGAGCTATCTCTTGGAAGAGTGCCAAACAAGGGTATTACGGTTTTTTCTACTATGACAGCTGAGTTTATAGCATGTTATGAGGCATCCAACCAGGCATTATGGCTGAGTAACTTTGTCACGAGATTACGAATCTCGAATGGTATTGAAAGACTACTTCAGATTTTGTGTGACAATCAGTCAGCTGTGATATTCTCCAACAACAACAGGAGTTTCTCAAAGTCTAAGTTTGTAGACATCAAGTTCCTTGTTGTGAAGGAAATGGTCTAGAGTGATCAAATATATATAGATCACATTGGACCATACTTCATAGTTCCAGATCCGCTCAACAAAGGATTACAACCCAAAATCTTTCATGAGCATGTTGCTCATACGGGGGTTGTATCTCTTGCAGACATTGAGGTTTAGTGAGACTCTGTATATTTTATGCGATTCTATTATATAGACATTTGTAATGAATATTTTGGTTACTACAATATTCATTTTATGAGGTATTCATTTAATTCACTTTTGCATTTTAGTTTTAATGATCTCAATAAAATTTTGGTTGAACCAATTGGAAATAGGCATGTTAAATCACATTACATGTAATTTCCATGCTACACATTCATATTTGATTTGTGTCATTTAGTTATGTTAGTGTTTATGATCATTGATAGGTTTAATTATGATAATTATAACGAAAGCCGCTTTGATCCTGCATTTGATATAATTGATGGACAAGATTGTTTGAGTATACTCTGTTTAGATGATAACAAAATTTGAAATCAGGATAATGTTATAATGTGTAATTGATTAGTTTATAATTTGATCTAAGTGGGAGATTGTTGGAATTATAAGAATTTATTCTATTTGGATCTTAATTGTCAAACTATAAATTATATATTATGTTATCATCTAGTTTAAGTCTATATTAATGTGATTTAATATAATTGTAAATGACTTTGAAGTATATTAAATATAAGATGGTTATATTACAATGCGTTGAAACATTAGGAATAATTTACCAATTTATGATGGGCAAAATAATAAATTATCAAATTAGGTTAACTAAAGAGTTATGGCCTTCAATTCACAATAAGACATTTTGCCTCTTAGAGTGATGATAGTTTATATGGGGGTTGTATCTTTTAGACATTAGAGGTAATTTCCTTATCAACAATTGTATAACATTTTGTAATTTTTGGCATTCAAATTTAATATGTCCATTCTTCTGATAGAACTACCAGGTTCTATCATGATTCTTTGACTTTGATGTGTCATTCACACTCTTAATATTACCATTATTGTCTTTGTTGTTTGACTCTCATGTTCTACCCCGAATGATGAGTTTCTCTCCTTGAGACTCAGATTCAACAATAATTTATTTCATTTTCTCCTTTGATAACAAGGCACCATTAACTCTTTCCAGAGCTAAAGCATCTCGACTATACAAAAATTGTAAAAATAGCTATTTTTATGCCATAAAAATTTTTTGAATAAAATTGTTGCATTGTTAATGGTCAACGTGTCATGGGTTGACCCGTTTTATCTTGTTGCTGCTATGTTGGTCAAAATTAATAATTTGAAAAATTACCGTGTAGTTAAATTTGAGAAAAATTAAAACTGGGTAATTTAGATTCGAGTTTTGTGACTTTAGAATTTAAGGATTTTTTTATTAATATATAAGATAATTTATATTGTATATATTAATTTATTTTAAAAAAACAAATATTTTAATAAAGGGGCAAGCCAGCCCACCCACTCAGCTCGTTACTGTAGCGGGCCGAGCCAAACAGACGGAACGAGCTGATCTCGGCCATCCGGCTCCCAAGCTCGTCGATGACCGGGTCAATGAGCCTGCTCGCGAGCTGGAGCTCGGGGCTGAGTCGCCCTGGCTCCTAAGGCATCTCCGACGCCCGAAATTCAATCACCCAATAAGGGTAGAGCCGATCGATCGCGAATGAGAGCGATCAATTGGCGATACCTCTGTCATAGTGCCATCAACCAAAATTGACTAAAGGGAGGGGCAATCGATCACAGTTTTCTTGCGATCAATCGAGGATGGCATGACAGAGGTAGGGGCAATCAATTGCCCCACCGACCTCACTAGGGGCGATCAATCGCCCTTACTATGACATTGTCAAATGACAATGTCACCAGTCACCTGGCTGGTTGCTCAGGTAGGGGCGATTGATCGCCCAACGAACTGTACTAGGGGTGATCAATCACCCCAGGATTTCTAACAGTCTGATGGTCGATGTTGAGAAGATCTGTAACACTCGAAATTTTCCATTAAAACTAATTTCGGATTTACGTAATGAAATTTTTGTTAGAATTAAGAGCGGAGAATTTCTACCATTAAGTATAAGATTATTTTGGGACTAATGGTAAAAGAAAAATTTTAAGATTTCAATCGAATACAGATCGGATGACAGATTTATTAAACGAATAGAAGTTGAGGGCACTTTAGTAATTAGGTATTATATTTAAAAAAATAAAAATAAAACAGAGAGGAGGAACGACAATCTCCCCTTCCCCTCTCTGTATTTTCTCCTCTCCACAACGCGAGAAACCCTCCTTCGTCAATGGCAACCGACGATCTCTCTTAGTTGCTCTGCACTTCATCGATTTAAGGTATGATTTAGTTAGTTTTAAGTAGATAGCTAGTTCCTTAGTTGTTTTGAATATTAAAAATGAGGTTAGTGAGGATATTGAATAGTTTTAGTGAAAACCTAAGAGAGAGTTATGGAAAATTGAAGTTAGAGTTGATTTCTACCAGCATGTTGGTGTTTAAGCTAGAAATAGGAGTAGATTACTGGATTTTATAGGAAAGATTAAGCGTTTGATTAGCCGAGTACGCGAATTGTAGAACAGTTTCCGCTCGGCCACGTCTGGTCAAGCTGTAGGTGTTGAATTAGGAAATGTATGTGACCGTTAGGAACTAGACGTCCTGTGGAGCCTGTAGCACTTTGGATCGTACAATTCGGACGAGTATTGGAGAAGTTATGAATTTCCAAAGTTGGTTAGAAATTGAGTTGGATTTCGGGTTTAATAGAGAGTTTTGGTTTTGTACGAGTTATGCCTTTCAAGCTAGGAATTTATGAGTTGAACGAAGTAGAATTGATGAAGGTGTGATTTTATAGGTTCTCCAGTTAGCGAGCCACATACGGAGTATTAGTTGCTAAGGACGCTAGGTAAGTAATGTAGTAGGAGTTTTGTCTTCAGGCCTACATTACACGTTTACTTTATGTTATGATTTCATGGTTTTGCATCATTGTTTTAAATTAGGAGAACGAGACGAAAATGAATTTTCATGTTTTTACAAAGTAAAGCAGTAGGATGTGATTACACGAAAGAAATGAGAAAATACGTAAGAAGATAAGAAAAGTGGGGTTGAGTGGTCTTGTCCCCAGAGGTTGACCGCAAGGTGTATCACTCTTCCTCCGTTTTACGTGGTGGCCTTGTCCCCAGAGTTGAACCGCAAGGTGTGTCACTTTACTAGATTGAGGTTGGCTTTGTCCTCAGAGGTGGACCGCAAGGTATGCCATATTGATCTAGCACTTAAAGAAGAACCCAGTAGTAAGAAGATAAAGAAGATATAAGAAAGAGACGAAAACGAAAGTAGAGACGAAACTGTAGAAACTGCATATGTTAAGATATATTTGTTTTCAGTGTTTAAGTTTTATGCATTACTTACTTAGCATTACGCTAATAGTTGAGTTGTGTGATGTAGGTGACGACGACATAGCTGGTGAGTACTCAGAGCATGCCCAAGATTAGGACGCGGTTGCAGGAGTATGCACATGGACGATTTGGTCGGTTGTTAGGACATTTTGACTATGGTGGGTATAGGTACGGGTTTTAGGTGTGTAATCTAAATGATTTTAGTTGTTTTAAGTCGATTGAATGTATAGACGGATTTCAAACTTTAATAGTCATTTTCTTTACTTAAATTATGATTTTGAGTTGATGAAAAAGTGTGTGTTGGGTTATTATTAGCATTGAGTCGAAGTCCGATCGATTTTGTGAAGTTTTTAAGGTTTTTAAATAGAGTTCTGGGGAGGAAGTGTCGACCGATAGACTTAGTGGTTGACAAGACCCTGCAAGTGTCGACCGCGAGGGTCAACCTGCGCGGGCAGAGTCGAAGTAAGTGTCGACTTATGGTTGTAGGTGTCGACCGGTAGTGTAAAAAGGGCAGTGGTGTCGACCGTGAGGGTTGACCTGCATGGACAGAGAAGATTAAGGTGTCGACCTGTGAAAGCAGGTGTCGACCGCTCTCTGAGATGAGCGTAGAAGAGTCGATCGGTGTTCTCAGTGTCGATCGACGAAAAGACCCGAGAGAAACGTAGTGTCGACCAGTGTTTGCCAGCATCGAACGATGAAAAACCCAAGACAACCCAAGTGTCGACCGATGTTTACTGGTGTCGACCGGTTTCTCTGTTTTATGTTTTTATAAAATGAAATTTCATTTAAACTAATTTTAATCGAGTTTTTCGCTGTGATATTGTTTAAAATATTTTCAAAAATGTCGTTTTAAGTTGAGTAACAAAAGTTTTAAATTTTATTCGAAATTTTTTTTTTCGAATGTAGTGAGTGAGTAGTAGAAGTGTGCGAACCGAGAACCGTGTAGAGTTTTCGGGGCGTGACAAGATCGACCCAGGATTTCTAACGGTCTGATGAACGTTGCTGAGAAGCCTAAATTAATTCTCAAAAACGATAACAATACTGTTTCTCTCAGAGCTCTGAGTCGCTAAGATTCTCAGCAACAGTACTGTGACCGTTGGAGCAGGGTGCTGCTCTCTCTCCTTCTTCTCTAAATTTTTTCTATAAATTCTTCCGCATCCCTTCATTTTGTTTCACCTCAATATCTATCAATCTCTCTCATTTCTCTCAATCAATTTGTACTGAATTTGCTATCAATCCATTTGGAATCCATTTGGTGATATCAACTCTTTCTTCAATTTAGTTCAAGAAGGTAAAATCTAGTTTATCTTTTTACATATATTTACCTAATTTTCAATTATATTTATAGTTATACTAAACTTAAATTTTGTTACATTAATTTTTTTTAGGTTTCGTACAAGTGAGTTGATCAACCATCACTACCTACGAGATTTTGTTGGACATTGTGGTATCATTTTCTCATTTAAAATTTATTTTTAGTGATGGATCCATATAATTATAATATTAATGATGATATTGAAGAAATTAGATAAATAAATTCTTCATTTTCACTAGGACAATCATCTCCACAAGTATCAACATCCATTTCGTCACCTCAAAGAAAAAGAAATAAAATCTCTGAAGTATGGAAACATTTTGTAATGAAAGCTATTAAAATTAGTAGAAAATTAGAATCTAGAACTCAATATAAATATTGTATTAAAAATTATGTATATGTTTCTGGTAGTTCAACTACTTCACTAAATGAGAATTATCAAAAATGGCACTTAAACGATCAAGTTAGAGACCCTACACAAAGATTATTAAATGCTAGTGATAGTGACATTTTTTTGTATTTACAAAATAAAATGAGAGAAGGAATAGTAAAACTTGTAGCACAGTGTAAGTTGCCTTTAGCGTTCACTGATAGTGATGAGTTTGAAAAATTTATGAAAGAGTATCCTACTCATAGTTTTAAACGTGTTCCTAGAAGTACAACTAAAATGAATATTATTAAAATGTTTCATGATATGAAAAATGAATTAATTTCATTTTTTTCAAATGCCCCTTCAATATTTATTTATATCACATCCGATTTATGGAGTACACGTAACTCTATAGGATATGTAGTTGTAACATCTCATTTTATTGATAATTTTTGACAATTAAATAAAAGAATTTTAGGATTTCATAATTGTTAATATCCCCACACTGGTATTACAATTTATAGATATATTGTTATGATATTGCAACAATATTCTATTTGAGATAGAATATTTAGCATAATACTTGATAATGTTAGTGCTAACAATACGGTTTTTTCTTATTTTAAAAATTATTTTCAATTAAATACTACTCAAGATTTTCTTTTCCATATGAGATGTGTATGTCATATTTTAAATTTAGTTATTAAAGATGATATGATATATATTTCACTTCATATTGAATCAATTAAATCTGCAATTTCTTATATAATTAGATCTAATTCGAGACAACAAGAATATAGAAATTTTTGTAAAGCTGTCCAACTTAAACAACGAAAATTAAAAATCGATGTAGATAATAGATAGAATTCTACTTATTTAATGTTAGAAAATACTAGGCCATATTAGCAAGTTATTTGTGTTTTTATCAGTGAAAAAACACAAAGTATTAATTTTGATAAATCTAGTTGCCAAGTAACTAATATATTTTTTTATTTTTTAAATCATTTTATGATGCAACAAATAAATGTTCGGGAATTTTTATTTCATTTCTCATTTTGTTCTCCCAATTTTTAAAAGTTTAACGAGTAATCTTACACAATATCGATATAAAGATAAATTGAGAGATATACTTAATAAAATGGAAACAAAATTTAAAAAATATTGTCTTGACATTTCTCCTATTTTTTGTTATGCATGTATAATGGATCCTAGATATAAGTTAAGAGGAGTATATCTCATTATTAATAAAATTTCTAATAATGTACAAACTCCTTTATTTTCTATAGATCAAATAACACATGGAATTACTAGTTTATATTCTTCTTATAAATCTAAGTATTATAACGTTAGTCATTCACATGTTTCTTTACATGTTAGCTCAAGTAGTGGTGGTGGAAATATTGTAGATTTATAATTTGGTATTCATAATATTTGAAATCAATTAGATACAAATGCTTACTCTAGTTCGATGCAAAATGAACTAGAAATTTATTTTGACACTCGATATCAATTTTCTAGTGAAGAAAATTTTGATATTTTAAATTGGTAGAAAATATTTTCCACCACATATATTATTCTGTCTATAATGGCACGTGATCTACTAACACCTTTGATCTCTACCGTAGCATCGGAGTCTGCTTTTAGTGCAGGTGGACGTGTCTACGATGAATGCCGAGGATGACTTGCACCCAATCTCGTAGAGAAACTCAATTACATGAAAGATTAAAACGACATTATTACGAGAAACCAACAACGAGATGACAAAATACTCGAAAATTTCAAGAATTTGGACGTTGAAGATTAACATTGTAATTTAAAATTTGAATTATTTTTTCATTTTGTAATTTCTTTTTGACATTTTGCACATGATTGACAATTAGATAGGTGCTAACCTAGTTGGGATGTATATAATTTGTAGTGATGCAAAATGTCAAATTTATAAGAAAGATTATATTTTTTATATATTTGTTTTTTAGCGAGAGCCGATCAATCACCCAACTTGGGGCGATGGATCGGCCCTCACTTGAATTTAAAGCGAGCGAGAGCTCTCACAGTCTCACTCGACCCTCGCCCCCTCCTTATCAAACCCAAATTCCCGATCAATCGCCCTGTCGAAAGCTACCAGACGAAACTCAACGCCGAAAATCGACAAAGCTTCTGTAAATCTTCGCAGCACCTCCCGTCAATCTCTCCACAATTTTGATCTCCAAATCCTCCGTCGAAACTCGGTAAATCTCAGCCATCCTACCAGGTTCTATTTCTTTCACAATTTGATAATTTAATTAATAAAGTTGTAGAATTTGTGTTTTATAACTGCATTGTTTGATTTTTATTTTGATTTTGATTGCTGAGGTTGGTTTGTGATACAAAAACAATTGTGAGCGAAGTTTTATAACTATGCACACAAGTTGTTCGATAAAATGTCTATGAGAATTCGAAGTTTTAAAAATTTATAATTTTGTTTTGGTGATTACTAACTAATAAATTGTGTAACTTACAGGATAAAAACATGCCACCAAAACGTTTGAAAGCTTCTTCAAGCTCAAGCTCAGCTCTAGTCAGCTAAATCGATCACTCTTTTATCAACTCTGAGACAAGAAAATTTTTCATGGATTTCATGACAAAAATAAAGCTCTGCGAAATCCAATTTCAATCAGATGAGTCTGATGAAGATATTTTAGTCATGCTTAGACAATGAAGATGGTAGAATCTTGTTGTATTAGGTGATGATGCGAACATAAGTGTCGTTTAGGAATTCTACGCAAATCTCTGGGCATTAAATTCAGATAGCACCACTCAAGTTCGCAACAAGATCATTCACTTCTCAACCGAGATCATTAATGCTAAGTTTGGTTTGGACAACTTAAATCAAGATGACTATCACACCATCATGGAAGAGGGACCAGATTATGGGATGATCATAGTAGAGATGGGCCACCGAGGTTCACGGTGGGTTACTCAAACGTCAACCTAACTCAACCAATACACTTGATATTAAGTTGTCTCAACTGCTACCCTCAAGCTTAGTGCAAGTTCATCATAGGAAACTTGATGCCGACGTCCCAGAATTCTGAGCTCACCAAAGAGTGGGCGGTACTCCTGTATTGCAATCTCACTGGTCGCTCTATAAACGTCGAGTGAATTATCTGCAATAATATCAACGCATATCATAAGGGTTCAACCACTGCTGGCCATATCCACCCCGTCCTCATCACGCACTTATGCGCTGCAGAGCATGTCCCTATGAGCTCAACAGACCAGCTTTGGTTCCAGCAAAAGCTTTATGTCTACTCAAATATTTCAAGAATAGCTAAGTGGCCGTACGACAAAGCTAGAAATAATGGATTGGGATTCATTGAGCATGCTGCTGATGCTGAAATTCCTCCTCAACTAATGTTCTTGCCTCGAATCCGACACAACAAAGATGGTGGTATGACGAGTGCACAATGAAGCATATCGCTGACAAAAAGAGAGCGCGCCGAGGCTTGTCAAAAACAGCAATATGAAAACCAATCAATTATGCCTCCTGATCAAGGCGTCTCATCATCATCTGTCATGCCATCTTGCTCTTACTCAACTAACGATGTGAGGCAGATGTTAGAAAATCTTACGATTAAACAAGGACAAATTTTTGTCAATCTGGCTGCTTAACAAACCAGCTTTGAACACAATGTAAGACAAAGGCTGGAAAATATTTTTGATCAGCAAAGACAATTATCACGAGATCACACCCGCATTGAACATTGGTTAACACATATGCAAAACCATTCAGTAGACTAGACAAACGTCTTTACACGATATGTGAAAGCATTAAATGCTCGTTATGACCATTTGGATCTAGCAAACCCATGTTTACCTATCTTCTCGGAGCAACTATTTAGGCCATATCACCCTCCACAGGAGGATGACGACAACGATTAGCCCGACACGTCATTAGTTACGCTATTTTTCATCTACTTTTTAGTTTATTTTATGCATTGAGGATCATATTTATTTTAAGTTTGGGTGATTATAGCTTACCTAATGAATTTGCGGTATTTTGTGATATATTTTAGTTATACAATCTGAAATTTTATTTATGTAAATTCGGCTCGTTAAGTTCGGCTTGTTATGCTCGTTGGGCCGGCTCAGCTCAACTCATTAGACTCATGACTCGCAAGCTGGCTTGGTTTGGAAATTTTTAAGGATTGGCTCGTTAGGCTTGGCTCCGCAGGCTCGATGAGCCGGGTCTTTCTGAACTCGGCTCGACTCGACTCGACTTACTCGATTAACATCTCTACCCTACCCATTCATTTTTTTCTTGGCGGCTTGCGTAGAGAGAGAGAGAGAGAGAGAGAGAGAGAGAGAGAGAGAGAGAGAGAGAGAGAG
>CM039521.1:4225757-4326615 GCA_022433055.1 Begonia peltatifolia
GAGAGAGAGAGAGAGAGAGAGAGAGAGAGAGAGAGAGAGAGAGAGAGGAGTGATTATACTTTCATGCAAACTATCAAGTTTCGAGGCTGAAATCGTGTTCTAGAGAGTATGTGAAACAACTTTTGTGAAGGAATTTTGAAAGTTGGTACGTTTTTCTTTCCGTTTTTGTAACACCCCGTATTTTCGTCGTATCGGTTTTCGGGTTGTCAGGGTGATGAGCGGCGAAATTCGGGTCAGAATGTAGAGCAAAAAATTTGTAAGGTTAGGTGGGGGATTATTTCGAGACTAATGGTGAGGAGAAAATTTTACGAATATGACCGAAAACAGATTGAATAGCTGTTTGATTAAAAGATTAAAGTGTGAGGATGAAATAGTAATTAGTTTTTTATTATTATTATTATTATTTTATAAAAAAAAATCAACAAAGGAGAGGGATTCGTAGAAAACTCTGTCCTCCTTTCTGTTATTTTTCTCCCCCACCGTGTGACCCCTTTCGGTTTCTCCTTCCTGCGTGCGAGTTCTCCTTTGACGATCGTTCTTCCAGCAGATAGTGTTCTCCGTTCCTTCTCCTTTTCAGCAATTCCAAGTAAGTTGTGTAGTTATAGTATAGTTTTGGGGTTGAAGTGAGAGTTTGGGGAGGGATTTGATGGATAGGAAATTAGGGTTTTAGGGTTGGAAAGTTCGTTGGAGTTATTATCAATCGTTGTAGAATTGTTGACGATAAATGTGATAGATGATGAGGAATGTGCTGAGTTTTGTTGAAAGGCCGAGGAGGGGGGATTTTGACCCTAAGGCCTATTCTATTTTCAGATTTTAGCCTTAGATGCGGTTAATGATTTTAAATTCTGTTTTGCTATGTTAAACTAGGTTATGATTGTAGTGTTTGGCCATTGGAATCGATTTATTCCAATTACGGACGCAAACGTTATGCGCATTGGAAGTTTAAGCTAATTTTGAGCCGAGTTGGGTTAGTGAGCAATTTTGGCGAGTTCGTGAATTGTTGTACTAGTATGGTGGTTTTAGTGCGTGAGCAGAGTAGTAGGATGAGTTTTGACGGGAAAACGATTTTATTGTAGGTTGAGCAGGTTTTTGGTGAAACGAGCACCACAGAAAGCTAGTACGCCAGGTAAGTAGTGTGAGTAGTGTGTGCATGTGCATTGCCCTTACGGGCCTACACCATGAGACGATAGGGATGTATTGTGTGATTTGCCTGTTTGCGTTCAGTCATGCATCATGTTTTGAAAAGTGTAACCAAAATGAATTTGATCATTGTTTTTTGTGCGAATATGAAGTACGATGTGCTGTGGTGAGAACGATGCGTGTGTGGACAGCTTTGGCCCCATTGCTGGAGAAACCGAGACGGTGGCGACGTGCCAGGAGGTGGTGTGGCGAGTGCGTCCAGCCTCACTCTGGGATGGCTGCTGCGGTATGTGTATGGTGGTGGGCAACTATGGCCTCGTTGCTGGAGGAATCAAGACGACAGCGACATGCCAGGGGGGTGTGGCGAGCGCATTCAGCCTCACCCTGGAATGGTTGCAGTGTGTGGAGTGACGCGTGGGTATGGTTTGAGGGCCTCGTTGCTGGAGGAACCAGGACGATAGCAACGTGCCAGGGTGTGAGGTGGCGAGAGAGTTTAGCCTCACCATGGTGCAGCTATACCACGCAGCACCGATTGTGACAATACGAGCGAGAATGTAGAGACTGCATGTGATAGAATTGCATTGTCGTTTTACGTTTCATATTGCACTACTGACTGAGCGTTAGACTTATGTTGTGTGTTTCGTAGTATTGGTACAGAGATTCCAGCGAGTGAGTTGCGAGAATCCAGGCAGGATGAGTAGGCGGTTGGCGGCGTGCTACCATATGCCGGCATGTAGAGTTCGTCAAGGCGACCCGACCTGTGGAGCCAGACTAGGTGGTGGTTCTTTTGGGTTGAATTTTGCGAGGTATAAGTCAAGTGTTTAGAACTAGAGGGTACATGGTTGTTTTGTACGTTAATAGTTGGGATTGACGTATAGTTGTATGTTGAAACTATTTGGGAGATTTTGATTGATGAATCCAAGTTTTTACTTTATGGTTTTAAATCGTGGAAGTTTTCGTCGTCCGTTTTTTTTCGAACTGCTATTATGTTTAGGCTGCTGGTGCAAAGTGTCGACCAAAGTCCATAAGTGTCGACTGGTCAGTGTAAAATGGAATGTGAATGTCGATGGCGGGGTTCGACCTGTGCGGGCAGAAAGAAATGAGGTGCCGACTAGTGACTGTGAATGTTGACCGGTTAGTGTAAAATCAGTGAGAGTATCGTCCGCAAGGTTCGACCTGTGCAGACAGAGAGTATTGAAGTGTCGACCGCATCTTATTATGTGTGTAGACGTGTCAACCGCGAAGATCGACCTGGGCGGGCAGAGAGAATTAAGGTGTTGACCAGCTTTTACAGGTGTCGACCGGTTTCTTTATTTTTATGTTTTAAAAAAAGTAAAGTTTATTTAAACTGATTTTAATTGAGTTTTCCGCTGCGACGTTTTTTTTTTTAAATCCTTTCAAGGATGTCGTTTTGAGTCTGGGAGTGAGAGCTTTAGATTTTGTAAGAAATTAATCAACGAAACAAGTAAGTGTATAGTTGGCGATCCGGGTCCAAGTACGACTCGAGGGCACTTTAGAGGTGGTGACGGAGTAGTGAACGAACTGGAAATGGGTAGGTTTTTGGGGCATTACAGTTTTTGAGTTCACAATTTAAGGTTTTTGGTTGGATTCAGATTCGTGCTTTGAAATTCGAATCTGTAGTTTGTTTCTGGTTTAGTGTATTTGAAGTATAGATAATTTGTTTGGTTGATTGGTGGTGAGAATTGGCAAAAAGAAGCGATTTTTTCTACTTTCGTTGCTGGAAATCGCCAATATATTGACTGTTGTGAAAGGTCGGTCGACACTTTGATCATTGTTGTTGGAAACAGAGTCGTGAAGATCATCTCAACCTCTTTGAGAGGTCGGTCAACATCTGAAAATTTCGATCGCTTGGTGAAAGAGTCAACCGCAGGCCAAACCCAAAAGGTATCAAGTGTTGATCGCTTGGAGATTGGTAGACCGTTAACTGAACTCGAGAGTTTCAAATGTCGACTACTAGATTGGCCGATCAACATCCACTCAAGGGTCGACACCAGGGTCAACTAGAGTAACTTGAGAGTTTCAAGTGTTGACCGCAAGCCAAACTCGAAGGGTATCAAGTGTGGATTGGTTGTAGATCAGTCGACTGCTGACGGGACTCGAGAGCTTCAAGTGTCGACCGCTATCTGGGTCGATAGACACTAGGGTCAACTTGTGAGTAAACCGAGAGTTTCAAGTGTCGATCACTTTTAAACCAATCGACCGCCTAACCTTTATTTTGGAAAAATTTTGTCATCTCGACGCTCTGCGCCTCGGTAAAGTTTTTAGCCTTATATATGGTTTCCATATTGGGTTCTTAGTCCCGATATAGTACCCATTCTTGTTTCTCCCTTACTGAGTAGAGAGAGATTTCTTGACTTTGATTTATTTTAGGCTCGAACAAGTTTATGGACTACGAACAGATAGTAAAGGTGGTAGCTCTAATTGACCATAAAAGAAATTGTCGCCGTCGATGTAGGGATTTTATACTTTTTTGCACTATTGGATCATTATTTTTTAAAATTATATTTTGGTGAGTTATCATCTATAAAAAATTTGACAAGAGTCTGATCGCTAGCACGTCAATCTTTTTACATATATGTAAGTATGATTTACATCTTTACCATTGGCCCATGGTATTTATATTGTGTTTTAATATATATAATTTGTTTTAGACGGTTTCGGTATCAAAGTATTAGGAGACTATACCCATACATCTTTTGTTGCTTGAATATATATTTGTTTCCACGATTAAGAAAATGAGTGATATGAATGTGATGACGCGCTCCTTGAGTTTCGAATCCCTAAACATGATCATAATATGTTTGAGTTAATACAATTGTACATGTGATGTTGCTGCTTAGTCTTAAGATTGCCGACCACCATATTGACGTGGTTGGATTTTTAGGCCGTCGTCGCCTTTATTTATCTATAAGACTAATTATATTTAAACATGGATGTTTAGACTTTATTGTAATGTTATTTAATTAACGTATTATTATGTCTGTAATCACTATGTGAATTTCTAGGTTTTGAATTGTGTTCTAGTTTTCTGTTGTGAACCAAGCTTTGAGATTGGCAATCGGGTCATCTTTGAGTATGAGATCGTCTGACCCGGCATTCAGTTAAACCTGCCTCTAACTCATGACAAAAATAGTTTCTCCGAAAGCATCAATAAAATAGGCAACAAGCACAACAGGTACGGCCTTAAATACTTTTCCTCATACTTGCATCTCATAGTCTTCAAATCCAAAACTAATTCCTTGAATGTCGTCAAATGTTTTTCTATAGAATTGTTTTTCATCAATTGATGAAAATATAAACGTTGCTTCAAATGTAGCTTACACGTCATGGTTTTCTTTATACATAACTACTCTAATTTTAGCCATAATTCTATAGTAGTTTTCTCTTTCAAGACGTATCAAAGACAGATTTTTTCGATCATTTAGAATTTTCTCCTCTTCACTCCAAGAAAAAAACCTTATCAAGCCCTATAACGCATTGTCTAAATCTATATGTGCAAGCATATCTTGCATCTTCATTTACTATAATCGAAACCTTACATTTGATCCAACAACGGGATATGAAACTTGAACAAACTTATTGCTCAGAAATGACTTCAACAAAAAAATATCTGACCCAAATTTTGAAACAAAAACGGAACAAACAATGATAACCCCCCACCAAAATCAGCTCCCAATTAATATCAGAACTAATAAAAATCGCCCCAATAAATAGTTAATTTTCATACTAATAAAACAGCCAAAAAAAACTTCAGAAATTAATATCCAATATTCTTAACCAATAAACTCTCCAAAAAATCAGATTTTTTTCTTTACAGAAACCGGCAAGTAGAGGTGGGCAGAACTGGCCTAGAATCGACGGACCGAACCCGACCACCTGTTAGGGTCGCTTCTTGGCTTGTTCCGTGTCACTGTGAGCTGATCCCGGTTCCAAAAATTTAGGAAACGTGGACGTGGACCGTAGTCCGGTCCTGAGTACCGAGAACCAGCCCAAACTATGGGAGTACCAACCTATGAGTCAGATCGGTGGAAACAGATCATCTGACCCATGGGTCGGATGCCCGTGTCTCACTCTCGATGCTCTTTCCTGACTCTGGTCTCTCTTTCTTAACTCTGTGTCGATTTATTCTCTTCACTCCCGAGTCACCAGCGACACTCCAGACTCAGACGCACTCACCAGTTACCATCACCTCGCTCGCACAGGCAATTTGAGAAACCACAGGGTATAGAATTCTGATTGTTTACAGAAGAAAAATTAATATATCGAATTCTTAAAAAAGTGATGGGAGGGATCAGTTCGATACTGGTTCTTCCTGGGTGTATGGAATCTCACATCGACAAAGAAGAAAGCAAATGTGCAGTATATAATATAAAAGGATTCTCTCAGTTCTTGAGATAATTTTTGAAATGAGTTGTTCCTGAGATAATTTTTGAAATGAGTTCTACCCCTCTCATTGTATCATAGTATCTGAGACAAAAACTCTGTACAATGTGAAGATTGAACACGACGTAACACACTAGACGTGTAGGCAAATATATAGAATCTCACGTCGACAGAGAAAAAAGTAAATGTCCAGTATATAATATGAAGAGATTTCCTCGGTACTTCAATGACTTTTGCAATAAATACTACCCCTCATTTTACCCCTGGGGCCTGGAGCCAATTTCGGTCTCAAAATTCAAAATCCCGAAAAATAAAGTTCGGTCGCGTCACCCTGCCTCCAAATAATGGAAATTTTGCAAACTTATGTATGCAAAAAATTGGAGCTTTCGATACACGGTCAAAATAGGAGCCGTCGGAAGCAGTGGGGCCTTCTCTCCTCTGAGCAAAAAACGGCTTCTCTCTTCTCAGCAACGACAACTTCAGCGTGCTCAAAAAATCATCAGAGAACAGCTGTTCTCATCTTACTCGTCAGCGGTAGGTCTGGTCAGACTTGCTTGATCGGCAGCAGCAGCGGCTTCTCTCCTCCTCACCAGCGGCGACAGAGTGGATTCATTTTCACCTTTTGTGCGACAAACATCGATGGTGGCTCTCTTGGATTTCTCTCCTTCCTTCGCAAAGAGGAGAACGAAAGCGACGCGTCCATGGGACTTTTCTTTTCTTTTTTTCATTTTTCTTTTTCCACGTAATTGCAATTTCACAAAAAATTACAAAACTCAAATTTGTTAGATACCTCTAGTAAATTAAAAACTTCAATACCAATGGTTAAATATCAACTGCTAACAAAAAAACATAAAAACAAACACAAATAGAGACAACAAAATTTACGTAAAACACTCTTATAGAAAAAAAATCACGGATATAATAAAATTTATTAATATCAAATTAAAGTACAATAGTATTATTGAATTTTATTATTTAAATATCAATATATTACGAAACAATAAAAATTTTAATATTAAATATGAGTCCAACCTGAAATACATTGAAATCCAACCTTGTTCATGGTTCATCCAAGGGATATAGGGTTTCCACTAGAGAGGTCGGTCAACCTCTTTAGGTCATGTTTATGCTTCCTCGATGATTTTCGACCAAGTGTGGGAACGTGCGGTGGTCAATAGTTTGAGCGTGGTTGGGCCCAATGTTGGTGGTATGTGTCGTCTCTGGTTGCTTCTCAGTTTCTTATAGCTCTCTTTTTTTAGAGTCAGAGAGGAGATTCTAGAAAATTGTTTCGGGAATTCTTCAAATTGTTTAGAAATGGTTGGCAATGAATAAGATGGTTTGATGATATCCTCTCTTTTGTGGTTTTGTTAGACCAGGCTAAGCTATTGTGCTCACGAGCTTGTCCTAGACTAGGTTAGGTTCGTCAGCTAACAAGTCGGCTCGTTGATGTTTGACTATCTATCCCGAACCATTCACACTGGCTATCCAGCCTATGTCCTTACCCCACTAAGCCCAACCCCCTTTACTCACTCTCGCATGCTTAAGTTGCACAATAAGAGGCATGGCATACAATGCAAGTGTTTAAAAAGCTATGTAGAGAATCATTTTTTACTTTGGAAGTTACCTCGTGTACCTCCTATGTCAAAAAACTAGTCTTTGAAACTTCTTAGTTTACTTGTGAAGAATAATATTATAAGTTTAGTGGTCTTGAATGATGTCGTTAATGTTTTTGTTGGTATCCTACTCTGGGATCCTAAATGCAAGAGAGATAATGTTTTGAAAAATGAATTATTTTGTCTTTGGTTCAAGACCATTAATCTTTTGTCCTCCCTCTTCCCACTGTGGGAATCCATAATGTCTTGGATCGGCGAGTGCAAACGGTCTGCACGAGTACAATTAAATTGTCTTTTATCTTGCTGAGATGAAGTTGATAACAGTCCTTTCAAATATTGTCTCTCCATGTCCATAATCTTTATGGAGAGGACAATAGGTCCTTGTGTTGAGATTTGCTTAATGGCGTTTTCGAGCATTTAGTTTCACAGAAAATCAATGAAGAGTTTGATAGTAGAAGTTACGTATCAAAGGGTCGAGCTACCAAACATACTAAAATTTGAGTTACACCGAACTCTAATAATATCTGATAAAAAAAAATATTCATGGATGCATTTGGTTCAATGTCGAACCAAATCAAAGCAAATACACCCTTTTAAGACTCACAGCAAACACTAAAAATCATAAGACTTTTGGGTTTGTTGCTCTTCAAATTGCTCATAGTATGTGTGCACATTTTCCTGTAGTCATGAATGGAGTGTTGGGAATATTGTGCCCAACAAGCAAATGTTATAAACATTTTTTGCTGTAATTAATAAATAACTTTTATGATTAATTTTTATGTTTGCATTATATGATACGCTTTATAAATTCAAAGAAAAATCCTTGATTATTTGTGCAATTTTAAATTTGCATATATATTGATATATGTGTGATTAAATTTAAAAAGAAATAATCACATCAGTCATGACTTATATTTGAATTACATGATCTTCAAATTAATAAAGTCATAAATACAGTTCACTTCGTTGAGAACGTATAGTCATATCCCGACTATATATGTAGTGACATAAAGTGATTGTATTTTATATAATATGATTATATAGGACTGGACCAGATGAAATTATATCGTTCTTATAATATCCGTTAAATAAAGAACAATTAATTTTATCATAATGATGGTCATATATGTATGATCTTAATTAATTGTATTTAGTAGACTCCTATTTCATTTCTACTTATTCTTTGATTTACTCGGTAAAGTTCTGTATGAGTTACATTACATAAACCTTGTATTTTGGGAATAAATTAAATGAGTAGCTGGGAATGCTAACATTGATATAATGAAATCTATAATACAAGATTCTCTTGTTTGTTAGTTCAGATATTGAATAATTAGCGCGCAATTCATAAATGTTATGAATTAATTATTCAATTAAGAACTAATGGTAGTCAAGGATAAAGATGTAATATGAGAGGTTAACGAATCTTATATGTAACACCCCGAGAAACCCCGCATTCTCGGTGCGCTACAGTGCATCTACACACCACACACACACTAACACTTGACATAACTAACTCAATTCAATACCCCTTTCGTTTTCAAATCATTTTCAAAATAACATTTGTGAGTATGAAAATTTTTCGACTCGATTCGAAAAACAACTCGCGTCCCGAAGAGGAAACACGAAGTCCTCAACATAAAACTACGCAGCGGAAAAGAAAACCATTTAAAACAATTTGAGATAAAACGGTAAGACTTGAAATCCTAGGAAAGAATCTCACGCACCCCACGAACTACCCAGTCCTGTCCCAAGCACTCACGTCCCCACTCCGACACCCCGCGTACACCCTCGCGGTGCCGCACGTGCCAACCTAACGTTACTGTATCTCGCGCACGCTCACAGCGCCGCGTGCCCCACGCACCCTACCTCTGTACATCACGTCCGCGCGCACGCCCTCACCCGGCGCCGCATGACCAGTGTGCACCCGCAGGGCCGCGTGCCCCCCGCACCTGCGATCACGCCGCACTTCCACGCTCATCTACCTTTTTCTAGCATTTACTGTTCACACCTCAACCTATTTCGTATCTCCTCGACTCCCAACCTCTCTCCCGAAATTTTGGCAGAATAACGGCTAAAAACTGACTATTCCAAAATTTAAACCCTGCACACAATTCACCATAATCCAACAATGTTTATCTATCCATCATCCAGAGAAATCACCATAACCAAATCAGAGTAAGAAGACAACAAGAACCCATCAAATACAAATGAAGAAAATCCCCCAAAACACTACAACCCCTCTATACAATCTCAAAAGATCAATGTCTATACAACCCCGCTATCTACACAAATACCCAACATGAAATGATAAATCCACTATCACCTACCACCACCACGGGTCGGGTCGCCCTAACAAAAATTCGTCATCCGGTGCCTCGGGTGCACGCCTCCAACCATCCTACGCCTCTGGACTAGGCTCTCGAGGCTCACCAGCAGTATCGTCAGCACCTACACCACAGAACACACAACATAAGCCTAACGCTTAGTAAGTAATGCGATATGAAAGTAAAAGCTGACAATGCAATCATATCACATGCAGTCTCTACACTCACACTCATGTTGTCACATCTGTGACGCGTAGTGCAGCCGTACCAGGGTAAGGAGGAACCTCACGCCACCCTACACCCTGACACGTCGCCACCATCCCGGACTCCCTAGCAACGAGGCCCACAAGCTACACACAAGTATCACCACACGGCAACCACATCAGGGTAAGGGTGTACCTCGCGCAACTCTACACCCTGACACGTCGCCCCCGTCCCAGCCTCCCCAGCACGGGGCCACAGTTGCCACACACACACGTTTCGCGACAGCCCAGCCGACCCACCCTCGAGTAGGATCCGCGGCTGGTGTTGCACCGGCCCACACACTAGTAGGATCCGCGGTACCACTGCCCATATCCTCACCGTCAACACATTCACACCGCATGACGGCCCACCCCTCGAGTAGGATCCGCGACTGGTGAAGCACCGGCCCGCACACTAGCAGGATCCGCGGTACCACTGCCACACGTCTCACCTCATACATCAAACCATGCTAAAAATCATTTTCGTTCCCGTTTTTAAAAATATGATGCATGTCAAACAATACGCACGCACACCAAAATCAATCACATAAACCCTAAAGTTCTACAGGGTAGGCCCACTTGGGCAAAACACATGCATGCACTACTTACCTAGCGTCCTAAGCTCGCTCGACGCACAGCTTCGCCAAAAGAAAGCCTCAACCTAAAACACAAGCAATTTCTCATCAGTATTTATCTCAACATTCACCAATTAGCTAAAAATAACCTTCTCTAACTACACTCATGAAATTCCAACTAAAACGGTTCATTGGTTTGGTTTGGCCGAATACCAGCCCAACGTTCGGATGCGCATAACTTTTGCGTCCGTCAACGGAATCAAACGATTCAAGTGGCTAAACATCCCCTTAAGAACCTAGTTTAACATCCCAAGACGGATTTTAAAACGGTAAGCCGCAGACAGGCGAAAAATGCCAAAAACTGAATCTGCCATGTTTTTTATAAAATTTCAACCTTTGTTTTTCTTCAACCAAAACTCACTCGATTCAGCTTTTACGCACCAAAACAGGCATGCCCCTACCACACGTCGAAATTCCACGAAAAATGGTCTCAAATTCGACTTGGACCAAAATCCAGCCTAAACTTCCGACGCGCATAACTTTTGCGTCGGATGTCGAAATCTAACGATTCCAGCGGCCACACGTTCCTCTAACAACCTATTTTTAACCCACAAAACAGAATTTAAAATGATCAACTTAAGCCTAGCCAAAACAGCCAAAAACAGAAGTTGTTTTTATACGAAAAATAGCCGAAATCTCAACTTCGAGCAAATCTCGCAAGTTCTCTGCACCGAACACTCACATTTCAACCTATTAAGCACAATCTAACCCGAAATCAAAAATTCAAGCACAAAATCTGAATTTTAGCTTAACCTTCTCCCTCGGTTTCTCTCCCTCTCACCGGTCTCCTGCTGTGCACTTGCTAACCTACACACTCACCCTCTTAATCCCCTCACATTTGCAGCCAAATTCAAAGAAAAAGGACTTAACCTCAGTCTCGGTCTCGGTCAATTCGGACAGGACAGCAGAGGGAGAGAAGGACTTACAAAGTGGTGGCGTCCGGCACTCGGGTGGGAGAAGGACTCCAGTAACACGTCTGGTCGTTGGCGGCAGAATTGGACGGAGACTCACTCCCTCGGTCGACGATTGAAGGCGCTCGTGCCCTCACCCTTCGGGAGCTCGAGCAGCAGAAACTGAACAACTCCGGTTCGTCGGAACAGCAGCACTCGCTTGCAGCTCTCGCCTCACACTCGCGTTTGTCGGCAGTTGATCGTAGCTCCGATTTCGGCACACAGAATGCTTTTCCCCGCACGATCGCTCTCGGGCGCTTTGCAGAAACCAGCCGAATGGCTTCTTCCTGAAGCCATTCGGGTGTTATCATTTTTTTTTTTTACTTTAAACAATAATAATTTACTTAAATGCCCTCACGTGTTTTAATCTCCCGTAATTTCGTTAATTTCTCGACTTCCCGACTTTAAATTCCGAACTCCATCGCAAAAGTAAGCTCCGAGTCTTATAATTTAACTTTTTCCATTGAAACATTTCTCAAAACTCCGACCGATATTAAATTAAAATCTCAAAAGTTAAAAATTCAAAATTCAAAATTTCTGGGTTATTACATTATACCTATCTCTATTACGAATCTTAATGGAGGATTAATACATATGTAATGACTATATCAATGGACATTACTTTGAGTAAATATATTCTATAGGTCTAAGAGTGCAACTCTAGGTATTTAGTGGAATTACTCTAGAGTTAATAATTGTGTTATTTAATATAAAGAGTTTATATTAATTAACAAATATTATTGGAGCTTAGGACTATAGATCCATCTGTAACACCCCGAGAAACCCCGCGTTCCCGGTGCACTACAGTGCATCTACACCTACACACACTAACACTTGACATAACTTACTCAATTTAATACCTCTTTCGTTTTCAAATCATTTTCAAAAGAACATTTGTGAGTATGAAAAATTTTCGACTCGATTCTAAAACAACTCGCATCCCGAAGAGGGAACACGAAGTGCTCAACATAAAAACTACGCAGCGGAAAAGAAAACCATTTAAAACAGTTTAAGATAAAACGATAAGACTTGAAATCCTAGGAAAGAATCCAACGCACCCCTCGAACTACACAATCCGGTACCACGCACTCACATCCCCACTTCAACACCCCGCGCGCACCCTCGCGGTACTACACGTGCCAACTCAACGTCACTGTATCTCGCGAACGCTCACAGCGCCGCGTGCCCCACGCACCTGCCGCTGTACAACACGTCCGCGCGCACGCCCTCACTCGGCGCCGCACGACCCTTGAGTCCCCGCAGGGCCGCATGCCCCGCGCACCTGCGATCACGCCACACTCCCACGCTCATCTACACCTCTCTAGCATTCACTGTACACAACTCAACCTATTTCATATCCCCTCGACTCCCAACCCTTCTCCCGAAATTTCGGCAGAATAACGCCTAAAAACTGGCTATCCCAAAAATTTAAAACCCTGCACACAGTTCACCAAAACGAACAAGATTTATCTATCCATCATCCAGAGAAATCACCATAATACAATCAGAGTATGAAGACAACAAAAGTCCATCAATTGCAAACGAAGAAAATTCACAGTATAGAACAATTCCAAGCTCCTACATGTAAAATATATGCGTACGTCGCCAAAATCACTCGCACCTCATATACATCTATACACTGACGCATATACAACTCATCTCATCGACTGTACATAATCACCACAAAAGAAAATACCCGCAACAAACCAGACCACCACCTACCATCTCCACGGGTCGAGTCGCCCTAACAAAATCCGCCATCCGGTGCCTCAGTCGCACGCCGTCAACCATCCTATGCCTCAGGACTAGACTCTCGAGGCTCACCAGCAAGATCGTCAGCACCTACACCACAGAACACACGACATAAGCATAACGCTCAGTAAGTAATGCGATATGAAAGTAAAAGCCGACAATGCAATCCTATCACATGCAGTCTCTACACTCATACTCATGTTGTCACATCTGTGACGCGTAGTGCAGCCGCACCAGGGTAAGGAGGAACCTCACGCCACCCTACATCCTGACACGTCGCCACCGTCCCGGACTCCCCAGCAACGAGGGCCACAAGCTACACACATGCATCACCACACGGCAACCACATCAAGGTAAGGGTGTACCTCGCGCCACACTACACCCTGAAACGTCGCCCCCATCCCAGCCTCCCCAGCACGGGGCCACAGTTGCCGCACACGTTTTGCGACAGCCCAGCCAGCCCACCCCTCGAGTGGAATCCACGACTGGTGTTGTACCGGCCCACACACTAGTAGGATCCGTGGTACCACTTCCCATCACCCTCACCGTCAACACATTCAAGCCGCATGACAGCCCAGGCGGCCCACTGCTCGACCAAAATCTGCGACTGGTGAAGCACCGGCCCGCACACTAGCGGGATCCGCGGTACCACCGCCACACGTCTCACCACATACTCAAAACATTCTCAAAACATTTTCGTTCACATTTTTTTAAAATATGATGCATGCCAAACAATACGCACGCACACCACAATCAATCACATAAACCCTAAGTTCTACGGTGTAGGCCCACTTGGGCAAAACGCATGCATGCACTACTTACCTGGCATTCTAAGCTCGCTCGATGCACAGCTTCGCCAAAAAGTGTCTCAACCTAAAACACAAACAACCACTCATCAATATTTATCTCAAAATCCACCAAATAGCTAAAAATAATCTTCCTCAACTACACTCATGAAATTCCAACTAAAACGGGTCATTGGTTTAGTTTGGCCGAAAACCAGCCCAAAGTTTGGACGCGCATAACTTTTGCGTCCGTTAACGGAATCGAGCGATCCAAGTGGTTAAACTCCTCCTTAAGAACCTAGTCTAACATACTAAGGCGGATTTTAAAACGGTAAGCCGCAGATAAGCGAAAAATGCTAAAAACCGAATCTGCCATTTTTATCAAATTTCACATTTTCACTTCTCCTCAACCAAAACTCACTCGCAACTAGTCTTACGCATCAAAAACGGCTATGCTACTATCACACGTCGAATTTCTATGAAAAACGCCCGCTAATTTGACTTGGATCAAAATCTGACATAAACTTCCGATGCGCATAACTTTTGTGTCGGATATCGGAATCGAACGATTCCAGTGGCCATACGTCCCTCTAACAACCTAGTTTATCCCACAAAAACAGAATTTAAAATGATCAACCCAACATAGGCCGAAATGGCCAAAGACAGAAGCTGTTTTTATGCAAAAAAATAGCCGAAAATTCAACTTCGATCCAATCTCGCCAATTCCTTCACCGAACAATCACATTTCGATCTACCAATGCATACATTAACGATTTGGGGAGTTCCTAATTAGAAAACAGCATGGCAGCACCAAAAACCTTCACGGTTTTCTTCCCAAAACCGAGAAATCCTCAATCGGTTCATTGAGCCCTGAACCCCTCCCTCATTCCTTCCAAATTTATCACATAATCCCCTGAAATGCAGAGGTCAAAACAACCCTACGCTCGGCCATCAGAACAGGGCAAAACCGAAAGGAAACTCCCTGTTCCCGGTCGGTTTCGTCGTGGGAGAGCCGAGCTACACATTGGCTCCAGAACACACACACACTCAGTTCTAAAATGCCCCAACAACCGAGCTCTAACCATCGAGAGTTCAATAACAACCAAACTTCCACGCTTGGTCAACAGAACCGAAAAAAAACAAGGGAGAACTTACATTCGGTTTCTCAGCGCGGGAAGGCAAAACAGCTCCTCACTCCAGTGCATCGGCACCCCTTTCACACAGCCGTCGTTCGTCGGCAGCACACTCCCTCTTCGATCGGCTGGTTCTCTCTCAGGCGCTCTCTCCTCTCGGTCGCGCGACAACACGGTGGAATGGCTTCCACCCGAAGCCATTCCACCTTATAACATATTTTTATTTTTATTTTTAACTTTTAATTTAATTACAAAATTACCAAAATGCCCTCACGTGTTTTAATCGTCCGTAAATTCGTAAATTTCTCGACCTCCCAACTTTAAATTCTGAAAATCATTGCAAAAGTAGACTCCGGGTCTTATAATTTAAATTTTTCCATTGAAATATTTCTCAAAACTCCGACCGAGATTAAATTAAAATTTTGAAAATTAAAATAAAAATCCAAAAATTTTCGGGTCATTACACCATCGGTTCCTCTGTTATCTTATATCACTATTTAATTTCTATGTTATAAGAATAAATATATAAATGATTAATTATGATTAATCATTTATAAACACTCAAATGAATATATTATGATTCAAAATATATAAATAGTTTTTATATTTTAAATTCAAAATAAAATATCTCATTAGATGAAATTGTTTTAAAGGGATTTAAATTAAATTTGAAGAACCTCATCGGATAAGATTTGATCTTCAAATTTAAATTGAAGTTGATTATTCAACAAACTATCAAGTCAGATTTTTGAAATTTGAATATAAGTAGATCTGAAAAATCTGATCTACGATTATATTTGATCTACGATTGATTTATAGTTTGTTGATTATTTAAAAGTAGATCTGAATAATCTCATAAGATGAGATTATTTTGAAAATTATTTTCAAAAATATATTATAATTAAATTATACGATTAATCGATAAATTGGTTTATTAGATAAATCAACTGCTAATCAAATTAGATTTGATTAGATAAATTTTTTTTTAAAAAATTAGTTTTTATTAAAATAAATCTGCAAATTTATTTTATAATAGATCTATAAAATTGTCTAATGGGATTGGACGGTAAAGAACTGAAAGGGAAGACAGAAAAGAGAAAAAGAGAGATCTAATCCCTTTGAGAAAGAGGTGTGACATTTTCCGTATTCGGTTTTACGAAAATGTTTTCTAAAATCGAAGAGAGACGTCTCATGTGTTGAGAACACGTCTTTCTACAAATATAACAGTGTGTTATTCTTGTAAGCTTGACGCCCACACGTTAGAAAATTCAAGTGTAAAGATCTTCAGAGAAGACTTGACGGTTTCAAAGTGTTCGGGAAAAACACTTGATCTGAGTTAAAGCTGTTAAGATCAGACGAGAGTACCTGAGTAAAAGCGTTTCTACAAGAGGTATTTTTCTTTATCACTGCATAATCTAAATCTAACAATTTTTCTCAATGTAAATTGTTTACATTTTGAAAAATACATATTTCTCAAAAATATTTTTCTTTTAGACTAACGATCAAAATTCACAATTTTTGTGATTTTAAAATAGTTTTAAAAATCACGTGGGTAACGCATGTCACTATTATTATTAATAATAGTGAATTCCGTCATGTGTAGGGACCACGAAAACCAACAATTGGTATCAGAGCCATTGTTTTATTAGTCTAAAAATATTTTTTGATACAATTTAATGTAAATTCTGATATGTGTTAGAATTAGAACTTATGCATATATGTTCTTGATGCATGTTTTGCATTGCATGAAATAGTGATCGAAATTAAGTCGGTTGTTTGGGTTAAGATTTCTTTTATGCATTTTTCATTTATATCCAATGTATAATCTTACAATAGATATCTGAGACTACAAAGCCATGGATGGAGTTTCCGTCACAAATTTGATCTATTGACAAAAACAGATGATGATACACATACGAATGCGAATTCACAAATTTGATTTGTGAATATTTGAAGATGTCTCTGTGGATGAGGCAGTTTCAAAGAAGACAAAGATTTAGAATCTTAAGTTTATTTTTATTTTGGGTTTGTAATTTTAGAAATACCCAAAGGTCAACCCGGTTACTATTTCATTTAATTTTATGTTGATAAAATTTGTTAAATTGCCATGCATTCACATGTCATATAGATTTTTCATTTTTAGATTTATTTTAAATTTATCACATATCATGCATTTAAATATATATTAAATTGCATATTGATTTAATAAAGAGTTTATTAAATAAATTAGTTTTGATTTGATCAAAACTAATATTGATTCATTTTAATGAATTATGTGAGAATGTAAAATAATTAATTTTTAATTTGTTAAAAATTAATTTTATTTTTCAAAATTCAAATAATTTGATTATTTGAAATTATTAATTTTATAATATGATTATAAGATAAATAATTTAAGTTATGAGAAATTAATATGATTAATTTATCATTACAAGAGAATATTTGATATTCCATAATCATTAATTCAAAATAATGAGTGGGAGCGGGAAGTTAGGCGTAACATCCCATTGTCTCCACTTTTGGCACAACACCGTGAGATCTAAGTGGGGTTCCGAGATGACTTTGATTTTCATCCTCCCTAAGGAGAGTGTTCACTTAGGTTAATATCAAGGTTGGTCTCCTAGAGATAGGATATATGAAATGTATTTTATAGTTATCCGACCCTAAGGCGGTGACTATAAGTTAAGTTTCATAAATCCAAAACAGTGGATTACATTCATGAAAATATAACTAAACGTGTTGGTTATATTTTGATCAAAATTTTCGGTAAGTTAATAAATTTCGAAAATATGAGATATTTTGAGCAAATTTATTAATCGATAATATTTTACCCTAAGGTGATTTATTATGTTATCGAGGCTATAGTAACATTTACATATTTTTGTGATTAAACATGTTCATGCATCATACTAGCATAGCCATAACATTTTTAATTTTATTGCATAAAACTTATTATAATTTTATTTATGGATTACAGCATCATGTCTCAATTAATGATAAATTTGCTTGCGACTGAAAAGCTTGACGACGATAATTTTGTGAAGTGGAAAAAGAATATGAATCTCATTCTCGTGCATGACAATTTGAAATTTGTACTGTTGGAGGAATGTCCTCCTACTCCTGCGCCTAATGCTCAACGGGCCCTAAAAGATGCTTATGATAGTTGGACTAAATCAAATATCCAAGCCCGTTGTTATTTGCTAGCAACCATGTCTGATATTCTTAGTGTAAAATTTGAGAATTGTGAGACTGCTTATGAGATAATGGAGTCTTTTCAAGGCATGTTTGGCAAACCATCTGACCAAGCTCGTCACGAAGCGATAAAAAGAGTTATGAACTCTAAAATGAAAGTAGGAGTCCCCGTACGTCAACATGTTCTGATGATGATCAGTACTATTCATGAAGCTGAAATTAATGGAGCTCATATTGATAAGGCAACCTAGGTTGGCATGATTTTAGAAAGTCTAAGTCCAAAATATCTCCAGTTCAAAAGCAATTATTTTATGAATAAATTGAGTTATGATTAACTCAGTTGCTGAACGAGCTGACCACTTATGAGTCTATTTCTGTGGATAAGAAGGATGAAGCAAATGTCGTGGAACCTTCTTCTTCTTATTCTTCTCTTAAGAAGAGAAAGAAATTCAAGAAACATGCTAAAGGTCAGGGAGGTCAACCAAAAGGAGTTCAGAATTTCAAAAAAAAGAACAAATCAAACAAAAAAGGCCCAGACCCTCTAAAGCCCAAAGAAAAATGTTTTCACTGTGGGGTAGATGGTTATTAGAAGAGAAACTGCAAGCAGTATCTCGAGGAGCTTAAAAAGAAAAAAGGTAAATTTGATTTACTAATTACTGAATCTTGTTTGGTTGAAAGTGATTTATCACCATGGATAATTGATTCAGGAGCGACTAATCATGTTTGTTGTTCTTTTCAGATGCTAAACTCCTACAGGAGACTAGCTGATGGTGAGTTCACACTCAGAGTTGGCAACGGAGCTGTCGTTTCGGCTTCAGCAGTGGGAGAAGCCAAAATTTATTTTGAGAACAATAAATATTTCTTTTTAGAAAACATTTATTTTATTCCGGGGTTTACTAGAAATCTCATTTCTGTTTCTCGAATAATTGAACAATTATATGTTATTTCTTTTAATGATAATGCAGTTATTATTTCTCAAAATGGTTTAAATATTTGTTCAGGCTCAATGGAAAATGAGTTTTATATGATAAGACCCATTATAAATTCATCACTGTTGAATATTGAAATGTTCAAAGTTGAATTACCTAAATCCAAGAAGCAAAAGATTTCTCATACTGATGATACATATCTATGGCACCTTAGACTTGGTCATATTAACCTTGATAGAATTAACAGACTTATTAAGGATGGTCCTTTGAAAGATCTAACTGTTGGATCTTTACCTGTTTGTGAATCTTGTCTAGAAGGTAAAATGACCAAAAGGTCCTTTATTGGAAAGGACCACAGGGCTCAAGAAACACTTGAATTAATACATTCGGATGTATGTGGCCCACTATCTATACAGGCCATAGGTGGTTATAAGTACTATGTGACATTCATAGATGATTACTCAAGATATGGATGTACTTATCTAATTCAGTTTAAATCTGAAACTTTTAGAAAGTTTCAAGAATTTAAAGCTGAAGTTGAGAACCAATTACGTAAGACTATCAAGTGTCTTCGATCATATCGAGGTGGTGAATACCTTGACAATGAATTCAAGGATTATCTGTTAAAACATGGAATAGTATCCCAACTAACAGCACCAGGCATGCCTCAGCAAAATGGTGTTGCTGAACGAAGAAATCGTACATTGCTCAATATGATAAGATCCATGATGAGCTATTCTTCTCTTCCAAAATCATTTTGGGGATATGCTTTACAAACAGCAACCTACATACTTAATGTAGTTCCATTTAAGTCTATACCTAAAACACCCTTAGAGTTGTGAAGTGGTCACAAACCTAGTTTGAGACACTTTCGCATATGGGGATGTCCAGCACATGTGTTAGTAGGTAAGACCGGGAAGTTGGAACCTAAAACTGAGGTTTCCATGTTTGTTGGATATGCAAAAGGCACGAGAGGAGGTTTATTTTATAGTCCTCAAGATAATAAGGTATTTGTATCGACAAATACCACATTTCTAGAACATGACTATATAACAAATTACAAACCTCAAAGTAAAATTGTCTTAGAAGAGATTCTATCTGACCAGGTTAGACCTGCTACAACAACAGTTGTTGATCCACGAGATATAGAAAATACCACTCAATCTCGTCAACCTATCATAATACATCGTGGTAGTGAAAGAGTAGTACGACTACCATCACGATATCGACATGATGGTGAAGCACAAGTTGCTATCACTGATGATGGGAAGGATGATCCATTGACATATAGATGTGCAATGGAAGACTCTGACAAAGAAGCATAGCTTGAAGCTATGAAACTTGAAATGGAATCTATGTATTCCAACTGTGTCTGGGATCTTGTAAATTTACCTGAAGGGGTAAAACCCATTGGGTGTAAATGGATCTACAAGAGGAAACTTGGAGTAGACGGAAATGTAGAGACATTCAAAGCTAGACTAGTGGCTAAGGATTATACCCAAAAAGAAGGGATTGACTATGAAGAAACCTTCTCACCAGTAGCAATGCTTAAGTCTATTTGTATTCTGCTTTCCAAAGCTGCTCATTATGACTATGAGATTTGGCAGATGGACGTTAAAACGGCTTTTTTGAATGGCCATCTTGAGGGGACTATCTATATGGAGCAACAAGAGAGTTTTATAGCACAAGATGCAAAGCAAAATGTTTGCAAATTGCATAAGTCTATTTATGGACTAAAGCAAGCATCCAGGTCATGGTATATGAGATTTTATGATGCGATCAAATCTTATGGATTTTTTCAATGTCTTGATGAGTCTTGTGTATACAAGTTCTTTAGTGATCTAGAAGTTGTTCCAGATATGAATAAACCACTCACACTTTATTGTGATAATAGTAGTGCAGTGGCGAATTCTAAAAAACCTAGAAGCCACAAAAGGTCAAAACATATAGAAAGAAAATATCATTTAATAAGAGAGATCGTGCAACATGGAGACGTCGCCGTTTTGAAGATTCCAACCACTGAGAATCTTGCTGATCCCTTCACAAAGACGTTACCTGCAAAGAGTTTTAATAAACATCTTGAAGGATTAGGGATTAAAGATATGTCTCATTTGCTTTAGGGCAAGTGGGAGATTGTTAGTAATATTGTGCCCAATAAGCAAATGTTATAAACATTTTTTGCTGTAATTAATAAATAATTTTTATGATTAATTTTTATATTTGCATTATGTGATATGCTTTATAAATTCAAAGAAAAATCCATGATTATTTGTGCAATTTTAAATTTGCATATATATTGATATATGTGGGACTAAATTTAAAAAGAAATAATCACATTAGTCATGACTTATATTTGAAGTACAGGATCTTCAAATTAATAAAGTCATAAATACAGTTTACTTCGTTGAGAACGTATAGTCATATCCCGACTATATATGTAGTGACATAAAGTGATTGTATTTTATATAATATGATTATATAGGACTGGACCAGATGAAATTATATCGTTCTTATAATATCCGTTAAATAAAGAACAATTAATTTTATCATAATGATGGTCATATATGTATGATCTTAATTAATTGTATTTAGTAGACTCCTATTTCATTTCTATTTATTCTTTGATTTACTCGGTAAAGTTCTGTATGAGTTACATTACATAAACCTTGTATTTTGGGAATAAATTAAATGAGTAGCTGGGAATGCTAACATTGATATAATTAAATCTATAATACAAGATTTCCTTGTTTGTTAGTTCAGAGATTGAATAATTAGCGCGCAATTCATAAATGTTATGAATTAATTATTCAATTAAAAACTAATGGTGGTCAAGGATAAGGATGTAATTTGAGAGGTTAACGAATCTTATACCTAGCTCCATTACGAATCTTAATGGAGGATTAATACATCTGCAATGATTATGTCAATGGACATTACTTTGAGTAAATATACTCTATAGTTCTAAGAATGCAACTCTAGGTATTTAGTGGAATTACTCTAGAATTAATAATTGTGTTATTTAATATAAAGAGTTTATATTAATTAACAAGTATTATTGGAGCTTAGAACTATAGGTCCGTCGGTCTCTCTGTTATCTTATATCACTATTTAATTTCTATGTTATAAGAATAAATATATAAATGATTAATTATGATTAATCATTTATAAACACTCAAATGAATATATTATGATTCAAAATATATAAATAGTTTTTATATTTTGAATTCAAAATAAAATATCTCATTAGATGAGATTGTTTTAAATGGATTTAAATTAAATTTGAAGAATCTCATCGGATAAGATTTGATCTTCAAATTTAAATTGAAGTTGATTATTCAACAAACTATCAAGTCAGATTTTTGAAATTTGAATATAAGTAGATCTGAAAAATCTGATCAGATTATATTTGATTTACGATTGATTTATAGTTTGTTGATTATTTAAAAGTAGATCTGAATAATCTCATAAGATGAGATTATCTTGAAAATTGTTTTCAAAAAATTGTTTTTAGATTATACGATTAATCAATAAATTGGTTTATTAAATAAATCAACTGCTAATCAAATTAGATTTGATTAGATAAATTTTTTTTTTAAAAAATTAGTTTTTATTAAAATAAATCTAAAAATTTATTTTATAATAGATCTATAAAATTGTCTAATATGATTGGACAGTAGAAAACTGAAAGGGAAGCCAGAAAAGAGAAAAAGAGATATCTAATCCCTTTGAGAAAGAGGTGTAACATTTCCCGTATTCGGTTTTAGGAAAACGTTTTCTAAAATCGAAGAGAGACGTCTCATGTGTTGAGAACACGTCTTTTCACAAATATAAGAGTGTGTTATTCTTGTAAGCCGGACGCCCACACATCAGGAAATTCAAGTGTAAAGATCTTCAGAGAAGACTCGACGGTTTCAAAGTGTTCGAGAAAAACACTTGATTATGAGTTAAAGCTGTTAAGATCAGACGGCAGTACCTAAGTAAAAGCGTTTCTACAAGAGGTATTTTTCTTTATCACTGCATAATCTAAATCTAATAATTTTTCTCAATGTAAATTGTTTACATTTTGAAAAATACATATTTCTCAAAAATATTTTTCTTTTAGACTAACGATCAAAATTCACGGTTTTTGTAATTTTAAAATAGTTTTAAAAATCACGTGGGTAACGCATGTCACTATTATTATGAATAATAGTGAATTTCGCCATGTGTAGGGACCACGAAAACCAACATGGAGTTGGTAATTGATTAACAACATAGAACGAAACATGACGGGCAAAATTAAAACAATCGCCTTAATTACCTCATGCTTGTATACCAGCCCCTAATGCCCTACCAATTAATGTTTCAAAACAATTCTATTGTTTAGCAATACTTGGGCCAATAATTTTCACTTAAACTCTTTCGTTCGTGCCCTGGAGAGCGAGCTAGTCCGTCATCTAGATAGGCCTAAAGAGCTAGCTTGTCTGCCCTGATCTAGAACAATTTGGATTCTTAAATAGATTGTCTCCTATGGCGTACCATTTTAATATGCTTCAAGCAATCTTCATTTTGAGCAATTAGTATAACTAACCGGTTTGGTTCTTAACTGGGTTTTTTATCAAAAGCTCCATTCAACCGGTTGAGTGGCACAAAATCTGTAAATTTTGCTTATTCAATCCCACACTAATTTGATCTAAATTCTATCTTTATGGCTTTGCCACTATAAATATAACGTTATCCGGTGCTATCAGTATAATATTGTTATCTTTGTACCGGAACTCGATCAAATTTATTTTTAGAATCAGTATCAAAACACATTGTACTAGGAAGAGTGAATAACTCAATTTATAAACTATATATTTTTCACCATTCAATGTGAAATTGTGCACTACTACTGGTATTAGTTGTGTTCCACGGGACTCTCCTTGCTTTCACATGGCGAATCTCTCTCCTTCAAATCCCGACATCCTCGTCGGTTACACTTCCGGTTGAGCAGTGCCTCTGAAACAATTTGTAACGTTTTCTGCTGCTTTTAGTATAATATTGTTCGCTCTGAGCCAGAGATCGCACGAATTTGTTCTTAGAATCAACCACAAAACGTGTTGTACTATGAGAACTCTGATTGTATAGTGACTCTGATGTCATTTATAATGTCCATTGCTACTCCCAGTACAATATTATCTGTTTTAGGACGAAGACCGCACAAATTTATTCTCCAAATCAGTCCCAAAATACGTTATGCTAGTTAGAGAGAATAAATCAACTTATAAACCATACATTTTTCAGTCTCTCTACAAATACGAAATGTCCCTACAAGACCCTTATTGACTTCACCCAGCTATTGTCATAATAAAAGGTGGAATTCAAACTGATGTTCATTTTCAAGGGAGTTAAACTTGTTGGCATTTTGATCATAACCATCATACTTGTTAACGCTTAAACCAAATGTCTAAGGATTAAAAGATTTCCAAAACCAGCGTTCAAATAAAACTATCAATTTACAGAAAAACCCTAGCGAATGGAAAAACAGACGTGATAAAGGAGTAGAAGAACAAATCAACTCAACACTCTCCCTTTCATGCTGCAGTTCTCCATTGGAGCTCGATTAGAAGCCGACCATTCTTCGAATCGATCAGATGATACTTCCCGTTAATTCTTTTGTTTGTCACCACATCCGATAGATTTATATCGACATAACCCAAAGATTCCTGATTCCAAATCATAACAAAAGTGAAATTCAAAACATATGGCAGACTATCTTGTACATATAACGCTGACAAATTATTCAGATTTTAGACAGAAGGTTGATTAAATTACCTTGGGATGTAGCAGCCCGATCCTCGACGATGCACTTAGTACTTCGAAGTGAATTTTGTCATTGGTCGGCGGCTCGTCGAGCGTAAATTGAAATTCTTCGTCCCACCGTGGATCCCGATTTTTCTTAACAGACTATGTCAAGATAAACAACAGACCGTTAACTTGAACTTCAATGAATAAAAGCAATAGTATCAAGAGAGCCAACGCTTCAATAGTTCTAGAGTCAATGATGTCGACCCTTATCTTACCGTTCATGATAACATACCAACTTTATTCGCTAATGTGACATTAGTGTAGGAGATAAAACCAACATTTTCTAATATTTAATTTCAGATTTAGATATTAGAAATGGTAGATAAAAGATTACCTTTGTTTTTCTTTCTTCTCCTCGGAAGAGTAAGCGTACATACGGGTTGGTGTGGTGCTTTCCTTCCACGTCTTCGGCTTCGTGAATAATGATGACAAGCAAGCCACCAGCAGCTGGTGTTCCTTCGGGAGCCTTTTGGACAGTATCTGAATCTTCATCTTTTGGAATTTCATCATCTTTAAAAGGTTTGTACAATAATTCGATGACGATCTGCCCTCTCGACTTCTCATTTTGAGTATCGTTTGGATCCATGTTTTTCAACAGATCAAGAGTCAAAACTTTAGCCTCGTCGGGAGTAAGGTCTTTCAACGGAACGACATTCATACCCATCTTCTCGTGTTTTCCAATCTAAATGAAAACATCTAAGAACTTAACAAGCTATGAAATAATCTAAATCTTAAACTCAGTTAAAATTATATGAAAGTTTGAACCAAATTTGTGATATTGGGAAGCATCATGCTAATAAATACCTGTTCCCAATCGTAAACAGTCAGTTCAAAGGCTTGAGATTCCGGATCCTTAACGACGAAATGAAATTCCTCATTCCATTCTGGGTTCAAATTACTGTGTTTTACAGTCGTTTTCTTTGCAAGAAGCTTGTCCTCGGTGAGCTTCATCTTGACATACGGGTCCGATGCCCCGAAAAGATCTTTCTTTTTCAGCTTCAGTGCCTTCAAAACCTTCACATTAAGAATTCCAACTGGTTTTTTCATGGCCCTGCAATTACATGAAAAATCAGAACAAGAAGTGAAATAAATTTAAGGAAAGAAACAAAAAAGGCCAAGGAAGAGGATGATGCTTACTTTGCAGGATCCATTATAGGCACTTCCAGGGTCTTAGGCCACAGATACATATTGGCAACCTGATCTTTAATGAGCTCCTGGATCAGGTTAAAGACATGTTCAACTATACATACCAAACTGAGTAGACTTTTTGAAGAGAAAGAAAGAAAGTATAAGACGAATAGAAGAGACTGTTACCTGGACAAACCTGTACAGGCCAGGAATCGACATTACATCAGCTCCGAATAATTTTAGTCCAAAGTCAACATATGGCTACAAAAAATAGAGTTAACTTAGAAGAACTTTCCCAATATAAATGTTTAAAGCTTAACAAAGAATTATACAACATCATGTTGAGCCTGAAAGAAGGAGAAGAAACGGAAGACTTTTTGGTGGAAAAGGCCTTTGCGCAGGAGAGAGAGAGAGTGGGAAATGCTGATCAAGATTATCGAATATTGTTGCATTGCATCCTTTAGAGAAGGATGAAGTAGGGTATTTAAGTACGTGACTTTTCCAGGTTTGTGGCTAGTTTATTTAAGGGGTAATTTTTGAGTTTTAAGCATTGTTGCTAAACTTGTGATTAGATTATGAGGAGAATGGAGTCAGTATTCGGGTTCAATAGTAACACGTAATTGAAATTCTTCTCAAAACTACGAAGAATTAAGAATAAATAGAACGTCTCGATGACTAAAGATCAGACCATCATGATATACCTTCTCCATTAGAGAGACCAATATTTTGGCAAAACAAGGAAATGTGGGAACCAAAGGCTTAAGCGTTATCCGAGGAGCAGCAAAAACTTGCAAATCAACCACCTGAAACTCTCCCCAAAAAATCAGTTCCTTCCACCGGGATCACAAACCCAAAATAAAACCCCCATCTTAAACGTTAATTAACTCTTTACTATCAAAAGGGTCCAAAAAAAAAAAGAGATGTCTTATATTGTCACCAAAAATAGTACAAGCAAATACCTGAACGGTGGCCTTCAATCCAAATGCTTTCACGACCATAGTTATGTTCGGGTTTCCCGCCCACTTCATTAATAGCTCGGTAATTAGTTCCTTTTCATCAGTCGAATAAACTTTCATTCCTGGTTTACAATTAAAACAAGAGCAAAACAGTTATAATTACAGTCATTTTATAAATGTTGGACAAAGCATAGCCATTTGCTGAAACATTGGTTTCTATTATATGTAGTTGAATGGCATTCAGAACTAAGATTTATGACAAGCAAGCCAATCTCTACAAAAAAAAAACTGAGCAACCCCTCTGAAGTAAGAAGAAAATAGCCATATAATCTTACAAATCTGACTTAAACTGACATTAAAGAAACAGATCAAAGGGATCCGTAAATTCTATAACCTGTGCTAGCCGATCAAGTTATTAAACTACAACTCATTCGCTAACACATAATCAACACACGATTCTTCCAAATAAAACCCAAAATTTCAGCCCTGTACTAGTCTCTCGAGCAACTTGAAATTCCACCGGTTTCATTTTCTCGAGAGTTGTCCAATATTTTACAAAACCATTATCAGTGATTCAAATTGATTAGAAGTAGATATTAGGAGTGAAATGCCACATATACTGCAAGAGAAGCTATTTTGTAAGAAGTAGAGAGAGACAAAGAACCTTGAAAAGTGGGAGGTAAGGAGCCCAAGGTAAGTGTTTCAAACTCGACTGAATCAATTTTGTATTTAGGAATTTGCTCGGCAATAATGGGTTTTGCTATGTTCCTCACCATCTTGCAAATTGCCTAGAAAAATACAAAATAGAAAAAGAAACATCATCCTTAAAGAAAAAAGTTCATCAAATGCTAATATTCAAATTCATTAACAGTTGCACAAACCTTATCGAGGTAAGGCCACATATTCTCGATAAATTTGTTCAGCCAGTCAACCTCAGAAAACCAACATTACAAAGAAACATAGTCATAAGCATGAAAAAACAAATCTAGATCAAATCCTAAGTCTCCAGTTCAGTGAGGACACAACAAATTGAATACCATACTCGATCGAAATCAGGGTTTTTGACCCACAAAGGTATTTCCGGCATCAATTGTTGCAATGTTTTCGAATCGTGCTCAATCAAAGGGCGAACCACCGGATCCTGAAAGTAACAATGGTTAATATGCAATGAAGAAACAAGCTGGACAAGCAGATTTTCGATGTTCAGTTGGATTATATCATAAACTATCCTAATGTTCTATCACAAGATATTTCATAGCAGAAAAGGCAATATCGTTACAAGAAAATGTATAATCCCTATCAAAATCTTCAGTTTCAGTTTATCATTAAACAGGGGAAAAGTAGAGATGGCTGGTAAGATCTAATCAAGCAGAGCTCAATATTTATAATTCTTGGACACAGCCCGACCAACAAAGAAAAAATGAACAAACAATAACAAGATCTTTCAGCAAGTGAAAAAAGAAAAGAAAAGAAAACGCCAAACTCTGACTATCATTTCTCTCTTCTGATGGAAACAGTGAATGCATACATCATAGACAAATCCGAAACATCCTCGACATTTGTCCTTCAATGATATTTGACAGAAATATTGTAATAAAAATTAGGATTGGGAAAGAAAAAATTACTTTAACATCAGTTGGCTGGAAGTAGATGAACATGTAATAACCAACAACAATCCCAATCGACGTTCCTACTCCAAATCCACAGAAGCCAAGTACAGTACTCAAGAAACCCATCTTCTTCAACCTCCGCCTCAGTCAAAAACGACCCAAAAATGTCACTCACTCTCTCCAAAACCCAAAAACTGGAGAGAATTTTTTCTGGAGAAAGATCCCGATAATTATATGCTGAGAGAAATGAAGCACTCAACTAAAATCCCCAGAAAGAGAAAGAGACAGAATCAGTCCAATCGCAGAGCTGGTTCGTTTTCCAAATAAGAAAATCACGATCTTCAAGCTGAAAAAACCGAAAAAGTAAAATATCCCGTTAGTGCTGCGTAAGATTAATGGCGTTCGGAAAGTGTGATAAAGAAGCATTAATTTTCGCGACCGAATCACTTGCCTCGACGACCATTTTAGCAAACGAAACGCATGAAAAGGAAATAACTTTTTTCCTCAAGCGCGTGTAATCAGAGTGAAGGTGTCGGCAACCTGAAAAACCATTTTCACTCTTCTCTCCAAACTTTCTTTAACAGCAGGGGAGGAATCGAATCCCGTTACTTGCTTCTACAGATTAAGAAATTCATTGAAAACCCAAATCGACGAAACTTAAGAAACATACAACATGAAAATTAAAAAATACGGGTCTTTCGGAAGATTGTCCTTTTGCGCTTTACTTTTTGTCCTTCCATGGAATCACATCGTTGCCGACATGGCTTCTTCGGGCAAGACTGTTAGCTGTTCTTCCTCTTTGATGGTTACCTGTCCTTTGAAATTAGAAGCAGAATCAATGGGTTTCCTTTTTTGAAAAATTACAAGTTTTGCGTTGAAAAAGACTTGATCTTTACTGCTCCATCTTAAAAATTGACATTTTTTTCACTAATTTTCAGCAAATAATAGTTAATTTATCATGTAAATGACAAATACTTGCTGATAAAGCGATTAAAAATTGACTTCAATCTTCAAAAACTCTTCCATAGAAAGAAAAAGTGTCTCATTTTAAAATGAATACACGAAAAGACATGTTATAAGTCAGAATTGCCTAATGAACTTTAATGCAATAAACTTTTGAAATAGTTTATAATTATGAATCTTTATTTCATTTCCATTTAAATTGATAAAAATTTATTTTTAAATTTATTATCTAATTCTATACTTTAATCATACTTCTTTACTAATTAATTAATTGAGATAATTAATTTTATATTTTAATTATTTATTTAATTAACGAGTAATTCATACATATAAAAAGTAAGATTATAGAATATTAAAATTTCTTATTTATTTACAAGAAAGAGCCAAAATGAAAACAAATAACTGCATGCAAATTTCTGAAATTTGATTAAAAATAAATTTTGAAAATCGTTCATCGTTGAGAAAGTATTGAAAAAGATAAGAGTTTTTGAATTGAAGTCATCGACAGCAACCCCCCCTAACATTAATTAGTAAAATATCCGTATCAACTGGCCAAAATTTATCACGTATTTCTATGTTTTATTGAAGCAATAAGTATGATAAATTATTTTCACAATTATATTAACTCCAATTATTATGGTTCATTCTCAAGAATTTTCACCCATGACCAAGACATGAGAGAAAAATACCGTAAAAAAACAACGAAAATAGAAGGTAAAAGGAAAACATAGTCTCACTTAGGAATCATCTTATCGATACAAGCTTGAATTGTGAGGACTTGTCTCGTAAAAATAAGAATAACACACGATTACGTTGATGGTAAGAGTCCTACCCACATCATTATAATGCGATTATTATAATATATTTTTGGTTAATTCTGAAAATAAATATATATTGGATTCGATTAAAAAATAATAATATTATACAGAGAACACAAGTAAACTTTGAATTAAATATAATTACGAGAAGGAAGATTATGTAAGCAAAAAACTTTTATTTAATCAATACAGATCACTCATTTCAAAACCTACGGTATAGATGAAGTCCAGGTCATCACTAATTAGCCAAGTGTCGATACAAGCATAATAGAGACACCTACACCCTCATCGAGAAGCAAACAAACATTTAATAAATAAATAAAGAGATAGCGTTCTTGTGGTGGTCTTTGGCACAAGTATCGTCTTCAACAATAAGTTATATGCTACTGCTTTCATAGACATCTTCCATATCCGCCGGGTCCCGCCTGCTTATTATTGAAGAGTTTATTATTATTTTTGTTTATTAAATTTCACGTATTAAAAGTTTTGCGTTATTGACGGTAAACGGGTTGTATTGTGGTCATGGTAGATTTTTCAATAAATTGAAAAAATGGGTAGTTAGAAAAGCTAAGGTGTGATTGAATTGGAAGAAATTAATATTTGATTGGGTTGAAATAATTTAGTCCATAAAACTTTGGGAGTTCAAAAAAATGGAAATTTAATAGTTTTTTATTCATAGAAATTATATTTACATTAAATTAAATAAAATAAATGAAATTAAAATTAAAGAAAAAATAAATTTATTCCCATTTGGAGGGGGATGGGAGAGAAATATTTGGTCCAACGTTTCGTCCGGTTTCAACGCCTAAATCATTTTCACGGGACTGCAAGCAACAATTTTTGTGAAAGAATTTCGTAAGTAAATGGATCATAAACACTGAGGAAATCAATTGGTATTTTGTGATTTGATAAATTGAAAATGTGTGCAAAGTTTTAAACTGGTTGGAGTTCAAAATTAATGCAAACGACGAGTTTGTCGCAAAATGAAAGTAGGATAGAATTGATAATTGCGACTCCTCTGCATCTATCATTGATATACCCATAATCGTACCAACATAAGCACAAAAGAAGTAGTTGTACCAATGAACCATAATAGATATAAGATTATAAATATGACGTAGAACATTAGCTTAAATGTCAATACATTGTTTGAGAAAGATGATTACTTATGGTTTAACAAATCAAACATATATAAATGTAATTATAATATATATTTTTAAAAAAATTAATTATTAAAATTATAATGATTACCAGTATCTAATAATTGCATCATTAGAAATTATATACTTATTACAAATGAACGAACTGACCGAGTCGAGCCGAGTCAATCTTTAAAAATTTCAACTCATTGAGCATGACGAATTAAATCAAGCAAGTCTAACGAACTCGAAAAAAAAAAAAAATCAAGATGAATTGGCTCAATTAAAGTTAAATAGACCAATTCTGTTACAGTGCTGAGTTAGTCGTCGGCCCATTCGTTCAACATGTCTTGCTCCACATAATGGATGTCAATATGATGAATTTTTTTATGAACGTTGGATTTTTATCGAAGAATCTTTCTATATTTTAACCCCAATTCTATATTTTGTTTTTTGTTCCATAAATTTTAGCCGGTAAAAGTCTTAATCATTGTATTGTTGGGTAGTCATTTACACTTTTCATGGTTTGTTTGAGGTTTTGGTTGAACAAATCCTCCGACTATGATGGAGAAAGAGATGACGATGGGAAAGGAGATGGAAAGTTTAGGAAGGCCGAGAAAATTTTGGATGGTTCGGTTTGAAGTGTGAAAAGAAGTTCATTCCAATCACGTACCCATCGATTTTCAGTCTCTTACAAGTCAAAATACCAAACTAAACCAAATAAACGCTTAGGCCCATTTCTATAATAAATGGGCTAAAAGTTTGATTTTGGGCCTCATTTGGCTGCCTAACATTAGCCCATGAAGTTACTGATGAGTTACAACAAATTTAAACATCCCTTAAAAGTGGTTTCGGTTACTAATTAAAATTCTAGCTAGTTTGCGATGGTCTGCACAGGATCACCGTACAGATTAGTTTAATTAACTGAAAACTCACAATTACTTATCATTATATACAAGACCTATCCCAATTTAATTTACGTATAAGAGTCTTACTAAATAAAAGTAGATGAAAAGATAAAACCCAAACAACTTTTACTAGGCCTAAGTTAGGTTGAACCGATCAACTTTGTCTTTACTTTTGTTACCAGAGCTGTCATGACCTGTAACAGTTCAGGGTTTGAAATTTAAATTCGAAATTTCCTAAATCAAACCAAGTCAAACTTAATTTTGAATTTTTTCTCTTAAAATAAAATAAAAATCAAGGTAAAATTAGATATTAACGTTCACTCTTATGAAAATTTGATGATATTACAGTTCAGCAAATCTGAGCTGAACTAGGATTTTGGGAGAATTAACAGTCAACTTCTCCTTTGTAAATCTAAGTAGGAGTATATACAACTCTGAAAATCTGAGTTGATCTCTCGAAGGATCGGGGTGCGAGCCTTTGCTATAAATAGAGAGGCTCGGTGAAGGATGAAATCACATCAGCTCTCTCTCTCCCTCCCGAGTTCCTTATAGAAAAGAGATTCACCTCTCTCGACCTCCGACCACCATTCGGCTTCTAAGTACAGTCGAAACTTCAAGGAGGTAGTAACTCCACTTGAGCGATCGAGCTTTAACGAGACTGCTCTCAGCCGAGGCCCTCACCGTATGAAGCTCTCTCGAGTGCTCTGGAGTACACAGTGAAGACACATCGCGAAGAAGAAGAGAAAGAGAAAGTGTTCAGTTTTAGTTTAAAACTTGAATCGATTCATTAAAGGACGGTCCAACCGAATTGGCCCAACCCAACTGAACCCGTTCCAACTGAATCGGACCAACCTGATTTCAACCAGAATCACCCAGACCTAACCAGATAATTTTTCGGACCGTTAAATTTGACTAAAAGCTATTCGAAACGATCCAAATTCTGACCAAACTGATTTAAGAATTTAACTAGTAAGGAATCTCTGCTTAAATCCTTTTGATATAAATTTATTAAAGTGAGAAATTAATAATAAATATCTTATTTATGCAAGAAAAGTCCTAGAAATCATCTAAATCAATCCAATTTGACTTTACCTAACCTAAGTTTATACGTAAGAAATTATGTACACATTATTTTAGAATTTGGATTTATGTAACTAAGAATATAATTCCAGGAATTTTATTCAGGCAGGTTATTGTTGGAATCTAGGAAAAATCCCAATAAACCTAAAACTCTAAGAATCTAAGTAAGTGAAAATACCACGTTTTCAACGTTTTGACTACAACATTACATCATAAACATCTATGTTATTTTCTATATATATATTATTTGATTTCGATATTTGAATTGAACATTCATGATGTAGGCATCGACATAGTATTATTTTAAAAAATAAAATTGATAGGATATTTTTGTATGTATATGAAAATTATAGAATTAACGGAAAATATATGATAGTAAAGCCTGAACGACAATGAAATGGTTATGCCTAAACGATAATAATATGACTATACATGAACGAAAATAAGATAACAAATCTTGAACGACAGTAAGATGATTAACTCTGAATGAAAATTAAAAAATAAGTTCCGAATTAGTATGCAACTGTTAAGTCGAGATTGGATAAAAGTAATGTTAATTTTTGCATTTGCACGTGTTTTCGCCTACTAAGTTATTATCATATTTTATAATTTTGTAATGTAACTGAGTTTTTATTTGAGAAAGAAATGACTATAATTGAACTTTCAAACATTAATATGAAATTTTACATTGGCTTTTTCTATATGCATCACCCTTTAATTGTTTACCAAAATATACGGGTAAAAGTTTGAATACAAATGAATAAAATCTCACTCTCTCAAGGAGCAAAATCTCAAGTTGATGTAACACGAGAGCCCTGGAGTAAGGGAAAATGCAATTCTAGTAGGTTTTTTGTGTCAAGATTACAATTAGGGTTAATAGTTACTTTAGTGTACACATATCTCCAATATACAAGTTTAGAATGTTCTTGTTATTGCTATAGTCTCCTCCCTTTACATTCTGTTTATCGACGCGCTCGTCATCCTCTAACAAAATGGAAGCGGGAAAACATTCAAATTGATATCTAAATATTTGATCAATACCTAAATTGTAAAGGAGAAAACTGAAAACGTTCTAAGGAATTTGAGTTGGAAATGTTGGAAGAAGTTGAAATCTGAAAGTTATGAGTATTTTATAACAAACTTGAATTGAAGGGAATTCAAATCTCCATTGATTTTGAAATTTTGCGATTAAATTACTAAATTTTGATTAATTTCTTGGTCGCCAAGCAAAAGCGCAGGCCACGTTTCTATTAAATTTGTCTTCGTCCCAAACATTTCAACCCTAACCCATACGAGTCAACTTTTCACTAAATTTTCAAAATGATGACTTCCTTTTACTTTCTTTTGCTTGCCATCCAAATCTAATTTACAGTCTATAAATCAGCTATTTTTGGTATCCGAGTTTGAGAATTTGAAACTTTTAAAGGTCATGGCAATGGTAGGTCATGGTCTATGTGAAGAAAATCTACAGTTCGGAGGAAGAAAGAGCAATTTTCGTCGAAGAAAATCTACAAATCTTGTCGCCAAAGTGCTTGAAATGGGAGGAAGAGGAGGGTTTTGGGTGAATAAGAAAATTAATCAAACGCGATCATTGTCGGGTCGGAATCAGAAATTGTTGATCCATGTCATGAGAGAATAAATTTTTTTTATCTGCTCGTAATTTTTCTTATAAATATTAGTGTTTGTTTTGTCATTTTTCTTTTTCATGATTTGTGTTTTATCATTTCAAGGTTTCATAGTAATTTTATCATGCTTTCAACTAATATTTTAGATTAGCTATGTCTCATCTTCACGCAGGGGTGGGTGCGGTCCGATTCCATCCATGAACCAGAATCGACCATGATTTTGCCCTTGTTTAGTTCTAAATTTGTTTACATTTTTTTTATTGTTTTTGGGTCAGGTTTTTAGAGTTGTCGGGTATGAGATTGTTCTTTTATGATTTTTGGTCAGATTTTAACCGGTTTCAATTTGAATTTACGGTTTGATTTTCACGATTTTTTTACCCAAAATTGTGGATCGGACTCTGGATCACATGTCTTGAGAATTTGAAACTAAAATTAGTTCATTTAGTGGGCAAAACCAGAACGAATCCGGAGCAAAACTGCGATTCCCATTCGGTTTTGTCCACCCCCATCTTCGTTGAGGGATATGAGTTAGAGTTAAAGGTGGAATCGGTTCGGTTTGATTCGATTTTGGAAAAAATTAGAAATTGAACAATTGGTTTGGTTTTTGATAAAGGAAACCGAAATCGAACCGAGGAGAAGCTCGATTTTTGGTTCTTCTCAGTTCAATATCGACTCTCAATTTTTTTATTTTAATTCGATTTTTATGTTGGTTTGGTTTGGTTTTAACTCGGTTTGGGCTGATTTTGATCAGTTTAGGTTCATAATTTATGATTTTCAATATAAAAATTTTAAAAATTACATAAATATTATAAATTCGATTTTGATATGTTTTTAAAAGAATGAATTGAGAATCGAACAGCAAATTCTCGGTTCGGTTCGGTTCGGTTATGAACTCAATTTTTGGTTTCAATTAACCGAACTAAATTGAAATTTTTGATTTGGTTCGGTTTTCAATTTTAACTTAATCGATCTCCAACCCTAGTCGGAGTAAAGATGACAAACAAGCCGGCCGAGCCGACTCGAGCCAGAAGTAATTCGGCTCACCGAGCCTTACGAGTTAAACGAGCCTACCGAGCCAGCCTGAAAACATTTGAACCCGAGCCGGCTCACGAACCACGAGTTAAACGAGTCGAGCGAGCTTTAACGAGCTGAGTTTAACGAGACAAGCGTAGATAAATATTTTCAACTTATATTAATATAATATTAAATTTTTTATTTAAAATTATAATAAATATTAAAAATGATGTGTAAATGATATTTACTCATTTAATTTAAAAATTAATTATGTTAATAATATTAAATTAGATGTATTAATAAAAAATTATTTAAAACTACTCAATAAAAAATATTAAATAAATATTATTAAAAATATTTTGACGTATAAAAAGAAATTAAAGTTTAAAAAAAATTACAAATTCAAAAATTACAAATTTAAAAAATAAAAAAAATAATTAAAAATAATTTAATATATTATATAACATAATATATTAAATTAAAAAAACACATAGTAGAAGAATAAATCATTGTTCTGTTTTTGCTTTTCTCAGAGCTTGCGAAGAGAGAGGGGTGAGGGAAGAGAGAGTCGTGCTTGTGAGGGTGAGGAGAGAGATTGTCGATCATCCGACCTCTATTTTTGATAAAACTAGTTCTATTGCGTTTCTCTTGAGATATTTTGCTTTTCACGTTAAGAAATCTCGAAGGTTAATCGATTATTTTTTTTTTCGATTTTTTATTGAATATTTAAGGTTTGTTTTCGCCTAAAAATCTTGTTCAACCGATCAAAAATCACAAGGGAGGCTGGGTTTGGGTGCTGGGCGGACGGGCTGGCTGACGAGCCTGGTCTACCGAGCCAACAAGCCAATCCGTTGGCTGGCTTGGTCCTTGGCGGGCTCATGACCTCGATTTTTAGATTCGGCTCGACTCGACTCGACTCGTCTCATGAGACCGGGTTATACTCGACTTACTACAGTAACAAGTCAAGTCAAACTCAACATGCTATTATAGTGAGTCGAGCGGGCGAGATAGCGAACCCTATCTAGGATTTGAGTAGCTTGTCACTAGAAGACAAATCCCAATCACCAGAGGCTACTTGCAAGGTTGACCTACGTGCCATTCCATGCTTGATTCCCCCGTTGGTGGAGGGTTCTAATTTCAATAACACTAACTAATCAAATATTAAAGAACCAAATTTGATAGATCATTTATTCTAGTTTAATTATCAACACTGCTTCTATTATAACGTTAATCTTTATATTATTTAGAACATTAAAATGTTACGTGATATATATATATATATATATATATATATATATATATATATATATAGAGAGAGAGAGAGAGAGAGAGAGAGAGAGAGAGAGGGAGAGAGAGAGGATAAGGTAATTAAAAAGGAGAAGAAAAAAGGAAGAGTGAATTTTGTGGTAAAAGCAGAGGAAGAGGAGGATATAGAAAGATTTCGCTGTCAAGACTCCAAGGTTATGATAGGTTGGCCAGACAGCGAGCCCTTCCACACCGTTTCTTTCATTCCCATTTCCCAATTTCGTCTTCTCCCCTGTCGTTTCACGATTAGGGTTCTCTGTAATTCTTCTTCCTGCTGATTCGTTCTAGAGTTTGGCTCATTGTTTCCCATTGGAGGAGTGAGCGCTCCGAGCGATTGTGTTACTCTTTTTTTTTTTTCTCTTGTAGGAAGGAGATCTGAAGCTTCAAGCGAAAATGAGCGCGTCTAGGTTTATAAAGTGCGTCACGGTCGGTGATGGCGCCGTCGGAAAGACTTGCATGTTGATTTCGTACACCAGTAACACTTTTCCCACGGTGAGTCCAATTTTCGCAATTTTGGGGTTTCGTTGTGTTCCGTTGATTTTCCATTTCAGAGTTATTGTGATTCTTTTTGGCAATTTTGCTGGATCTTTGTTGGAGTCAAAAGAAAGTGCAACGAAATCTGTTGATCTTTAAAAGGAAATTTTTGAAGGAAAGTCTTCTTGAAAGTACTTGGATCATATTGGATTCACTTGCTTTTAATTAATATGTAGCACATGAATAGGATAAGAAAGACGATGTCACTTTTGAAGATTTATTGACATGGAAAATTCTCCAAGGATCACCGTTCTTTACCACACTGTCTCTCATAGTACTGTCTTTGGCCTCTTTATCGTCATTATTCAACTTGTTGCAGGATTATGTACCTACAGTTTTCGACAATTTCAGCGCCAATGTGGTTGTGGACGGAAGCACTGTCAACCTAGGATTATGGGACACTGCTGGTAAAGTAGAAAAATCATTCCATTGATAATAGCAAGCATTGAGCTATCGGCCTATTTATTCAATTGAGAAGAAACTTAATTTTTCTTTTTGTTTGACAGGTCAGGAAGATTACAATAGACTAAGGCCGCTGAGCTATCGAGGGGCTGATGTGTTTATACTTGCTTTCTCTCTCATAAGCAAGGCCAGCTATGAAAACGTTGCCAAGAAGGTGTTATTATGTCCTTTTAAAAGAGGGTTTTTCCTTTACGACCTGTCTTCTACGTTTTTCTGATTCGTTGTCACTTCTTGTTGCAGTGGATTCCTGAACTGAGACATTATGCACCTGGAGTTCCAATAATTCTCGTTGGAACAAAACTCGGTGAGTGGGTTTGTCATGAGATAGTTAAGAGACCATGAATACAATGATCTTGATCCAAAATTAATGTTTAGAAGCAAGACTAGGTACACACCCTAATTTACACACTCTACAATGACATCCAATTGATACCTAAAAAATAAATATAATCACAATTCTACTTAATCTTTTCCAAAGAAATTCATACCGTGGCTCTATAACTCCCATGCAACAGTAGAGATTTCAGAGCTCAGGTTGAAAGTAATAGGTTTCATGAGAAACAGGATTGGGTGACTGCCATCATATTTGAAAATTCCCAAGTTTTTTGTTCATCGAGGTTCAATTTTTAAAACATTTCAGAACACGATGTTTATATGAATGAGTATTCTATTGACTGATTTCTCCTGTAGATCTTCGGGATGACAAACAGTTTTTCGCAGACCATCCTGGTGCAGTTTCCATCTCTACCGCTCAGGTACAGACTACCGTTGTGCGCTGAATTAGCTTTGATCTGCAGTGGTTTAACTTTGACCGTTTTGGATGAAGGGGGAGGAATTAAGAAAAGCAATTGGAGCTCCTTCCTACATCGAGTGTAGTTCCAAAACCCAGCAGGTAGAACAACAAATTGTCCTATTCTCTCCTTTTCACAAAAGCCTTTACACAAGCTTGTGGGTTGCAGAATGTGAAGGCAGTTTTCGACGCAGCCATTAAGGTGGTGCTCCAGCCCCCAAAACAGAAGAAAAGGAAAGCACACGGCGTTTGCTCTATACTATGAACACGCACTGTTCCAGTTGATACTCTCTTCTGTTCTATCCCGTTTCGCCTGAACCAAACAACCATTGTTTCATTTTATGTTGACGACAAATGGGCATATTTGTTCATCTTCTACGTACTCATTTTAAATTGTCCCCAATTTCTGCTATATATATATACATTCACACGCGTAATATCGCGTCTTTAGCATTAAAATAGCTCCTCTATTGTAAAATACCATCTTTGCTACAAAAATTTGGTCAGTGTAAAAGGTCGGCCAAATCAATGGCTGGTGGAGAGAATCCACCGTGTCATCCATAAAGTATGAGTGTAATCAATAAGGTAATGAATAAGGCAATGCATAAATGCCAGCTTCGGGCAAGTACTGCGCCCGTGGCCACAAACTTACACTCCTGCAAGTTTGATCAATGGTAGTAATAGCTTTGTATCGCTTTAAATTTGAGTTTGAACTTGGCCTCGCTGGATGTGTTGTTCCAAATAGCCAGTCTGCATCATCGACATTATCCACTACGGACTGAAGTCGCTCTGGAGTCCAGCAGTCAATTAAATTCTTATACTGTAATTCTAATGCTGAAGTGCTACACGCTTTGTCATCACCTCGGGTAGAGATTTGTGAATTTCCAGTTGCCAAGCAAGGCAGTTCTATTTTGCATTTATTGATGGAATCAGCTGCTGATTTTAACTCAACGGACCAACGTTCCCCTTGTTTGGTTTCATGAACATGAACTGGTTCATCTGGCCGTTTAGCAGAAGAACTGTTCTTCTTCTCTACTGTTTCCTTCTTCCGGTTACTTAGCTTCTCCGGGTTTATCCAGATGTGAATAATATGCCTTTTTTCGGGATGACCTGCAACAACATGGAAATTCTATCAGACAAAAATAGCGGCAATGGGATATTTGAAAAGAAAAATGCGTAGGCTGGATTTCTTACCACTATGATTGAGCAATGTACTGTCATTTTTTCTTTTGTCACTGCTCTGGGTGCAATCTGATAAGTAGGCAGGGTGGAAATAGAGAGGTTGCCCATGTTCTTCAGTAAGGTCACTTCTCTCCGCTTGTTCATTCCCATTTTGAGAGTGTTTCCTCTTCACCCCTGCCTTTCTTCTCTCATAATCATGAGCCTTCTGGTCACCAACACTTTTCACTTTTCCATCACAAATGTCTAGAAGCTTCTCTCTCTCTTCTTCGCGAGTTTTCTTCTCCTTTCTATTCGTCTGGCTCTTTTCCGCATTTTGGAGCTATTTAGAAGCATCCGATAACAATTTCAGAAACAAAGGACTCCAAAAGACCAGATAGAGTAACCATTCCACAGTTACAAGACTTGGAATTTATTCACATCTTCAAAGAGTAAAACCAAACTTCTCCATCCTAAACCCTAGGTCTTTCCACTACCCACATAACCTGATCAAACGTGCAATTTATATTTTCGATAAGGGAGACACAATTAAATTAAAATTTTGAAACGGCTTATCATAATTCAACACAAAATATCTGAAGAAATAAATATTCTTTACATGATGCGTGGTAAAAAAAGATAATTGTTTCAGCATAAAAAATTCTCTCTTGAGATTGAACATGTCAAAATTGATCATGCTCCATTGGTTCTACGCTCAGGCTACATGGAACCATGAAAGGCTAATGTTCACCATTATAATGCGATTTGGATCTATTAACATGCCACCCAAAAATACAGTAACAAAATTCATCTCGAAACCCGCAAATCATGCGACTTATAACTTAAATCTCTCAACCAACTGAAATTTAGTTTTGGAACCAGGAGTTCGAAACCAGACATGACAATTGCAATTCCCTCACATTGAAAAGACGAGTAAACTCTATACAGTACTTCATTTCCATTGAGAAAATTCCAAAATAACAAGATTCATCACGTCCAAAACCCTCGAATAAAAACCTCGCCAATCAAGAGAATTTGAAGAGAAGCAGTTGAGCACAATCATCGAAAACCAAATTGCTCAACAAACCTTAATCGATTTGATCAAGGCCGCCCCGGTATTCACCCCCTTTCTCACGCACCCGTGAGGCGTAAAAGGAAAACACCGAGACATCCTCTCGATTGCGAATCCAAGTCAGTAATCGCCAGAGATCTTATCACTGAACCGAAGGGTAGAGGCTACGAATCCCTAACTCTTTGCCTAACTTCGCATGCAAGAGCACAACAGGATTATATATTGTGAGATTGACCGACCTAACATTTTGGATACCGAAACTGCCCTCCCACTAACCCTAACTAACGTTAATTGCTTGTGTTTAGAACAATAGTTTAGGGGCTTTATTGGAGATTTGGAGTTAAGAAGCCCTATAATTAGTTAGGGCAGTGCTGAGCTGCAATCAGGTGTTCGGCTAACCACCGTAGTCCCCTACATCTGAGGTTGAGAAAAGCCCAGCCCACAAACTAGTGGGTCTGGTTTAGGCTCAATACTGATGGCGCGACCATAGGGGGTTATTTGATATTTTGGAAGAAAGTGTGTTATTTGATATAAACTAAAAATTGTTAACCAAAACCCTCGCAAAACCTCATCCTTCGTCTCGAAAACGATCGAAAAACATTGAAGTGCAGGAGACACAGAGATTATTAGCTTGTGATGAGGAGGATAAACGGCGTCTCTTCGCTCCGCTGCGCTATAGCCGGCAGTTCTTCTGTCTCCATAAACAACCCTCAACGATATTTTCGTCAAACTGCGACTTCACTTTCGCGAAGACTTGCCGATCAAATTAACCTGTCGATTCCGCCCATTGCGTCCAGTTTCGCAGGTAGCTGTAGGTTCTTTTCTGTTTCTGTCCCGTCTCTCGCTGAAAAAGCCCAGGTTAAGGACCCTCCGCGGTCGAAGAAGTTCGCCCCTAAAGATGTGGTTCTGTATCAGTACGAAGCTTGTCCTTTCTGCAACAAGGTTAAAGGTAAGTTTGAATTGAGCTGTTCTGATTGTGCCGTCTCTTGTTGCATACCATTTGAAGTTTGATTGTATTACTCTTTCGACCATTTTACACCCTCAGCGTTCTTGGATTATTACAATGTTCCATACAAAGTTGTGGAGGTTAATCCCATCTCCAAAAAGGAGGTGAAGTGGTCCCAGTATAAGAAAGTGCCTATTTTGATGGTTGATGGCGAACAGATGGTGGATTCTTCAGGTTTTACTTCTTTCCAAAAATGTCTGTAGTTAAAGCTTGATTCAAGTTCTTAACTGTTTAGTTGGAGTGGAGAGAAAGTATTTTCATGAAAGCAAGTTATATTATTAAGTTTTGTAAATGTATAAACTGTTTCTGCTGCAGATATAATTGATAGCTTGTTCCAAAGAATCAATCCAGAAAACAGTGCTTTAGATGCCGAAGAAGAGAAGAAGTGGCGTGGGTAATTGTTCTTCTTTAAATTAATACTTTTTTGTTTTTCGTTTTTTATGTCCTGCACTTGCTATTATTAGCCCTATTGCAGGCGAATTTGTCAGAGCAGCTTTTATAGGGAGTATCTGATTGATTGTTTTGTTGCCATAGTGATAATTTTCTTTATTTTTAGATCGAATGAAACTTGATTAAGAAACCTTTTGCAGTGTAGATGGGTGGACAATCACCTCGTCCATGTTCTATCACCAAATATATATAGGAATTGGAAGGAGGCTGTGGAATCATTTAATTACATAACTACGCATGGTACGAAACATGCCTTTCAGTTAGAAATTCCACATGAAAAAAATTTATTTGATTTCTCTGTCATTTTCTTTGGATAAATTATCATGAAGATTGTATTTGCATTCTTCAAAAGTGCAGTCATATTAATCTGCTCTTTTTGTGTAGGAAACTTTAGTGCCACGGAGAGGTTAATTGCAAAGTATGGGGGTGCTGCGGCTATGTATTTTGTTTCTAAGAAACTAAAGGAGAGACACAACATTACAGACGAGCGTTCTGCTTTGTATCAAGCTGCAGAAAAGTGGGTTGATGCTCTTGGAGGGCGTCAATATCTTGGTATGTGCGATTAATCCCATAATATAATGAGGTTGTTGACGATTAGATAGAAGGTAAAATTAAATTTATGCATTTTACAGGTAATTCAGAACCAAATTTAGCTGATCTAGCTGTGTTTGGTGTTTTGAGGCCAATCCGACACCTTCAGGCTGGAAGGGACATGGTGAAGAATACCAGGATTGGTGACTGGTATGATCGTATGGAAACTGTGGTGGGAGAAGCATCTCGGACTGTGATATAAGGGTAGAACAAAGAAATACTTGGTTCATTTACCCAATATATTGTCTGTTAGTTGCTTATTTTGCTGCTATTAGCTAGACTCACTACAAAATAAAGAAGTTGCAGTTGATGAATTATCTGCTTCCCCGCAATTGTTCAATGAGTAGTGACTTGGTATTGCTTCAACCAGAAGAATGTTTATCATGAAAATGGGTAATCTTTTTCTTTAAACTAGAACTATCATTTTTCTTGACAAGTAGTCTTTTTTGGTACATTTTTTGTAAATTCCTAGGTTAGGGATTATTTCACAAATAAGAAGGATAGTACGAGTTTTTAACACATTAATAAATTTTGATTATGAATTAAATTTATTCTAAATCATGGACGGCAAAGGTAAGCCGAGATGTAAAAATATTCTTCTCGTTAAGGTCTTATGATAACTAATACCCGAATTATTTAGGCAATTTATTTTCGAAAACAAGTTTTTTTGAGGAGAAGATTGTAATGTCAGGTTTAAAACATTGTTTAAGAAAGACATGTATGATACTCCCATGACGAAGTCTTTTTCTTGCACATTTACTGCCTCAATATCTTATTCTTCTATATTTTACCCAACTATACTGGCCAAACTGACGTGTTAAAGATTTCTCTATCTATCCTATCGTGCATAATCTAAGGTCTCTAATAAGTATGTCAAATTCATCAACAGTAGACACACCAGAGTGCTCAATGATTCGCAGGCTCCTACCCGGCACCTAAGTCTCCTACGCTTGTCTCATTTCAGTTGAGACTGTGAGATTGATATGATAGGCTTCCTATATTGAAGGTGTGTTCAAACAGGTCCAAAATCGTGAAAAGGGGACCAACTAGCAGTGCAAATGCAAAGGAGACAGTGAGTGTGCAAAGAATGTGTGGATGACGTGGCCTATTAGTAGTGATCGTATAAAAAAATGTGTTTAGCAAAGAGAGAGATAAGCAGAAAATTGAGAAAGCAGAGAGAGTACGAGCCTCCTTTAATTGCTCGGTGCTTTTAGAACTTGGAATAAGCAGTAACAATGTGGTGATTTCATTGTTTCGAGCTTTTAGGCTGTGGCCGGTCACACAAGATTGCAGGTAGTCTTTCAGTGGGAGGATTCTAGGGATTACATTAATGAGCTGCAGAAAAACTTATATGACCTTAGTGGTGTTCTGATGGAAATGCATATCAAATTGATGACAATAGAAGGAACAATAGAGCAGTGTATTCGGAATCCAGTTAATGCTCCGGTGGAGGATTCGAATAGCAGAGCAAGACAAATGGAAAATAACAACAGTGTGCAACGAATAATCCGTTCTTTAAAGCTAGAGGTTCCAAGATTTAATGGTGAACATCCTCTTGGCTGTATTTTTCAGGAAGGAAGATTTTTTGATGAATCTCAAAGATTAGCTATCCCGGAGTAACCTTACCATGGTTGTTTCGTAATAATTTTATCACGGCTTGGCAAGAATTTTTGAAAAATTTGAATACGGGTTATGAACCATTGGAATATGGTGATGCACAAGGTGAATTGTCAAAGCTTACACAGATGTCTCTGTAATTGAGTTTCAAAATAGGTTTGATGCACAAGCTTATCAAACAACGTGAATTCTTGCGGCTTTTATCCAAAGTTGTTTTGAATCTGGATTACGCCGCGACATTGTAAGAGGTATGGATTTTACAACTTTAATCATTGCATCAAGCTATTAAGCAAAATTGATAGAGGACAAGATCAATGATACGACCTTTAAATGAGCATAGGTAACAAGTTATTTTCAACCATTAAAAGCTCGACAAGCTCACAAATCTTTATTACCGTTGCCTGAAAACAGAAATGAAAACCTTCTTCTTTTTGAGTGTGTAAAATCATATGCATTATAGCAGAAAAGTTAGAAAGAGGGGAAAAGATTTATGTTATAATTGTGAAGAGAAATTTGCTAAGAATTATACATGTAAAGCTAAGCTGTTTGGGTTGACTTTAGATGTTGAAAGCGAAGAAGTTCAAATGGAAGATGTTGAGTATATTGAGAAACAAGTTTATCAGCAAGTTAATGAGGATGTAGCAACCATTAATTTGTATGCTTTGGGTGGGCAGCAATATTCAGGCACGCTAAAATTTCAAGGTATGGTAGGTGGCAAAGAGGTACAAATTTTAGTAGCCGTGTGATCGACTCGTAATTCCAAGAAATTTAAAGTTATGGTGGGAAGTGGAGACGAATCAGCATGCTGTGTGTTTTGTTCGATTTTTATGTTTTACCAATCCAAGGAACTTAGATGGTTTTGGGAGCTCAGTGGCTGGAATTATTGGGACCTGTTATGATGAACTATAAGACTCTAACTTTGGAGTTTATGTGGCAAGGAAAATAACTAGTGTTGCAAGGTGGAAAGCAACAAGACTCTTTTAGCTTTTCTGGTTGGAAAGAAGAAAAAGAAAGAATAATGCTTAAATGGAGAAACAAGGATTATCCCACAAAACACTCTTTCATTTCCATCCCTGAGTATTGAACTCAAAATGCACAAATGAAGTATAATCAGACGTCAACTGAGAAGCTAGATAGCCAGTTTAGGATGAGGAGAGAAATTGTAAATCAAGCAAGCAATTGAGACTAACACCCTAACCTTTAATGGTGCCTGGAAACAGAAGCCCAATGAAGCACGGAAGAAAGCGGATCGAGTTCCATAGAGAAGCCGAAAAACCCTTAGGAGGCTCCATCTGCCCCCTCCTATTTCTTGGAATATTAGGAAATCCACGCAGATCTTCTGCAAATCCGCCAACCCATGCGAATCAGCTTCGCTTCGAACCCCATCTTTAGCCATTTCAAACCACCAAATTAGCTAAAACTCAAATCTAACAGGAATCTGTTGAGAATGGTGGTTGGTGTTGGCAAGGAAGAAAAGGGTGTGAAGGAGTGTGTAGTTATTCATTATGAAAATTGTATTTTGTTGGATGATGTTCTCTCGTGTTCCAAGTCTAAGATTGTTCTTGTCTTGTAGTGTTGGTTGTTTTCCTCCTTAGAGGTGGTTTGTCTGTATTTCGTTGGTGTTTGTAATTGTCTAGTTGTTAATCCAGTGTGTTGATTTTCCATCCCCATCAGAAACCCATCTTTAATCATGCACCAGTTGAGAAGAATGAAAAATACTGACGCAAATGGTGATAACAAATAGTATTTAGTGAAAATGAGTGTCCCACAAGAACTATTTCAGGACACTATCACATAAAGACAGAGATTGGAAGACCAAACGTCTCATGAGATCGAAGGAAATCTTGACGGCGGTCTGAAGATCCAGCCAAACACACAAGTTGCCGGTGACTAACAGTTTACCACAATACCAACTCGAACCATAAACATATTAATCAGGTTTAGGGATTTGAAATCCAAAGAGCGCGTTATTGTCGCCCTACTGTCAGTTTCTCATACATGAATACAATACCACCTTCACTCAGTAGAACGTGTACAAGATAACGTTGTGATACTTTGATGCCAAGACTGCTCAAATTATCAAGATGTTTCATCCTCCAATCATTGCACACCAAACTCAAATAATGTAATACTGAAAATTAAATATGAGAAAATCATACGTACATATATGTATAAAAACTGACGTGATGGTGACCAGACCCAGTATACTCTTACAAGTGGAAACCAACCAAAATAAGATTTTTCGAAAACATACTATGCAATGTGAAAAACATAAAATCCCTACAAGAGTGGCAACTTTTTGCACTGACTCAAAATTAGCAAAATCGTTCGAGCCTAAAAAAGAAAATCCAAGTAAAAAAATATCTTGCTCAATACAAGAAAAAGAAATAAGGATGGACCTTATACCAAGACTAGGAACTCAATCCGATAACCTATGAACGACTGCGAACTTACAAGTGGGGGTTAATATTCTTCCAATATTAAAGTTGCGCGATTGATATATTCAAGTCACTGGTCGAAACTTACAAGTGGGGGTCGACCTACCACTTGACACTATTAACACTCACTCAGATTAACCCACGGTCGACACTTTCTCTACACAGTCGACACTTCTGAGCTCTCAGACTAAGCCGTCAAAATGACCTAGCAATGGACACTTTCCTTGAAGTGTTGACACCTTGAGCTCTAAGTCGACATTTTTCTTGAAGTGTCCGTCTCTGAGTCGATTCTAGCGAAGGGTAGTTCGTGAAACTCACTCTTTTTTTCCCTTTATATGCCTCCAAACTGTGACAATACCTACACATACTCCTAATATATCAACATATTCAGAAAAGTCAGGATGAAATCGAGTTTCATTGCTTGAATCCATTCTCAACCTAAAACTCTAACTTTAAATTCAAAAATGAAGCGTTTGAAACGACTTATCTTCTAATCGTCTTTACAAATGTCAGAGGTGGAGGTCTCGACACGTTTTTTTTCCTCGAAAGTTGACGGTTTGCTTTATTCAAGAATGCCTCTCCATGTCACTTTCTTTCTCTAGCGATGTAAAAATAGAAGAAAATTTCTGTATGAAATTTCGTACTTCAGTGACGTTCTTAGTAGGCTTTCAATTTCGCACAGCCTCTACTTTAGCTGGATTTGCTGAAATATTGTTTTGAGAAACAACATGAATGAGAAATTTCATCTCAGTCACCCAAAATTTACATTTCTCCTTGTTTAGTAAATTACTGTTGCTCACACAAAGTTATAAAACTATTCTCAGATGCTGCAAGTGCTCATTGCGAGACTTGGAATATATAAGGATATCATTAATAAACACCACCACAAACGGATCAAACAAGAGATCTAACACGGATCAAACAAGAGATCTAACGACTATTTGTGAAAAGAAGAGTGAGCAAGTTATGGATTGGATAAATGAACTGACCCAAAGATTAAAGACAACTGAGTTTCCTAGAAAGACAACAATTTTAGCCCTAAAATAAGTCACTCCATCAACCAAGAGTTGTAACGTGCATACTCCTTTTATAGCTCGTGGTAAAGGGAGACTGCACTTCAAGAGAAAACAATCCAACATTGAAAGATATAGTCAAAGAGAAAAAAATAAGAGTTTGAAAAACTAAAATCATTGCAAGTATATTTAATGTTTTCTAGATTTTATTTCTCTATAATTTATTAATAATTTTCTAATTATTTACTTTTTTTAACAGGCTCATGAAAATGTTTTAACAAAAGATCAAATATAAATATCTAACATGATTCATGGAAAAGTTGATGGAGGCAATCTTGTGTTCTTTACATGTAGTGAGATTACTTTTAAGTAAGTTCCTAATGATGATTAGTTTGTTTATGGCACATAACTTTGTGGCTAGTTTCTAAATAGTAAGAGTTTTTTGTGTACATTTCAAACTGAAACAATGGCAGCAAACAGTTGGACAAAGAACTTTCATCTTATAATTCAGAGAAACAAACTACCATCTTGTAAAACAATTATAGCAACAATTGCCTGAAATTCATGGCTGCGTGGTGGCCGGAGGCAACCGAAGCGCTGGTGGTGAGGTTTCCTTGTGGCCTACTGTTCATATCTACGTTCACCATGATTGAAACTCCTCAACGAACTGGACTGTACTACCGTCAGCATAGTAATGGTTGACATAATCAGTTATCTAGTTTTTAAGAGTGTTTCAAAGAAGCAGACCATCGCTAACAAAGAAAGAAGGTAAACCATCATTTTAGGATTATCATTCGTTTAGCTATGTTGCTTATGCGCAAAACACACTCCGTGTAAAAAAAAAAAAAAGCTACCGATTTTAACCTTGCACTATGCACTTTATTTTGGTGGCCCCTGTACTAAAAAAATCGACAAACCGAATCCTGTACTTTGATTTTATTATGAGTTTTGACATTCTATCAATAATTTCATTAAACTTTTATTTAAAAAATTATTAAACGATATTAGATTCACTTGAAATTTTTACTACATGTTCACTACTTAATAAGAAGATAATCTGCAAATTTTTATGATTTTTTAATATATGTACAATTTATTGTAATTTTATTTTAATAATTTATAAAACTATTATAATAAATTATACAAGTTTTAGAAAATTACGAAAATATTTCTATTATCTACTCATGATGTGGTGAATATGTGAAAAATGTTCAAATAAATCTAATATTTTTTGATATTTTTTAAAAATTAATCTTAATTTTTTCTTTACTTTATAAATTAATTTTTAAACAAATATAAAAAGATATTAGATTTATTTGAATATTTTGTCACATGTTCATTACACCATGGGTAGATAATAAAAAAATTTGTGTAATTTTTTAAAATTTATATGATTTATTATAATATTTTTATAAATTATAAAATAAAATTACAATAAATCGTACATGTGTTAAATAATCACACAAATTTTCAGATCATCTTCTTATTAAGTAGTGAACATGTGGGAAAAATTTTAAGTGAATCTAATATCGTTTGGTAATTTTGTAAATGAAGATTTAACGAAATAAAATACAGGATTCGGTTTGTCGATTTTTTTAGTACAATGAGCAAAACGAAATAAAGTGCATAGTACAATGTTAAAATCGATAGTTGCAAGAAAAAAAAAAAAAAACAACGGTTTTCCTTACCTTTGAAGTCTCTATATTCTTTATCCTGAAATTGAAATAAATATAAAAATAGTTAAAAAGTGAGAGAAAAATGAAGATGCTGAATTAGAAAAGAAAAGTAATGTTGTTTACCTGCGTAAGCGTTCAATGGCAGAATAGTTTCTCAGATCACAAACTAATGCATACCTCCTCTAGGTAGAGGTTGAAATGGATGAGCACTAAAATACAAACAAAACTTGGACAAATAAGAGAGAGTGTGAAAGAGAATGAAATAGCTAGTAAATTGGGGTTTACCCCAGCGATGACCAACAACAGAATGCATAAGAGAGATTGAAGACAAGAAAAATAATGAATAAATCAGCACAGAGGTTGCCTAAGTATGATTGCAGATGATAGTCGATCGAAAATTGAAGGTTTTGGATGACACTCTACGAGTGTCATAGTTAGTCGACAATGCAGGAACAACAAAACATCACAATTACCATGCAGACCCTTTCAGTTAAATTAGGCAGGAAAATCAAAACCATTACCATATGCCCAGATAAAGTTAATGACAAGAATTTACAACCATTTGCCACTCCCTCCAATCTTCAAAACAAAAACAATAAAGTTAATAAGCTTATTTCTGACATCATCTCGTCGAAAATGGGCGCCTAACACTGGTAATGCCAAATGATAATAGAAAAATCAAAAGTGGCCATACAATCAATCTCAATGGAGAAGAAACAAAGATGAATAGATATACCTGGAATCTGAAGGGCATACGCTGTATCTGTAGGAGTGACCCCAACAACTCCCTTTTTGTGATGTTGTTTTGTTAGAAACTTATAAATTTACGTGTATTTCTTCTCTATCAGAAGGGGGGAATGTTGCTGCTTTTCGAGGGAGTTAGGAAAGGGAAGATCGAAGGTCTCGTAAGGTCCGAAATTGCAACACCAGAGGTATTGATTTCCAATTTTTGTCTGCGGTACCCTAACAACTTCGAGATTAGAGTAGGTCAACTGGGTCGTGGTCCAACTCTGTTTGGACGACAGTCTAACTCTGTTTCCATTTTGCAATAAAGTCCCGACCCAACCCATTTTGGGTCCAAATGTGAAATATTTTTACCAAATTAAATATGGACTATTCATGGAAAGAAGAATTGGGAAATGAATGTATAAATTTCAAACCAAAAAATTTAATGTTTTTATTTTTGGTTAAATACCAAATTATTAAATTAAAAATGGTGAGCTCTTAGATTTGGGCTTTTCAATAATTAGGCTTCACTGATTGTGTAGCATCGTTGTTTCAAAAATATTATTTTGAGAGTATTTTCGTAAGAATAACATGTACATTTTATATTTTGTCGATTTTATTACTTTATTTATTCTTACTATACATATTTATTTTGAACATCATAATTCTGTATTGATTATTCTAGTCAAGTGTACTTAAATTGATTGACCCGTGAAGAAATTCTTCTTTCTTTACGTACATTCGAATATTTGAGAAATTGTTTGTTTATTCGTGTTAACTATAGTAATGTGACAACTGACTATGTAATGCCACTTAGCAAAAACCATAAATCTTATTAAGTCTTATTTTTGTGGCTTTAGCAATTATTGAGTATCACCGTTATTGATATCGCCATTATTGACATGCCTACTTACTTCATAAATATTTATTCGAAATAGTACTTCATCTTTGGGTGCGCCAGTTTTATTGGGTAAGAAAGAAGATGGTTTGCTTCATCTATGCATTGACTCTAACAAATTGAATCAATTAACAGTAAAAATTAGATATTTGTTGTCGAGAATTAATGATGTGTTTGATTAGATGGTTGGATGTATGTACTTCTTGAAGATTGACCTTTTGCGATTCAGACACTTTAAATTTTTAATACTTTCTTTTGAATTGACTAAAACATCGGTTGCCTTTATGGACTTGATTAATCAAGTTTTTTATCCCTATCTTCTCCTGTTTGTGGTGATGTTCATCGATGATATCCTAATTTACTTAAAGTTACATGATTAGCATATTGAGCACTTGAAGATTATTCTAAAGACGTTACGTGAGCATAAGTTGTACGCAAAATATGAAAAGTGTATTTTCTAGATGACAAAAGTGAAGTTTCTAAGCCATGTAATTTCTCAAAATGGCATATCAGTAGATCGAACGCGAAATTTATTTGGGACGACAAATGTCGGACAACCTTTGATGAGCTTTAACAGAGGTTAACTATTGCACCGGTTTGGGCAGTTCTTGATGAAAATTTACCTTATATAGTGTATACAAATGCATTATGAGTTGATTTTTGTTAGTCCCAATACATCAAGACAAGGTCATAACTTATGCATCTTGACAGTTAAAAATGCACGAGCAGAACTATTCTACCCACGATTTGGAGCTTGCAATTATAATTTTTGCTCTAAAGATATAACAAATTTATATGGTGAAAATTCTAAAGTACTCTCTGGCTATAAGAGTGTAAAGTATCTTTTTATTCAACATGATTGAATCTCAGACAATGCCAATAGATGAAGTATACAGAATATTATAATTTTCTCTGGAGTATTATCCTGGGAAGGCCAATGTTGTGGCTTATATCTTGTGTTGAAAGACTATAAATAGATTTTTGACTATTGGAGATTTTGAGTTTCAGTATCTGCATGATAGTTAGACAGTTCAAGTGTTTAACTTGGTAGGCAATTCTACACTTCTACAAAGTGTTAAGGAAATGTAGAAGCTCGATGATAGGTTAAAGGAAAAGTTTGAAAAGATTTGAAATGGTGAGCAGTTTAATGGTTGGAAGATTAGGTCAGATGGATTACTATTTTCCAAAAGTTCAGTTGTTCTGGTTAGTGACTTAAATTTAAAGAATGCAATTTTAGCAGAAACACGTAAGTCCAGATTTTCTATTCATCCAAGTAACACTAAGATGTACCATGAACTGAAACATTAGTTTTGAGTGAAGCAAGATGTAGCAGAATATGTATCCAAGTGTTTGACTTGTTAGCAAATTAATGCTTGAAAGACTCACTAGGTTATTGCAGTATTTGTCAATACCTAAGTGGAAATGGGATAAAATCACTATAGATTTTGTGACGGTCTACTGAGTACTGTTAAGAGATTTGATACAGTATGAGTTGTAGTTGACAGATTGACAAACTCGGACATTTTATTCTTGTTAGAATGGATTACTCTTTGACAAAATTCACCAAGTTGTATATAGATAACATTTTTCATCTTCACGGTATTCATTCAAGTATTGTGTCAAATAGGTACTTAACTAAGTTTTAATATTGTTCACCACAATCAAACAGATGGCCAATTTGAATGTACTATACAAATCCTCGAGGATATGTTAAGGTTGTGTAATCTTGATTTCGGTGATAGTTGGGTGAATCACTTGTCTTTAGTCGAGTTTATTTATAACAACAGTTATCAGACTAGTATTTGTGTTTCGCCATATGAAACTTTTTATGTGGGAAATTGTGCATATTACCTTTGTGTTAGAATAAGTTCGAAGAGCATGTCACTCTTGGGCTTTATCTGATACAAGAAACAACAAAAAAGATTAAGACTATTAATGAACAACTGAGAACAATTTAAAGTTTACAGAAGAGTTATGCAGATCTTTAGAGAAAAGAGGTTGAATTTGAACATAAGGATTTTGCATTTTTCAAAAGTTTGGCCACATCGTGGTATAAGTTGTTTTGCAATGACGGGCAAGTTAGCGCCCAAAGTATATTGGACCATTCAAGATTATTGAACTAGTTGGTTCAGTGGCTTGTTGATTAGATTTACCACTATAATTAAATTACGCTCGTAACATCTTCCATGTTTTTTATGCTTAGAATGTATATTCCAAAACCGTCACATGGACTGAAATGCCTATCTAGAAGGTTGTTTCTTATGAAGAGGAACTTAAAAGAATTTTGGGTCGTGAGGTCAGTAGAGTTCTGCATCATCATACGATACCCTTAGTTTGAGTTCAGTGAAAGAACTATAACGAAAAAGAAGCAACTTGGAAAATTGAATTTGAAACGGCGACAAGATATCCCCACTTATTTGAAGGCACTCTTGAGAGGTTATTCTAATTTTTTGGGACAAAGTTTCTAAGCGAGGGAGAATGTTGTAACTGACATGTCAATTAAGGTAAGATTTCATTTTTTATGACTCTCTTTCTCTCTCTCTAAAGGCAATTACATAGTTGAGAGATGATGTGCGAAGAAGAACAATCACAAAATCTCGAGTTAAAGATTTACCTAAATTGTTTGCTCAGTTTGTAGGAGTCACATTGCATGATCAATTGAGAAGAGAACCTAATGTAAGCAACAAGGAGAAAACAATGCACTCGGTGACATGGGAGTGTGGTATGGAAGTTGACACACTGCACAAAGAATGAACAAATCAATTACATGAAGGGAGCTTGGGTGGCCAAAACAATTAATAACTTATAACCTATTTAAATGTTTATTTTTGTTTAAAATCTTTAATGGCTGAATTTGGTTGTAAAAGAGAAATCAAAAGGTAACTTTTGGAGGGAAGAAAGTCTTTTGCCAAAAATGGCCAAGAACTAGGTGCTCGACTTTTGTGCATAGCCGAGTACCCTTTCCCCTTTTTGCTAGCTTTGTTTTGCAACCCTAATTTTCTAAACCATCCTTGAGTCCCCATTTGAAGTAATGGATGTTTGTAGCAAATTTATATTTAATCTTGTAGTTAAGTCTCTCAAGTGCTGCTTCTTTCTCGATGTGTAACATCTGCGAAAGAGAGTGTGTAAAGTAATCTCCACCTTTTGTGAGTGTAGGTGGTTATTGCTCTTTGCTATAACTTTTTTCCTCTTCCCCTTTGTGGACTGGAAACCTTAGCAATGCCATAGAAGTTCTCAAGATCATCCATGCCAATTGTTTCATCCATGAGTTAGTGAAAACAGTTTTGAAAAGTGTTATTTCTTCTCCGAGCAGTGAGTGTTATTTCAATCACGATTTTTGCATCCCACCGATTCTGAGCACGATTTTTGAAGAGTCTTTTCTTCATTCTTAAAGGGTGAATCTATCCAAAAATTAGCCATTAAATCGTCCCGCATCTCAAGTTATACTTGTCGAAAGTCAACCCCTATACAGTCGAGGGTTTCCTCCTAGTCGAGCCTCTAGCAAGTTTGTGCTTCTTCGATTTGGAAGCACATCAAAAGATTTTCTCACCAGTCACTCCTCCGTTTTCTTTTTCATCGTGAAGGAATTTTAGTGTAGGAAAGTGAAGAAGGAAAGTTTTGATCTCTACTAAATTTTACCATCCATAAAGAAGGAAATTATTCCTTCTCCTCCATTAAAACAGAGAGTTTCACTTTCTTTCTTTGAAATTTCTCCTTCTTAATTGGGGCATCTTCTTAATGATTTTTGGCTTAGCATTTAGAGCAATTGAGTTATGGCTTTTGGAATGAGAGAAAAGCTTAATTGGATAAGTTAAATATGTCTCCCTTTGTGGTGTTGTTTTGTGAGAAAACTTAAAATCTTATGTGTATTTCATGTAATGATTTGAAAATCTTAGAATTTAAAATGTAATTGTGGATGTGCATATATAAATATCATGGGATGATTAAGTTGGAAAAATGGTGTATTAAAGAAAGGATATTTTATAAAGATAAAATTTGATTAAGATTAATTTAATTGATATTATATTAAAGATAAGAGTGATTAATGAAAAAAATTGGTTAATTGGTAAATAAATAAGAAAGGGATGACAAATTGGTAATTGTGAAGGGATAAATTGGTTAAAAAAGTAAAAGGGTCATTTGTGAAAGATAACTATGGTTTAATTATAATAAACCATTAAACCACTGTTGATAATATGCTAAGGTGGTAAGACTTCAACATTTTCATGCTGAAAAGAAGAAAACCGAGAGAGAGAGAGAGAGAGAGAGAGAGAGAGAGAGAGAGAGAGAGTTACACAGAAGAATAACTGAGAGAAAAACACACGAGAAAAGAGAGAAAGGGAAAGGGAAAACGTGAGATTTAGTGATCTGTCCTTTAGGAAAAAATGTTCGTCTATTTGAGAGGAACGTTTTGGTAGAAGAATCGGTAAAGATTTTGAGAAAAAGTAGAGGAACCGACATACAGTATATATCTCTAACGATTAAAATAATTAATTTAGACTTTCTTTCCTTGATAATTGGAGATAGATTTCAATTACTGTCTTGGATTTGAATAGAATAAATTTAATTGGATGTTGAAGTGAAGATTTAATAACATTTTGGGTAAATTGAATTAAATGGATGTTGTTTTTAATTCAAATTAATATGAATTTTGAAAAGAATTGGTTTAATTCTAATTTTTATGAAATGTTGTTTAAATTAAATTGTTATGGAAAGATGATTTTAAATTCGATTATATTAAATTGTTAAACATAACATCGCTTTACATTTGTTTTTAAAGCATGTATTTAGGAAAGAGAAAGAAGGAAAGCGGTGGTAACTTAAGAATCCATTGAGCTAGTCTCACCTTTTTGTGTGTGATAAGTATGACTATAAAAATATTAGGAGCCTTACGTATAATGTTCTCCTTGGGTTGAAAGTCCCTAAACCTCGTGAGGAAGCAATGTGTGAGTCCTACAACCCTACCGGTGAAAGTCCGTCAACGTGTAGGTGTGTGATGGCCATATGAGTTGATTAGAGTGAATTGCATTTTTGACATATAAATTTGAATGTTAAAAACTACTTTTTAGAAAATTTGATGAAAAAAAAAAGTTTTAATTCCTGCATTATTATTTTAATTGCGTTGGATTTATTTAATTGCTGAGAATGGTTTTAAACTATGTTAGGATGGTTTTGAATCGTGTATATTTGTTTAAATGCATTTGATTTATCTATTTGCTGAAAACGATTTTAAAATTTGATTGATGGATTTTTAAACGATTTGAATTACGAACCTACATGCATTTTTATATAAATGACATGGATTTCACATCAAAACAAATATTTGATTTAAGATGGTTTTAAAATAATCATGATTAGGTGGATGATAATGTATGAGATTGGATAACGTGGATAGAGTTTGGACTAACTATTTTAGTTGTTAGATTTATTTGCTGGATCAATAACTTATTTCGTGGATATTCATATTTTTCAGATAGCGAGGACATTCACTAGTTTGGAGAAACCATGACAAGATACAGTATAAATAGAGACATAAGACTTTTTGGTTATAAAGTCACATGTGGTGACGGACTGATGTGAACTTTATATTTTTATTTGCTTCCGCTAGAATACTCTTTGATAATGATGTAAATATTTCAATATATGAAATATATTTTATATGATGTATTTGATTGGATAGATCTTAATTCAAGATGCCAGATATGAGGAGTATTGTATGGTGTTTAAAAGTTCCCACTTAGGGAATGTGCATTTTGAGGTTTTATTTTCTAGAATCTTCCCAATTGGGAAATCCTAAATACATACTTTATAAACTGTTTGGGTATTGGATATTGTGTATGATAAATATTTGGTTGATGTTGTATAATGAACTGTTTGAGAGATATCTTATTTTAACATGCTAAGCACAATCCAGACTGGTTTAGTTAGAAATACAAATGTATCCATGCAATTTGAAAACTCAGAATTCAATGAAGTTATTTTCCACTATCATCGGGGCTTGTCAGGTCGGGTCCTGACAGTTTGGTATGAGAGCTATACTTAATAGTTCTAACTTGTCGAGAGGAAGTTAGTAACTAAGTTTAGAATGTCTCTTGTATTGCCTTGGTGGCGAACACTTATCTGATTAATATGTGATTTATTTGTAGATGGACGGATAAGGATCTATAAGTGAAAATGATAATCGTGATGATGAGATTGCAGAGATGCGAAGAGTTATTGAAGCTCTAACGAATATTGTGACTAGGAACATTGCTCAGCAGAGCAACGAAAGCGTTGAAAGTACGGATTCGAATGCGATTAAGTTGTTAGATAGGTTTCAGAAAGTCAATCCTCCAGTGTTAAAATGAGAGCTGTGATTGAGAGAAGTAGTGTTGTTGAAAGTTGGTGAGTTGTGGATATGGATATAGAGTTTAATGCTTTGGTTTTGGTTACATCCAAAATTTTTGATATTTTGATGAAACACAAAAAGGTGTAGGACGTTGGCTTGTAGCTTGAATGGATATATATTTTTGGATTTGTGGTTGGATTGATATTTTGGGATTTTATAATTTATAGAGTTAATTGTTTTTGGTTATGACAATGATTAAGTTATGGATTGTGGATTTAAGGGATTAATGGGATAATGGTTTTGATGAGAAATGAATATGTTTTGTGAAAGTATTTTGATGTGTTTTGAAGGAGTTTTTGTAATGTTTTGATGGATTGAAAATGAATTGGTTGAATGAGTTTAGAAATTTAGAGGATTTTGGAAGATTTTGTAGAGTGGAATTGAAATGAATGGATTGATGTTGGTTTTGATTGGATTATTGTTATTTTTGGATTATGATGGGAAAAGATTTATGGTGTTGGATTGTTGATTGGTTGGGTTTGTGGATTTGGATGGAAAAAGTTTAGGTATTCATTTATGGTTGAGAAAGTTATGCTAATTGAGCAAACACTTGTGGAGAGTATAGATGAATGAGAAGCCAAAAAAAAAAAATAAATCTTGAGGAATATAGACACTTGAAGAAACTTTGGGAACTATATGTTCGAGTTTATATTTGGGTCAATAAGAAGTTTATCAATTATAGAGAATTAACGTTTAAGTATGAAGCTATTTTTAAGAATTTAGTTTATAAATGAACCATGGTCAAAGAAAAGTAGTAACTACGACTTGCAATTAGAGTTATTAAAATTTCGAGGATATGTTGACAATATAGTTGACTATATATAGCATTGAGGACTTTATGTATGAAACTTGTATTTGAATAGTTAACAAAATAGGTTGATTACCTGAAGAAGTATGTGAATTTTGATTTATTGATGAAGTTTTAAGTTACTAAAGATATATATGAGTAAAGGAATCTTGAGGTTTGAGAAGAATGGGAGAAATATAGAAGAAGTGAGAGATGTAATGATGGGACTATGTGGAAGGAATGAAAAGGTTAAATTGTTTAATTTATAATGGTAACTAAGGTAACATTGGAAGTGTGAAGGGAGATAAGATGGGAATGAAATGTTTTAGATTTTATACTTTAGTAGAAAAGTAAATAAAATAACAAGTATGATAAGAATGGTAAACTGGAAATAAGGTAATACAATAGAGATGTAATAAGAAATGAATATTATGAATGAAAGAGTTGATGAGAAGTATGATGAAGAGGGTATTTTTGTCGATCCAGAATTACTTGGTGAGTAAAATTCAGGACAAAATTTTCTTAAGGAGAAAAGAATATAATGGTTTAAAAATTTTAAAATTTAAAATGTAATTGTGGATGTACATATATAAATGTCATGAGATGATTAAATTGGAAAAATAGTGTATTAAAATAGGGATATGTTAAAAATATAAAATTTGATTAAAATTAATTTAATTGAAATTATATTAAAGATAAGTGTGATTAATGAAAAACAATTGGTTAATTGGTAAATAAATAAGAAAGGGAGGACAAATTGGTAATTGTGAAGGGATAAATGGGTTAAAAGGATAAAATGGTCATTTGTGAAAGATAAGTACGTTTTAATTGTAATAAACCATTAAACTACTGTTGATAATGTTCTAAGGTGGCAAAACTTCAACATTTTCAAGCTGAAAAGAAGAAAACTAGGAGAGAGAGAGAGAGAATTACAAAGAGAAAAACCCACAGGAGAAGAGAGAAAGGGAAAGGGAAAACGTGAAATTCGACGACCCGTCCTTTAGGAAAAAAGTGTTAGTCTCTTCGAGAGTAATATTTTGGTGGAAGAATCGGTAGAGTCTGTGTAACGCCCCAGATAATTCACCTCGATATCCGGTTCGCTACCTACTACTACTCGTCATCATCACTCACATCCTCCAATCAAATTATTTAAAAATTTTATAATTGGTTTTTCAACTTAAAACGACTCTTTTTAAAATAGACTGAAAATCTCGCATCGGAATACTTTCGGGAAAAATCATTTTAAATGAAATTCAAGATTTTAAAAACACAAAACTCATTCTCGGTCGACCCCTTCTTATCCCGGTCGACACTTCATTCGCCTCTGCCAGTGCAGGTCGACCCTCGCGGTCAACCCCTGTTACTCACTTCTTGGACCGGTCGACACCTTCCTTTGGCGGTCGACACCTAGACCCTCTCTGTCCGCTTCGGTCAATTCTCGAGGTCGACACTTCAGCTTGCTTTACATTATCGGTCGACACTTGTTTGTGCTGGTTGACGCTTTATTGCTCTTTGTTCAAGTAGGTTGACTCATGCGATCGACACATACGAGATTTGGTCGAGCTTGTGACTTGCAGGTCAACACCCCGCAATCCATACACTGAGCGGTCGACACCTACAACCATAAGTCAACATCTCGATACTCTCTGCCCGCAAAGGTCGAGCCGTGCGGTCGACAGCTGCCGGGTTTGGTCGACCACTAAACCTATCAGTCGACACTTAGCCCACGGAAAGTTGACAGAAATCAACCAAAACGGTCACGGTTTTAACTAAACGTTCAAAAACGAAACATCTACTTCTTCATTAAATTTACAAACCTACTACATACATCAAAATATTCAATAGCCATTTCAAATCTTTAATTGTACATCAAAACGACTCGATTTGACTCAAAACACCTCACCACCCATACCTACGTTCGCCCTGGTCAAAACGCCCCAACAGCTTGCCCAATAATCCCACGAGCGTCATTCTCCAATTGTCTTCTAGTCCTAGGCATGCTCGGGATACTCATGCGCTGCTGCGTCGTCACCTACATCACAGAACTCAACTATTAGTCTAATGATAAGCAAGTAATGCATAAAAACGAAACACTGTAAACCAATACATCTTAACACATGCAGTTTCTACAGTTTGTCTCTACTTTCGCTTTCGTCTCTTTCTTACATCTTCTCTATTTTCTTACTACTAAGTTCTTCTTTACGTGCTACAACGAGATGACACACCTTGTGGTCCACCTCACTAAACAAGGCCAAACTCGATATAGTAAAGTGACACATCTCGCTGTCCACCTCACTGGACAAAGTCATCACGTAAAGAGGAGCAACAGTGATACACCTCGCGGTCTACCTCACTGGATAAGACCACTCAACCTTACCTTTATTATCTTATTACATCTCTTCTCATTTCGTTCGTATTATCATATCCTAATGTTTCACTTCGTAAAATATGGAAATTCATTTTCGTTTCGTTGTTCTACTTTAAAACAATAATGCACAACTATGAAAGCATAACATAAAGTAAACGTGCAATGCATCTGTGATGTAGCCCAGAAGGCTAAATTTCTACTACATTACTTACCTGGCGTACTAGCTTCTGCACTTCGTAACTTCGTACACTAACTGAGAGAATCTATAAAACCATACATCTATTAGCTATACTTTTCTTTCAGTCGTAAAATTCTAAGGAAATAACAACTTAGCCTCCAATCTGCCTAAACCGGAATTCTAACTATATTCCAAAATCCTACATAAATTCCTACCAACTTCGGAATTGCATAAGTTAACCAATACTCGTCCGATTTGGACGATTCGAAATGCTACAAACTCCCCAGAATGTCTAGCCTATAGTGGTCTTATCAATTTCTTAATCCCATATCAAATTTATGGGTGAGTGCGTGTTTTATTTATGCATAGCATCGCTTTACAACTGTTTTTATAGCATGCATTTAGGAAGGAGCAAGAAGGAAAGCGGTGGTAACACAACAATCCACTGAGCTGGTCTTGACTATTCGTATACAATAAGTAAGACTATGAAAATATTAGGAATCTTACGTATAACGTTTTACTTAGGTTGAAAGTTCCTAAAACTCGCAGGAAAGCAATGTGTGGGTCCTACAGTGCTACCGGTGAATGCTCGGGAACGTGTAGGTGTGTGATGGTTATATGAGTTGATTAGAGTGAATAGCATTTTTGACATATCAATTTGAATGTTAAAAACTGCTGTTTTGAAAATATGATAAAAAGAAATAGTTTTAATTCTTGCATTATTATTTTAATTGCATTGCATTTATTTAATTGCTGAGAATGATTTTAAACTGTGCTTAGATGGTTTTGAATCGTGCATGTTTATTTAAATGCATTGGATTTATTTATTTGCTGAAAACAGTTTTAATTGATTGATGAATTTTTAAACGGTTTGAATTACGAACCTACATGCATTTTTATATAAATGACATGAATTTCAAATCAAAACAAATATTTAATTTAAGATGATTTCAAAATAATCATGATTAGGTGTAGGATGACGTATGGGTCTGGATAGCGTGATAAGGTTTGAATTAACTATTTTAGTCGTTAGATTTATTTGATGGATCAATGACTTTTCATGGATATTTATATTTTTCAGATAGCGAGGACATTCACCAGTTCGGAGAAACCAAAACAAGGTACAATATACAATGAGACATATGACTTTTGCATTGTAAAGTCACATATCGTGACTAACTGATGTGAACTTTATATTTTTATTCGCTTACGCTAGAATACTCTTTGATAATGATGTAAATATTTCAATATATGAAATGCATTTTATATGATGTATTTGATTGGATGAATCATAATTCAGGATGCCACGTATGAGGAGTATCGTATGTCGTTTAGAAGTCTCCACTTTGAGAATGTGCGTTTTGAGGTTGTATTTTTTAGAATCTTCCCAATTCGGGAATACTAAATACATATTTATAAACTGCAAGGGTATTGGATATAGTGTATGATAAATGTCTGGTTGATGTTGTGTAATGAATTATTTGGAAGCTATCTTATTTTAAGATGCTAGGTACAATCCAAACGAATTTAGTTAGAAATACAAACGTGTTCATGTAGTTTGAAAACTCAGAGTTTATTTAAGTTATTTTCCAACTCAGGAACCCAAATCGTTGGGGCTCGTCGGGTCGGGTCCTGACATCATCTTTATTAGAAGGGGGAAATCATGGTGCTCTCGGTGTGGGAAGGGCAAATCATCGAACTTTGTGAGGTTGATTAGAGGTCTTAGAATGTGAAAAATTGTTGGACTGGAGGTATTGGTTTTGGATTTTTGTTTTTCTGTTGTACCCCAAAAACTTAGATTAAAGATTGAATTTTTTTGTGCAATGTTTACTTTGATTATGGCCTTGTGATTTGTTGTCGGATACAAGCTCTGTATTTGATGGACTTTGAGTCGAAGTCTTGCGAGGGTGGTGTTGTGAAGACATCGTTGTCCTACTCGAGTTGGCACAAAAGCCAACTAGGCCGCATTTCAAACTCTATTTGGATCGCGATTTAGGCATTAGTTAGGTTGCAACCCAATTTTGTTTCAACTTTGTTTGGATCATAATATAGACTAATCTAGACTGTGCCTAGCCCTTTTTGGATAGCGGTTCAGGGCTAATTTGTTATTCAAGTTTAGATACTTTTCTCAAATCAAATATAGACCATTTAAGGAAAGAAAAATTGAGAATTTAATACATAAGGATTTAATCCAAAAATTAAATATTTTATTTTTGGTTAGGTACCAAATAATTAAATAAAAAATTGTGGGCTCTTGGATTTGAACTTTTGGATAATTGGATTAAATCAGAATAAAGTATGAAAAGAAACTATTCGGTTAATCATCCACTAACCGAAGGACAACCACTTACAATACTTAATTCAAATAACATAAAATGAAATGACCATCCTTATTGTTTTATTAATTAGCACTAAGGGTATCAAGGGAATGACTTGGAGCACGTGTCACGCTTCATCATTGATTTTAAAAAAGATTAGTTCTGAGTGTAGGCAAGATTGTGCCTCAAGTCTAGATAGCGAGATTAGGCTTCTTTTGCAGGAAGCAAACTTTATTTTAAATACAAGACCCCATTCTAGAAAGCTAAAGAAGTTAGCTAAATCTTAATGAAGGATACATTTTGATACAAGATCGATAAGTCTACCAAATATGCCAAACACTTGTTGGATGTTAGATTGTTGTAGATTTTAGAATGTTTGATGAACCTTCGTACTTGCTCTTCTATTTATACTTCATCTTGAAGGACTATAATATAAGAGGACGTCAACTTGTTGTAAATGATGTTTTGAAACCATCTTCCCTCCTTTTCACATACAAGATAAATACTCGAAACAAAGTTAAGAGAATCTTCTCTCTAGATAGTCTATTGTAGGTTGCCTTGGCACACCATTCTCCTAGGGTTGAAAAATATTGACTTCAAATCCAATGTCCTCTCCAATTTGATTTTTTTCTGGCCATCCTTATGAATCAAATCTCAACCACCATGGTAGATTCTTCTCTAGTTGTAGTGGCTAGCCCTCAAACAAGTTCAAGCTAGACATATTCTAAGGAAGACATGGGAACACACCAAGAAGGTGCATTCAAACTTTAGTCATGCCGCACCTAGCATATTCCTCCCCAATCGTGTGCTCAACTTCCATCAAAGATAACCATAAGTGATATTCTATCACAGACTTGTACAATTTCTTTGATCTAAAATAAGTTGCGTAGTCTTTGATTAGAGTTACTGAAATAAGTTGCATAGTCTTTGATTAGAGTCACGCTAATCAATAAGTCTCTGGTACCACCATTTTGCAAACATAGCTTCTCTACTAAATGGTTAGGAATAAAAAAATTACTATCTCAACTTTGAATTAATAATATCAAGCCAATAAGGAAAATAAAAAAATAGTCAAATTCAATATCAAATCAAGCCAATCAACAACAAACTCAAAAGGAAAAATAGTCCTTCCAAATTGGGTATCATCTACCATATCTCTTGCATATGGTCATCACTTGGTTTTCTCCACAGTAGCTTCATTCACTACCATTAGAGATTTTTTGTTCTCAGCACCAGACTCAATTCACTAAAGAGCACAGGAAAAGAGTTACAACTTCTGAGAATTGTTTTAGATTATTGTAATATATGATCTTTCCTTTGGTTGTGACAATGTTCCTTTCCAAATGCCAATAAAATAAGTGTTCTTTGTTTAAAAAAATAGGCTTATCCATTTTGGCATAAGACTTTCCCTTCCACAAAAAGTTATTAGGTTCACCACCAAGCAAGTTTTGGTTCATTAACTCTCTAGCTTCACAATTAGGCGACCAAAAGTTGTTAACGGCCAGTGAAAATTTTTTGCTTTTAAAATAGGCATCCACAGCTACAACACCAAAATTTTCTATTCTAAAATTCTAAATCAATACCAATATTGAAGGAATCTTCAATCCAGCCAACCTTAAGAAGCCAACCATTCTGTTTAGTGGCACATACCTTTTCGAGAAAGCATCAACTAATTTGGTTGTTTCCCAAATCTTGCAACTTAAGATATAAGGACATCCTTCAAGGAGCTCCTCCCACCTTGTTTCCCTTTTGAAGACTTGTTCTTGACTATCAAACTCTTCATTCACCTTTTGTAATCTCTTCAAAGCTAAAAGTTTTGTTTTCAAACTCCACCTCTCAAGTTTGGAGATTTAAAGGTCTTTAAATAAACATATGGTAAGGGTCCTCTTGAGTATAAAGAACCTCTTCATGATTATTTTCCCCAATATTAGTTGCGGTTAAAAAATCTTCTTCATGTTCTTGTCCTCTGCCATAATATCCTCCTATTGGCACATAACATCTTGGCTATGCAAAGCTAAAGTTTCATTAACCACCAAAAGATGTGAATCCTCGTAAGCCAATGATTTTTCCTTTAGAGGAGGAACTTCTTCCTCATCAATCTTTAGTTTGGACATGTTTTCAATAATAGAGGCTCCCTCAAAATGCTTTGAATTAACCAAGGAGTCACCAGTACTACACGGTTGAAACAATTGGGAATCCTCTTCTACTCTTTCTTGTGGACTCAGAGTTTGAGGAGCCTAGAGTTTCTGGTCTCTAATCTCTTGTAGTTTTTGAGCTATATTTAAACAAATTCCTTAGTTTATGCTCGACTCACCTTCCACTGATGGATATTGCGCAGTTGCTTCCTGTTTCGCTTCACGACTTTGTGTAAAATTTGCTGCACTTCTTTCCATCATGATGGAGAGGATATATCACCAAATACATGATGGGTATAGGAATGAAGGCTCTGTTATTAAATGACGTGCCACAGAATTGGAAAGACGACAACTCCGCAAAAAAAAAAAAAAGGTACTCTTGGCTGAGAATTTGGGTCGGCTTGGAAAAAGGATAATTGAGTCAATTTGAGTCGTCTTCGCAAGATTGTTGGATTGAACCTTGTTACGTAAGGGAGGATGACACCCTCCAAATTTCGTAACCCAATTCACCGGAATGAAGTGGTTCTGCATGAAGGGATGCGAGTTGGCTCGGAAAGCCACCAAAACATGGCTATTGACTCCTATGTCTATTCTTGTAGAAGAAAGCGCTGCAACTTGTTGGTTGAGAGTTTTGTAAACTTTTACTATGAATTCACCTCACAAAGTATAAAGATGAGAAAATTGTAATAGTAGGAAAGCCCGACCAAACTCACAAAAGATGAAACTCAACTTCACACACAATACAATTGGATGATAACAAACCAAAAAGGAAGGTGTTGTTGTAAGGAAAGTGTTCGGAACAAGAAAATTTTTCTATGATTTTCAACTTGACTGGCGAAACAAGTCCTAAGAGAAGCTTATATATATATATATATATATATATATGCTCCAAATTAGGGTTACAAAATTAATGACCATTTAGAATAAAGGAGATGGTGGGAGGTGTGGACCGAATATTAAAAATGCAAAGAATGTGTGTGGATGATGTGGCCTATCAGTAGCAACCATATAAATAAATCGTGTTTATGAGAGAGAGAGAGAGAGAAAAGCAGAAAATTGAAAATTAGAGAAGGGCCAACGAGCCTCCATTAATGCTCAATGCCTTGAACAACTTAGATAGTTCTTTATTAATCTGTTTTTTTTTTTTTTAACTTATCTAATTCTATCTAACCTCTACCACAATAAAATCTAAGAGACGGCGAATTAGGTCATTAATTTTGTTGGTTTAATTAACCTTAAAGATGTATTTGTGAGAATATGCAAACAAATTAACAAGTAATAGTAAAGAGAGAGGGATTGCAAACATACTACCTACGTTTGCCGTCTAAGACTTGCTCTTGAAGATTCCTGTACTCAACTTCTTTCGATTACAATTTATCGAGCTTTCAGATTAAATCGAATATTTACACTTTTAAGAATTCATAATTTCTCGTTAAAAATTTAATGAGATTGTAAATTTTGGTACAACAATTAACTTTCACAAAAATTAAAACTATAAAAGTAAAGTAACACCGAAAGTAGGGTACATGGTTTGAAAAACTAGAATGCGTAGATGTCTCAAATTGAATGCGCAATGATTCTGTTTGGTCAAGTCATTTTGTAGAGTGTTCGACTGCGATGTATCCGTTAGAGACAATTTTGTGGTGGGTAGTCTACCTTCGATAAGTGCCTCGACTACAATCTCGATCTGCATGCATGGGTCCAATATATTGCAGGTGTCAGGTATAGACTGTGGTGAGGCTTCATTGGTCTACATTGCAGTATACCACATGTTATGTTTGGAAGATACATGCTTCAGGCTTGGGCAAGCACAAGAGTGTCATGGTCTAGTCTACAGCGGTTGAGGTCCGATCTATTGCATTTAATCCTTTAGAGAATCCTCTCAAGAATGGACTACCACAAATGGTCTTCAGCTACAAAGAATAATTTTTATTAAATACATTTGTCGGGATTAGGCGCTCGTTATAGAGCTCTGATTGACCGCAACACTTAATTTAACACTCTTAAGTGTTTAAATCCAAAGAACAAACTTTAAAACAAGCCACAATAACTTAACAAACACGTTAATACATTCAAATTGAAGAATATTTCTAAGATGAGTAAAAATTACGTTAATTTAGAATAAATTTTTCAATTTAAAATGCTTTAATAATAAAAAGGTTTAACGTCAAAGTTAAGATAGACAATGTTTTTACGTAGTATCAAATTCATCAAAATCATACGTAGAATTGATTATTGCATAAATTTGACAGAAATCATTCACAATTTGAGTACCATTTATACAAAAATAATTCCAATGTGTTTTTATTATTTGTCTACGTAAAAACAAATTGGTTCTAACCTCAAGGTGGTTTATAGTATGAGCATTTGTGTGCAATCCCTCTTGTCACGTGGGCAATCTTGGCTGCCCTCTGCTTGCTTTCCTACATCGATCTCCCCTCTACCAGTGGGGCCCAGACTAAATGCAAACAAACTGGACGCTGCTGAAACGCTGCCACGTGGCCGGACAACAGGTAACACGCATCAGGCTCCTTGCAGCTCAGACACACTAGATAGTCCCGATGACCCTCTTCTTCGGCCTTCCCCGATGGCCGAACTGGCGTTTTCCCGGATCCTTGATCGTAACCTCTTGACTCTTCGCTTCTCCATTCGCCAAATCTCTCTCTCTCAACGTCTGACGCGTGAAATGATATTTTCTCTCCCAGTTTTGTTCTTTTCTATTATTTTTTTAGTCTGTAAATACCCATTTGATCAATTTTAATCACACATTTTCAAGGATCGGGTTTCTTCAAATCGGTTCCGACGGCTGTCGAAGCTCATTTTTATTCAGAAAGTTTGTATCCAACGACGTGTTTTATTTTACAGGATTCGAACCCTGTATCTGAGTTTGTCGATCTTCGTTTCGGGTTTGTGAATGGTCAGCAATCTCAGTTTCCTCTGCAACCGAGCTCCGGCCAAAATCATCCGGTTTCTTCCCCTTCTTTTGGAGACCCTTTTCTTTCGATGGCTTATACTCGGTCATTAAAGGACGACCTCGAGCTGCTGAGACAAGAAGTGGATTGCATTCTTCAATTTCATGTAAGACCTCTATAATTTCTCAGCCTTGATAGAATATAATGTTCATCGTTTTAGTCTCAGTTTCAGTTTCGATTAATGATTTATTCTTACCAGAATGAGCAATTGAGATTGTTAGTGTACCATCAGAGAAGGCTGCAACTGGAAGCCATCTTCGACAGTTTCCGAACAAAATCACTGAGTTTAATGATGCAGAAGGAAGATGACTTGGCTCGAGCAGTAAAGAGATCAGTGGAGCTGAACGAATATCTGAAAAAAGCAGAGGCAGAAAAAGAAGACATTCAAAAATTAGTCACAGATCAAGACGCCACACTAAAATGGCTGAACATCTCAATCGAACAGGCTAAAGAGAGGATGGGTTTGGTGGGGACTACAGCGGAGAACGCAGAGTCTGCAATTTCGGGGGGAAAGAAAGCGCGAGAAAATGCAAGAAAAAGCGTCAGAAAGTTTGCGTGTAGAAGTTGCAGCACCCAAATATCGTGCGTTCTCCTCTTACCCTGCGGACACCTCTGTTCGTGCCAGAATTGTGAGCCTTTTCTTGATTCTTGTCCAGTTTGTGGCTCTGCAAAAGCTGCAAGCGTTGAAGCTTTGTTGGTCTGAAAATTACAGAAAAAATGAGAGAATTTCAATTGTAGAGATGTGATTTGTGTTTTTAGGTAGTGGTTCGTCTGTAACAATGGAGATTCTGCTGTCTCTTCCTGTTGCCTGCAATGGGTTCACTGTAGTTTGCCGATTGAGCCAGTCAATTTTTGCAGCTCGCCCGCCTGAGCTGACGCTTGACGCTTCTGTTTCCCTTCTCTAGCTGTAGCATACGCATTTGCCTACGCGCTCCTTAATTTTCCCACTGAATTTAGGAAAAATTAATGTCATTTACTCCAAGTAAATGTCATATTTGTATTATTATAATGATATATTTTCACGTGTGATGTTCACTTGGGGATAAAATTATTCAGCAAAAATAGTTTATCTCCATCACTAATATTCCGAACAAATAGTTTATCTTCTTTCTGTAAACTGAATTTATATAAGCACAAAAACCGTATAATCGTCAACGCAAATAGTTACAGAACGCGTCTGAATTCCTGAAATTACCATATTTGTTAGTTTCTATAATCATTGTCAAAATCAAAACGATTTTTCGCTGCAAATAACATTTATCTTAGTCTCTATATTCTCTCCCTCGACAGATGGAAACCGAGAAAACTGAAGACAATTCCCCATTTGCCCTAGGTTAAGCTGAAGATGGTAAGTTAGGTTAAGCTGGCTTGATCAATAAACTTAAGTGTAACCACTAGTATCTATATATTTGACCTCACACTCTCATTTTATACAAAATTCATTTTTATTTAATCACTTGATTGAGCTTGACTTTACGATAGTTATTGACTTATAATTTTAATTAAATGCACAAAACAATCTCCCACTTCAGTTACATATTTTGATTATAATTATATATTATCAAAATTCTTACAATATGAGTGGTTATCATTACCAAAGTATTTCTAAATACTTCCTTCCATTAATCATATTAATAAAAGCTGCTTTTGCCAAGCTTATTGGAAACCAAACCAATCAATTGTCATATATATCAATATAACCAAATGCCATAAATAAAAAATGAGTGCCAAGTTATGAAATTACATGCGACGTGATATTTGCATGCCTATTTTCTACTGGTCCGACATAATTTCTTAGGAGATCAATAATAATAAAAAATTAGAGAAAAGCGAAAGAAACAAAAATCTTTAATTTGCGAAAAAAATTAAACACTAGTGTTTAGAAATTGAATATGCAAAATAAAACGCAAATGACAAACTCTCACTAAATCAATATTTCTTCAACTAGTATAACACTCAAAGCAGTGTGCTGAAAGACCTGAGGTGATAAAACATTAGTAAGCAGATTCACAATAAACCAGTTTATACCAATATATGTTCAATAGACAAATAACCACTATGAACTCTTTGTATGACGAGTAATAACTTGATAGCACACTTGGTTAAAAAATCTTCCTCATAAGGGAAGATATAACGTTCAAATTTCCACATGGTGAAATTACTAGAGATCAAACCATATTGTCTTGGGGTGGATCCCACCATGTTATGCCTAACTGGTCAGAGGGTTTTGATTGGTAGAAGGGCTGAGTGAAGTGTCATCGAGTGAGTGTCGGGATGAGAAACCATAACATAGAGCTTCTTTTGTTAGTAGAGTAAAGATTATTGCCTTATTGTCACAAATTAATCTTAATAGTGTTTAACTCTTTCTAAATTTGAAACTCTAGCGACAAGTATCCATAATTGATCGAAAAATTAAGGGTGGTGGACATGGGTGTGAGCGACCTTGAGCAAAGGGCGAACGACTAGGTTACAAAAGGCTCGTTTGTTTAGGCTACCAAATTGGGCGGACATCCGACTCTCAAAAGGCTCTTGGGTGTGGGCTATAGGAAAGGAAGGGAGGTAGTTTGAACATGAACATGAACATAGACTCGAAGATATATGAGAGTGGGTGTCACAACCTGGATTCCGAGGTGGGAACATCTGTGATTAACTAGAATAAGTAATTGAAAACAACAATCACTAATCATCCATACATAATGGGCGACAATAAATAAATAATTCCAACCTACAAGGGATTCAGAAGTCTCATTAGATAAAAGACTTTATCAAAATTTATTTTACATACATGGATCATACCAAACTAAAATATAAGAAAAAGATAAAAACTCAAAATGTTAATCTTCTTGGACTTAACTGTGTCAGGCTTTTAAATCACTCTTGCATTTATATTTTTCCTTGGTTCTTTTGGAGTTGCTACCTTTTGCTCTTGAAAAATAAGAGAAAACCACATCAAGAACTTTAGAAGCTGAGTAAAAATTCTCATATAAGGATTAACCAAACTAAACTAATGTCAAATTTAATCATGTATTAGCACCTCACATGATTAGTCCTCACAATCATCAACTTTATTTTCAACATTGATCAACACTTGTAACTCACATGCTATGTTCAATGTGTTAACCAAAATGCTCAAAACTATGTGTTACACTTTTTATTTAAGAAGTGTATAGTGCATGTGTATTAATATTTAGGCATATGATTTAAATAATAAAAGCCTAACTTTATTCTTATGAGCAATAATTTATCATATACTTCCTAACCTTGTACACTATTTATTCCACCCAATTAATTCTCAACTCAAAACATAAAGATCATGTATCTTTCACACAATCGTTCCATGGTTCAGATTTCACCAAAACTATCTAGACATTTCTAATTAGTTTTTAAATTCAATTTATCTTTATTATCATTCACTATACGTAGGAAATAATAATATATATGTACATATGTCTAGATATATAATGTTATAGATAATTGTATAAATGTAATTACTCACCAATTCACATGTCCTCTAGACTCATATATAGTACATCTCATGACAATATCAACACTTATACTCAACTATGTGTCTTGAGTACGAAATGTCTTTCACATACATAATTCGTGTTATGATAAGTGAAACAAAGCATGTACATGTACCATATTATATAAATGACTTATTATAATCAAATACCATATTAACATATTGTGAGAATATCAATATACAAGATCCATATTAACATATAATGTGAATGTTGATATGCATGATCAATAACCTTTCATATTAAAGCCGCCCACACGTTATCACAAAACTCTCCTGAGGGCTAGAGATTTGCAACCTAAGAAGAACTCACAGTTACTCCTATTATATTTTTGACTTTACATACATCACACAACCTCAAAGGGAACTCTCGCAATACCATTTTCACATGTAAATAGTTTCACGATTCATGATTTGAACATTCTCACTATGCATAACTTGATACATGAATATAATAGTAATGCCTATAATACGAGTATGCAAATCTTGTTATATTGCAAGCAAAATATTGTATGCATAATGACCATACATCTGTCTAGACACTCTTTAAGCATGTCCCAAATGTTACAAAAATCCAACAATTCTATCATATTTAAGACACATTTTTAGGTCTGTCCGAACATCTTTTGTGTAACTGTGGGCATCACTCACATTTTCATTCTATATTAACCCAAAACCAAGCATTTATTTGCATGATTGAATCATAATAATATTTTATATTTTACTAACCAAAGGGAATTACTTTCATGGTTTCATTCAACGATCAAAACATCTTGATTTCATATATTTAATTCAACAACATAGTCAACCAAACTATCATTATCAATGATGACCAACACAAGTTATAAATTCTTTCTCATTAAGACATTTCAACTTCATCCATCGTAAAATAAATTCAACCAAGATATATTCATCTCTTCAACCAAAGCAATCCAACACTTACATGCAATCACAAATTTACTTTTCTCCGCATAAACTATAGAATATAACTATAATTTAGAAAATCACCAAGAGTAAAATTCCTAACTCTTTGATATTCTTCTTCGTTCACTTCCTTAGACTTGATTCTTGGTTCAAATGAGTCTTCTTGACGAGGGAAACACTTTTTCTTTAAGGATTGAAGGTCAATTCACACTCTTTCTCGATAGAATATAACCATAATTTAGAAAATCACCAAGAGTAAAATTCTTAACTCTTTGATATTCTTCTTCGTTCACTTCCTAGACTTGATTCTTGGTTCAAATGAACCTTCTTGATGAGGGAAACACTTTTTCTTTAAGGATTGAAGGTCAATTCACACTCTTTCTCCTTCAATTTCGGACTTCTTTTTTCTACCATTTCTCTTTTTTTTTTTCTCTCTTCCCTTCTCTCCCTCTATTTGGCTAGGAATTAGCACAAAATTGAATACACATTATGATCTTCAACACTTGTCTAGAAGCTCCTTAGGATAAAATTACCATTTTGTCTTTAAGAGTTTACAATTTTAACCTCACATCCATGGACATTTTAAAAAATAGCATGTTTTCTTATAGTTTACACATACTTAGCTTAAACTATTTCGTTTTAATTAGTTTTGAGCTAATAATTAAGATTAACATAATTAATCGTGACTAGTTAACTTTAATTACCTTTTAATTACATTTTAATCACATACTTAGTCTCTAATCTTAAAGTAACACGTGGCACCATTATATTGATCGTCCAATTTTACTACATGGCCTAGGAACATTTCTTACTTTACAACTTTCTCTAATTTCTCATTCTAAAGCCTAAGAGTACTTTACAAAAACAATACAGTTTTTGAATAAATCTAGATAATCCAATTTCAAAATCCTTTCAATTCAAAGACTTTTTTTTTTTTCATTTATGTGTTTACTTTAACACTATAAAATTTTATAATGATCAAGTATCATAATAATTGTTAGACTATATATACTAACATGTTCCAGTAAAACATTTTTTTTATTTTTTTGCACAAAAAATGTTCCATACCTCTTCTAATTACATTTTATTATTTTAATAGTGATTATTACGGTTAATATTAACTCAGATAGTTATAGTGGGTGACCAACAGGCAACAAAATTAAGAGGAGTTGCACTTGTCTCGCAAGATTCAAGCACAACTAGGGATTGAGACAAACCAACTTAAAACTAAAAGACAAAATAAGGAAAACTCGAACCAATGCAAATAATATAGAAATTTCTACAAATAAGGGAGAAAGGGATCCTTAACTTGAGTTCTAGTTCAAGAAAAGTAGATGAAGCATCCACTATTCGCACCCTCATGCAGTCACTCTTGAATGACAAGGAATAAAAAACCTATAGTTTAACAACAAGATTTCAATAATAAGCTTTTCTCAAGAGAGAAAATAAACAAAGGTTATATTTCAAAATGAATTAATTGGCTGATAATTAACTCCCCTGTAAAAAGGTTTGAGAAAAATACCAAAATGATATCACAACATAAATTCACACAACATAACAAATACAACACAAACATCCACTTGTCCTATTAGTCTTCATTCTTCGTCCACATTAACTTGATCAATATTCTTCTATACTGAGTTTCTTGGATTGCAAATTTAGCTTCTTACACGATTGACTCTCACTCTTAGTTGACTTCTAGGACTTTTTACACTTCTTGGTCGAAAATTGATTTAATTAGGTGCTTGAGCCTTTCTTTATCTTCCAAAATAGGAGGTTCATGAAAGTTTTCTCAACCTTTGTCACCTGCAAAATTAGGTGAACATAATTGAGAAAGTATCATGTTGGGCTTGAGTCATAGGGCACCTTGGTATCATTCTTTTGGGATGAAAAAAATACGATTCCTCCTTCTCCAAATCATCATCATTATATGGAGATAAATCTTTGATTTTGAAGGTGTTTAAAACTTTGTAATCTTTTGGAAGCTCAATCTTATAGGCATTGTCGTTAACTTTCTTTATGACCTTCAGTAATCCATAAGACATTAATTTAGACTTTCTTTGCTTAGGAAATCTATCATTCTTTAAATGAATTCATACCAAATCTTCCTCTTGAAATATCATCAAATTTCTTCCTTATTAGTAGTTGTAGAATACAATTCTTTGTTGAATGGTCTTTGCAACTTTCTCATGCATCAAAATCACCTTTTCAGCCTTAGACTTCACCCCTTCATTGATGAAGTTGTCTCTTAGTGGTGGAATTAAATCTAACAGAGTGAGTGGGTTAAACAAATAAACAACTTCAAAAGCCGTTTTGAGAGTAGTTCATTGCACGCTTCTATTATGGGAAAACTCCACGCAGGGTAAATGTAAAACACACGACTTGAGATTCTTTCCAACGATAGTTCTCAAAAAAGCTCCCATCAATTGATTTACTACCTTATTTGGCTATGGTTTGTGGGTGATAAAAAATGTTGAACAATAGTTTAGTGCCCAAAATTCTCCATAAAGTCTTCCAAGTGAACTTTGAAATTTAGTGTCTCTATTTGACACAATATTATTGGGCACTCCATGCAATCACACCACTTCTTTAAAGAGCAGTTCAACTATTTGAATAGCGTCATTGGTTTTCAAGCAAACCATAAAATGAGACATCTTATAGAAATGATTGATCATCATCATAATGGATTCTTTAACCCTTATATTCCTTGGTGAACCGAAAAGAAACTTCATACTTAAGTCCTCTCATGGATTACTAGGAGTTGGCAAAGAAAGGTACAAACTATGGGGTTGAGCACGACTTTTTGCCTTTTTGTACAGAATGAACTTCTCAATCAATTTATGTATGTCTTGATTCATATGAGGCCAATAAGAATGCTCTCTTAGAGCCTCAAAAGTCTTCCTCTAACTTATGTGACTAGCAAGACCTCCACCATGTGCTTGACAAATCAATAATTTCCTCAAGCCACATTTAGGAATACTGAGTTTTTTTTCTTTTGAAAAGAAAGTCATCGTGTTTGACATATCCCCCTTCAACATTATTACCACAAATGGGGTCTTGCATAGTAATCTTGCATAGAAAGTCATCGTGTTTGACATATAATGTTCCTTTATACAATCAGAACCTAGTAATCTTGCATAGAATTTAGTAAGTAAAACATACCTCCTTGACAATGTGTCAGTAACAATATTCGTCTTCCTTTTTTTGTATTTGATGACATAAGGAAACGCCTCCAAAAATTTAACCCATAAGACCTTTGACAAAGCTTTCCTGGACTCTATATATGCTTCAAAGCTTGATGATTCATGTGAATAATGAATTTTTTCGTAAGTAAATAATGTTGCTCTTTTTCGAATGCCCTTGCAACTGCAAAGAATTCCTTGTCAATCGTGGAGTAATTGAGCATGACTACTTTCAACTTTTCACTGAAATAAACTATAGGTCTACCCTTTTGCATTAGGAAAATATCTATCCCCACTCTTGAAGCACTATACTCCATTTCAAATACGATATTGAAATTCGATAAGGCTAGAATGAGTGTCTTGCACAGTTTTGGCTTGATGAGCTCAAAATTGGTTTAACATGCACTACTCAAATTAAAATCTTGATCTTTCTTTGTGTAATCAATTAGAGGAGCCATAATTAAACTAAAAGTCTTCATAAAGCTTCTATAAAAAGAAGTCAATCCATGAAAACTTCTAACATCTGAATCATTGCTAGGGGTTGGCCAAGTCTTGATAGCTTTCATCTTGTAATCATCTACTCCAATTCCTCAACTAGAAATAATAAATCCAAGAAAAACTACTTTCTCTTAAGCAAAATAGTATATTCAAGTTACTATAAGACTTTTCTTCTAGTAAAATGTCAAATAATTCCTTGAGGTGTAACTCCAAATTCTCACTACACACAAGAATATTGTTAAAAAATACTAGAAGGAACTTACCAATCAAATTCCTTAGAATAGGGTGTATAAGCCTTATGAATGTACTAGGAACATTCAAAAGTTTGAAGTAAATCACCGTCCATTCATATAACCCATTTCTTATTCCAAAGTCATCTTCCATTCATTTCCTTCTTTCATTTGGATTTGGTAGATGCCAATCTTTAAGTCCATCTTGGTAAATTTAGAAGCACCATTTAACTTATCTAGCTTATCTTCTAATCGTAGTATAAGATATATATACTTTATCGTAATTTGATTCACAACACGACTATCAACACACATGCTCATCGTGCTATCCTTTTTAGGAACCAAAAACATGGGCACTATACAAGAACTCATGTTTTCCTTACTACTTAAGTAACTCCATACTTGACTTTGCAATTACTCGGCTTCTTCCAAATTCATTTTGTATGCCAATTTAGTGGGCAAAACTGATCCTAGAATCAAGTCCATTTGATGCTTGATACTCCTCAAAGGAGGCAACTCTATAGATAGTTATTTGGGAAAAAGATCTTCAATCTCTTCAATTATATTTTGTACAACACTTAGAATTATCCCAAGTTCTTCAACTCTATCTGAAGCATCATCAATATTAGAGGTTCTTAAACACTTAAGGCCTTCTTCAGCTGTAACACCCGGGAATTTCGGTAAATTAATTTTTTGAAATTCATGTTGGTAAACGGTGGAGTTTTGGTCGGAATCGAGAGCGCATAATTTGTACTGTTAGATAAAAGATTTTTTTGGGACTAATAGAGAATAAAAAATTTTAGGAATCCAACTAGAAACAGATTGCATAGCCGTTTGGTTGAAATATTAATAGTTGAGGGCGAAAAGTTAATTAGAATTATTATTACAAAAAAAAAAAAAAAACAAACAAACAAGAGAAGGATAGTGAAATACCTCTCCCTCTCTATTCCTTACCCTTCCCCTTTCTCGCGAGAAAACCCCTCTCTTCCCTCCTTCCTTCGGCGATCTCCTTTGTTCTCCTTCGTTTCTTTAAATTTTCGGTAATTTTTTCTTATTTCGTAGTAGATAGTTAGTGCTCTAGTGATTTTGAGCGGTAAAAAGTGAAGTATAATGAGTAGTGGGTAGTTTTATTAAACCCTAAGAGAGAGATACAAAATTTAGAGGTTTAAGTTGATTTGTATTCGTATATTGGTGTTTAAGCTAGGAGTAGGAATGAATTTTGAGGTTTTATGGGGAAGATTGAACGTTTGGATAGCCGAATGCTCGGATTGTAGAACGGTTTCTGTTCGGCCACATCTGGCCAAATTGTGGAGGTCCAATTAGAAAATAGATGAAACTGTTAGAAATTAGCTGCCTTAAGGAACCCGTAGCATTTTGAATCGTCCAAATCGGATGAGTATTGGAAAAGTTATGCAATTCCGAATTTGCTCAGAAATTGTATAGAATTTTGGGTTAGTTAGATTAGTTGTGAGAATGTTGTTTCCTTTAGAGTTTTATAAACTGGAAGAAAAGTAGAGGTAGTAGATGTGTGGTTTTATAGGATTTCCTAGTTAGCGTACGAAGTTTCGAATTGCGAAGAATTTCTAGGATGCCAGGTAAGTAATGTAGTAGAAGTTTTGACTTCGGGCCTACATCACAGTTCAGTAATATACATTGCACGTTTATTTTATGTTATGCTTTCATGGTTGTGAATCATTGTTTTAAAGTAGGAAATGAGACGAAAATGAATTTCCATGTATTTATGAGACAAAAACAGTAGCATTAGAGTAGTGCCGAACGAAATCGAGAAGATACGTAAGTAGATAACGAAAGAGGGGTTAGCTGGCATGATCCTATGAGGGGGGACCGTGAGGTATGCCATTTCTTCCAATGCTTTACGTGGTGGCCCTGGTTCTATGAGTGGATTTGCGAGTAATACCACTTTACTAGGACAAGGTTGTCTTGGTCCTATGATGGGGACTGTGAGAGTGGTCGCCTTGGTGTAGCGTGTAAAGAGGAATCCAGTAATAAGAAGATAAAAAAGATGTAAAAAAGAGACGAAAACGAAAGTAGAGACGAAACTGTAGAAATTGCATATGTAGGATGTGTTTGTTTACAATGTTTCGTTTTTATGCATTACTTACTTAGCATTCGGCTAATAGTTGAGTTCTGTGATGTAGGTGACGACGCAGCAGCAAGTGAGTATACCGAGCATGCCTAGCACTAGCAGGTAGTTGGAGAAAAACGTTCGCGGGACGATTCGGCTGGCTGTTAGGAAAATTTTGACGCGGTGTTCATAGGTACTGGTGTAGAGGTCGAGTCGGAGTCGTTTTGAGTCATTTTGTAAAGAAAATGGATTTTAAATGTTCTATAGTAGTCTTGATATATATAGCGGTTTTGAGTTGATCGAAAACGGATGGTTTCTGCAGATTTTAGTATTGAGTTGAAATGGGTCGTGTTGGAGAAAAATTTGAGGTTTTAATGAGGTTCTGGGGAGGAAGGGTCGACCGAAGTCCATATATGTCGACTGCTCACTGTATGGACGAGTACGGGGTGTCGACCTGCACGTAACAAGGTCGACCAAATCCCATATGTGTCAACCGCGTGGGTCGACCTACTCGGACAGAGAGCAATAAAGTGTCGACCGGTAATGTAAAGCAATCAGAAGTGTCGACCTTGATGATCAACCGACGCGAACAGAGAGGATTAAGGTGTCGACCTGTGAAAGCAGGTGTCGACCGCTCTCTGAGATGAACGTAGAAGTGTTGACCGGTGATTTCTAATGTCGACAGACGAGAAGACCCGATAGAAATGTGGTATCGTCCGGCGTTAGCCAGTGTCGACCGATGAAAAACCCGAGACAATCCGGGTGTCGACCGGTGTTAACAGGTGTCGACCGGTGTCTCTGTTTTATGTTTCATAAAATGGAGTTTTACTCAAACTGATTTCAATTAATTTTTCCGCTGCGATGCCGTTTAAAATGTTTTCGAAAACGTCTTTTTAAACTGAGAAACAAAAGTTTTAAATTTTATTCAAATTGTTTGGAGCATAGTAAGTGAGTAGTAGCAGTGAACGAACCGGAAACAGGTAGGTTTTCGGGGCGTTACAGATATGGTATCAGAGCTTTTACCCAACCAAAAGTGTGGCCGATGAGAACGTCGGGCCCTATGACGAGTGGTGGATTGTGAATGCATGAGGGTCTGTTACAATTCCCACATCGCTTGGGAAAAAGTAGAGTGGATAGTTAGTAAGTAGTAGGCGGGGATGTTACGGGGGTTAGAGTTAGCAAGTCAAAACGTTCAAATGATTGCCTAACAGTGCTGATCGCCGCACGACGTGCTTTGACAACTGTAAGTGTTTAAGTTTAGTGTTATTTAATAGGTACTTATGAGAGTAATTAACTATTGTCTAGGAAAGATAATAAAAAATGTCTAGGCGATCAGAACGTCCGAGAGTGTCGAGAGAGACGACCGAACCGAGGTGTGGGAATGATTCGATGACGATTCGATGGTTGATAGAGTTAGTAGATCAACAGTCCCAACAGTTAGGGATTGTGCTGAATCGGGGAGTACAAGGTAGTGCTGGCTCTAGCTGTAGCCAAGACCAGTCGGGGGATAGATTTCAGAGATTGCGACTGCCGACTTTTGAAGGCTAAGTATCAGATCCAATGGCTGCCGAGGAATGGATCCGTGCGGTAGACAGTATATTTAAGTACGCGAAGGTAGACGAAGTGGATAAGGTTACACTAGCCATGCTTCACATAGCGAAGGATGCCTGGTTCTAGTGGGAATCTATAGAGGTCACCGCTGATACTCAGCGTATGTCTTGGGAGAAGTTTAAGAATGTCTTTTTTGACAAGTATTTCAACAGTACAGTACAGGCAGCAAAGAGAATAGAGTTCCTACAGTTGAAGCAGACGGGATCGGTAACCAAGTATAACCGGCAATTTGAGTCCTTATCCCGGTTTGCCAGTAACTTGGTAAGTCAGAACGAAGATAAGGTGTTCCAGTTTGTATAGGGATTACAGCCGGAGATATACAATGGAGTGAAAATAGCTGGAATACGAAACGTGCCCTATTCGGAGATTGTGGCTAAAGCACTTGCGGTAGAGGAAGCCGAGATGAAATGCATTAATCAAAGGGAAGCCTCGAGCAGGTTTTTCCGAGAGGTTACTCCTCAACAGGACAGAGGTGTCCCTCAGCAACAGCAGCAGAGAGGCACTAAAAGGCCTAGTGATGGGCAGAGTAGTCAGGGGACGAGTAAGCGGATATAAGAGGTTGGGAAATACCACCAGTGTTAGAAATGTTGGAGATATCATCCAGGCGAGTGCAAGTTGAGTTCAGGGTGATGTAATAACTGCAATGAGGTCAGACATTTTTTAAGAGATTGCTTGAAGCTCAGAGTTACCAAATGTTTCAATTGCAATGAATTGGGCCATATTAGCAAAGATTGTCCAGCTCTGAAGAAAGGTTCAACGCGCACAACACCGAGATTATTAACCATGATCGAGTCGGGAGAGGGTGACCAGCCAGTCGTAGCGTCAGGTACTATATTGGTGAATTCTGTACCTGCTTATACTTTGATTGATTCCGATGCAACGTACTCGTTCGTTGCAATTACATTCGTGGTTAAGTTAGGTGCATGACCTGTGTCAACATACTGTAATTATGAGGTAATGCTACCTTCTGGTGGGCATATGCACCATAATCAGGTGGTGTCAGATAGCGTAGTGTCGGTGGCAAGTAAGAATTTATTGGTCGATCTCATCATTACGGGATTATAGTTGATCCAACTAAAGTTGTGACGTGTAGGTGCAAGGCTATTATAGTTGATCCAATTGCGCCTACGTTCAAGGTGGCACATGGGATAACCTTTATTACGAAACAATAAGTAGGAGCAGTAATTGAGAGAAACTAAGATATAGATATGGCTAGGTGGGGAGATTTAAACTAGTTGAAACAAGTGATCGAGAAATCTAAGAATAAGTTAGAATTTCAAGTGTATGATTCCTCATAATATTGGTTGTAGACGTATTGGTTAAGGGACGATTGTTTGAGTCTAATTGAGGAATATTTTGAGGCGTTAAGTCAATGAGATGGTGTAGCGTCCCGAAAATCCTCCGTGATTCCCGGTTCGCTACCAACTACTACCCGTCACCGTCCCTCATATCATTTACCTAATATTTCTTAGAAATTGGAAAACTTTACTTTTTGACTCAAAAGGACTTTTTTTTTTTAAACGACTTTCAAAAGAAATACATATAAATGCCGCAGCGGAAACTCGTTTAAATTCAGTTGAAGTAAACTTCACCATTTTAAAACACAGAAATACAGAGACCGATCGACACTTGTAAGCACTGGTCGACACCTAAGTCTTCTCGAGTTTTCTCATTGGTCGACATCAGAAACACCGGTCGACACTTTGTCACTCTCGGGTCTTTTCATCGGTCGACACATGGAGACACCGGTAGACACTTTTATGCTCACTACAGAGAGGGGTGGACACTCGTCTCCACGGGTCGACACTTTAATCCTCTCTGCCAGCGCAGGTCGTTCCCCGAGGTCGACACAGCTACCATTTTTACATGGACCGGTCGACACCTGTAACCAGGGGTCGACACTTGCTTCGGCTTTGCCTACCACAGGTCGAGCTTCGCGGTCGACACTCACCTTACATTTACACTGACCGGTCGACACCTCTCGACTTCGGTCGACACCTCACACCCGTATCAGTAAAATCGCATCAGTTCAAAAGAAAACTAAACACTCGAACATATTTCCTTGATCAAATTCACGAAATAACACCTATGATTTAAAAACATACTTTCTTCGAGTAAACTTCAAAACATCAATATCCTACTTCAATTATCCATTATACTCTTTGTACACCACCTAAATTTCTCAAAAATCTACACAACTCTATCTGACTCAAAACACATACAAAATTACCCTCTTTTTACCCGCCATGGTCGCGTCGCCCCAACATTTTCCTGCACCGGCATGCAACACCTCCCACCAACTCTGATCTATACCTGCTAGTCACCTAGCAACTCACTGGAAAGCTCGTCGTCACCTACACAAAGGAACACAGAACGTAAACCTAATGCTTAACAAGTATGAAATATGAATTCGAAAACCAATGTATAACTCAAACCCCCTACACATGCAGTTTCTATACTCAATTATGTTTTCTTTTCATTTCATTGTTTTCATCTTCCACTTTCCGGTGTGAGTCAGGCCGGCACCTATCCCTTCCACACTCGGGACGGCCAATCCATAACTCACGGAGCGAGATTAGAGGCACACATCACGTTCGCACACGGAACGACCCTACGTAACCTCCTCCTAACATCAATCGTTGAACCCTCTAGTGCTCTCAATAGCACGTTAACGACGAGGCGTTCGCAAATTGTGTCACATTACGTACTTTCATCTATGGGAACCCCCTAGTGCTCTCTCAGTAGCACGTTAACGACGAGGCGTTCACCCATGCGTGGCAAGTCTTTTCTTATTTGGTTACGTTTCATATAAATACATTTCAAACATGCTCAAAACTCGTATTTTGTAATTCAAAACCATGATGCATGACCATCACGAATGCACGACTCAAACAACAAGACAACCAAGCAAGCAAACAAGCAACCCTACCATTCTAAGGTGTAGGCCCGAAGGTAAATCACATACGTTTCAACACTTAACTGGCGTTCTCAAATTCTTTTTGCGCTTCGTAACTTGGTGCTCTAACTGGAATACTTATAAAATTATACCTCTGTCAATTCTAACTCATTTAATTCATAATTTCTTATGCTAAAAGTCCTAACTCATACCAAAACCGACATTCTTCACTAAACCCGAATTCTCGCACAATTTCCGTCCAACTTCGGAAGTTCACAACTTCTTCAATACTCGTCCGAATTGGACGATACAAAATACTACGGGTTCCTAAGGACGTCTAGCTTACTATGGTCCCATCTATTTCCCATTCGGATGCTCACAACTTAACCGAATGTGACCGAACGGACACCATTCCAAACTTTCATGTACTTGGCCAATAAATCACCTAAATCTTCCTCACCAGTCCCCGAAATCCGCTGCTATTTCTATCCTAGGCACCATCACGCGGACAGAAATCAGCTCTACACTCAACTTCTCACATTACCCTCCTAGGTTTTTCCACTAATTCACCATAAACCTTGCCAAACCCAATTTTTGCCACTAACAACACTAGCGCATCAACTAACTACGTAAAACTAACGAAAACTCACTGTGATTCGGATGAACGAAAGGAGAATCGACCGCCGATCACTTCACGTGGGAGAAGAAGAAACGAGAGAGGGTGAGAGGGGAGGATGGCTGGGAAGAAGAACACCGGGTGTTCTTCTTCTCATCCATGACTTTCTTTTTATATATTTAATTAATTTTTTTTTCATAATTACCAATTTGCCCTCCACCTTAAACCGTTTCATAATTCCATAATTTCGTCCGACTCTGGTTAGATTCTTTAACTTCACTCTCCGTCATTAGCTTTAAAATAACCTTTCACTTAGGAGCCGAAATTTTTCGTTATTAATTTGGACCAAAACTCTACCGATTACAAATTATAAAATTCGAAACTAGTTTAAACAGAAATTCTGGGTATTACATCCCTCCCTCCTTACAAAAATTTTGTCCTCAAAATTTACTACCTAAACGGCTCTGGATAACGTTCCATCATGTCCTGTTGTCTTTTTCACGTCGCTTCCTCCACATTATGGTTACGCCACAATATCTTTACCAGCGGAATATCTTTGTTGCGTAGTGTCTTCACTGCATAATCCAAGATCTCCACTGACCTTTCTTCGTACGCCAAGGTTGGCTATACTTCGATCTCCTGTTGAACCACAACGTGTGATGGATCCTTGAGACACTTTCTTAGCATCAACACATGGAAAACATTGTGAACTTCTTTCATAGAAGTTGGCAGTTCTAGTCGGTACGCAGCTCTTCCAATTCTTTTCGTGATTGGAAATGGTCCAATGTATCTTTGGCTCAACTTACCCTTCCTCCCAAATCTCATAACGCCTTTAAATGGTGAAACTTTCAGGAACACTTCATCTCCTACTTCAAATCCCAATTCCCTTCTCCTTCCACCGGCATAGCTCTTTTGTCGACTTTGGGCTATCAATATCCGCTGCCGAATAACCTTGATCTTCTCAGTGGTTTGTTGCACAATCTTGGGACCAATCAAAGTAGCTTCACCGAATTCATCCCAATAAAGGGGTGATCTGCACTTCCTTCCGTATAAAGCTTCGTAAGGGGCCATACCTATCGTTGCCTGATAGCTGTTATTGTAAGAGAATTCCACCAAAGGTAAATACTTGCTCCACAAACTCTGGAACTCTAACACACAGGCTCGAAGCATATCCTCTAAAATCTGAATAGTTCGCTTAGACTGCCCATCGGTTTGAGGATGAAAGGCTGTACTGAAAGTCAGTCGTGTCCCCATTGCCTTGTGTAGACTCTTCCAAAATTTCGAGGTGAATCTCGGGTCCCTATCCGACACAATCGACATCAGCACTCCATGCAATCTTACTATCTTCTGAATATACAGGTTAGCAAATTGGTCTATGTTGAACGTCATCTTCATCAGTAAAAAATGGGCGGATTTGGTCAGACGATCCACAATCACCCACACCGCATCGAACCCTTTTGCTGTACGGGGCAATCCAACCACAAAATCCATGGATATCTGGTCCTACTTCAATTCTGGAATCGGCAATGGTTGCAATTTTCCAGTAGGTCTCTGATGTTCAACTTTAATTTGCTGACAGATTAAGCATGTCTCCACGTACTTTGCTACAGACTTTTTCATGTCGGGCCACCAATAATGTTGTCTAAGGTCTTTATACATCTTGGTGCTTATGGGGTTAACAGAAAACCTCGAGGAGTGCGCTTTAGACAAAATGTTTTCCTGAAGTTGACTGTTGTTCGGAACGTACCACGTATTCCGAAACTTCAGGATTCCATCGCTTGAATAGCTAAATTCGGTTTTGTCGTTAGATGTCGTGCTCATCCTGAATTCATTGCATCTTAGGTCATCCCGTTGAGCTTCTTTAATTTTCTCAAGAATTGACGGCTTCAGAGATAAGGCTAACATATGCGCTGCCGCATTCGAGACTAACTCCAAATTAAATCTTTGAAATTCTGCACTCAACTCCTTAGACATCTCGGCATTCATCACTGATACTGAGGTCGAAATTTGGCTCAATGCATCGGCCACTACATTGGCTTTGCCGGGGTGGTATTTGATCTCCAGATCGTAGTTTTTCACAAACTCCAACCACCACCTTTGCCTCATGTTTAGCTCCTTCTGAGTGAAGATATACTTCAGGCTCTTGTGATCTGAGTATACCTCACATTGCTGTCCATAGAGATAGTGCCTCCAAATCTTTAGCGCGAAAACAACAACCGCTAACTCCAAATCATGAGTTGGGTAATTCTGCTCATAGGGCTTTAATTACCTCGAAGCATAAGCGATCACTCATCCGTTTTGCATCAAGACACAACCCAATCCAATTCTGGAAGCATCACAGTAAATATTAAACTTCTCGTTCATCACCCGAAGTGTCAATACTGGAGTTGTAGTCAATTTCTACTTCAGCATCTGGAAACTGTGCTCACAGTCTTTCGTCCATATATACTTGACTTCCTTTCGCGTCAGACGAGTTAGGGGTGCTGCAATATTTGAAAATCCCTCAATAAACTTCTTATAGTAACCTGCTAACCCCAGAAAACTTCGAACCTCTCTGACATTCTTAGGTTGAGGCCATTCACTGATTGACTGTATTTTGGCCGGATCCACCGATATTCCTCCGCCGAAAATCACATGTCCAAGGAAATGGACTGTATCCAAGCAGAACTCGCACTTGGAGAACTTTGCATACAGATGATGCTGCGTCAAGGTTTCCAGAACCCTCTTCAAATGCTCTTTATGCTCTTCTCACTATGGGAGTAAACCAAGATGTCGTCGATAAACACAATGAAAAACTTATCTAGATACTCTTGGAATACCCGATTCATCAGGTCCATGAAAATGGTTGGGGCATTTATCAGTCCAAATGACATTACTAAGAACTCATAATGCTCGTATCTAGTCTGGAAAGCTGTCTTCGGGATATCCTGCGATCTGACCTTTAGCTGATAATACCCCGATCTCAAATCTATCTTCGAGAAAATCCGAGCCCCTTGCAGTTGATCAAACAAGTCATCTATCCTCGGTAGTGGATACTTATTCTTTACAGTCAACTTGTTCAACTCCCGATAGTCAATATACATCCGGAGTGATCCGTCTTTCTTCTTCACAAATAGGACTGGCGCGCCCCATGGTGAAAAACTTAGACGTATGAATCCCTTCTCCAATAGCTCTTCTAATTGCTTCTTCAATTCCTTTAATTCTGGAGGAGCCAACCTATACGGTTTCTTTGATATTGGCTCAGCACCGGGATATGTGTCGATCACAAATTTAACCTTTCGGTCTGGGGGCAACCTGGGCAAGTCATCCAAGAACACATTAGGGAATTCACGAACTACCTCAATATCTTGTGGCTTTGCCTCCACGTGACGTTGAGTATCTAATATTGTAGCAAGAAAACAAGAATGCTCACCAATTATTAACCTCCGAGCCTCGATGGGTGCCATCACGGATAGTCTCCCCCTATTCTTCATGGCCTGCAGCCAATGCTTCGCACCATCTAGGGGTTGGAAATTAACAGTCCCAGCCCTGCAATCGATCGTTATGTAGTGCCGAAATAGCCAATCCATGCCCAATATCACGTCATAGCCCGTTATCCCCACTACAATGAAATCGGCAGGCATACTCCTGGTCTCCACTGATATGACACTGTCGCACATCACTTGATCAGAGGCATGCGCTCACCGGACGGTAACCTTATTTCATATGCACAACCAGCGGGTTTTGGCGACAAATTCACTTTCCCCACAAAGGCCATAGCAACAAAGGAGTGTGACGCTCCTGAATCTATCAATGTAAATGCGGGTACCGTATCAACTAGTATCGTACCTGAGATAACAGCTGGCCGATCCTCACTCTCGGGCTCTATCATAGCAAAGATTATGGGCGTCATCTTGACCGGACCTTTCTTTGCTGCGGGGCAATCTCTAGATATGTGGCTAGTCTCATTACAGGTAAAACACCGGTTGACTCTTAGATTTGTGCAATTTCGGGAAACGTGACTAGCTTCATTGCAGTTGTAACATTTACCTGCAAACTGTCCGCACTCTCCCGGGTGGCTCTTCAAGCACTTAGGACACTGCGGGTACTTACTCTATATTTGGGGCTTCTTGCTTACCCTTGAATCATACACTGCAATGCCTGGCCTCTTGGTTCCCGAAGAAGATCCTCCTCTGCTTGCCTGTGGCGTGATCTCCTTAAAGAATCTCTTGGTGGTCTCTCCTTGCTTCGCACACTTGGCATCTGCTCCCTCCACCGCCAGTGCTTTGGCCACGACTTGTGCATACGGTACTCCCTCAGTTCCAGAAATTGTTATGCCCCTATATATTTCTGGCTTCAACCCTTGCACAAACTATAGCACATTTTCCTCTTCATTTCTCACCAATTGGCTCGTAAATCTAGACAACGATTCGAACTGCTGACATATTTGGCTACTGGCCTAGTCTGCTTCAACTGTAAAAACTCTAATCTCTTTACCGCTTGGACTGTCCGATTATAGTACTTATCATAAAATATCTCCTTAAATCTTTTCTAGGTCAAGTCCCTGGCAGTTGTGGTGGCCTCTACTGTCTCCCACCAACTTTGAGCATCATTTGAGAGGTGAAATGTCGCACACTTGACCATGTTTCCTTCCTCCACATCGGCATACTTGAACATATTCTCAATGGTGCGGATCCACCTTTCCGTAGCTGTTGGGTCTGTCATTTGGCCCTCAAACGTCGGAGGCTTCAATTTCTGAACCTCTCCCCACTAGAGCCTGCTCCATGGCTCCCCTGTCCTTGATTCAACAGCATTCCCAATTGTTGGGACTGCCTGTCAACCAACTCGGTCAACCGCCTAATTGTAGCCAGGTTGTCATCACTTTTTGACTCTACTGCCTCTCTCGAAACTCTAGGTCGTCCCGGTCGTCTATCCATTTTAGCTAATTCATGTACGAGGTTAGCACAGTCTAACCTTAGTTATAATCTAACTAAAATAAACAACTACTTACAGTTGGTGGAGCACGTTGCATGGCGGCCGGCAAATGTTGGGTAATCCTTTGAACGATATGACTATAGTGGCTCTAATACCAACACTGTAGCGACCCGAAAATCCTCTGTGATTCCTGGTTCGCTACCAACTACTACCCGTCACCGTCCCTCATATCCTCTACCTAATATTTCTTAGAAATTGGAAAGCTTTACTTTTTGATTCAAAATGACTTTTTTTTTTTAAACAACTTTCAAAAGAAATACATATAAATGCCGCAGCGGAAACTCGTTTAAATTCAGTTTAAGTAAACTTCACCATTTTAAAACACAGAAATACAGAGACCGGTCGACACTTGTAAGCATCGGTCGACACCTAAGTCTTCTCGGGTTTTCTCATTGGTCGACACCGGAAACACCGGTCGACACTTTGTCACTCTCGGGTTTTTTCATCGGTCGACACATGGAGACACCGGTCGACACTTTTATGCTCACCACAGAGAGGGGTCGACACCCGTCTCCACGGGTCGACACTTTAATCTTCTCTGCCTGCGCAGGTCGTTCCCCGAGGTCGACACTGCTACCATTTTTACATGAACTGGTCGACACCTGTAACCAGGGGTCGACACCGGCTTCGACTCTGCCTATCACAGGTCGAGCCTCGCGGTCGACACTTACCTTACATTTACTGACCGGTCGACACCTCTCGACTTCGGTCGACACCTCACACCCGTATCAGTAAAATCGCATCAATTCAAAAGAAAACTAAACACTCGAACATATTTCCTTGATCAAATTCACGAAATAACACCTATGATTTAACAACATACTTTCTTCAAGAAAACTTCAAAACATCAATATCCTACTTCAATTATCCATTGTACTCTTTGTACACCACCTAAATTTCTCAAAAATCTACACAACTCTATCTGACTCAAAACACATAAAAAATTACTACCTTTTTACCCGCCATGGTCGCGTCGCCCCAACATTTTCCTGCACCGGCATGCGACACCTCCCGTCAACTCTGATCTATGCCTGCTAGTCACCTAGCAACTCACCCGAAAGCTCGTCGTCACCTATACCAAGGAACACAGAACGTAAGCCTAATGCTTAGCAAGTATGGAATATGAATTCGAAAACCAATGCATAATTCAAACCTCCTACATATGAAGTTTCTATACTCAATTCTGTTTTCTTTTCATTTCATTGTTTTCATCTTACACTTTCCGGTGTGAGTGAGGCCGGCACCCATCCCTTCCACACTCGGGACGGCCAATCCATAATTCACGGAGCGAGATTAGAGGCACACATCATGTTCGCACACTGAACGACCCTACGTAACCTTCTCCTAACATCAATCGTTGAACCCTCTAGTGCTCTCAATAGCACGTTAACGACGAGGCATTCACAAATCGTGTCACATTATGTACTTTCATCCATGGGAACCCCCTAGTGCTCTCTCAGTAGCACGTTAACGACGAGGCGTTCACCCATGCGTGGCAAGTCTTTTCTTATCTGGTTACGTTTCATATAAATACATTTCAAAACATGCTCAAAACTCGTATTTTGTAATTCAAAACCATGATGCTTGATAATCACGAATGCACGACTCAAACAATAAGACAACCAAGCAAGCAAACAAGCAACCTTACCATTCTAAGGTGTAGGCCCGAAGGCAAATCACATACGTTCCAACACTTAACTGGCGTTCTCAAATTCTTTTTGCGCTTCGTAACTTGGTGCTCTAACTGGAATACTTATAAAATTATACCTCTGTCAATTCTAACTCATTTAATTCATAATTTCTTATGCTAAAAGTCCTAACTCATACCAAAACCGACATTCTTCACTAAACCCGAATTCTCGCACAATTTCCGTCCAACTTCGGAAGTTCACAACTTCTTCAATACTCGTCCGAATTGGACGATACAAAATACTACGGGTTCCTAAGGACGTCTAGCTTCCTATGGTCCCATCTATTTCCCATTCGGATGCTCACAACTTAACCGAATGTGACCGAACGGACACCGTTCTAAACTTTCATGTACTTGGCCAATAAATCACCTAAATCTTCCTCACCAGTCCCCGAAATCCGCTCCTATTTCTATCCTAGGCACCATCACGCGGACAGAAATCAGATTTACACTCAACTTCTCACATTACCCTCCTAGGTTTTTCCACTAATTCACCCTAACCCTTGCCAAACTTGGTTTTTGGCCACTAACAACACTAGCGCATCAACTAACTACGTAAAACTAACAAAAACTCACCGTGATTCGGATGAACGCAAGGAGAATCAACCGCCGACCACTTCACACGGGAGAAGAAGAAACGAGAGAGGGTGAGAGGGGAGGATGGCTGGGAAGAAGAACACCGGGTGTTATTCTTCTCATCCATTACTTTCCTTTTATATATTTAATTAATTTTTTTTCATAATTACCAATTTACCCTCAACCTTAAACCGTTTCATAATTCTGTAATTTCGTTCGACTCTGGTTAGATTCTTTTACTTCACTCTCCGCCATTAGCTTTAAAATAACCTTTCACTTAGGAGTTGAAATTTTTCGTTATTAATTTGGAGCAAAACTCTACCGATTACAAATTACAAAATTCGAAATTAGTTTAAACAAAAATTCTGGGTATTACAGGTGGTGAATTTCTGACAAAGATTTTGTAGGAATTTAGCTTACCGATGGAAATCAAGGACTTAGAGTGTTTTTTTAAGATATTTAGTCGAAACAAATATTAATCGAGGAAATTTGGAGTAGTAGCTTATCAGTGGTGCTAAGTAGGAGTTTGAAATGGAGAAATTAGATGAATTTTTCTGAGGGATTATAGAGAAGAAAGCGAGTTAGGTAATTTTAGAAGTTGGGGTTATGGTAAGTTGAATAGAGTCACCTATTGGGTTGGAACTGAGAACTTAAGAATTTGAATAGATTTGGAGCAACAGTGTAGCATGGTCTACAATGAGTTGCAAGTAATAAGATTGTTGGAGGAATCATAGTAAGGAAGTGGGAAGTGTGTTCTGGAATGGTTCAAGGTTAGAGTGAATAGTTTAGAACGGTTCGAGTACGAAGCTTTTAAGGATGGTTGGGATAAAAGATTTAGAGATTGAGCAAACTTTAGCCAATGAAACTTAGATATAGATTTAGAATAAAAGACTTTGAGTAAGTATGTCATAGTTGGTTAGGTTAATGAGCACAGTACGAAATTTAGTATGAGATTAGATAGTGTTCAATACGTAGTCAGTAATGTAGATAGTCAAATTGGAGATAACAAACGCGATCATGGGACCCAGATTGGATTCATGGTTATAGAAATTACCGATGAGAGAAACATGAGATTAAGTTCATAGTGGGTGAGCCACTAAAGTTTTGGGATATAGATGGAAATCATGGAGTGATTAGATGTAACGAACTTGAGGATGAGTAAAACGATCACAAGTTGAGGGATGAAGTTGGTTATAAGGACATTTAAGAACTAAAGAGAGTAAGGTAAATTTGACGCTGTTCGAAGAGAGCCTAGATATGAGACAATAGATTTGACAGCGTAAATATCAGGAAGTGATCGTTACGCAAATTTTGAGGACAAAATTTCTTTTAAGGAGGGTAGAATGTAACACCCGAAAATTTCAGGAAATTAACTTTCTGAAATTCGTGTTGGTAAACAGCGGAGTTTTGGTCGGAATCGACAGCAAAGATTTGTACTATTAGATAAAAGATTTTTTTGAAACTAATAGATAAAAGAAAATTTTAGGAATTCGACCAAAAACGGACTGCATAGTCGTTTGGTTGAAATAGTAAAGGTTGAGAGCAAAAAGGTAATTATAATTATTATTATAAAAAAAACAAACAAACAGGGAGAATAATCATGAAATCCCTCTCCCTCTCTGTTCTACCCTTCCCCTTCCCCGCAAGAAAATCCCTCTCTTCCCTGCTTCCTTTGGCGATCTCCTCCGTTCTCCTTCGTTTCTTCAAGTTTTCGGTAAGTTCTTATTTCATAGTAGATATTTAGTCATGTAGTGATTTTGAGTGGTAAAAAGTGAAGTAGAGTGAGTAGTGGGTAGTTTTAGTAAACTCTAAGAGGGAAATACAAAATTTGGAGGTTTAAGTCGATTTGTATTCGTATATTGGTGTTTAAGCTAGGAGTAGTAATAGATTTTGAGGTTTTATGGGAAAGATTGAGCGTTTGGATAGCCGAATGCTCGGATTATATAACGGTTTTTGTTCAGCCACATCTGGTCAAGTTGTGGATGTTTAATTAGAAAATGGATAAAACTGTTAGAAATTAGACGCCCTAAGGAACCCGTAGCATTTTGAATCGTACAAATCGGACGAGTATTGGAGAAGTTATGCAACTCCGAATTTGGTTGGAAATTGTATAGGATTTTGGGTTAGTTAGATTAGTCGTGAGAGTGTTGCTTCCTTTAGAGTTTTATAAATTGGAAGGAAAGTAGAGCTAATAGATGTGTAGTTTTATAGGTTTTCCCAGTTAGCATACGAAGTTTTGAAGTGCGAGGAATTTCTAGGACGCTAAATAAGTAATGTAGTAGTAGTTTTGCCTTCGGGCCTACATCACAGTTCATTAGGATGCATTGCACGTTTACTTTATGTTATACTTTCATGGTTCTGCATCATTGTTTTAAAGTAGAAAACGAGACGAAAATGAATTTTCATATATTTATGAGACAAAAACAGTAGCATGAGAGTAGTGCAGAACGAAATCGAGAAGATACGTAAGTAAATAACGAAGGAGGGGTTGGGTGGCATGGTACTATGAGGGGCGCCGTGAAGTATGCCATTTCTTCCCCCGCTTTGCGTGGTGGCCATGGTCGTATGAGTGGGATTGCGAGAAGTTACACTTTACTAGGTCAAGATTGGCTTAGTCTATGATGGGGACTGTGAGAGTGGTCGCCTTGGTATAGCACGTAAAGAGGAATCCAGTAATAAGAAGATAAATAAGATGTAAAAAAAGAGACGAAAACAAAAGCAAAGACGAAACTGTAGAAATTGCATATGTAGGATGTGTTTGTTTACAGTGTTTCGTTTTTATGCACTACTTACTTAGAATTAGGCTAATAGTTGAGTTCTGTGATATAGGTGAGAATGCAGCAGCGAGTGAGTATCCCGAGCATGCCTAGGACTAGGAGGCAGTTGGAGAAGAACGCTCGTGGAACAATTCAGCCTGCTGTTAGAAAAATTTTGACACGGTGTTCATAGGTACGGGTGTATAGGTCGAGTCGGAGTCGTTTTGAGTCATTTTGTAAAGAAAATGGATTTCAAATGTTCTGTAGTAGTCTTGATATATATAGCAGTTTTAAGTTGATCGAAAATGGATGATTTTTGCGGATTTTAGTGTTGAGTTGAAATGGGTCGTGTTGGAGGAAAATTTGAGGTTTAATGAGGTTCTGAGAAGGAAGGGTCAACCAAAGTCTATAGGTGTCGACCACTCAGTGTATGTACGAGTGCGGGCTGTCAACCTGCACGTAACAAGGTCGACCAAATCTCGTATGTGTCGACCGCATGGGTCGACCTACTTGGACAGAGAGCAATAAAGTGTCGACTGGCACACGTAAGTGTTGACCAGTAATGTAAAGCAAGCAGAAGTGTCGACCTCGAGGATCGACCGACGTGGACAGAGAGCATTAAGGTGTCGACCTGTGAAAGTAGGTGTCGACCGCTCTCTAAGATGAGCGTAGAAGTGTCGACCGGTGATGCCTAGTTTCGATCGACGAGAAGACCCGAGAGAAACGTGGTGTTGTCTGGCATTAGCTAGTGTCGACCGATGAAAAACCCTAAACAACCCGGGTGTCGCCCGGTGTTCATAGGTGTCGACCAGTGTCTCTGTTTTATGTTTCATAAAATGGAGTTTTACTCAAACTGATTTCAATTAATTTTTCCACTGTGATACCGTTTAAAATACTTTCAAAAACGTCGTTTTAAAATGAGGAATAAAAGTTTTAAATTTTATTCGAATTCTTTGGAGTCTAGTGAGTGAGTACTAGCAGTGAACGAACTGAAAACAGTTAGGTTTTCGAGGCGTTACATCAACTCTTTTTTGGAGAGGATCATTTTCATTTCTTTCTCCTTCTCAACAACAACCTTTTCTTGGATAATCTCATTAGGTCTCAAGGGTGCTAATTTTTAACAAATAGAAATTTAAATTGTCAAGGCCTCCCTAATATCAAGTGACTAACACTCATCAGTTCATTTTTGTAAGCACTGATTGAAAAATTGTACTTTAACTTGCTTTGCAACCACAAAGTTGTTCTTATCATCTAGCCACCAAAGCTTGTAAGAGCTCAAATGACTGAAAGTTACTACTACCACCTTGTCTACCTATGTTGTCGATGTCACATTGACATATCAATCCCCATCAATGATAAATAAGCACAAATTGTCTTTCATAAAATAATGGTTGTGGAAAATGTTGGCCATTTGGAAGATGTTCTCATAGCTTTGTGCGTCGTTATTCTTCTTACAACCATAAGAAGTTGATCCTTATGCATAAAACACTTTTGCAACTTGCTCTACTTCTTCATTGTTAACTACTTTAGTTTCCTTTTCACTTACAATTTCATTAGAGCTATCTTTAATAACTATCACTTGTTTATTTGGACATTGCATAACAATATACCTATTATTTGGCATGTGATAGGGAGATTGTGTGCAATTAAAGTCCTCAACTTGTCAATTTGAACTTGAGTAGAAGGGTCAGACTCTTTGGTGGTTTGGTTGGTCAGACAGGATTGTGAATTGTCTCAGTTAATGAATGAGGAAACTCTACTTTTTGTCGTTCTGTTTAGTAATCCGATATATGAATGAGAGTTTAGAAGGAAAGCGAAACTCAATTCTGATACCAAGTGATGCAAAAGCTAGGGGTGGTGGAAATGAGTACGAGCAACTGTGAGTGAAGGACAAATGATTGGGTTGTAAAAGGCCCTGGATTTTGGGCTATCAAGGGCGGACATCCAGCTCACAATAGGCTCTTGGGTTTTGGTTACTAGAAAGGGAGAGCGGTAGTCAAGTGAGGAACGTATACTGAAAAGTACAAGGTAGTAGGCAACTACTAAGGGTGAGTGGACAACCTGAACTTAAAGAGTTGCACTTGTCCTGCATGATTCAGGCACAACTAGGATGGAAACGAGTTGAAATGGCAAAAAATAAGTTAAATAATTATAATGGGAGAAGAAACAAATTTAAAAGCAAAAGACAGAAGAAGGAAAATCCGAACCAATGCAAACATAATGAAAATTCCTCCAAATAGTGAGGAATGGATCTTTACCTTGCATTCTACTTCAAGAAAAGTAGATGAAGCCTCCACTATCTAGCACACTCAAGCTCACCACTTGAATGTTAAGGAATGAAAAAACTCTAGCTCAACAACAAGAGTTCAACTATAGGCTTTTCTCTAGAGCGAAAATAAACATAAGGTTTTACTTCCAAATGACACGGTTGCTAAACAACTAAAAAGTGTTTGAATATTCCCCATAAAAGGGTTGGAGACAATACAAAAATGACTCACAAAATAAGTTCGCAAAAGATAACATAAACAACATGTTCCTAATGAAAATAACTCTTGACCTTCCACTTGTCCCAATAATCTTCATTCTGTGTCCACTTTAACTCAATCAATATTCTTCTATAATGAGTTTCTTGGATTCCAAGATGAGCTTCTTGCTCGATTGACTCTCATGCTTGGTTGACTTGAAGCACGGCACTCTTTGATGAAAACTCCATTTGACTACGTAATTGGTCCTTTGTTTGTCTTTCAAACTATGATGTATTTGAATGTTTCCTTGGTCTTTGTCAACTGAAAAGCCACTTGCTTGGGCTAAAGAATAATAATTAAAAAGCCACTTGCTTGGGCTTTAGTTGACGTCTCGATAACTATGTATTATCTTTAGATGTCTCATAAAATAAAATTATACTAAAAAATAATGATTAATTTAATGGCTGATTAACTTTTTAAATCATGTTAATTAGTTTAAATTAAGTATATTTAAAGCATATGAAATAATGGTATTTTTTAGAATATGCATAAATGGAAAGTTAAAATTGTAAACTATGAAAGAAAAACTTGACAAAGTGTAATTATAACGTTAGAGCCTTCTAGAAATAAGAAGAATAACCAAGTTATCAGCCATTATCACACTGATCTAGAGAGGAGTGGAGAAGAGAAAGAAAGGGCGAAAGAGGCAGATGGAAAAAGAAAGAAATTGAAGTGGAAGGAGTTAAAGTTGATTTTCAAGCCTTCAAGCAAAATTTATAATCCAATCTTGAAAGCGAGCCAAAAATGAGAACAAATAGGCAATAATTCCTGTCTTAAGTATTACCAAAACTATGTTGAATGTTGTATAATTAAGGTGGAGAAAGTTAAATTGTAAGGTTATATGTTCACATCTAGTTTTGTTTATTGTGAGACCCAGGTTAAAGTGGATAAATTTGAGTGTTTGTAGATTATAATTATGGTTTGATGAATAGTTATGGAATAACTTGAAGTAAGTAATTCTAATCCTTTTTAGAGTTTGAATTTCTTGTGAATTGCAAGTAATGTGTGGAGATTTATGTATAAAAGTTGTTTTTGGCTTTTGGATAGATTTAGCTTGATGCTATTGAATAATGTTTAAAATCAAGTAAATTTTGATGGGTTTTGATGGTTTTGGCATGAAAAACATGTTGAAATTGCGAAAATGGAAAGTTGGTTTCGAGAGTAGATGTCTATAATTAAGAGCTAGCATTTGAAAAAATAGGATTTGGAAATGTTTTGAATGTGGGCTTCCGAGATTCGAGGTGAACTCCTAGAAAGAACTTTAGTTCCAATAAAGGATTGAATTGTATGGCGGAGGTTGAAGAGCAAGTGCTCGAAACTCGAAGATTTAGATTTCCATTCATATTTTGTCAATTATTGGACATGATTAGAGCAAGCCAGATAGATTTGTGGTCATCATTCACTCAAGTCATTTTGTTTGTTAAATAACAAGATTTGCATATTTCATACGATGTGCCTTCAAATGGAAAAAGCTTTTAGGACACAAAGATTGCCCTAGCTAAGAACCCTTTTGATCGAGAAAGGGGTCAACTTCAAACAAGTACAACTTTGCCAACACTTCTTAGTTGGGGTTAAAATTTGGATAGTTTCTAGCTTTCGATGTAATAGAAATATCTTCCAAAAATCATCAAGTAGAAACATAGGGGTTGAAAAGATATGCACATCGAAGTGTAAGTTGGTTCGAATAGATGTTACGACTGCATCTATTGACTCTCTTTGCTTGCTTGTGAAGGAAACTCTTCAATTTGCTTATTTGAGAGTTTCTATACAAAAATCGTACTTTTAAGTTAATTAAATTTCATGTGTTAATTTTTTGCGTTATTGATGGTCAAGATTGGTTGAATCAATTTGTCACGTTGTGACTATGTTAGATTTTATTGATCAATTAGTCAAAATCAGTAATTTAAGAAATTACCGTGGTGAGAAAAATAATGTTGAGTAATTTAGAGTTTACCCAAAGCAAGTTTTGGAGAATGTTTGAAATTTAGAATTTTAGTTAACAATGCATTATCATGCTGATCTAGAATTTTAATTAATATTTTATATATTAATTAAATTGATTGATAAATTTTTAAATGGGTTATTTTAAATGAATAGGGTGAAAATCCTATTCTTTTTTTTTTTCCTTTTTCACCTCGGCATTGTGAGAGAGAGAGAGAGACAACAAAATTGAGCAAATCATCCTGCTTTAACGTTGAAATCATATTCTAAAGACTACGTGCAACAACTCTTGTGAAGGTATTTCAAGAATTGGTAAGTTTTTCTCTTTAATTTTAAGTTTGAAATTTTGAGTTTTGTTGGAATAGGATTCGAGCTTCAAAACTTGAATCCATAAGTTATGTTTGGTTTATCTATACAGATTTAGTGTTTACATAATTTGGTTTGTTGATTGGAGGTGAAAAATGGAAAAAGGAAGAGATTTCTGTGAACTCTTGCCACTGAAAATCATCCAAGTGTCGACCACTATGGATGATCGGTCGACACTTTGAACCCTACAGTTAGAAATAAAGCTGTCGAGGCATCGACTTCTTTGAGAGGTCGACTAGCACCAGAAGTATCGACTGCTTTGGCAAATAGATCAACCACTGCCAAGATCGGAGAGGTTTCAAAGTTGAACCTTGATTGAAGCTGTCGACCCTTGCCTATAAATGTTGAGGGGTAGATTGATCTCTATCTAAATAGAAGTGAACACATGTCGACCCCTATCTTGAAGTGTTGACCCTTGCAAGGGCCGATCCATCTTTTTCCTTTGAGTTGAGAGGAATTTCTTTACATTAGTTCTATTTTATGTCACGACCTGATTTTTAAACCCTTTTTTTTTTGTTTTTAAGATGTTCTTAAAAGCCTTTAATAAACTTATAAATCATAATTATTTTTTTAGCAATGTATAGTGGAATAGTTTATATAGTAGTAGACCTTTCTTTTAAAACATAGGTTATTTTTTAAATTTAGTCTAATTATACTTTTCATTGTTTAACAATGTGCTAAATCTATTCGATTTTTATACCAACCATAACGAACCGACCAAAGTTCTTAGACTGGTTTATATTTACAAAAACATAGTTTTGAACCATAAAGTCCTTTTAAACAAATATTACAAACCCTATTTGTACATTACAAGCCAAAATACTTGAATAAGTCGTCCACCGGTCAAAATCGCTTGAACAACCATAAGTACTCTCCGTGGACATTCTCCTTCAACTGCCTTTTTTTTTTTATTCTGATTCATTTTTGTTAGGCTTACCTATGATTTTGACACCTACGTCATAAATTTTATCTAATGAGTCTAATGATCAGCAAATAATGTATAATGATATGAGTATGAACAATTCATGAATATGCATTTCGTAAAAAGGTACATTATTTCAATCTTTCTTTTGTTTTTTTTCTTTTCTTTCACTTGTCAGTTCAATTATTGGGAGTAATTCAGTCTACGGTGTAGTAGGCACCATTTGGTTCACTTCATGCAGAATAGCCAAACTCAAGCCCCACAATAACTATTTACGTACAATAATATCGTTTAAGTCTTTCTTTCTTTCTTACATGAAAATTTATGCATAAATCATTTATCATGTTTTTGTAAAACATGATGCATGATACATATAGAATGCATATGAACATAATGCTAGACATTTCATATCCTCGATATCATTTCTATATTGTCATACCATTTCAATTTGTCAATCTTATTTTAATCGTAACACTGCATTAATGTAACAC
>CM039521.1:4326625-4409996 GCA_022433055.1 Begonia peltatifolia
CACTCCATATACACCTATACACTGACACATATACAGCTCATCTCATCGACTATACATAATCACCACAAAAGAAGGAAAAACCCCCAAACCAACCAGGCCACAACCTACCATCTCCACGGGTCGGGTCGCCCTAATAAAAATCCGCCATCCGGTGCCGCGGTCGCACGCCGCCAACCATCCTATGCCTCTGGACTAGGCTCTCGAGACTCACCAGCAGTATCGTCAGCACCTATACCACAGAACACACAACATAAGCCTAACGCTCAGTAAGTAATGTGATATGAAAGTAAAAGCCGACAATGCAATCCTATCGCATACAGTATCTACACTCACACTCATGTTGTCACATCTGTGACGCGTAGTGCAGCCGCACCAGGGTAAGGAGGAACCTCACGCCGCCCTACACCCTGACACGTCACCACCGTCCCGGACTCCCCAGCAACGAGGCCCAGAAGCTACACACACGCATCACCACACGGCAACCACATCAGGGTAAGGGTGTACCTCGCGCCACTCTACATCCTGACACGTCGCCCCCATCCCAGCCTCCCCAGCACGGGACCACCGCCACACGTCTCACCTCATACATCAAAACATGCTAAAAATCATTTTCGTTCCCGTTTTTAAAAATATGATGCATGTCATACAATACGCACGCACACCACAATCAATCACATAAACCCTAAAGTTCTACAGTGTAGGCCCCCTTGGGCAAAACACATGCATGCACTACTTACCTTGCGTCCTTAGCTATTCGATCTAACCCGATCGATTCCGTTTTTCCTGAAATTCTAAAGCATAAAGTTATAAATTATCATTCACGATTTACAATTCTAATTCACAACCACCACATATAACCAAATCTACAAATTTCTATTTTTAAACACTAAATAAACAACCACAAGATTATCAAGTGTAACTCTATTTATTTAACTTCCAAATCAACAACTAAGCTAACCTATTCTCTTAACATCCATCAACCAGCATGAACACCACCTAATATCCAATATCCAAATATAATAGAACTCAAAACATGTGCATATAACCCCTATCTCCAAACACCCATCATTCTATAATGCACAATCTAAAAATTGAATTTCAATTCAAATAATTATCCCAAGGGTAGGTCATCATCCACACAACCTCAATCAACCACCCTAACAATTTAACACTTCAATCAATTTCAACCAAATAACTCAATATCAAGGAATTAAAATTGAAACCATCACAACTCAACTTTCGAAATTTGTCATAAATCTTGTCTAACTTCAAAAATTCACAACAAATTGAATAGAAGTCCAAATTCAATGATTTAAAATGGTAAAGGCTCCTAAACGAGTCTATTTCAACATAGTGAAATCTATTTGTCAAAAATCGAACTCAATTAACAGCAGAAAATCAAAAAGCGAATCTGCCCGGAAATCGTTTCACAGTTTTTCATTCAACTTTGAAAATTCATATCAAATCGTATATTTGGCCGAATTCGATGATTCGACATGTTTTGGAAACCGTATAAGGTCTAGTTTATGCTGGTGAAATCCATTTTCCAAAATCAAAGCATAATCAATGGCAGAAAAATCAAAACCAAACTGTCCGCTGAAATTTTCCAGTTTTTTGCACAATAACTTCTAAAATTCATAACTCATTCAATCCTAAACCGATTTCAACGATTCAGCAGCCAATTTAAACCTTAGGATGTCTAGTTTCTAATAGTTGTATTCATTTATTAAAACAACATCAATAGCTCAGCCGAAATTTCCAAAACCGAAACAGCATAGGATTTAGCCCTAAATTTCAGATTCCCCCAATCTAAACAAATCATCAATTTCTTTCCACAATATTCATCGTTATGATAATATAACATGATTAAACATCCAGCAAAAGAAACCCATCAAGAATGGCAACATAAACCTAACCTTGGATGTCCAAAAGAGAGCGAAGAATCGGTGGGAGAAAGAAAGGATCGCTGCCCGTGATGGAGAGGGAGGAGAAAGAAAATGAAGAATGGAGAGGGAGATGAGAAGTGTGGCCTAAGGGGGAAGGAAGAAAGAAGAGAATAGAGGAAAAAAAAAAAAAGAACAGAGAGCCTTCACACGGTTGAGAAAAAAAAACAGGGAGGGGGGAGAGAAGAAGAGGGAGGGAGGGAGGGAGGGAAGAATGCTGCGGGGGAGGGGGGTGAGTTGCTAGCTGAAGGAGTTTTTTTTTTTATAATATAAATAATAATAATAAACCTAATTACTAAATCGCCCTCAACCTCTAATTTTTTTGTTAAATGGTCAATCAGTTCGCTTTCAGTTGAAATTTTAAAATTTTCTCTTTTCCATCAGGTTCAAAATAATCTTTTACTTAACAGTATAAATTTTTCCCTCTTGATTTCGGCTAAAACTCCGCCGTCTATCGATACGTAAATTCGAAAATTATTTTAACGAAAAATTTCAAGGTGTTACAATTAATCTTTTAGTAACATATCTATCATTAACAATCATCACTTTAACACTTTATGATGTAGGCCAAAAAGAAAAACGACACACAAACTTTGCTTTTCTTAAGTTCTTAGTACAATTTAGTACAACTTGATGGATATCCTTTGTGATTTGATAAACCGATAATATACAAACTTTACCATTAGCTTTATAATGCAGCACATTTTTAAATATGCACAACCGATACTATATTCATCCATTTTAAGTAAATTCTAGGACCAATGATTCCCTAAGAGGGTGTACACTTGCACATAAATGTAACATGAATACTCGAACACATTCGCTTTGAACATAATGTTGCAATTTAACCCTTAATAAATCAGAATTTTAGACTATAGTTCACTGTTTTGCATCAACTTCAAAACTTTATATCTCATAGTATATATATCAAATTACTTCAATTGGAAAGCCCATAGTTCACTCAAGATGTCTATTTCAAACCATTTTATAAATAGAAACCATTAAAATACGCTAAGAATACAGAAACCAAAACTGTCTAGATTTTTCACAATTTTGAACAACTTAGAATTAGGTGAAAAAAATATGCATAATTTGGCATTTCATTCTACCAAAAACCACAATTATGATCTTAGAGCATATATATTTATTCGAAATTAGGAAAATCATATAGGAGATCCTAACTTTATGGGTTTCCACACCTCCTTCCTTGATACAACAAGAAGTGCGCCAAACAACTTCTCGATTCCTTCAACTCCCAAAAAATGCTTTACTTCTAAAATGAGAGTAATCTTCGGCAAGTAGAAATTTTATATTAAGAAAGAGAAAAACTACCAAAGTAAGAGGTGTCAAACCATAGTGTGTGAGTAAGCAACTATGCTTTATTTCCTTCACCCTCACCTCTCTTTTTACCAATCATCTACAGACACATTTAATTTTTTTCCTCATCGTCTTTTCCATGTAAATTATACAACTTGGTGACTTTTCATCTTTCGAGCTTAACTCTTAAACTTTTGGGCTTTATTCTTCAACTTCTGGGCTTTCACACTTAGCTCATGTGGTTCTGCCTAATTATTCTAGCCAAAAAATTATACTCCATAATAATTATTTCTTTTAGAATTTTACCTTTCCAATCGCACACTGGGAGAGGTTGCACAACCTCAGAAATTCAATCCAAAATTATACTTCACACTACAATTCTTTAAAATTTCAAAAGCTTTCCTACTTTAGTTCACCAAAAACTCACTTAAATACTATTAACCAAAATTAACATGAATACTAAATAATACGTACAACTAATGAATTATGCATTTGAGCTCGGACAAGTTTGTGGACTTTGAGCTGGTACCTGAGGTTGTAGCTCCTGTGTGTATGAAGAGCAGATCTAGTCAAGGTAGGGGTTTTATGCTTTTTTCTTTCCATTGCATTGCATCGTTTTACAAAAGCTTATTTTTGGTGAGTTGTGACCTATATGAAACTTGACGTGACCTGATCTCCAATACGTCTATGTTTTACCTATATGTACGTATGATTTACACATTCACTATTGATACATGGTGTTTTCTTTGTTGTGATATATCTATATTTTGAAAGTCGAATCCTCTTAATGCTTTGGACAATCTCGATGTTAAAATATCACGAGGTTGTCCAAGTATACCTTCTGTTGCGTGAAGGTTGTCTTGGTTGCATATTACAAAAATAGGTAATAGGGTGGTAATGAAAAATTCCATGGGTTTTAAATGTCTAAACTTGATCAGAGTATGTATTTTTTATTTTCGTTATGTGTGGTCTTGTCGCTAATGAATGCTTATGTTAACATAGTTGTCTATGTTTAAAACAACGTTTGATTTATTGTCTCACTGGTGGCTCGTGGAGCCTACTTTTCTTAAAATGATGGAAATGAGTTTTCTTAAAATGATACTCGAAAACCATTTGCTAACTAATTAAGTTTTGAAATGAAAGATTGTAACACCTGGAATTTTTTTCTGCTAAAACTAATTTTCGGACTTACGAAATTGTAATCGACGGAGTTTTGGTCAGAATTGAGAGCGGAGAATTTTTACACTTAAGTAAAAGATTATTTTAAGGCTAATGCAGAAGAGAAAAATTTAAGAATCCAACCAAAATTTGACCGTATAACAGATTTATTAAACGGTTAAGGGTTAAGGGTGAAATAATAATTAGGATTATTATTATTATAATAAAAAATATAATCAAAACACTCATAGGTGTTTTCTCCCCAGAAAACCCTCCACCCCTTCATTTTTCCCCTTCCTCGCGTAGAAACCCTCGGCGATCTCTCCTTCCAGCAGCGTGCGATTCTCCTCCGTTTCGTCAAATTTAAGGTTAGTTTCTAATAGGTAGTTAGTTCTCTAGTTATTTCAAGCGGTAAAAGTGAAGTTAGAGCAATTATTGAACTTTACGGTAAAACTTAAGTTGGAGGAATGTGATTTCATAGTTATAGCCGATTTGTATTCGTATATTGGGCTTAAACTGGAAACATGGGTAGATTATAGGTTTGTATGGAGAAAATTGAGCGTTTGTATAGCCGAATACACGAATTGTAGAATGGTTTTCGCTCGTCCACATCCGACCAAGCTGTAGGGGTTGAACTAGGAAATGGATGAGACTGTTAGGAACTAGACGTCCTGTGGAGCTTGTAGCACTTTGGATCGTCCAATTCGGACGAGTATTGGAGAAGTTATGAATTTCTGAAGTTGGTCAAAAATTGTGTAGAACTTTGGGTTTAATTAGATTAGTTGTGAGAGTGTTGTTTCCCCTTAGAATTTTATGAGTTGGACGAAGGAAAAATTAATGGATGTGTGGTTTTATAGGTTTCCCAGTTTAGCGAGCTATCTACGAGCGAGGAATTGCTAAGGCGCTAGGTAAGTAATATAGTAGGTGCTTTTACCTTTGGGCCTACATCACAAAATGGTAGGTTGCATGCACGTTTATTTTACGTTATCTTTTAGTTGATTATGCATTCATGATTTTAAAGTACGAGAACGAAACAAAAATGAATTTTCATATTTTACGAAGTGAAACAGTAGGATGTGATGAGAGAAATGAAATGGGGAGATACGTAAGAAGATAAAAAAGGTAGGGTTGAGTGATCTTGTCCTCAGAGGTGGACCGCGAGGTGTATCACTCTTTCTCCGCTTTACGTGGTGGCCTTGTCTCAGAGGTGGATCGCGAGGTGTGTCACTTTACTAGATTGGGGTTGGCCTTGTCCCAGAGGTGGACTGCGAGGTGTGTCACCTTGATCTAGCACGTAAAGAAGAACCAAGTAGTAAGAAGATAAAGAAGATGTAAGAAAGAGACGAAAACAAAAGTAGAGACGAAATTGTAGAAACTAAATATGTTAGGATGTATTTGTTTCAGTGTTTAAGTTTTATGCATTACTTACTTAGCATTAGGCTAATAGTTGAATTTTGTGATGTAGGTGACGACGTCATAGCTGGTGAGTACTCAGAGCATGTCCAGAACTAAGAGGCGGTTGGAGGAGTACGCACGTGGATGATCTGGCTGGCTGTTAGGACGTTTTGATTATGGTAGGCATAGGTATGGGTTTGAGAGTGTAACTTAAATCATTTTTGTGGTTTTGGGTCGATTGAATGTATAGATGGATTTCAAACTTTAGTAGTCGTTTTCTTTACGTAAATAATGATTTTGAGTTGAAAGAAAAGTGTACGCTGAATTATTTTTAGCGTTGAGTCAAAGTCAGTTGATTTTCTGAAGTTTTTTAAGGTTTTTAAAAAGAGTTCTGGAGAGATTGTGTCGACCGATAGGCTTAATGGTCGACAAACCCAAGAGGTGTCAACCGCGAGGGTCGACCTGCGGAGACAGAGCCTCACGAGGTGTCGACCTGTTAGTGTAAAGATGGTAGAGGGTCGGCCACAAAACTCGACCGTTGGAAACAAAAAGGACGAGTTTTATGTTTTATAAAAATGAAGTTTTATTTAAACTGATTTTAATCGAGTTTTCCGCTGCAATGTTATTTAAAACATTTTCAAAAATGTCGTTTTAAGTCGAGGAACAAAAGTTTTAAATTTAATTCAAATTTTTCGAGTGTAGTGAGGGAGTAGGAGAAGTGTGCGAACCGGGAACCGTGTAAGGTTTCTAGGACATGACAGAGATAGTATCAGAGTAGTGAATGAACCGGAAACGACTAGATTTTTAGGGCGTGACAAGGATAAAAGAAGTTTTACTTTCATCTGCATTTAGTATAATATTACTACTGAGTTATTCATTCATTCTAAACAACCCCTTCCCTTTCTAGGCAAGGATAAGAGTAGAGCAGTAGCTTTAATCTAGTGGAGTCGACATCTTTTATTTATTTTCTTGTTTGAGTATTTTATTAATCTCTTAGTGAGGACCTTTATTTAGTTTAGTTTGTATAAGATTACATGAACTGGATTTGAATGTTTGGAACTTATAGAACTACTATTTCATTATCATACTATTATATCTGTAATCGTTGTATGGATATTTAGAATTTGATTTATGTTCAAGTCTTCTACTATGAACTAAACCTTGGGCTATACGATCGATTCTCCTTGAGGATCAGGTCGTTTGACTTGGTACTCTGTTAGACCCATCTTTGGGTCATTAGATTCTACACCCTTGTTGAAGCCCACTTTATGGCAAGTGAGGGTGAAGGGTATACTATGAAAGGAATCCATCTATACTCATAGGGGATGGATTCAAAGTGATACGCCTAGGAGACTAGTGACACATTCCCAAGGCATTACACAAAACTTTCTTAATCTCTATGCTAACAATTATTCTATTTTTGCAAGAGATGGCCCGCTGGATCCTTCGGAATGGAATGCTTATGAAGATATCTTCAAAGGCTTATTCTAGAAGCCTAAATTTCAAGACATGGACCAGCCTAAACACATACTCATTTGGGAGGCCGAAGGTGGACCATTTCAAGCTAAAAGGGGAATGTAACGCCCAAAATTTTTCTGCTAAACTAATTTATGGATTTACGTATTGTAATACGGGATTTTATGGAGAAGATTGAGCGTTTGGATAGCCAAATACTCGGTTTACGGAATAGTTTCCATTCGGCCACATTCGGCCAAGCTTTAAGTGTTGGATTAAGAATTAGATTATACTGTTAAGAATTAGACGTCCTTAGGGGTTCGTAGCATTTCGAATCGTCCAAATGGGACAAGTATTGTGATAGTTATAAATTTCTGAAGGGTAGTCGGAAATAGAGTTGGATTTTGGGTTTAGTTACATTAGTTATTAGAGTTTTATTTCCCCTTAGAGTTTATGAGTTGGACGAAATAGAATTAATGAATGTGTGGTTTTATAAGTTTTCTCAGTTAGCGTGCGAAGTTACAAAGTACAAGTTGCTAAGGACACCAGGTAAGTAGTGTAAGTAGAGCAGTAGGTGTTTTGCCTTCGAGCCTACATCACAGTTTGTTAGGATGCATGCACGTTTATTTTATGTTATGCTTTAGTGATTATGCATCATGATTTTAAAATACAAGTACCAAACGAAAATGAATTTCTATGTTTTTTTTACGAAATGAAACAGTAGGATGAGATGAGATGAGATGAACGAAATGAGAAGATACGTAAGAAGATAATAAAGGTGGGGTTGAGTGGTCTTGTCATTAGAGGTGGACCTCGAGGTGTATCACTTCTTCTCCCGCTTTACGTGGTGGCCTTGTCCCGAGAGGTGGACCTCGATGTATATCACTTTACTAGATCGAGGTTAGCCTTGTCCCGAGAGGTGGACCGTGAGATGTGTCACATTGATCTAGCACGTAAAGAAGAACCCAGTAGTAAGAAGATAAAGAAGATGTAAGAAAGAGACGAAAACAAAAGTAGAGACAAAACTATAGAAACTGCATATGTTAGGCTATGTGTGTTTACAGTGTTATGTTTTTATGCATTATTTACTTAGCATTAGGCTAATAGACGAGTTCCGTGATGTAGGGAACGACGCTATAGTTGGTGAGTACTCAGAGCGTGCACAGGACTAGGAGGTGGTTGGAGGATTGCGCTCGTGGACAGTCTGGCCGGCTGTTGGGGCGTATGTGAAGGAAGTTTAGTTTATTTGAGTTTAATCGAATTTGTTTTTCAGTCATTTTGAGTCGATTGGAGAAATGTAGACGTATAGATGAATTTCAAGCTTTAGTAATCGTTTTTCTATGTAAATAATGATTTTGAGTTGATGGAAACGTGTACATTTTTTCATTTGATCGTCGAGTTGAGTTTTGGTGATTTCTCTGAAGGATTTAAGGTTTTGAAAACAGATTTTGTGAGGGAAGTGTCGACCTGTGCCCGAAAGTGTCAACCGCGCAGTTTAAAAACGAGTGCGGAGTGTCGACCTGTATGTAAAGGTGTCGACCAAACTCTGTAAGTGTCGACCGCTTGGGTCGACCTACTTGGATAGAGAGAGTGAAGGTGTCGACTGGTAATGTAAAATAAACGGAAGTGTCGACCTCAGGGATTGACCGACGCGGACAAAAAAAAACGTAGTGTCGACCGGTAGTGAAAAATTTGATGGAAGTGTCGACCGGTGCATGTAAGTGTCGACCGGTAATGTAAAATTGACGGGAGTGTCGACCTTAGTGATCGACCGGCGTGAACAGAGAGAAACGTAGTGTCGATCAGTGCATGCAAGTGTCGACCGATAGTGAAAAATAGATGGAAATGTCGACCAGTATTTACCGGGGTCAACCGAAAATGATTTTTTTTAGATTTAGAAAACTCGAATTTTATTTCAACTGATTTTAATCTAAGTCTTCCACTGCGACGTTTTTAAATATTTTTAAAAATATTGTTTTAATTCAAGTAACGAAAGTTTTAAATTTTTACTCGAATTTTCTGAGCGTATTTGTGTGAGTGGTAGTAGTGAGCGTACCGGGAACCATGATGGTTTCCGGGCTGCTTTAGAGATGTTATTAGAGTAGAGAAGGAGCAGACTAAAAATCGACGAGCCAGTTTTTGGGTCATTACAGGGAATTTGTCTTCCCTTGATCAAGATTGTATAACTTTTCTCTTAAATTCAGTTTTAGGGAAAATATTGGCCTTTTAGTTGTGACAAACTTTATAATTATACATTAGATTAAATGGTTATGACCAGATTGAATGGTTAGGTTAGATGGTGTTAAGGATTGACGTTTACCTAAAACGTTTTGTACTCGATTAGCCATCCATCAAGCACAAACCCATGAAGGCACCCAAGAAAGTCCGATCCACTTGAAGAAGGGAGGAGCGTGACACTTGATGAACAAGAATGGCTTGGCCTATTTGTGATAGAAGCGCGCCTATTTTGAATTCAGATTTGAAGATTGAACACCTTACAAGGCTCAAGACAACTTTTCATTCATAGAACTCATCTTCACGGTCAATTGGAAGAGAGAAGCGTCCATGTAGCAGCCAAGATCAACTCAACGAGATCTTTCCATCTTTTTTTGTAATCAACTGAAACCCTCACCCCATTAGGATTACATATCATCGCTTTTGGTGTTTTGTTTTCTCTAGATTTTAACATATAAATATACACCAGTCAGTTTTCTTTAGAATGCGAAGAGCATTGGATTAAGGTAAGGCCTAAGTTATTCTTAACCGAGTGAAATTATGTCTTCAAATTGTTCTCCAAGTCTGTGGTTGTTTGGAGACTCTTATCATCACCTTCTCTTCCTCTTTTTAAGACCTTAGAATAGAGAGAAAATGTGACAATACCTGACCTTGTGCCGTTGCAAACTTCTTTGGAAGGTTACATTCTCTAGAAGGTGCTTAGTTGCCTTTTGGGTCGGTTACGAGATTGTTTGCATATCTTTATTTTATTTTATTTTACAATATTTTTGCAAAATTTTTAGGAGCTATTCTTCACTCATAAGATTGACTCTTCTCTAAATTTTGTTTCAATTGGACTTCATTTAACATTTTAATTTAATCGATGAAATTGAGGTATTCCTAGTTTTAACCGCTCTATTTACTTATTATGTTTTGTATAACCTTTGTTTTGCTGGATCAAAAGTTATTACAAAGCCACGCTTAACCAAATCAAATATGACTCAGTGATGGAAGTGAAACTACTTAACAGTAAAGAGATAAAGGCTTAAAGAAAATGCTGCTCAAGGTAGCCCTTAAGATTAACTTCAATACTAATCCTAAAGGAAATTATGAATGCTACCTAAAAAACGACAATCACATGACGTACAATTTAAAAAGGAAAGAGACTACTCGATTAGGCAATAAAGACAAGTACCTAGAAGCTCCTTTTTTTGGTAACTTGACTTCCCACTCCAAAAATACATGTCGTAACTTGACTTCTCACTCCAAAAAAACATGTCCTTTCTAGTACCTATTACATTAAGACCCTAATAGATATTACTTTATGGACTTCAAAAGTTTCATATCATCTTCACTTGGCTTGCACTTCATGACTCGACTAATGTTACACGTCCTTCATTTGTGAATGTTTTAAAGTAAGGTGAAGACGGCTCGGATGTCAAGTCAATGAGCTAACAAATTATATGCTTTGGCTTTTCTTAGTCTCTTGAATTTGGATCCTATTCCAAGATATTAGAGAAAGAAGTGCCTACAAAATGAACAAATGATTAAAGAGCCTCTTGGTTTAGGGTCTTGTAAGAGGTCCCCTCAACATATCATTCTTCTTAGGTGATTGATGAATTGACTTAAAATCTAGATGCGCCTCCATTTCTCCTTGTTCATTTCCAAGATACGGAAATAAGTCATGCACACTATAGTTGCAAGCAAATTTAATATAGGGGACTTGCAACTCCAAATCAGTTAGCCTTTTTCCCACTAGAAGTCTCCTAAACAATGCACCCATGGTCGGTTCACCACCTTAGTTTGTCCATTGATTTGAGGATGGAAAGAGATGCTAAATAGAAGTTTGGTTCTTAACTTCATTCAAAGGATCTTCCAAAAGGAACTCAAGAACTTAGTGTGCCTATCCAAAACTATGGACCGATGGACTCCATGCATGCACATAACTTCATTGAAGAATAAATCGACAATATGGCTTGAGTCATCCATTTTTGAGCTAGCAACAAAATTTGCCATTCGTGAGAACCTATCCACCACCACCATTATGGATTTCTTCATTCTCGTTGTTCGGGATAGTCCCAAAATAGTATCCATATTTACTTCAACCCAAGGACAAATAGAGATCGATAACGGCAAGTAAAGTCTTTGAGAAGTATTCAGCTCTTTGGTTTCTTCCATACTATGCACCTTTCTATCACCTTATGTACATCCTTCGGTAAACGTGGACAAAAGAAAAATTCTTTGGTGGCTTTAGAGGTCTTTTTTTCTCAAAGTAACTTGCTAAGCCACAACCATGAGCCTCCCTTACTAAAGATTCTCGGGGTCCTTCATTGGGCATGCAAAGTTTGTCATTCTTGAAAAGATAACCATATTGGATGTAGTAGCCACAGTCGACCTTCTTAGTGCAAAGCTTATACTAATGGCCAAAGTCCTTGTCTTCTTCATAGGCATCCTTAATCCATTCAAAACCAAAAATCTTGGCATTCAATTCTGTTAGGAGAGCATACTTATGAGATAGTGCATCAACCACAACATTATTCTCTCCCTTCTTGTATTTGATTACATAAAGCTACCTTTCAAGAAATTCCACTCAGTTGCATGACTCCTATTCAATTTACCTACTCTTTTAATGTGCTTGATGGCATGGTGATTGATATGGATGATGAATTCTTTAGGAAACAATTAGTGTCGCCACACCTCTATGGCTCTAATAATGGCAAAGAACTCTTTGTCATAATTGGAATAGTTCAAGGCCGCCCCTTTTACCTTCTCACTAAAATATGCAATTGAGTTATCCTCTTGCATGAGTATGACCCCAATTCCCTAACTAGAAGCATCACACTCCACCTCAAAAACTTTGTTGAAATCGGTTAGCACAAGGGTGGGAGCATTGCAAAGCTTCTCCTTTATTGATTTAAAACTTTGTTGGCATGCTTGAGTTCATTGAAATTTCTTCCCTTTCTTGAGACAATCAGTAATAGAAGCCATACTGGAGCTAGAGTTTTGACTAAACCTTTGATAGAAAGATGCTAAGTTGTGGAAGCTTCTCACTTCCAAGACACCTTTTGGAATCAACCAATTTCTAATGGCCCCAATCTTTGAGTCATTCACTTCCATGCCATGCTTAGTTATGATGAAACTAAGGAAATAGATCCTTTCTTGTACAAAGGAACAATTCTTAAGGTTTTCAAAAAGCTCCACCATCCTAAGTGTCTTAAATAATTGTTGAAGGTGCTCCAAATGCACTGGTATATTCACACTGTACACTACAATGATTTTCAAATATACCACTATGAATCTTCCTAAGAAATCTTTGAAGACATAGTGCATATGTCTCATAAAGGTGCTTAGAGCATTGGATAAGAAAGACATCACAAGCTACTCATAAAGTCCATATTTGATCTTGAATGTCGTCTTCCACTCACCCCCTTCTTTCATTCTTATTTGATTATAGGCACTCTTCAAGTCTATCTTTAAAAAGAAAAATACTTCACTCAACTAATCTAGCATATCTTCAAGTCTAGGAAATAGAAATCTATATTTGATTGTGATTTGATTTATGGCTTGACTATGTACTCACATTTGCATGTTCTCATCTTTCTTTAGAACCAACAAGATAGCCACGACACATGGATTTAAGGATTCTATCTAGGAGCTCTTTCACTTTCATGTGCAATTCATTTGCTTCCAGAATCATTCGTAAGATGATCGATTTGGAAGTACCACCCCTGCCACCCAATATATTAGATGCTCATTCCTCTAAGGAGAGGGAGACCTTGAGAAAGCTTTTCTAAAAACACATCTTGATATTGATCCACTAGTAGTTAAACTGCCTTTAGAATTTATCCGAACTTCTCCAATCTTTTCTGAAACAAAATGAGCCCTAAAAGTCCTCCACTCAACAATGATTTCTTCAACTCATTCTTGGATATGAATAGAGTGGACTTAGTCTTTCGTTCTTTCAATTCATCATAGTCTTTGGCAATTTAATTCTACCGAAGTGGTGCTAATTTTATACTCCTTCCACCAAACATGAATGAATAATAATTTGAGTATTTGTCATGAGAGACTCTCCTATCATATTGTTTCCCCAATAATAAGTGACTTGCACTCATAGGCACCACATCACAAAGAATCTTGTCCACATATCCTCCATCTTAACTTTTCGATCATTCAACCACCTTTACTTGTATGGAGTTGGATATAAATTGGTTTGCAACCCCAACTTCTTCACAAAATCTCGAGAGACCACATTGATGCAATTACCCTCATCAATGATTAGTGAACATACTTTATCTTTGATTAAGCATTGGCTATGGAATATGTTTTCCCTTTGGCATTCCTCTTCTTTGACTTGTGTGGCTAAAGCTCTTCGAATGATCATAAGAAGTGGTTCTTCTTGAGCATTAAAAACTTATCTTGTGTTTCATTCTCTTCACTTGATTGCTTCTCAACCTCATCCTCACTCTCAACTTCATTGGTGCCTTCTCTAAATACCATCACCCTCTTGTTATGACATTGAGATGAAATATGCCCCAATCTGAGGTAGTTGAAACATTTTATCACCCTTGACTTCACACTTGTTGCTTCTCCCAACACTTTCTTCTCTTTTATCCTTGTGTTGGATACTCTTTTAAATGTTGTAACTTTCTCTTCAAACTTAGCTTGTAGCTTGATGCAATCGAAGCTTTGGGTGCAAATCGCGAATTAATTTCTTTGCCCTTTCTTTTTCTTTGTCTTTCAACCTTTAAGAGAAGTTAGATGCACTATCCATGGAATCAAAAGGTTGTAACTCCACTATATCTCTAATCTATCTATTTAATCCTCTGATAAACCTTACAATGGTTTGTTCCTCTTATTCCTCCAATCCACATTGAATCATGAGAGTTTCAAACTCGGTCAAATAGTTCTTAACCGATGATGCTCTTTGTTAAAAGTTGACTTCGTAAAAAGAACTCTTGTTTGTAGCGACTAGGCACAAATCTCCTCCTCATTATGGACTTCATAACCGTCCGAGTTAATACATCTTCCTCTTCATCACGCTTTCTTTGAGCCTGTAAATTTTCCCAACATAAACTATCATAACCCGAAAGTTCAAAATAAATCAATTGTAACTTATTTTTCTTCAAGTAGTTATAACATTCAAATGCTTTATCTACCTTTTATACCAAATCCAAAAACTCATCACCATTACTAGAGCCTTTAAAGTAAGGAATTGATACATTCACATTCCTCATTTCATTATTAAAACCATGCCTTTGTCTTTGGTTAGAGAGGTCTTCAAACTCGATTTCTTCCTCTACATCTTCTTCATCAAGTTCATCTCGGTCCTTCCTACTTCTTGGAGTGCTACATCTTTTTCTAATCCTTAGTGTTAGAGAGGACCCTACATGCTGATTTCTTGACTTTTGAGCATTAGTTGTTGCAAGTTGGCAAACATAGCTCTAAGTTCATCTAGTTAGCTTACATGCTGGATTCACTCCTTCAAAGGTGGTGTTAGGAGGGAGGAGAAGGTTGGAGTCTATGCTTCACGATTTTGTGCTATGTGTTCTCAACTCCTTGATATCATTATGGAGAGCAAATAACACCAAAAGAATGATGAAAAAATAAGGAGCAAGGCTCTGATATCAAATAATGTGCTTTCAAAATGGTAAGAGTTGTTGGACACAAAGATTGTCAACACTAAAAACTATTTTGGCAGAGAAAGGGGCCAACTTCCAACAAGTACAACTCTGCATTACTTCTTAGTTGGAGCTAGAATTTGGAAACCCTCTAGCTATGGTTGTGTTAGGAATATCCTCCAAAAATCATGAGTAGAAACGTAGGGGTTGAAAAGATATGCACGTCGAAGTGCAAAATTGTCCGAAGAGATGCTTCAATTGCACCTATTGATTCTCTCAGCTTCCTTGTGAAGGAAACTCTCCAACTTGCTTGTCTAAGAGTTTCTACACACACCTCTGTAGCCCCATATTTCCTTGGGCTACAAAGTGTAAGCAACGCACATTTACTTCTAGTATTACCAAGATTGTCATCTATCCTCGTATCATCCCAATCGTTCTACCACATTAACAAGTCTATACCATTATGAATAAAGTCTCCAAATATACCAATTTTAAGAAAACAAGATATCAAGTGGTTTAAGGCTACATACCTTAATTATGAGGTAGTGATAATTTCTCTTGACTCTCAATGCTCAAAGTTTAGGGAGTGAGATTCGAGAGGCAATTTTAAACTGATCTTCTCCTTGTCTTTAAAAATAGTCCTTGTGTGGTTCAAAATTTTAGTTCTACCATACTTCTACAAATGATCAAAAGCAATCCTTAGGAATCCTTTTGAGTGTTGCCAAGATGTGTCAAAATAATAAGGATCCTTATGTAAGAAAATCAACAAATTAAAGTGTTTAATGAGAGGCACCTCCATTAGGAGTGGCAGCATTCTTTTCTCTTCTTGGGTTGAGGGAGTTAAAGGCCATTCAATTTCCAAGATCTTAATCTCCTTTTGAACAAGAACTTCCTCCTCACGCTCATTTTCTCCTTCTATAGTTGTTGCCTTGGAAGTGTCTTTACTCTCCACTTCAAGAGGAAGTCATTCCCTTTGCTCAATAAACTCAAATTTTTCATTGAGGTCGATTAGGGTAGGTATCTCTACATGATCAAAGTTGCTTTCCTCTACCCCTTTGGATTCTTCCAACACTATTGGCTCCTTACGGGAAGGGATGATCTCCTCTTTCATTTTTTTATCTTCTAGCCAAACATCTTCTTTCAATCGTAAGGCCTCTTCAACAAATTCATCACGCACTTGTGCTACAATAGGTGATGGCTCAAAGATGTTTGGTGACCCTGAAAATTTAAGAGAGCCATGATCTTGTTCGTAATGGCGTGGGGTGAATTCTTTTTTCATTAGGTACTTCATTAATCCCCATGTACAAATTTTGCCCTTGTCATTTAATCTTCTATTTGTCATAAGTTTGTCCCACCTCACATTAGCATATCTGTCGAAACTTTAAGAGGCTACCTGGATTTTTCTTTTCTCCGAATAATCATAACATTCAAACAACATTTCTACTTTTTCTAACCAATCAAAAACATCATAACCATTTGAATAACCATCCAAAATAGGCAATGAAACTTTATAAGGTCTTACATTATCAAAGTGACCATTTGATGCATAATTTCCACCATAAAAATGGCTCGGTTGATCAGCATAGTCACAACAGTTATGATAATTTTTGGCTCGATCTTTTCTCAACATCTTTGCCAATAAAAATTATCACAAATCAGAATAAATAACCCAAGAAAAATACAAGGCTTAAGGCTCTGATACCAAATGACATGCCTCGAGTTGGTGTTGAAATGGAAGCATTAAAATCAACAAACTTAACAAAATACTATTTCTCAGATGAAGCAATTTTTCTGGTCTGAATATACTCTAACTTGTAAAATATATAACTTTCAATATATAAGTCCAAATAAGCTGAAATTTTTAAATGAGCTGAAATACCCTCAAAATTTCATGGCCTAAGTTATGTGGTTAAAAAATTATGACAGAAATACTGTCGGTCGCCGAAGCTAGATTTACTACTCTGATCTGAAAATGAATTCACATGATTCTTGCGGCAGATGAAAGCTATGGATGTGGGGATAGTTGTAAAAAATGAGAGGATAAAATGATGGGATGAACAAGATATGCTGAGAATGGCACTTGCTGTTCCGCAAAGAAGATAATTTTGCTTTTTTCGGTTTTATGCTCCTCTTGATGAAGAACAATTCAACACATGAATTCTACACTTCAAGAAGGCAAAAAAAAGAGTGATAATAAGGATTTCCAAGTATACTAACAAACTTCGAAATAAAGATCACCAAAAACACTCAGATCTGACTCATCGGCAACAATGGAGTTTGACACTCAAAGAGGCATGAGTTTGGAAGACAATCTTCAAATTTTATCAAAAACTAAAACTAGGGTTGGAGGAGTGTTAATGGTGGTTTAAATACCTCCTCCCTTCAGCAAATTACAATTAGAGTTTAGTAAACTAAAGGAAAAGAAAAAGGCCTTAGAAGCCCCATCACGCAGACCACCACTTTAGCCCAAACAAAAATTTTTCCTCCACGTGTTTGTATCTTTATTTAATCTAAATCCAACCCTTGTCCCTCCTAGAAGTGTTCAGCTATGCATAAAATAAAAACATAAAATAAATTAAAGTTTGAAAGGAAATAAAATGGGTGGTTCTCAAATTAGACTTGTGTAACGCCCCGAGAACCTGCCCATTCCCAGTTTGTACACATCTACTACTCACTCACTATACTCGGAGAATTTGAGTAAAAATTTACAACTTTTGTTCCTCGATTTAAAATGAAATTTTTGAAAATATTTTACACAGCATCGCAGCGGAAAACTCGATTAAAATTATTTCAAAAACATTTTTCATTTTACAAAACATAAAACAGAGCAACTGGTCGACACCTGTAAATGTCGGTCGACACTTGAGTTGTCACGGGTTTTTCAGCGGTCGATACTGGCAAACACCGGTCGACACTACATTACTCTCCGGTCTCTTCGTCGGTCAACAGTAGGAACATCGGTCGACACTTTTACGTTCAGCTCGGAGAGTGGTCGACACTTTCATTCGCAGGTCGACATTTTGCTCCTCTCTGCCAACGCAGGTCGACCCCCGCGGTCGACACTCACCCTCCTATTTACACTAACCGGTCGACACTTATGGACTTCGGTCGACACTTCACACCAGAAACTTTAACAGAATTCAAACAAAACAAACACGATTTTGACTAAACGTTTAAAACTCATGAATCCACTTCTCGACTCAATTTACAACCTGCTACGCGCACCAAAATATTCAACCACCTTTCAAATCTCTCACTTACATCAAGATAACCAAAAACAACTCAAAATACCTCACCACCCATACTTACACCTGTCATGGTCAAAACGCTTTAACAACTGAATCAGTCGTCTCACGAGCGTCCTCCTACAACTACCTCCTAGTCCTAGACATGCTCGGGATACTCACTAGCTGCTGCGCCGTCACCTACATCACAGAACTTAACTATTAGCCTAATGCTAAGTAAGTAATGCATATAAACTTAAACACTGAAAAACATTCACATCCTAACATATGCAGTTTCTACAGTTTCGTCTCTACTTTCGTTTTCGTCTCTTTCTTACATCTTCTTTATCTTCTTACTACTTGGTTCTTCTTTACGTGCTAGATCAAGGTGACACACCTCGCGGTCCACCTCTTGGGACAAGGCCAACCTCAATTTAGTAAAGTGACACACCTCGTGGTCCACCTCTCGGGACAAGACCACTCAACCACACCTTTATTATCATCTTACGTATCTTCTTGTTTCATTCGTTTCATCTCATCATACTGTTTCACTTCGTAAAAATATGGAAATTCATTTTCGTTTCGTCTCGTAAATTAAAACCATTATGCATAATCAATAAAGCATAACATAAAATAAACGTGAAATGCATCCTACTGAACTGTGATGTAGGCCCGAAGGCAAAACTGCTACTACATTACTTACCCGACGTCTTTAGTACTAATAATTCCAAATCTCGTACGCTAACTGGAAAACCTATAAAATTATACATCCGTCAATTCTAACTCATTAAATTCATAACTCACTATCTTGAAAGTCCTAACTCATACCAAAACTGAAACTCTCCACTAAACCCAAAATCCTGCACAATTTCCGTCCAACTTCAAAAATTCACAACTTCTCCAACATTCGTCCAAATTGGACGATACAAAGTACTACGGGTTTCTGAAGACGTCTAGTTTCCTATGGTCTCATCCGTTTCCTATTCGAATGTCCACGACTCTACCAAACATGGCCGAACGGACACGGTTCCAAAAATTCACATACTCGGCCACTAAACCACTAAATCTTGCCCACCAATTCTCGTAATCCACTCCTATTTCTATCATAAGCACCAATATGCGGACGAAGTTCAACTCTACACTCAACTTCTCACATTACCCTCTTAGGTTTTCACCAAATCTCCCTATACTCTTGTCAAACCTATTTTTGTCACTAATAACACTAACACATCAACTAGCTATACAAAACTAACTAGAACTTACCGTGATTCGGAAAAACGGAGGAGGAATCAATCGTCGATCGCTCGCGGGAGAGGAGAAACGAGAGAGGGGTTTGCTGGGGAAGAAGAACACCGACAGTTTTTTTTATTTTAATATATTTTTCCTAAATACCAAACTGCCCTCCACCTTTGACCGTTTCATAATTCTGTGATTTCGTCCGATTTCGGTTGGATTCTTAAATTTCTCTCTCCACCATTAGTCTCAAAATAATCTTTTACTTAAGGGCAGAAATTTTTCGTTACCAATCGGACCAAAACTCCACTGACTATAACTATAAAAATCCGTAATTAATTCAAACAAAATTTCCAGGTATTACAGCTTGGGCTCATATTTTTTGTGAGAAAAAGGCTCTCTGTAATAGGTTCGGTTGACTAAGTAAACGATGTCCAAATTCTTTGATCCAACCCATTCTAGAAACCTTGAGATGTCAGTTCTTCATGAGCACTTATTGCAATAACGTCGGCAAAGTTGTTGAATATGCCAATTATCACTTAGAAGTCAACTTTCACAATAGTTTTCTTTGAAAGTGTAATAATCCTTGGATATGTGCTTGATCTTCAATTTGTGCTTCAACATCCTCACTAAGAAAGAAAAACTTATAAAATGAGTTAACACTTTATATAAAGGGTCAGCCATGAACTTGGCCATGATCGGAGGATGGCAACCCGTGGCGCATCATTTTAGCCTTTGCTTTTTTCTTTTTATGAATTTTAGTCTTTATCTAATGGAGGTTCAGAGTGTTTTCCTCAATGGGCATATATATAAAAGAAGTATACGCAGATTAACCATTAGGCATTCTCGTGATAAGTTAGATCATGTTTACAAGCTCAACAAGACTCTTTATGGTTTCAAGTAAACACCAAGAGCTTGGTATGAATGGTTGAATAAATTGGAAACTTCCAAATGGAGTTTAGAAGCCAAGAAATACTTTTTCGGATTTGTGCTATTTTGATGGAATAGGCAGTGACTTCCAACAGCTATAACTCAAGTTACGCTTAGCATCTAAAATTTTGATAGCTTCTAGCCTAAGGAGTGGAAAATGATCCATCCAAAAATGGTGGTCTACATTGTAACACCCCGAGAAAAACCCCGCGTTTTCGGTGCGCTACAATGCAACTACACACTACACACACACTAACACTTGGCATAACTCACTCAATTTATTACCCCTTTCATTTTCAAAAGAACATTTGTGAGTATGAAAAATTTTCAACTCGATTCGAAAACAACTCGCATCCCGAAGAGGGAACACGAAGTCCTTAATATAAAAATACGCAGCGAAAAAGAAAAATCATTTAAAACAGTTTAAGATAAAACGGTAAGACTTGGAATCTTAGGAAAGAATCCAACGCCCCCCTCGAACTACACAATCCGGTACCGCGCACTCACGTCCCCACTTCGACACCCCGCGCGCACTCTCGCTGTGCCGCACGTGCCAACTACATGTCACTATGTCTCGCGCACACTCACAGCGCCGCGTGCCCCACGCACCCTGCCATTGTACAGCACGTCCGCGCACACGCCCTCACTCGGCGCCGCACGACCCGTGAGCACCCGCAGGGCCGTGTGCCCCGCGCACCTGCGATCACGCCGCACTCCCACGCTCATCTACCCTTCTTTAGGATTCACTACTCACATGTCAACCCATTCCATATTCCCTCGACTCCTTACCTCTCTTCCGAAATTTTGGCAGAGTAACAGTTAAAAACTGACTATCCCAAAATTTAAAAACCCTGCACACAGCTCACCAAACTAACAGTGTTTATCTATCCATCATCCAGAGAAATCATCATAGTCAAATCAGAGTATGAAGACAACGAAAATCCATCAAATACAAATGAAGAAAGTCCCCAGTATAGAGTAATATCATACTCTAACATGAAAAATATCTGCGTACGTCGCCAAAATCACACGCACTCCATATACCTATACACTGACACATATACATCTCATCTCATCGACTGTACATAATCATCACAAAAGAAGAAAACCTCCAAAACCAACCATGCCACAACCTACCAACTCCACGGGTCGGGTCGCCCTAACAAAAATCCGCCATCCGGTGCTGCGGTCGCACGCCGCCAACCATCCTACGCCTCTGGACTAGGCACTCGAGGCTCACCAGCAGTATCGTCAGCACCTACACCATAGAACACACAACATAAGCCTAACGCTCAATAGGTAATGCGATATGAAAGTAAAAGCCGACAATGCAATCATATCACATGCAGTCTCTACACTCACACTTATGTTGTCACATCTATGATGCGTAGTGCAGCCGCACTAGGGTAAGGAGAAACCTCATGCCACCCTACACCCTGACACGTCGCCACCGTCCCGGACTCCCCAGCAACGAAGCCCACAAGCTACATACACGCATCACCACACGGCAACCACATCAAGGTAAGGGTGTACCTCGCGCCACTCTACACCCTGACACGTCGCCTCCGTCCAATTCTCCCCAGCACGGGGCCACAGTTGCCACACACACACGTTTCGCGACAGCCCAGCCGGCCCACCCCTCGAGTAGGATCCGCGACTGGTGTTGCACCGGCCCACACACTAGTAGGATCCGCGGTACCACTGCCCATATCTTCACCGTCAACACATTCACGCCGCATGACGGCCCACCCCTCGAGTAAGATCCGCGACTGGTGAAGCACCAGCCTGCACACTAGCGGGATCCGCGGTACCACCGCCACACGTCCCACCTCATACATCAAAACATGCTAAAAATCATTTTCGTGCTCGTTTTTAAAAATATAATGCATGTCAAACAATACGCACGCACACCACAATCAATCACATAAACCCTAAAGTTCTACAGTGTAGGCCCACTTGGACAAAACACATGCATGCACTACTTACCTAGCGTCCTAAACTCGCTCGATGCACAGGTTCGCCAAATAATGTCTCAACCTAAAACACAACCAATCTCTCATCAGTATTTATCTCAAAATTTACCAATTAGCTAAAAATAACCTTCCTTAACTATACTCATGAAATTCCAACTAAAACGGTCCATTGGTTTGGTTTGGCCGAAAACTAGCTCAAAGTTCGGATGCGCATAACTTTTACGTCCGTTAACGGAATCGAGTGATTCAAGTGGCTAAACGTCCCCTTAGGAACCTAGTTTAACATCCTAAGACGGATTTTAAAACGGTAAGCCGCAGATAGGCGAAAAAGCCAAAAACTGAATCTGCCACCTTTATTAAAATTTCACATTTTCACTTCCCTTCAACCAAAACTCACTCCCAACTACTTATATGCATCAAAATGGCTATGCTACTCTCACACATCGAATTTCGACGAAAAACGGTCACTAATTTGACTTAAACCAAAATCCCGCATAAACTTCCGACGCGTATAACTTTTGCGTCGGATATCGGAATCAAACGATTCCAGCGGCCATACGTCCCTCTAACAGCCTAATTTATCCCACAAAAACAGAATTTAAAACGATTAGCCAAAACTAGGCCAAAATAGTTAAAAACCGAACTGCCCCTGCACAAACAATGGTTATTTTTTATTTCAAATTTCAATTTACAAACTTTCACACACAACTAGCCCTATTTCGTCCATATCTCTCGGCCAAGCTCACTGCAAATGCAAGGAGGCCGAGCACTAAGCTCGGCCGAAACAGAAAACCGACAGGGCTCACCTTCGGTTTCCTTAAACTCGCGGCATCACCCTCGCGCTACACTACCACTTGCGGGCAAATTCCATCAATGTCCAAAGCAGGCCGAGCACTAAGCTCGGCCAAGCCAAAAATAATGGGACGGGCAGCAAAAAGGAAAGGACTTACCGTTGCGTTGCTGTGCGCTCGGTCGAAGGGAGGGCAATGCACAGCCGAACACTTAGTCCCGGCGGTCTCCCCCACGCTCACTCGCGTCGGCCGAAGAATCGTAGCTCGAGGATTTTCCTCCCCTCTCCCGCGTCTCTCTCTCGGCTCTCTCAGGAACTCGAGCTGCTGAAACCGAATGGCTTCGGTTCATCGGGACAGCAGCACCTGTTCGCAACTCGCACCTCGCACCCACGCTCGTCGGCCGTCGATCACATCTCAACACACAATCGCCTCCTTACGACACTCGGGTGCTCTGGAGAAATCGGCCGAATGGTTTCTTCCCGAAGCCATTCGGGCGATTTCATATATATATTTTTTTTATATAAATTATAAAATTACAAAACCGCCCTCACGTATTTTAATCTTCCATGATTTCGTTAATTTCTCGACCTCCCGACTTTAAATTCCAAAAACCATCGCAAAAGTAGGCTCCGCGTCTTATAAATCTAAATTTTTCCGTTGAAATATTTCTCAAAACTTCGACCGAGATTAAAATAAAAATTCCGAAAATTAAAAATTAAAATTTGAAATTTTCGAGTTATTACATTTACATTGCTGAGTTAAAGAAGTTATGATGAAAATGGGGGAGGTCATCGAATGGTCAGAATTGCACCCTTTGGCCAAATATTAGACCCAAATTTTAGAGGCAATATCTCCATCAATATGGATGATCTTGATGCAATTTTTGGATAGAAACTTTCTCTAGATGTGAAAAATACTTCTTCCGAAATTCGTAGCAAAAAACATTAGGAAAAAAGAGTTATAGACGTAGTAATAGAATTGGTCCAAATAGGTGTTAAAATTGCACCTATTGACCTTTATGGTCACCTTTGTAAGAGGGGGATTCCAAATCGAGTTGTTTGATAATTTTGTACTCCTTTACTAGAATGTTCTCTACTTAAGAAAGAAGAGAGAAAGGAACAATAGTAGGAGAGCTTGATCAAAACAATCAAAATATCAAAGTTCAACTTGTTTTACAAAACACAATTGAATATGAATTACCAAAAAAGGGTGCTAGTTTTTCAAATTGTTCAAAGATGATTACATTCATTGCTTCCATGGGTATTTAATCTCAGCAAGCAAAGGATATGAATCTTTAAGCAAAAATACAAAAATAATCTCCAAACAATGACACTTCTTCACTTGGTACCTTTTCAAATGGCACCTCTTCACATGGCTCTTTTGGATTCTCCATGCCTCCCTTTGTCTTCTCAAGGTGATGATCATCAACCATGATGCCTCCAACAAAAATGTACATCAATTGGTCCATTTGAATTTGAACTTAGGTTCATTACTCTGTTCATTTGAATTTGGTCTTTGATTTGGGTTTCTTTAATGAGTTACAAAAATCCAATTGCTTTGATCCTCCACCTACGAATTGGGCTTGTCTAATCCTCCATGATGTCCTCCTTCAAAGCCTAAAGTTTTCCTTGAGTGATGATCCAAACCATGCACACACAAACACAATAAAAACAACATAAACTCACTTGGCCATTTAGGACAGACTGAGCGAGGGTCACAACTAAAGTTCCAACAAACTAATGAATATAGACAGACATACAATGCTTAAATAAAATACACACAACATAACAATAAGATAGAACATGAGAATGGTCTCCAAAGCTCCCAAAGATACAATGGATCGACCCAGCATGAGCTAGGTGGCCGTGAGCTTTAAGGTTAGGTCCAACCTTGGCTCCTTCATCTGTTGGGCCTCCTTGGAAGAAATAAGGCTCTTTGTGATGGATCTGGCTGACATAGCAAAAGGTTTTCATTTTTTATGAGTCACCTCATTCCAAAAATCTTGCAAAGTCGACTACAATCTTTATAAAACACACTTTTTGAATAAAGATTGAGAAGACTTTGAAAATGGCCAAATAGTCTTCGGGGGGGGGGGGGGGGCAGAATCTAAACAGATTTAAATAATTGCTTTGACTTGTGCTTTGTTCTCCATTTGTGCTTCATCATGTTAAACTCCCGATTAAATTTGTTTGCTACATGATTGAAATTGAGGTATTGACTATTCTTTTCCCCTTTGATCACCTACAAAACAATTACTAGCAATATCAGTAGAAATTCTTAATGCTCGAATGGTAATGGACAGATCTTATGGCACATCAAAACTCCTTCTAAAGAGAGATTTTGAGATGGGAAAGATTGATTCCATTATTTACCAAGCACAAGCGTAATGACATGTTTATTATACAAATTTATGTCAATGATATTATATTTGGTGTAATAAATGAATCACTTTGCAAATAGTTTATGAAATTAATGCAAAGTGAATTTCAACTCAATATGATGGGCAAACTAAGAACCTTTTTCTGTTTTAAAAATTAAAAAATCGAAAGAAGGGATATTTCTAAATCAAGAAAAGTATGTTATTGAGCTACTTAAAATATATGGAATGGATATCTCTAAATCATCTCATACCCTTGTGAACACTTTTACCATATTAGAAAAAGATGAAAGTGAAAAGTGTGTAGATGTAGAGATGATTGGATCTTTACTTTACTTAATAGCTAGTAGACTAGATATTCTCTTTAGTTTTTTTTTTTTTTTTTTGTGCTACATTTCAAGCATGTCCAAAGAAGTTCCATTTGAATGAGATAAAAAGAATATTCAAATATCTTACTAGGACTTATGATTTAAGGTAATGGCATCTCGAAGAAAATTATTTCTAATTTGTAGGATACACAAACTCCAATTATGTCAGAAGTCTAGTTGATAGAAAGAGCACAAGTAAGACATACTAATTCCTTGGAGAATTGTTACTGTTATTGTTTTCTAAAAAGCAAAACTATGGAGCATTTTTTTTTTCATGAAAGTGAATATATTGCGCCCCACGTTGTTGCTTTCAAGCACTTTTGATGAAATAAACCTTATAAGATTACATCCAAATCTATGAGAAAATTTTAATTAGGTGCAATAACACTAGTGCCATTAATATTTTCCAAAATCCCATCTACAATTCATGTACCAAATAAATAGATATATGGTACCATTTTATTCGAAATCACATTAAGAAAGAAGACATATCTCCTGAGTTTGTCAATTCTGAAAGTCAATTAGCTAAGATATTTACAACCTTTTAGATGAGAAGACATGTAACAACATTAGTATTCAATTAGGTCTCGTTCGACTTAATTAAGAATAAGATTTGATGGATGCTTTGAATGGATTTAATTAAGGTTTTTCGGATGCCCACAATCCAAGCTAGGACATCTGCGACTGACGCCCACACTTAAACAGTGGGCCATCGCGGAATCCCGTGTATAAGGGTCAGGACATCTTCTCCAGGTTCTGCACAAACCCTAACCTCCTCTCTGGGGACTTTTCTCTTCTACAACAAAGTCCATCAACCATCTTTGTAGGGTTCTCTTCATTTTTCGACCTCAGAGTCATAGTCCTTACACCATTTTGTGATTTTTCTTCTTCAAACCCTTAAAAAATGCATGCCCTATTTTTTGTTGAATCTCTCATGATTTTTGAGTTCAGTGTTTCCTTTTCTCTTCAAACTTGTGACCATTTCTCAAGTTCAATGGCATCCAAGACAACCAATCTTACCGATGTGCCACAGAAACATTACTCAATGCAAACACCATGGAGGCTAACTTTAAATTTTACTTCTTTTTATTTTTGTATGAAAAATGGCTTGCAAAAAGACAAGGTAGAGCCTCCACCACATAATCATAAGGAGATGTCAAAGTTAACACCTAAGAGGAGATCCAAACATCCAAAGCATATGATAGTGTGCAAGCCAAAAAGGAAGAACTCGAGGGTTCAACATTTCGACCATGGAAATAACTTAGGGCCACAAATCTTATCATCTTTTTGGGCTTGAAGACCATCTCTTTTATCCAATCATTTCATGTTTAGTGGTTCTATTTTAATATTGAACCTTATTTTTAGCTTTTACTTATTTGGGACCAAAGTTACTAATTGTAACTTCCACGCAACTCATCCTAGTTGGCCGAGTGCACTATGTGTTGGCTTTAGTATTGAACTTTAGTCTTGATGTATTAGAATGCTAGGAGGAACATGTTATGTGTTATATAAGACACCTTCCTAATGGAGTAAAAAGGTTAAAGACAAGCCTTAGACCTTTTTGTGCTCAGCTACTTGGAGTATTCCTAGCAAACCACTCAATTTTTTCTTTTGTTTTGCCTTTGTAAGGAGCATTAGATTGCAACGTTAATTTCCTCTAGTAGCTCTATACAGCTATCATTATTGCTACTATAAACCCTAGCTAAACTTTGAATGCAAAAAAAAAAAAAAAAAAAAAACCTTTTAAAGTTTCATCTTCAAGTGGCCACCTTAAATTCTATGAGTAATATCTGATTTGAGTGTTGGTGTTTGGTTGCACTCTTTGTGAATGCACATGAAAACCATTATTTGCTATATATTTTTTCTTCCACTCCCCTTAGAGGTGGAACATCCAAGAAAGGTATAGAAAATTTTAAACAAGCAAGTTGAAAGCATTCATCCAAGAAAGCTGCCCAACACCGTGGAGGTGCCGACGTAGCATCTCTAAACCAACCTGTACTCCAGTTACCATATCTTTTCATACACAATGACTCATCCCTCGATTTTTAGAGACATTCATCCTCACACATACAACTTAATCCTATCTCAAAAATCAAATCCATACAACTTCAAACAAGTGAGCTGTCTCTCCAAAATACACTCAGTTTCATGGCTGGATTTGTATTCTTCCTTTCTTAAAACGTCAATTCTTTGTAGCATAACTTTTGATTCACTCAACCTTTCACCCTCAAAGTTGGAGCATATTCATTCCCTTCACAAGAAGCTCCATTGGCCAAACTTTTTCTTGCAAAGCCGAGCCACCTTTGATTGTTAACTTACATCCCAATTTTGTAGCACATCAATTCCTCTTACAAGGAAGGGTGCTCTAAGTTCTAAGTGGTATGATTCGACCTCGACTGACAACCAAATAATCTTCTCTGAATTTTAGAATGAATCCAACTTGAAATAGGTAGAAGGCCAGTATTCATTGCCATTAAGTTGACTCAAAATGGGTGGTCCAGAAGTTGAAACATGGGTAAGGCCTTTGCTCTGCTACAGATAAATTTAACAACTAAATTGAAGTAGTAGAAGTTTCTTTCGTAATGATACAAATATAATTTTCAATCAAGTCAGTTGCAAATAGCACAACTCATAAAATTTCCACAAGAAAATCAAAATCAACAAATTAATGGACCTAAAGATAAGGATTTGTTGTTATATCAACATCTCTGCATTGTGCTCCCAGTGAAATGTGCCGAAAACCCACTGGTTTTCGGTTCGCTTTGACACCACACTGAAACAATCCAACTCTCTCTTATCCAAATTATACCTAAAATTGAGTGATTTGAAAACATTTTATAAAAGACTTACGCAGTGAAAACTAATTAAAAGCATTTAAAAAAACGGACGATAAAACCATCGTGTAAAAAAATCTAAACGTAAAGATGAAGGCTACAATTTTTTTTTTTTTTTTGAAAAGAAACCGCCGTCGTCACCTCCTCTGTACAGCCGGAGTCGCTTTCAGCTGGGCGATCTAGCCGAAGGCATCGGCGCTGGCACCGGGCCTCGGCGCTGCATACCCCCTCTATTCCTCTCACTCGTTGCCACGACATTTATCCTGAAATTTCAGCAGAATAACGCCTAAAATGGGCTATCTCCAAAACAAACTAAACCTGCATACAACGTTTCCAAACTAAAATTTCATATCCATCAATCCAAACTCATGCGAAATCACTCAAAGGAAACAGAGTTGAAGGGAAACAAAATCATCGACTAACAATGAAGAAAATCCGCAGTATAGGGCAATGCAATGCCCATATGTATAAATATACACACGCATCACCAAAATCGCTCAAAACCCTAAACCCCCTTCCATACCAGCCTAACTCCACGGGTCAGGTCGCCCTTACAAACTCCACCTGCTAGTGCATGGTAGTGCGCCGCCAACTGTCCGCTACTACTGGCTAGGCTCAGGAAACTCGCCCTGCTGATCAACAGTACCTACACCACGGAACACATGTCAACCTAAGGCTTAGTGAGCAGTGCAGAAATGGACATGAAAACAATCAATGCAATCCTAACATATGCAGTCTCTACACACTCTCCCTCATGTTGTCATATCATAACACGTATCACACGTTCCTCATACTGAGTTGGGAAGTGGATCAGGTTTCCCAACTCGATTCTCTATCTATGTCGAAGGGCGAATCACTTCCTTCGAGGCCTACCATGCGACCTCCGCCAGGTCAGTTGGCTCTTACGCCACACTACCACAGACACATTGCCACCGTTCCAGCTCAACCAGAGACGGGGCCCACAAGTTGCATACAAATCTCCCTGACAACGATCCTCATACAGAGTTGGGAAGCGGATCAGGTTTCCCAAGTCGATTCGGTTTCTGCGTCGAAGGGCGAATCACTTCCTTTGAGGCCGTGTAACCATTACCCTCACCATTCACATATCACACTTCCCATTCGTACTTAAAAACCATGCTCAAATTCATTTTCGTTACACTTTTCAAAACATGATGCATAACTAAAACAAAAACATACAACACAGGCGAACCATCCCTATCATCCTATGATGTAGGCCCATAAGGGCAACACACATGCAAACACTACTTACCTGATGTCTTTGGCTTTTGTGGTGCTCGGTTCTACCAAAACTTCAGGTTCAACCTAAAACAAAATCATCACTCATCAACATTTACATCAAAGCTCCCCATACGCGCTAAAATCATAGTTTCCAGCTAAACCCAAAAAAAAACTCAACCAAAAACAGACCACTAATTCGGTTGGACCAAAAATATCTAACCCAACTTCGGACACGCATAACTTTTGCTACAGCTATCAGAATCGCTCGATTCCAGCGGCTAAACACTCCTCTAAGAACCTAGTTTAACATACTAAAAGAGATTTTAAAACGATAAATTGCAGCTATGTGAAAATACCAAAAACATAACCGGTTTTTTTTTTACACTAAAATGTCCAAAATTTCAGCTTCAATCTAACTCCACCAATTTCTTCACCAATCCATCTTTTTTTATTTATCCCAACCAATTTAACAAAATTCAAGGGTTTCAAGCTTGAAAACTCGAAGCCCAGCTCATTCTCCCCCTCGGTTTTCATAAAAAATCTCGGACATTCATTGCCCCTTGCTTAAATACCATAAATTCGCCTCTAACCCACTCCAATTTTCTTACAGAATCGACTGAAAACAACACCCAAACGAGTCACACACTCGGCCATCAAAACCTAACAAAGCTTAGGGGAGAAGGGAAGAAGAGCATACCTAAGGAAGAGCTGACTACACCGCACGGGAGGAGGAGCTTGGCTCGCTGGAAATTGGTCGGAAACGAGGAAGAAGACGTTGATAAGGGGGAGGAATCGGCCGGAGTCTCACGGGCTTTCTCTCTCGCTTGGGCGTTCCTTCGCTCGGTTCCAGAACCGGGGAGTGACTTCTTCGCGAAGCCCCTCCTCTTTAAAATTTAAATTTTATTTTAATTTCTTCAAAATTCTCATTTTGCCCTTACACTCTAAATATTTCATATTCTCAATGCATTTCGTTGCTTCTTTCGCTCATCATTCAAAATTTTATCCCCCCTCGCTTAGAATTCTAAGTTTCTTAATTTAAAAGCCGTTTGTAAAATTCTAGGTTTAAAATATTCTATTAATTAATTAATAAAATTTTACTAAATTAATCTGTTAAATTTTCAAGTTGTTACACCTAGCGGGATGACAAATATTCTGGGTCATAAAATCAAGTTAAATCCAAGAATTATAAATGAACAAATTGGTTTTCTAGTGGACGAGCCTTTTGAAGAGAATTTTCATATTTTTTGGGACCCCAAATTTATTAAACAAAAGGAAAATCAAAATCAACAAATTAATGGACCTGAAGGAAAGGATTTGTTGTTATAGCAACATCTCTACATTGTGCTCCCAATGGGATGACAAATATTCAAGGTCATAAAATTAAGTTAAATCCAAGAATTATAAATGAACAGATTGGTTTTCTAGTGGATGAGCCTTTTGAAGAGTGTTTCCATATTTCGTGGGACCCCGAATTTATTAAACAAGGGAAAGGAATTGACTTAGAAAGATTCGGTGCAATCTTGGCATTGGAGCATTTTACAAACCTAATTTGATGAATCTCAATGTGAAGGCACGAGTAATTGATCACTTGATTTCTCATGCTCTTTTATCCCTTGATGGATATCGAGACCATGTGAACTGCATAGATTTCTACCTAATAGAAAAAATCTATACATGGAGATATTTAATTTGGGTTACATAATTTTGAATCACATATATGAACTACTCAACAAGTGCACCAAAAAGCTTCTAGTAAAATAGTTTAATTTTGAATCACATGTTTGAACTACTCAATAATTGCACCAAAAATCTTATAGGAAAGACGGCATGGGTATGCAAGTGGCTCAAGCATTAGAAGAATGCTATAATAGAATCACGCGGATGATATGTAGATATCAAAATTTAATGCAAATATTAAAGAAGAATAGTTTCCATTGATTTCCACGCAAGGACAAACAGAGAAAAAAAATATTTGTTCTTGAGTTTATCTTCAAGCTGGTGGACCAAATAAAGAGGGAAGGCCAACCGATAAGATCTATCAAATTGGAGGTTATGGGCTTTTTTTAGGGAGAAACCCCTCAAGATTGGATCTTCAAATCAAAAGGTTTTTGATTGTCATAAAATAGATGATCCACGAAGGCTTACCATTGCATAATCTCACATGGATGGAGTGACAATTATTTCAACACAATCTGATTATTCGATTTGGACCCTTCGAATATCCAAAGTTACAAGGACAGTTATCAAAGCTTAGACATACAACATTGGTGATTGAATTCCATAATGTTTTGAAGCATAAGCCAATCAAATGGTAGACGTGCCTACTTCTTTCGTACAAAGCTTCTTTAAATTTGAATTAAAGCATGAGATTCGAAGAAGTATATGCTTTACAACCAATCTTAATATACTAGTATGACGAGCAAAACAGTTTCGTGTGTTAGTTGGAAACGGAGAAGAATTAGCATGCATGCGATCACATCCTCAATTGAATGTGAGAATGATTTAAGAATACAAATGTGGACTTAGGGGTGGGCGTAGTTTGGGCTGGTCCGATTCTGCGCCGAAATAGGAATCGGAACCAAACAGCGTCGTTTTGGAGATTTTTTAAAACTCTCGAACTGGCCTCTAGAGGAACTAAGATAGAACGAAAATCGGATCGAACTTTCCCATCCGGTTCTAGCCCCTCCCATGTAAAAAAAAAAACACTCACCTTCGGTCCTTCAGCAAACTGCATTCTCTCCCACAAGCCACAGTTGCAATTTCCTCGGCCTTTAGCAATTCAACGTGTTGTAAATTGCTAAGCGCAGCGCGGGGTTGGTTCGGCCTTCGGCGAAGGAAGGTGCAACCATGCGATTGCAAGTTGTGAGATTGGTTCTGACTTCAGCAAAGGAAGGCGCGACCATGAAACTGTGAGTTGCAAGGTTGGTTCGGACTTCAGTGACTCAGTCTGGTATGGCATGGGGTGGCTGGCGCCCGACTCTACGATTTTGCAAAGGGCATACGGCGAAGAACTGAAGATTGAAGAATGGCTATTGGCTGACGTCAGTTTTTGTTTAGGATTAAAAATTCAAAATGTAATCAATTATTGGTTTTTTAGTTCAGAATGGTTTGATCCTCAGTTTTTTGGAATTATTGAATGAAGACCGTAGACCAAACTATGTCTCATAGTTTCTTGGTGGACAGAACTAGTCCCAGACCGCAACTGTTTGAGTACCGATCGAAACTCTCGATCCGGTCCGGTTTCCCAGTTACTGTCTAGTTTTGCCCACCTCTAAATGTGGTGACTGCAAGTCTAATTAAATTAAGTAATTAGTTATTTAATTACTGAGTTTAATGGGCAGTTGGATGATGAAGTTTCTTTAAATTGCCATTAGATGGTAAGCTTCAGAATCCCACACCAATATGAGTGTTTGAGAGACAACTACTAGAGAGTAGTGAGAATTGTAAGGACGAATTTTAAGTTAGACCTCTCGTAGTCACATTTGGAGTTTTCAATCGATACGAGCTCCCTGGATTAGCAATTGCGAGATTTTTTTGGTCCACCAAATAGTTTCTAAGTCGACCTAGACGTATTAAGTGCCTAATTTTTCATGTGATTGTTTATAAAATCCTTGAATGGTTCATATCTAGGTTTACAAGTTTTAACAAGACTTTTGAAGATCTTAAAAGCCTATTTATGTTGATGTATTCATATACCTGTGATTGACTTCTATTTGAAGTCAGGATTTTGGACTCTTTGTTTCCATGTTGTGATTTACACTATTCGAGATAGAAAAATTATTTATTATATGTTAAGTAATGCATATATTGGTTTTGTGAAAATTATTTTGAGAGACCAAGCCCTAGCCAAACTTCTCTCTTTCTAATTTTTCTTGTGAGACTAGCTAGAGTTTTTCAATGGAAGAAGCAAACGTTTGGCTCGGGAAGCACTAGGCTAATATATAAGCTTATTTGTGAGCAAACAAGGGTATAAAATAAAAGTAGGAAGAGGGTTCTTTATATTCTCGACACTTCTCTCGAACTTACCGCCTGGATTTTGGTTCTCTCTTTCATTTGAATTTCGCTGAAACCGCCCTAAGGCCTAGTCGTCTGCTTCGTTGCTAAAACTCGGCTTCTCAAATGGAGCCTCTGACCTTGGTAGTAGATAAATTCAAAGATTTTGGGAAAGCAGGCCATAGCTTCATTGATGGCTTCCTTCATCGCTCCGAAAAATCATCCCATCGCAATCCGGTTTTTACGACTTTTTGATTTTTTTTGTTGAACAACTTTAATGTATTTTCAAGTTGTTTTTTCTTTTTATTTGCGAGTGATCAGTCGTTAATCGCCATAGTCAAGTTTAGAAATTTTATTTTTTGGCTCAAAACATGAGACGTAGTCTGCACTTTGAAAATTTAGGTTTCTTTTTCCTGTCTCATTTTAGCCCTGGAATTCATAAAATTTGGCTGTTTCCATCATTGACACACGTTATGCTGGAGTTATGTAAACTTATCCTATTTTAATGCATCATTCTTGTTACCGACAGTTGAAAAATGATGCCGAAGTTAATCTGAACTTTATCAACGTTGTATGTTGAAAATGTGTAGATTGCATGGGTAGACTACAATCCCTTCTTTTGTTTTTTTTTTTCTTTTGCTGTAATTAAATGGATTGAAAATTTGTTTTGTTTCCATGGTTAGCATCAGCTAAGTGATGGGCACTTTACTTCGTTTGCATTTGTATGTCTTCAGATTGAAATCTTGAAGCGGTTGCAAAGGGAAGCATTTCTAGATCTGATGAAACTTAGGGACAGACAGGATAAAGTTGAGAAGGTAGTGTCTTTTTATAAACCAACAAATGGAAGCCCATTCCAAGAATTCGGCACCCATGTAAGGGGAGAAGTCGATCTTCTGGGTGCTCTTTTGATGACCGATAATGTTGATCAATGTAGCAGCGATGTGCTTAATCGAGCAGGAATCAGAACCGGAATTAATTCAAGATTAACGTTTGAAACTGCTATTCGGGAAAATGATACTTTTGTGACAGAATTTATGGCCAGTCAAAAGGACAAGGGATATACAACTGATTTCTCAGGAGTTCCACTTTCTTTAGCTAAAGTGTTTTACAGGGCAAGTGTTAACGATTGGATGTCTGCAGTTGCCATTCCGCTGGGAGCACAATGCAGAGATGTTGCTATAACAACAAATCCTTCCCTTCAGGTCCATTAATTTGTTGATTTTGGTTTTCCTGTGGAAATTTTATAAGTTGTGCTATTTGCAACTGACTTAATTGAAAATTATCTGTATCATTATGATGGAAACTTCTGCTACTTCAATTCAGTTGTTAAATTTATCTGGCCACTGTTTATCTGTAGCAGAGCAAAGGCCTTACCGATGTTTCAGCTTTTGGACCACCCATTTTGAGTCAACTTAATGGCAGTGCCATTGGTTTAACAGTGAGAAAGTCAAATGTAATTGCTTCATTGGCCCACTTCGTTTCTGGTTATGATGAAAACAGACGATGCTGGGGCACTTTTGGTCAAATTGTTTTTCAATTTCCAAAAGGAACAAGCCTCTCTCTGTTGGGCCTTCTCCAGGTGCCTAAATCATCATCATCATCACCAAGTCCAAATACCCATCTTGGAGCTCTTACTATTCCAATACTCTTCCCAAACCATGGTGACACACCCTTTGAACCATTGGCCCCACCCATTCATACAGAATTATGGGAGACTCGTTATAGAGAATCTATGGCCCTAGTGCTGGAGAAAGAGCTTGGCGAAGATACAAGAATAGGAGGTTGGGTTGAGATGAGCAAATCAAATCACAAGCACATACAATGGGCAATGTCAATGTGTGGTGATCCTGAAGATTCGTGTGGATGGGGAATGAGCTTAAGTGGGACGATAAGAAATGGAGAGGATCGTTTTCAGGCTGAATCTTTTGTAAAATTGAATTTGGGAAAGAGTTTTAGCTTGAAGCCTGGTGTAGCATATGTAGTCGAGAGGAATACCAGATTTAAGGCCATTATGTTAAGGTCTAATTGGTCTCTCTAACACCCTGTAGCCACCCATTGCCTGTCTGCTGCTTGTCTGACGTATGAAGGGGAAATCAGTATGTTCCTCCAGGTTTTTTCTTTGAAGCTCTGTTTACTACCTGGTTTGCTGCTTGTCTGACGTATGAAGGGGAAATCAGTATGTTCCTCCAGGTTTTTTCTTTGAAGCTCTGTTTACTACCTTGCAGTTCATACACCTCCTTGCAAAGTCAATAGAAATAGTGTTATTTTTATTGCGAATTATCGAAAGATTGTAAATCACCGTCAGTCTCAACCATTCTTGCTTTCAAATTTATAGAAAGTTGTCGGATTTGATGGTAGGAAATTACCAGAGCTGTTGTTAATCCATTCAAGCAATAGAGTTCTCACAGGTTTTAGTCTAATAATTTGGTTTAATTTAAGTGAAGAATTTAATTATATGTTACTCTTTCTCTAATTCTTGTCTTAATTATTGGAGAACTATCACAGACTATACCAGCAAAAGCAAAGATAGTGACGCAGCGGGTCGCGAAACGAACAAAAAACTCTCTCTAAGAGAAAACGAGAAAAATTTAATTTTCAAAATTTTCAATAATAATTTGCATCTTCTCCTAATTTGGAATTCTCTCCTAAACAAAATAGCAATATTTTTAATAAAAATCAAATAAAGCGATTTAAGGAAATTCTAATAAAATCAAATAAAACAAAAAATAATTCATAAAATCTTCTGACGTTGATTTGAGGCAGTCGTCACTTCATCTTGCCAAATCATTCTCTTCCACCATAGAAAAATTCGTCCTTGAGTTTTCCAAGTATGCTAATTTATTGTCCGAGTGAAAAAGAAATATGTCTGCCACAGTAAATGTTTTGGATATGCCCATGCTGTTCGGCAACCCAATGACGTAAGCATTATCATTGATTTTCTTTTCTATCTGATACGGTCTGTACCTCTTAAGTTGTAATTTATTATATTTGCTAATTGGAAATTATTCTTTGCGAGGAAACACCATCACTTGATCTCCCACAATATATATTTTCTGACGTCGATGCTTATCTGTTGCTACTTTATACTTGGCATTGAATTCTTCAATTCTCTGTTTGACCTCTGATGCGACATTTTGCCATTGTTCCGCTATATTCTTTGCAGGAATATTGATGCTAGAATCTGAAGTCTTGGGAAGTTTAATCAAGTCAAGAGCATGTTGGGGCAATTTTGTATACACGATAGAGAAAGGAGACTTCTCTATTGTCCTGTGAACGGCGCTGTTGTATGCAAACTCTGCTTGAGGTAGAGCAATATCTCATTGCTTCGGTTTGTCTGTGCATATGCTCCGGAGTAAATTTTCCAGTGTTTTATTCGTAACTTCAATCTGTCCGTCTGTTTGAGGGTGGGCAATAGTACTGTAGTTAAGGGAAGAGTCGAACATTTTCCATAATGTCCTCCAAAAATGGCTGAGGAACTTGCTATCTCGATCAGACGTAATAGATTTTGGGACTCCATGTAAACGTACCACCTCTTTGAAATATAACCGAGCTACATTCTGTGCATCGGCAACTTTCCTACATGGAATAAAATGTGACATCTTCGAAAATCTATCGACCACCACAAATATAAAGTCAAATCATCGCTGGGTTCTAAGTAATCCAAGGACGAAGTCTATAGAGAGGTCCTCCCAGATGTTGTCTGGTACAGGTAATGGCATATAGAGTCCAATATTTTGCAATTGCCTCTTTGCTGTTTGACAGACGTAATATTTTTGCACGACACTGCTGACATCTCGGCATAGATGGGGCCAATAGAATCGTTCGCTAATCGCAGACATAGTTTTGTCTCTGCCTAAATGCCCTGCTAGACCCCCTCCATGCAAATCTCGAATGACTTTCTCCCGTAGGGATGATTGTGGGAGACATAGCTGGTTGCCTTTCATCGGAAAACCCTCATGTAAATAATAATCTGCATAAGGTTGACTGTCATTGCATTTGCTCCAAACATCCATAAATTCTGGGTTCGATTGGTATAAATCTTTCAGACATTCGAACCCCACGATTTCGTTGGCCAAGGTCACCATTAACATTACTCTCCGGCTCAATGCGTTAGCGACTTTATTTTGAACACCCGCCTTATGTCGTAGCTTGAACGAGAATTTATGTAAGAACTGAACCCACCTTGCATGCATATCCTTGTTGATCCGGGTTTGATTGTTCAAGTTTTTAAGGGCATTGCAATCAGAGAATAGGACGAACTCATTTCCGACTAGATAATGTTCCCACGTTCGCAGGGTGCGTGCAACTGTATAAAACTCTTTATCATACGTACTCCACGTACGTCTAGCTTGACACAAATTTTTGCTGAAAAATGCAATCGGACGTTTTTCTTGGGATAAGACAGCTCCAATACCTACATCACTTGCATCACAATCACCTTCAAATAATTTATCAAAGTCAGGAAGAGCTAATACCAGAGCTGTACAAATCTTCAATTTTAGCAACGCAAAGCTAGTCTGTGCTTAGTCAGTCCATAGGAATTTTCTTCTCTTCAGACACTCCGTGAGAGGTGCTGCAATGGAGCTGAAATGTCTAATAAACCGTCGATAAAAACTGGCCAATCCGAGAAAACTTCTTAGTTCGGTCACCGATGTTGGTGTAGGCCATTCTCTGACAGCCCTGACCTTTTCCTCGTCAACTTGAATACCATCTGCACCGATAATAAATCTGATAAATAACAATTTCTAAACGACAAAATTGCACTTCTTAAGATTAATAAATAATTTATTAGCCTGCAAGATGCTGAGAACTTCATGCAAATGCATTAGATGTTCTCCCTCCGTCTTACTATAAATTAATATATCATCAAAATATACGACCACAGATCTCCCCATAAGAGGTTTGAGTACCTGATTCATTACACGCATGAATGTACTAGGGGCATTGGACAATCTGAATGGCATGACCAGTCACTCTTATAGCCTTCTCTCGTTTTGAAGACTGTTTTTCACTCATCACCGGGTCGAATTTTGATCTGATGATATCCACTCATCAGATCGATTTTGCTGAATATACGAGCCCCGCTTAATTGATCCAACATATCCTCCATTCGAGGGATCGAAAATTTGTACCCGATTGTGATTTTGTTGATCGCTCGGCTGTCCTCCCGTCTTTCTTTGGGGTCAACAAGGCAGGAACAGCGCACAGTCTCATACTCTCTCTGATATGACCTTTCTCTAGAAGCTCTTGCACCTTTTGTTGGAGAATTTCACTCTCCTTAAGACTCATTCGATAGTGAGGTAAGTTCGGTAAACTGGCCCCCGGAAGCAAGTCGATGTGGTGTTGAATGTCCCTCATGGGTGGTAAACCACTCAGCAGCTCCTCAGGAATGATGTCAGCAAACTGGTCCAATAACAGGCTGACTCCTCAGGGTAGCTTGGTCGACTATTGCTCTTCTTCACCAACTACCAGAATCTGCCGCATAATTAGTACATAAACTTCCCGTGATTCTTTAATCGCTTCCTCCATTTCATGATCCGTCTGTGTAATAGTAAGAAAAAATCGTCCTCTACTTTAGAAGTTTTAGAATGGTGCATTGTCTGTAGAGGGAGCAACGTGAATTTCATTCTATCCTTTTCTAATTTGTAAATGTTTTCTCTGCCAGCATGTTGAGCATCCACGTCAAACTGCCACGGTCTATCAAACAAGAGGTGGCATGCATCCATATCCACAATATCACAGTATACCTCATCTGTATATTTACCGATCGAAAATGGTACCTTGCAGTGTTCTTTCACTTGAATCTTCTCTACTGCCTTGATCCATCCAATCGAGTACCGGGTAGGATGCTTCTCTACAGGTAATTGTAAAGTCTCCACAGCCTCTTTGCTAATAATATTTTTGCAACTACTACTGTCGATGATTAAATCAAAGAGTCGACCGTTGATAGTGCATCTGGTGCAAAACAATTGATGCCTCTAGGAAGAATTTTCATGCTTAGGGGTGAGCATTAATTTTCGAATTACGAGTGTCTCCTCTTCCTTCTCTTCGTCCCCCTCTTCATATGCCTCCTCATCACCATCGGATTCACAGCAAATTTCTTATTCATGTTCATCCCTATCAACAATGTTAACTGCTATCCGATTCGGACACTCGTTCGAACGATGGCCCGGCTGATTGCATCAGAAACATTTTCCAAGGATAGGTCTCGCATAGAAGTTGGTTGATTTTGACATTTCTTTATTTTTAGTTATCACTCGCTTCCCAGCCGATTTATTTTCTCGCTGTTGTAACACTCCTTATTTTCGCGGTACCAATTTTTGGGTTGTCGGGTCGATAAACGGCGGGTTTCGGACCGGATTGGAGAGTAGAGAATTTTTAAAGTTAGGTAAGGAATTATTTCGAGGCTAATGGTGGAGAGAAAGTTTTAGGAATCCGATCGGAAACGAATTGAATAGCCGTTAGATTAAAAGATTAAAATGTGAGGGTAAAAAGGTAATTAGTTTATTTTATTTTTTTATTATATATGTTAAGGGTGATAGGGTCGGCAGAAACATTCCCCCCCTCCCCCCCATATAGTATTCTCCCTCCCACCCTCCGCGTGAACTTTCGATTCTCTCCTGTTCGTGATCGTTTAGTCGACGATTGTTGTTGCTTTCTCCTCCATTTCAACAGTTCAAGGTAAGCTTAAAACGTTTATGGTTCAATGTTGGTGTAGTGTCGGAGTTGGGGAGAGATTTGATGGATGGGGATTAAGGCTTTAGGGTTAGAAGGCTCGTTGGAGTTGTTATTGATCATTGTAGAAGTGTTGACGATAAATGTGGTGGATGAGTGAGGAAGTTAGCAAATTTGAGTGAATAACCGAGAATGTAGGATTTTAAGCGCTAATAAGGTATTGGCTGCAAATTTTCAGTCTAGTTGTGGGCCTTCGTTTGAGGAACCTTTTTAGTGGGTTAAACTAGGTTACGATTGGAGCGTTTAGCCGCTGGAATCGTGTGATTCCGATAACCGACGCAAAAGTTATGCACGTCGGAAGTTAAGTTGGATTTGGAGTCGGGATAGATTGGTGAGCGATTTTGGTGAGTTTGTAAAGTGTTGCGCTATTATGGTGATTTTTAATGCGTAAGTAAAGTAGTGGGATGAGTTTTGACGGGAAGATGATTTTGTTGTAGGTTGAGCAAGTTTTAGGTGGGACGAGCACCACGGAAAGGTAGGACACCAAATAAGTAGTGTATGCATGTGTTTTGCCCAGGTGGGCCTACACCAAGGAATGTTAGGTTGTTATGATTGATTGTGATGTGCGTGTGTATTGTTTGACATGCATCATTCTTTTAAAACGGGAACAAAAATAAATTTGTGTATGGATTTATGTGAGAGTGTGAAGTGCGAGGTGGGGCGAGGACGATGGGTGTGTGGGTAGTTAGGCCCCGTTGCTGGAGAAACGGGGACGGTGGCGACGTGCTAGGGTGTAGTGTGGCGAGTGCGTCCAGCCTCACCCTAGGATGGCTGTCGTGGTGTGCGTGTAGTGGTGTGCAACTACGACCTTGTTGCTGGAGGAACCGGGGCGATGGCGACGTGCCAGGGGGTGGTGTGGCGAATGCGTCCAGCCTCACCCTAGAATGGTTGCGGTGCGTAGAGTGACGTGTGGGTATGGTTTGAGGACCTCGTTGCTGGAGAAACCGGGACATGGCGACGTGCCAGGGTGTGAAGTGGCGAGAGAGTCTAACCTCACTGTGGTGCGGTCGTACCACGCGGTACGGGTTGTGACAACATGAGCGAGAACGTAGAAACTGCATGTGATAAGATTGCATTGTTGTTTTACGATTCATATTGCACTGCTTACTGAGCGATTAGCTTATGTTGTGTGTTCCATAGTGTAGGTGCAAGTTTCCAGAAGGTGAGTTGCCAGAGCCTAGACAGAAACGAGTAGGCGGTTGGCAGCGTACTATCGTGTGCCAGCAGGTCGAGCTTGTCACGGCGGTCTGACCCGTGGAGTGATGTCGGGAGGTAGAGTTATGGGAGTAGTGTTTTTGATGAGGTCTATGTCGTGTACATAGGTTTTGAAGTATAGATGAATGTGGGTGTTGATAGTCGGGATTCATGTATAGGTATATGTTGAACTATTTGGAAGAGTTTAAATGCATGATTCAGGTTTTCAACCGGTAGTTTTAATTCGGGAAAGTTTTCGAGTCCGTTTTCTTTTGGAACTACTGTCATATTCAGGGTATTGGTGTGAAGTATCGACCGAAGTCCATAGGTGTCAACCGGTCAGTGTAAATTTGACGGTGGGTGTCAACTGCGGGATTCGACTGGTGCGGGCAAAGAGGAATGAGGTGTCGACAGGCGATTGTAGGTGTCGACCGGTTAGTGCAAATTCAGCTGGAGTGTCGACCGCGAGGGTCGACTTGCGAAAGGAAGTGTCGACCACTCTCCTAGCTGAGCACAGAAGTGTCGTTCGGTGAGTTCTGGTGTCGATCGACGTGAAACCCGAGGGGAATGCAGTGTCGACCGGCTTTCGCCAGTGTCGACCGATGGAAACCAGAGACAACTCAGGTGTCGACCGGCATTTGCGAGTGTCGACCGGTTCCTGTATTTCTATGTTAAAAAGGTGAAGTTTATTTAAACCGATTTTTTTTTAACGAATTTTTCACTGCGGTTTTTCATAAATGATGTCGAGGGTGTCGTGTTAAGTTGAGGAACCGAAAGTTTAAATTTTTATGCGAGTTTTGGTCGGGGTGAGGAGCGAGTATATGGTTGGCGACCCAAGTCCGGGGATGACTCGGGTGCGTCAAAGATGTGGTATCGGAGCAGTGAACGAACAGAAAACGGGTAGGTTTTCGGGGCGTTACAACTATTCTGAACGAGCTGAAATGTTAGAAACTGACTTTTCTTTCTCTGTATTATTTCTCTGAAACCCTTCATTGAGTCAAACCTGCTATTGTTACCTTGTTTCTCTTGAATCATTAGTTCAGCCTTTATCGCCATATTCTTTCCTTTATTCAGATTTCGTAAAACGTGAACCCCAATTTTATCACGAATATAGGGTTTCAACCCATCCAAATATCGAGCCACTTGTTGCCCTTCGCTTTCTCGTAGGTCATTCCTCTCTACTAGCCTCATGAATTCAGCTGTATAATCATACACAGTTTTTTGACCTGTATGACAGCGTTGATACTGTTGAAAATGGATCTGCTCATAATCAGGGGGTAAGAAATCTGCTCGTAATAATTGCTTCATATGAACCCAAGTTCTAACTGGTTGTTTGCCTTCCCGATACCGCCTGTTTTGTAATCTCTCCCATCATGCAGAGGCTCCTCCCTTCAATCGGCACGCCACCAACTTCACCATTTTTTCTAACGAAATCTTCATATATTTGAAGAATCGATCCACCTCAGCAATCGAATCGATGAAATCTTCGATTTTTAAATTTCCATTGAAGCTAGGGATGTCCACCTTCAGTTTAAACTCATTCTCACCAGTGGGATAGTCATGATTATTAAATCTGCCGTGACTGCCGCCAAATCTACCATGACTGCTGCCGAATCGGCCATGACCACCGTCAAATCGGCCACGATTGCCACCAAATCCACCAAAACCGCCATCGCCAAATCCTTCACGACAACCAAAATGATTTTTTGTTGTCTCCACCTCTTCTTCTTCATCTGAATCAAACTCATAATCTAGTATAGGTCGTCTTAGATAATTCGCAGGAACATGTAGTTCATAGCGTTCGCCTTGAGCAGTCTCATCTCTTGGACGAACTCTCTCACCATCTCTGTTTCTGTTAGCATCAAATCCTAAGGTGTCAAAACGACCAATCAAATCTTCAACGCGCTGTTCGATACGCCGGAATCTTTGATTAACGTTTTCCTCCAAGTTTTTGAATGTCGCCTTTTGAGCCTCTAATCCGCCTCGCAAGACTCTCACTTCCTGAACGTTGTTCGGGACATGATTGCTTCCTGAACTGGTCATCGCAGACTGAACTGAAAACAGCTCTGATACCACCTGACGCAGCGGGTCGCAGAACGAACGAAGAATTCTCTCTAAGAGAAAACAAAAAAAACCTAATTTTCAGAATTTTCATGCTCTCCTAATTCGGAATTCTCCCTAAATAAAATAGTAATATCTTTAATAAAATCAAATAAAGCGATTTAAGGAAATTCTAATAAAATTAAATAAAGTAGAAAATAATTCATAAAATCTTCAGATGTTGATTTGAGAGAGTCGCCACGTCATCTTGCCACATCAGATAGCCCTTGAAATGAACTGGATTTGGTTCGATTATTGATATTTAGAAGCCGATTAGTACACCCTGAGGTCTATGGATAGTATTGGATCTTGATTTCAATTTTTTTCGAAGGAGACTAATATTTTCTTTTTCCAATTTGGATTCAACCAAAACTAATCAATTTTGGTCAATTTAATTCCTTTTTTTGTTAGGAAAAAATCCTAAATGGTAGGCGGCGGGGCTTCTTCATCGTCCCATTTTAAGTAATTCCAATATCTGGCCCAATCACGAACTGAGACGTATACTTTCGTTTTCTTGGCTTTATTATCTGTGGGCCATCCTATTCGCTTGGAATATGACCTCAGAAGATGGGGGCCCCACCCACCTTGGGACAATTAAAGTTGTAGGTTTATCTTCTGAAATCATAAATCATGAAATTAGCGTGGGGGCCACATCGTTGACCAACGAACATAGAACTACCGTCAAGATGACTTCCTTGATGAACGGCTCAGATCTTAGCAATTTATGTCCACACATCGCCTCAGGACAACCACCTACCCAGGCCAGGGCTGTCGTTTTCAATTTAAAACAATGGGGATCGTAGTGATGTTCCACATCTCAAATGATGCCCCATTTGCCTCCTATGTTTCTTAAAACCACCAATACTTACTTAATAACCCAAGGCTGCTGTTTAATTTTAACTCCCAAGTTGGCTCAACTAATTTTGATTCACCAGCAGGCTCGAATTAGTCCCATTTTTGCATAGTGGGCTCGATTCGATGGTCATCTCTAACACTATCACCCTCTTTAATTGATGTAACGTCTCAATTTGGTGACTTATTTAGCGTTGTCATGCTTCGCGTGACCCTAATTAAATCATTTGAATGGTAACATACTATACATAATAACCAAAAGGTACCATGTAACAACGTACCATAATACAACACAATTGGAAACATTATTAAAAACCTTATCCATCTCGATGACACCAAACGTAAGATCGATTCATGGCAACATGAATGGAGAAAGACTGGAAAAACGGTGACGAACTTTACACCAACACCCTCCTTTTGGTGAGAAAGATGGTGAATCAGATTTTCCTTTCAGCATTTCTCCTTCTTCCCTTTCCCCCACCACATGGCGACAAAATGACCGCCATTTTCGATCCGCAAGCTTTTCCTCCCTCCTCTTTTTCTACTGCAACAGATCACACAAAAATAGAAAACATACCCACAACTATCTTTTTACCCCCATCGCTACTGAGTTAACTCCAAGCTTCTGATTTCTACTGGTAATGGAAATTCTGGAAGAGCTAGATATAGAATGTGCAGAGGCAAGATGAAGAAGACGGTTCTTATTTCTTGAACTTCTCAGAATGGTGCCGTTAAGGTTCTGTAAAGATTCTTCTTTTGTGGAAGCCGCGCGGTGGTTGCAACATACATCTGCAGACAGAACAAATCATCATGTGATGTTTTTCAACAAATTAATCTGTCTTTCGGATCCCATTTTTTAGTTTTCGAAATGGTTTTATACTAAAATAACTTACCTTTTCTTGCAATCTTCTCAGCTCAGCATTTTCTTCCTGTAATCGGGCAACCTCTAGCTCCAACTTACTTGTATAAGCCTGAAGAACAGACCCAGTTAAATTATAAATCGAACCTTTAGAGAGAGAGAGAGAGAGAGAGAGAGAAGAGAGAGAAAGACATGTTTTCTAGCTCTGGACCGAGCAGCTGACTCTCTGCTCTTAATCAAGCGCTCGTGTTTCTGATCTGTGGAATTGTCGCCCGTTTCCCGAGATCTCTTTTTTGCACTGTCAACAAACTTTTATGTTATTTTTGGGTATCGATGCGCTGATTTTTAGCGATGATGTTTGACCAAAGAGAAACTTTACCGCAATTGCGGGTTCGATTTAAATGAATCTATCGGTCGGAAACCAGACCCGGAACTCAGACTCAGAAAAGAAGATGCTGGAGTTTCTGCAGAGCTCAATAACCTGGAGCGAGGAGCAGACAGGGGCGGCGTTGCGTCATCGGAGAATGGCTTAGCCAGGAAATCTTGGAGGATGATGGCTCGAGAGGCGTAGTGAGTGGCAGTGGACAAGTAATCGGAGCGTTGATCGTGGAAAGAAGCTATGCAAATGTTCTTCCAGAAGTCCTCCATTGATATTTTATGAAATAGTGGGTGGGAGTGGAGGAGGAGGAGTATCTACGGTGTCAAAGTGGAGACAATTTTGCTGGATTTAATGACGACTCCTCTCCTCATTTTTCAAACACGAAACAAAAACCAGACCAGTAACCGTTAGAGACAGAAATGATCACCAAAATGATTTATGGTGTCCTCAAAATATCCTTTTCTTTTCTAATATAATAATTAAAATAAATTATAAATACTTAAAATAGTATATAATTTAGATGGATGATACACAACTGATGCGACAATGCTATTATCTATTTAATTATTATTTGTTTGAAGAATATTTATTACAACTAGAAGGATTTATTCAAGAATATGGATTTTTTGGCTACATTTTACATCGAGGGACTTTTTTGGAACGAGAGATGTCACACGATGAAGAAAGCGTTCTTTTTAAGTATTAATATTATAATAAACATAACGTTATGTTTATAATTTTATTATTATTGTCTATTCTTACTTTCTTACATGAAAAATATTGATAGGTGTAATTAATAATTTTAAATTACATATTTATCATGTCAAGAAATAAAAATTAAATAATAAAAATAGAGAGTAAATATAACATGACTCTTTTAATAATTAAACGTATATCACAAGACTAAAAAAGAAGAAAACAAAGATGAGAAATTCTACTTTAAAATTAAAAGTCACATAAAGAGTTTCATGTAATACAGAGCAATGAAAAGCTAGAAAATTTGTGTAAAAAATACGAAATAAATAGAGTTTATGCGGCAGGACTGTTCCTTCGTTGCCTTCATAGATCTTAATGAAATATCAATCTCATCCCTTTGTTAGCTTTACAGACATTTCAGGTTGAGGTTGGGGTGATTGACGTTAGGGTTAGGTAACCCAAATTCCATTTGCCCCGGTCCAAAAGCTTCATTTATATATAAATATTGTATTTAGGATTTTCTAGTGTCTAGCTGCAAATTCCTAATCGTGATCTACTATTGTACCAATTTCGATTATAGTGAATTTCTTCTTTCCTCCTGTGGTTTTTTTTCGTCAAAGATTTTTCCATGTAAATTCTGTGTGTATTCAATTTTTGTGCTTTATTCTTCATTTATTGTCGCAAATTTATAACAAATTGGTATCAGAGCCAAGTTTGGTTTCGGTTTATGGCGACTATGAAGTACGATATTCTGTTGTTGGATCGAAACACTAGATTTTCTTTGTGGCAGGTTAAGATGCGGGCTGTTCTGGCGTATATGGATTTGGATGATGCTTTGTTGGGCGCTGAGAAGATGCCCTCTGCGTGGTTTGCAGAGGAGAAGCAACGTAAAGATCGAAAAACACTATCTCAGATTCATCTGCATATGTCGAATTAGATTCTTCAAGACTATTTGAAAGAAAAATCTGTTGCGGCGCTTTGGCAGAGATTGGAACAGTTATGTATGACGAAGAGTCTGACTAGCAAGCTACACTTGAAGCAACGTCTTTATTCTCATCGTATAGTTGACGGTACGTCTTTAGAAGATCACTTAATTGTTTTTAAAGAAGTAGTCTCTGATTTGGAATCCATGGAAGTTAAGTACGACGAAGAGGATTTGGGTTTGATATTGTTGTGTTCACTGCCTTCTTCGTATGCTAGATACTATCCTATACAGTCATGATTCTTTAACTCTAGATGAGGTGTACGATATATTGTTCTCTAAGCAGAAGATGGACAAGCTCGTTGGTGATTCAGATGCCAAGGCTAAAGGCCTTGTTGCGCGAGGAAGACCGCAGGAGAGGAATTACGGTGGCGATAATAGAGGTAGGTCAAAGTCCAAGAGTAATAAAGATAAGACGTGTAAGTACTGTAAGAAGAAAGGTCACATTATTGCAGAGTGCTACAATCTGCAGAATAAAAATAAGAGGTTTGGTAAGAATCAGAAAGGCGAACAACCAGAAAAGCTTGGCGAAGCTGATGTTGCTGAAAATCACAGTGATGGTGAACTCCTCGTTGCGTCTGATGTTGACTCGAAGCAAAGTGAGGAGTGGATTCTTGATTCTGGCTGCACGTTTCATATGTGTCCCAATCGGGACTGGTTTTTAACATATGAAACGGTTTCTAAAGGTGTTGTGTTGATGAGCAACAATGCGTCTTGCAGAATTGCTGGTATTGATACGGTCAGAATTAAGATGTTCGATGTAGCTATTCGGACACTTGGTGATGTGAAGCACGTCCCTGACATGAAGAGAAATCTGATCTCTTTGAGTATTCTTGATTCTAAAGGGTACAAGTACACTGGTGAAGGTGGAGCTGTGAAGGTCAATAAAAGGTCTCTCGTTGTGATGAAAGGGCTGAGAAAAACTGCAAGTTTGTATGTTCTTCAGGGATCTAAGGTTACAGGTGATGCCGCTATCGCTAGTTCGTCTACGAGGCTTTGGCATAAGCGTTTGGGACATATGAGTGAGGATGACATGGTCGAATTGAGCAAGTGATGACTTCTTGACGGGCAAAGTATTACGAAGCTGAAATTCTGTGAACACTGCATTTTTGGCAAGCAGAAAATAGTTAAGTTCTCGACTGGTATTCATAACACGAAGGGAACGTTAGACTATATTCACTCTGATTTGTGGAGGCCTTCTAAAGTACCATCTAAAGACGGTGCATTTTACATGTTAATGATTATTGATGACTACTCGAGGAAGGTTTGGGCATTCTTTTGAAACACAAGAGTGACGTTCTTTCTTCCTTCAAGGAGTGGAAGATCATGATTGAGAAGCAGACAGGGAGGCAAGTGAAGCGTCTCTGAACTGATAATGGTCTAGAATTTTGTTCCGATGAGTTTAATGCCTTATGTAGAGCTGAAGTTATTGTGAGGCATCATACAGGTCGGCGTAATCCTCAACAGAATGGCGTTGCAGAGAGGATGAATAGGACCTTGATGGAGAAGGTGCGTTGTATGCGCCTTAATGCTGGGTTACCGAAGTCTTTTTGAGCCGAGACCACTGCGTATGCCTGTTATTTAGTTAATCGCTCTCCATCGACTGTTATTGACAAGAAAACTCCGCAAGAGGTATGATTTGATACTCCTGCTAGTTATTCTGATTTGAGAATTTTTGGGTGTCCTGCGTATGCTCATGTTGATAATGGGAAGTTGGAGCCTCGTTCGGTGAAGTGTGTGTTTATAGGCTTCAAACAAGGTGTGAAAGGATGCAAGCTTTGGTGTGCAGAGACCGGGAAGGTTGTCATCAGTAAAGATGTGGTTTTTGATGAGACTAGTATGCTTCAGGGGTCTCCGACTAAAACTCCTCAAGGAGATTAGCAGAAGTTAAGCACACAGGCGGAGCTTGAGATTACATCGAGATATACACCAGAGCCTACTCCAAAGCCTATTTCAGATTTTGTGGATAGTGTTAACTCCTCACAAGTACCTCCACAATATTCCATTGGGAAAGATAGGCCTCGTAGAGATATCAGCTTGGTGTGCAGAAACCAGGAAGGTTGTCATCTGTAGAGATGTGATTTTTGATGACACTAGCATGTTTCAGGGGCTAAAACTCCTCAAGGAGATCAGCAGAAGTTGAGCACACAGGTGGAGCTTGAGATTACATCGAAATATACACCAGAGCCTATTTCAGATTCTGTAGATGGTGTTCGCTCCTCACAAGTACCTCCATAATATTCCATTGCGAAAGATAGGCCTCGTAGAGATATTAGACGCCCTCAGAGAAATCCAAAGGCTAACCTGGTTGCTTATGCTTTGAATGTGGCTGAAGAGATTGATTCCGATGAAGAACCTGCGACATATTCAGAGGCAGTGAGCTGTAATAACTCTAGTAAGTGGATGATTGCTATGCAGGAAGAGATGGAATCTCTTCACAAGAATGGTACGTGGAACCTAGTGAAGCTACCAAAGAACAAGAAGGCTATTTGCTGCAAGTGTGTGTATAAGAGAAAGGAAGGTACGCCAGGAGTTAAAGACGTGAGATATAAGGTTAGACTTGTTGCAAAAGGCTATAGTCAAAATCCTGGTGTTGATTTTATTAATGTATTTTCTCCAGTTGTGAAGCACAATTCTATTCGGGCTTTACTTAGTATCGTGGCATTGCACGATCTTGAGCTTGAGCAATTAGATGTGAAAACTGTATTCTTGCATGGAGAACTTAAGGAAGACATCTACACAGCAGCCAGAGGATTTTGTAGTCTTAGGAAAGGAGGACTACATTTGTTAACTGAAAAAAGTCTCTTTATGGTTTGAAACAGACACTAAGGCAGTGGTATAAGAGATTTGATGCATTTATGACCACTCATGATTTCAGGAGAAGCAGTTATAACAGTTGTGTATACTATAGAGTGAGTGGTGATGGGACATTTGTTTATCTGCTATTGTATGTTGACGATATGCTGATTGCCACCCAGGATCAGAGAAAGGTCAGAAAGGTGAAAGGACAGCTAAGTAGCGAGTTTGAGATGAAAAATTTGGGCGCAGCAATGAAGATACTTGGAATGGAGATTCTTAGAGATCGACCAATATGTAAATTGTACCTAAGTCAGAAAGGGTACATCGAGAAAGTTCTCAGCAGGTTTAATATGCAAAGTGCCAAGCCGGTAAGTACTCCATTAGCTGCTCATTTTAGAATTTCATCTGCTTTGTCGCCACAGTCAGATATTGATGTCGATTATATGTCACGAGTTCCATATTCTAGTGCGGTTGGTTCTCTTATGTATGCCATGGTTTGTTCACGTCCTGATTTAACATATGCAGTTAACGTTGTTAGTAGATATATGGCAAACCCTAGTAAGGAACATTGGAAAACAGTTCAATGGATTTTCATATACTTGCGTGGTTCTACTAACGTTTTCTTACAGTTTGGGAGGACTAGAGATGAAGTTATTGGTTATGTTGATTCTGATTACGCTGGGGATCTTGATAAAAGAAGATCACTGACTGGTTATATCTTCAGTGTTAGTGGTTGTGCTATTAGCTAGAAGGCTACGTTGTAGGCTACCGTTGCTTTGTCTACTATAGAGGCTGAGTACATGACAATTACAGAAGCTTGCAAAGAAGCAACTTGGTTGAAAAGTTTGTTTGGTGAATTCAGTGAAGACTTGCAGATTACTACAGTCTTTTGTGATAGCTATAGTATTATTTTTCTGACGAATGATCAAATGTTTCATGAGAGGACTAAGCACATTGATGTGCGGTACCATTTTGTGCGTGATGTGATTCCTCGTGGTGATATTATAGTGAGCAAAGTTAGTACGCATGATAATTTTGCAAATATGATGACCAAGTCACTTCCTATTTCCAAGTTTGAGCATTGCTTGAACTTGGTTGGTCTTCATTATTTAGTTTTTCCCTTAGGGGTTTTAATGGAAGAGGTGGAGAATTTTTATGTTACTTTTATATTGAAGATTGAAATTCGTGTCAAGGTGGAGATTGTTAGGATTAGGTGACCCAAATTCTATTTGGCCATACCCGAAAAACTTCACTTATATATAAATATTGTATTTAGGGTTTTTTACTAGTGTCTAGTGGCAAATTCTCAATCGTGATATACTATTGTATCAATTTCGATTATAGTGAATTTCTTCTCTCTTCCTGTGATTTTTTTTCCGTCAAGGGTTTTTCTACGTAAATTCTGTGTGTGTTCAATTTTTGTGATTTATTCTTCATAAATTTATAACAATTGAAATATAACATAATTATTGTAAGTAAAGATGAAGAAAGTGAGTAGTGAAGTATGAAGAAGCAAATTTGCTCATAACAGTAAAACTGTGTAGGTGCCTTTTAAACAAGCATTCATAATCATGCTTCCAACCTATTTAACTCAAACTCCTCGTCACGCATTTGACAAATTCTTAGTCTTGATCTAACAAAATACAACTTTCCTCGGAGCAAACAAAAGACCCGTGTACTTATAGCTAGTGAATAAGATACCCGATGCCTCGTCATTGGCAGGGACTATGCTCACCTCTCCGAGCATGCACTTATTTCAGCCTTGGCAAACAACCTGCAGCCTACGATCAGACCCATGTTTGAATTTTTTTCTTATAAAGTTCGAATGGGACTTTTTAACTTCATATCGAAAATCTTTCTTTCAACGCCGCTGCAACATTTGAGGACAAATTTTGAGCCTAGATACTAGCCCAGGGTCCATGGCCCATGTTGATTCCGAACCACAAATGAGGCCGACATTTATTGCTACTAGTTATTGTTTTATTATTGGAGTTGTTCATCTTCGTTGGTGAGGACTCAGAGAAAACTTCCGAATACAAGTTGCTCTTTGGTAGTATTTTCAAGTAAAAGTGGGAAAGAGGATCATTACAAATTTCGTTAAGTGAAAATTTCGTTCGTCCCTTAACATCATCAAAATTTTAGTAGAGGGAAGTGCAGCCATTTGATCATAGATGCTCATTTTTCTTTTTGGCAGAAGACCGAAAAAAATATTATAAAAGTGACAAAAATGGAAGCGTCCAAGACCAATCCATTAATTTCGAAAGGAAATCATAGGCTAATTCCTCCCATATTAGAGCACACAAACTCTTTAAAACCCCCATTTAATGGATATGAAAAAGGAAAGAAAGTTGAAGGTGTTTTGTTGGCAAGAATCAAACAGGAGATGATCCTCCCCCAGTCGACACTTTGAATCCAACAAAACAAATCCAAAGCATCTGTGATAGATAATGGCTAAGGAGAATGTCACCCAATTTCCTTTCCCAAAAATTAGAAATCTTCTAAACGAATGTAAACTCTACAGAAGAGTTAAAAATCTAAAAGAAAAGTTTGCTAAAGATTAGAAAGACTCGAGTAGATGCGGAAGGCCGACCACCATCTTCTCCGGCAAACAGAAACGGCTGATCTTCGATCTCTTTTCCTCAACTTTTGAATTTTATAGTTGCAGAACACCTCCGGAGCATACTGTTCTATAACCTCTCCCACTTTTTCTCTTTTCAAATATTCTCATTTCTATACTCTTGCGCAATAATTACAATCTTCTTGACTCTTCAGTTGTTGAACCTCTGAGGTATTCAATCCTCCTCCTCCATCCCATCTCCATCCCCACCACCAAATAAAATTCTCTATGGATGGTTTCTCTTTCTGAGATCGATCATCTTTCAGCGTCAACATTTTGAGTATTTTCACCATTTGAAAGTTCTTTCATTATTCTAGTATCGTCTCTAAATATCAAGTCTTCACGACCATTTGTGCCAGTACCATCGTTAACTACATCTTCTATTTTCAAATTCTGAACATTTGTTAGCAGATCTTGACTTGATTCGAAAGGTGACAACGAGTGAGTAGGTGTTGGATTCTTGTTTGGGATCCAGTTGATCCACTCGTGTCGCCTTCGTATCTTGTCACCCTGAAAAAAAGTCAAAGTTAGAGTTAGATCTGCCAAATAAATTATACCATTTTACCCGTTGAAGGACAAATTGGGAAGATAAATTTTTAACAGAAACATGCTTAGCATTTTTAACTTGAAAATTTACCTGTACTTCAACAACAGTCGAAGCTCTCAAAGAATCTAAAATTAACGGGATATCATTTGTCAACTTCTTCACCTACAAAATATAAAAACAATAATGGCCCCAGAGGTGCATTAGAAGAACATTATAAAATGGTACAACAATGCCAAATCTTGTTGAAATGATAACCAAACAGTTAGAAAAATGAAAAATTATGAGAAAAACTTTCGGATAGTTGCTGCACAACAAGCTTAAAGATCAATATATCACTTTTACATGGTTTAGTTATATAAAAAAAATTAAAAATTGTGATCTCTAACTCCATATGCAATACGGAACCATAACCAGAAGGTGAAATATCTAATATTAAAATGTCGTGACTAAAATCTCCCGTAATGATTTCCAAACAGGAATCAACAATGCAAATCTCACTCAGAGCCTCAAACATTATTCTCGGATAACACAAATATGAGGACAGTTCAAGTATCATCTTAAGGTACTTACGATATCACCATTATAAATGTTTTAGAAAACACACAAATTTATTTAAAAAAGATGCAAATAACTTACTCTTGGAAAGCCCGCTACTAAATCAATGGAAACCCATCCTTGATCATCCATGTGCGACTTCAAAAAGTTGTCATCTACCAAATTAGCATCACTGCCACGGAGATGCCAGCAAAATGGAGATTTAGTTTATATAAACTATATAGAATCATAAGTAAAATAAAAAAAAAAATCTCATTGTGTCTTATCTACCATGAAGTGAAAAGAAACGAACCAGAAATAATAATTTATCTGATTGACCAACAAGGTGGACACAAGAGGCTCAGAAACAGAATGAATAATTGGATGTTGCGGCCTAAATTGTTGACCTCTATAATACTCCAGAGGAAATGCATCAAAAGGTACTGGTTGAAAATAGACAAAATTTAGACGAAATAAAAGAGAACAATACAATTAGTCTCAAATCCACGAAAGTGGAAACATACATCTCCACAAAGTAAACTTACCTCGGTAAAACATGTGATTTCCATAGGCTCTCGCTGGTTGTGGGGAGAAAAAGTGAGTGGGAAGCACACAAGGTGATGAAGTTGAAGGCCCCCAAGAACTTCTCGGATGAGGTCTTTGCTGATGCATATGAACGTTTCTATCATTGAAAAAACTTCCACGATCATGATCCCCCCAATTTTCATTATTTTGGTGGACACTATTTCTATGCATGTAGGGGTTGATGCTTCCTCTCCGTGACATACCAGGGTGGTCGTTCACTGGATGGGGCTGAGGTAAGTATCCTCTAATAAGTCTTGGATTCCAATTATTATTTGGGTAAGAAGGCACTCGATTACCATAACTATTATGAGGCACTTGGAACTTCGGAAAAGATGGAGCCACAGCTTGGGAAGGATGAATAAACACACCATGAGGAGGCCCACCTCCATTGCCGCTATGAATGCCTTGCCGATGGAACCTTTGCTGAATCAGCATTGCTTGGTTTGTTGTAGAATTGGGTGTTGCGTTACTAGCAACGTGATTATGAGGATGGAGCAGATTAACAGGTACCTAATATTGGAACAGAGCGTATTAAATCAGCTGCTAATTAAAACCTTCTCACAAGGCCTAAAATTTTGTAACTTGAAGGTCTATAGATAGATTAGCGTGACTAAGATTATCGCACACGGCCTAAAATTTCAAACTTGAAAGCTCCTATATGTCCCCATTCACTACTTGACTGATTATGAAAAATTTTGGAGGGGAAAACAAAAAGAAATCAACACAAAGAATGAACATTCCAAACGAAAAGATAAGGGGAAATACTTGAGTAGAGGTTGATGCATCAGCAGCAGCCCTCCAGGAAGATTCATCTTGAAATTTAGGTGAAGCCTCAGCAGACTCAGATGATGCTGGCGAAGCAACGGCTCCCATTCCAGGACCAACTGCAACGACGCCGTCGGAGGGCTTGTTCCAAGCAGGCCTCTTGTTCCGAGCGGCTGTATTGACGTGATTATCATCAAAGTTCTCAGCGGAAGCAGAATTCTCCGGTGGAAGAGGCAATGGAGACTGTGCCACATGGGTAGCAGAGGCATCGACAGAAGGAGTTTGCTCCTGCATAGACATTGCAAGCGAAGAAAGCGACGACGCAGACGATGGAGGTGAATGGCTAACGACCCATGTTGGCTCTTGTTCCACTCGAACAACTTCTGGCCACGGGGAAGGCAAAGAACCCAGCCGAGATTGCGGGCTGCTGCTATTTTCGCCAGAAACCGCCGCAACACCAGAGGAATGATGAATAGAGGAAGAATGGGCAGAGTCTGCCATGGACAACATGGTTTGCGAGGGTTTGAGGGACTGATAATATGAGTATGATCAAACCTTAGAACGCGCGATTTTTCTCTCCTTTCTCCTCTCTCTCAGAACGACGGAAGACGCGGGGAAAGCAGAAATTAGGAAGGCTCTTAAGAATTTCAGAAATTCCACTACTTAGTAGAAGTTCTAAAAGAGGATTCCTTTTCAATTACTCTCTGATGGACTTCTTTATCTTAACTAAATTTTAAAACAATTTTGAAAATAATAATATATTTGAATACGTAGGTGGATATTCAATCTCAGTATTTAAATTTTTTCAAAATTTTAAAATTATTGGAAAAAATATTTTTTTTTTAAAATATTGTTTCAAATCAGTTCTCATGTACTCTTTACTCTATAAAGGATTATTAATTTATTTTTATTATTTTTCTATCGAGTCAAATCCATTATCCAAATACTTGAAGGGCGCAAGTGTCCCTTGTTTTAAGGCCATTTAAAAAAAAAACTTAACTTAGTTTAAAATAATAAACAAATTTCAATTTTATTACTCCATAAATAAAATATATAAAATTATCATATGAATTTTCTTTTTTATGAAATTTAGCTCATAAAAAAAATTAACTTAGTTTAAAATAATAGCCAAACAATCCAATTTAATTTAGTTCTGACATATTCAAAAGTGATCTTTAGTTTCAAGAAATTGAACTGAAAGTAAATTAAGTCGAAAGAAAAGTAATGAAAATAAATAAAATGGTAAAATACAAAATAAACCTTGATTTTTTTGAATCTGTGTAGCTTAAATCTCGAACGTTCTTCAAATTTTAAAATTTATTCAATTAAATCTTGAACTTTATTTTTGAAAAAGCGAACTCTAACTTTATTGGTAAAAAAATTAGGTTCTATTTAATTTTTATCCAATCGCCAAACCGATAATACATATATAATTTTAATTTTTAAATTATAAAAAATATAACAAACAAAAATAAACAAAATCAACGCAATTGAGCTCAAACCAACTAAAATTGACATTGAATCAGATTAAATTGGCTCAAACTATGGTCCGACCGCATAGTATTCTTCTAATATCTTGGGACAATAATGACATTAAGAGCTAATTTGGTATTGTTATAATTTTTTTAACAAATAATGTTGGTGTACTTTTAAAGATAAATACGCATAAAATACACACTTTTAATTTTTCAAAGACAATTACAAATGAAGACTACGTCAACAAGCAAAGATGACTATGTATTAGTGTCATAATTGGGCCCAACCTCAACTTTCCCTATTTTAATTATATGTCTACACACTGTCTACTTGACCTTGGACTAAAACTAGACCTAATTTTAAGAGAGAGCCCCAACTTGTTCGCTTTATCTGATTGATTGCTCTTGAAACGACCATTGTATAATTGGCGTTGCAATCTAAGTAGTATAGTGGTAGTCCCATTTAAACTATTTTATTTTATCTTTTAACTAAATATAATTGGGACAATGAATCTAGATGTTGAGTCCATGACTTAAGTTGTTAGGACTACAACTCAAGATGTTGGACCCGAGCTTAAGACGTTAACGTCGCAATCTCAAGTTTAGAACTTAAAAAAGAAAACACACAAGGGTCAACTGTACCAAACCGATAGTCCAAGATCAGAGAGTCCGATCTTGTACCATCATTTTGTTTCAGTTATTGCATTCTTGAATAAAAGTCGAGGCTAATAGCTGTCATACCCGGTCTGAGCCTGATTTTTGTTGAGCGATCTGGCTTGGGGTGGTTTGGTCCACTAACGAGGCTCATACATGTATGGACACCCACATTTATTTTTATTTAAAGGTTGTATAACACCTTTTGATAACTACAATAAGATTATACACAAAGTAGTCTTAACACTAACAAATCTAACAAATGAATACAACACTATTAGTTTCAAAACCAATCAGGTACTGCTTCAATGGATTTTGAGATGCAAATAACCAAACATGTAACAAAGACTTGTTAAATTTTACAAAACAAGTGTCCAACTATTTTACATAAAAACTGCAATCCAAGCAAGGGTTTTTGTGATAATACATTCTATTTTGAGTATAGTTATGCAGAATCAAATTCGTGGCACAATTTTTTTTGTCGAGATCAGATTTGCACAAAAAAACCAACTCATTGATAGTTTTTCTTCTTTTTTTTTTTGGTACTAAACCAATTATTTCATTTGCTAACTTTATTGATCTTTAATTAATAAATGTAGTTGAACAAGATAAATGAAAAATATTAGGGAAAAAAGTTATCCTACACTGTAGATAAAGATAACAAATGAGCGAGATACCTATCGATTTGTAAAGTGCTATTTGTTTCAGGTTATTTTTAAATTTATTTGACTAAAAACATTTAGATTTAATTAAAAATAATAATTTCAATCATTTTACTTCATAAATAAACTAAGTGAGCAAATCGTTATCACATTTTAAAAAAAAAAATTTGATAATAGGAAATAGGAATTAAGAGAGCTAAAGAGTGTGTTTTTTTAACATTCTTTTTAAATTAATCATTTCCATTTAAAGACTCTTTCAAACATGGTGTCTTATATCTTTCATTTAACTTCTTGAAAAATCTAAACCACATTTTCCATTGCAAAATTTGAGATGATGGTTGATTGCGTTAAGTTTCAGCTTGTAAACAGAAAACGGATGAAGAAGCTGATGATCTTGGTAGAGAGAGAGAGAGAGTAAATGATTCTGACATTACCATTCCTCTACGTGATGTTTACATATATGCAGATAAAAATAATGATGAAAACATAAATGATAAATCTAAATTGAACTAAACGTGAATATTAGGTACACTAACATATCCCCTCAAGATCAAGGTCGTAGGCCGAAGATTTTGGATATAAAAACACCAAATTTTGAAGGTGGAAGAGGTTTCGTGAAGGCATCAACAAGTTGGTTTTCTGATAGAGTAAATTTGACTAGCAACATTTTGTTGAACACCTTTTCGAGAACAAAGTGGAAATCAATCTCAATATGTTTGGATTTAGAGTGTAAGATAAGGATCGAAACCAAGTATGTTGCACTCAAATGGTCACAGAATGAGAGGCACCGCTGTCGATACAATACCCAATTCACGTAATAATGATTTGAGCCATAGTGCTTCTATTACGCCATTGGCAACACTGCGATACTTTGATTCAGTGTAATAAAGGACCGAGATTAAATTTGTTCTCAGAAAGATACAAAATCCATCTGTGCTCTTACGATCATCTCGACAGGAAACCCAATTCGCATATTTATAACAAGTCAAATTGTAATTTGTAGAATGTGAAAAGAAGATACCTAAGGATGAGATACCTTTAAGGTATCACAAAATTTGCTTGACAGCCTGCCAATGAGTGTATGATGGCAAATTCATAAATTGGGAGATTTTTTGACAGCAAAAGCAATATTTGCTCTTGTAAGACAACAATACTGTAGACCACCAACAATACTACCGTAGAGGCAGCCATCATGCAATGGTGTATCTGATTTTTGTTATAAGACTGATCTAGCCACCATGGGAGTAGGAACGGGCTTGCAAGATGTCATATTTGCTTGGTGAAGTAATGCATGTATATATTGTGATTTTGAGAAAATCATACCTGTAGGGGTATGATTAATTGAGATGCCAAAAAAAAAAAAATAATGGTCCAAAGATGGTTGCAGATGGTCCACTACATCCATAGTATCAAATAGTTGTAGCTCAACAATGTCGCTAATCTCCCTACACAAGCCTCTTATGAACCTTGCAATGATTTTCTTCTCAGATTCTCCAATTCCACTCCTAATCTGGAGTGTCTCAAATTCGGTTAGGTAATCTTCAACTGAAAGTACTTCTTGTTTCAAGTTTTGCATTTGAAGGAACAATTCCTACTTGTAATGGCTAAGAACAAATCTTTTCCTCATCAACGTTTTCATAACCCACCATGTAGTAATAAGATTTTCTTCCTCGCGTCTCCTTTGTGTTTCAAATTATCGCACCAAAAACTAGCATATCTGGTCGATCCAAGAGAGTTGAAGCTTAACCCTTTCGAAGTAATTATAATAATCAAAGACTTTCTTTATTTTATCTGCCCAATCTAGGAAGACATCACCATTGCACACCCCATTGAAGGACGAGATAGACATCTTCACATGTCTTAAATCCTCATTCAAGTCGTGCCTAGCACGAGGGTTATCAAATTCTTCATAAGGGCCACCTCTACCCCGAGCAAAAATAAATTCTTCATTCCCGGGACTCAACTTATCCACAAAATCTTGGTTGTAGCTTCTCCTCCTTAGTTGTTCAGATCTACTACGAAAATCATCTTGAGGAGCCTTCATTAATACATTTCTAATATCTAACACATTCTGATTCATGCTTTCTATCCTAACATTGAGGTCATTAATCTGCCCTTAGAGGCTAGATTCACCCGCACTTGAAAAGGGTGCCTCGGTTGGCAGATTTTGAGCATCACTGTTTTGACCGAATGTAGCACCACTTCTTGTTGTCATACTATCCCAACAAATCACACCAAAATGCAGCTCAAACAATAAGGAAGGAGCAGTGCTTTGATACCAAATAATAAGCTTCACCTATGGCAACTTGTGGTGGAACCACAAATACTAGTTCTTTTCGGATCAACAATTGTGTTATTCGAAAATCCCCAGATTCCAAATCATATAACTTGCTCCATTTAAGGCCAAAGACTTTGAAAATTTAAGATGGTCTTACCAACAATATGAAGTAGAAGCCCTTAAAATTTTAGGGAAAAATTCCTTGTCTAGCCAAAGATACAGTCAAATTAATACAGGTCTGCTTGGTCTATTTTTGTTGCTGGACCTGAAAATAGTCCAACTTCAAGGATGCACAATTCTTGCTAGAAAAATCCAAAATACTTGAAATTTTAACTGGGATGTACTGAGGGTGTGGAGTAGCAGTGCTAGAAATTTCAAAAGTTGGTTTTTTGTGGATGAAATGTTATGAATGAAAACTCGCTGCTGGTTCGTGAAGGTTATAAGCTGCACCTATCGGCCTTGTCTCCCTCCAAGCGAGGAAGCTCTCAAACAAACTGAGAAAAGAAGTTTTGAATACTACCTTAAACTTGGATTTCCAAATGTGATAGAGTGGAAGAAAGCAATAAAAGAGGAACACCTTGGCTCACAACAAAGTGCACTCGGGTAACAACCTTCTTTTTGGATTCACTCATGAAAATGAAGAAGAGGTTGAAGCAAAATGCTCCGATTTTTCTATTCAAATTTAAATGAGTTGATGCGTTTTATACCTCCTCCCTTCAGCAAATTAGGGCTACAAATTGTGGTCCAAAGATGGTTGAAGATGGAGGCCAAAAAAGGATGCATTTGGCTAGCTACACAGCCAAAAAAGTCATTTTTGGCAATATTCTTTCTCTCTATAAATGTCCCTTTCAAGGTGGTCCTTTGTACATAAAAAATCACAACCAAGGGTGCCATTTCAAATGCACCATTGGTTGGCTCACTAGAGTTCAAAGATAAACTAAAACATAAACATTAAATTACTAAGCCGATTACACAAATTGAATTAAGGAAGATAAATTCCTCCTTCTTCAAGGCATGGCCGAGGACAATGATTCTATGATAGTGAGTGGAAGGACCTTTCTATATCTTGAGTGTTAGGTTCCCATTCCAATTGCTCTATGGGAATTTTACCTACAAAAAGAGAAGAATTGTTAGAAAAAGATGTCTCGGCCAAAGCTTTGGCACAAATTGAGTAGTAGCTCTTCGTGGCATATCATTTAAGGTATCACAAAATTTGCTTGACAGCCTATCAATGAGTGGGCAGTGGCAAATGCATAAATTGGGAGACTTTGTTGACCATAAAAACAATATCTAGTCTTGTCAATCAACAATTCTGTAGACCGCCAATAATACTACAATAGAGACAACCATCACGCAATGGTGTATCTCATTTTTGTGATAAGGTTGGTCTAGCCACCATGGGAGTAGGAATGGGCTTGCAAGATTCCATATTTGCTTGGTGAAGTAATACATGTATATATTGTGATTGTGAGAAATTTATACTTGTAAGGGTACGAGTAATTGAAATGCTAAAAAAAAATGATAATGGTCCAAGGTCGCAAACCTTAAATTGTGAATGTAAGTAAGCTAGCAACTGATCAATGTGAGTATAAGAGTTTCCTGTTAAGATAATGTCATCAACATAGACTAGCATAATCAGAATAAAGGAGCTAATATGACATACACATAATGAGGAGTTTGATTTTGAAGCCAAAAAACCCCACTGTATTAGGGCATTGTATAGCTTGGTGTATCAGGCTCGTGGAAATTGCTTAAATCCGTACAAAGCTTTATAAAGTAAACAGACAGCAGATAGATGCAATAGACTAATAAAACCAAGAAATTGCTGCATAAAAATCATCTCCATTAAATCACCATGTAACAAAGACATTGCTAATATCAAACTGTTTAATACTCTAACCAAAGGAGATGGGGAAAGAGTCATGTGGATTGAGATTGGTTTTACAACCGGGCTAAAATTCTCTTTATAGCAAGTGCCTTCTGTTTGATCATAATCTTTTGCCACGAGACGAGCCTTATATCTATTAATTGTGTCGTCTGAATTTTGTTTGGTCTTGGAAACCCATTGCAGTCAATAGCTTTAATCTCTCGTGGAAGAGAAACCAAGGTCCAAATATTTGTATCATTTAGCACTGATATGTCTTCATTCAAGGCATTCAACTAGTGTGGAGATTTTGAAACTTGGAGGAATGTTTTGGGTTTGATATTGGTTTTAGCAAAAAAGGCTTTTGGTCGAAATATACCATCTTTGGCTCGGGTCCTAATAGGCTGTGCGTTCAGTACAAGTTGGATAGAGACTAGTGTGAGCAAGTTAGTTTAAATTATGGGAGAGTAAGGATGAGGTATAAGAATGGGAGGTGGTGAAGACAGAGATGATTGGTTTATTTGTAGGTTTGGGGAGGTTAACGAAGATGGAGAACTAATTTGATTTGTAGGAAAAGATAGAAGAGATAGATAAGGAATTGATATGGAGAAGGAGAATGAGTTTGAATAGGACTCTCGTAGTGAAGAGAAAGGAAAACTAGACTCCACAAAGTTAACATGACGAAAAATGTAAATTTTGTTGGACTGAGGATCTAAACATATATAGCCTTTATCATAAGGACTGAGACCTAAAAAGCACTTGAAGAGAGCGATGTTGTAATTTGTGTGTGTTGAAAGGTCGAAGAAAAGGAAAATATAGACATCCAAAGACGCGCAGTGATGAATAATTGGGAACAGAATTGAATAGACATTCAAACAGAGATTTATTTCGGAGAACATGAGTCGGTAATAAATTTATTAAGGAAGTACCTGTGGCAAAGGCATAAAGCCAGAAACGTTGGGGAACTGAAGAATAAAACAAAAGTGCAAGACCAATCTTGACGACATGACGATTTTTACGTTCAAAAGAACCATTTTGATTTAGCGTATAAGGACAAGAGACACAATGATGTATCCCAAAAGACTTAATCAGTGGGGATAGAAATTGGAACTCACCACCCCAATCTGATTGTAGGCTTTTGATACTAACATCGAATTGAGTATGACAAAATTTATGAAAGTGGACAAAAAGTAGTGTAGACTTCACTTTTTAATTTTAACGAAAATAGCCAAGTGAAACGAGTGCATGCATCAACAAATAACTCAAAATAACGAGCACCAGTAATAGAGTTTACAGGAGAGAGACCTCAAATATCAGTATGTACAATATCAAAAGGTGATTTAGCATGCGAATTAGAATTTACAAAAGGTAAATAATGAGTTTTACTCATATGAAAGGAAATACATAATTGAGATATATCTATTTTTGGAAGAGAAATATTACACAATTGTAACACAACGACATAAAAAGATGATGAGGGGTGTCCAAATAGGTAATGCCAAAATACTGAAGGATCACGATCCACAGGAGGCAACCGAGCAGATAGAGCCCAAACTTGAGGAACAATAGGAATATGGTTAAATCCATCAATGAGGGAACCTTGAATGAAAAGTTGATGGGATGTCCAATCCTTAACATAGAAAACATGGAAATGAAATTCAACATAAACAGAATTATCTTGGCATAATTGTTGAACCATGATGAGATCGTGAGACATTAACGAGGTGTGACAGACAATATTCAATTTCAAAGAACGAGTGGCAGTTGGAATAAGAACATAATCGGTTTTAAGAATTGGAAGTAAGTTACTGTTGGCTGTGGCGACGTTGGATGAGCCATTGTAAGGTTGTGGCTGTTTGAGTACAAATACATGCGGAGTGAGGTGGTTGGTTTCCTCTGAGTTGAAGAGTCACGACGCAGTAAAGGAAGTGGAATTAGGTGTCGGTAATATTCCAGCATTGGACACCTAAAGGTGTTCGAAACCAAAAGGTGAGATCGGGGAGGGGTCAAGAGTCTGGTTGTGGGCTACAAGGAGGTTAACATAGTAAGCGAAGGGTGGGGTTGGGAAACTAAAAGAGGGTTGGCTTTGGATTTGGTTTTGTTGGACCCGGTTGGTGGTCTGTATGAGATGTTGAGCCGATGGTAGCAAGCCGATGCAAAGTGACCCAGTTTATTACAAATTGGACACGAGCTTTGGATTTGTTATTAGGCAGAGCGATCACCAGGAAAAAGAACCAAATCTATTATGGTGAAAACCAGATGAAAAGTTCGGTCGGAACTGAGCAAGGGAAGGCGAACGAGGACTCCAATCTTGCCAAAAAAAGGAGTAGATTTGCGTCGTTTGCTTGTAACTGACTTGGCATCGGGAAGGAAGCAGTGGAGTTTTGTCAAGCAAAAATTAAAACTCTAAAGAAAGCTATGAACTTCTTCCAGTGGAGATTGGTCTACCCGATTGGTGACAAAGACGACAATGCATTGTACTCACTTCCTAGTCCATTCAGAAAATAGATCATTCGATCTCGGTAGGAAATAGGTTCACTGATTTTTGCGAGTGTGTTGCATAAAGTTCTAATCTTTTGAATGTAATTGATAGCTGAAAGTCCATCTTTGGACAGGAAATGAAGCTGACTTTGAAGATCGATTATCCTTGCTAGCAAGAAGAAGAGAAAATATGGGCTAGAGCATCCCAAACTTCATTGGCAGCAGTGAACGAAACAATCTGTGGCACCAGGTCTTCGGACATGGAGGAAAAAATCCAACTCATGATGAGCCGATTATTCCGCATCTAAAAAGTGAAGTCTAGATTAATTTAGGAAGAAAGCGAGTCTAGAAACCGTAGAGGAGGTGGGAGGGATCCGTCAAGAAGATTGTCGATGCCATTCGCGATAACAACATTGAGGAGTTGTGCCTCCAAATCAAATAGTTGGTGTTGTTCAATTTGATGGTTAAATTTTGATTTACAGAGGAGAACTGGGGAATAGGGGAAGTGGGAAGAACTGAAGGGGAGGAGGTAATCAGGAAGCTGGAAGATGCCATAGCTCTGATACCATGTTAAGTTTCAGCTTGTAAATCGAAAACGGATGAAGAGGAGAAATAGAGAAAGATAGTAAATGATTTTGACATTATCATTCCTCAATGTGATGTTTACATATATACAGAGAAAAACAATGATGAAAACACAAACGATAAATCTAAATTGAACTAAACGTGAATACTAGGTACGCTAACATATTGTAATTTGCCACTGATTAGTTGTCTATTTTTCTTTCACATTTTTCTCCATTGCTTTTGTGCTTTTTGGGTTTTCTGTTTAGCGGATCCACACTGTTATATATACGTTAGAGAATGATTTGTGTGTGAAGTAAGGGAAAATGCATCAAAATAGGAAGAATGAGAGAGTAAAAGAGATTTTGAATATAATTTTACAGTAAAGATATTATCTAGGTTAGTATATTTTCTGAGCGTGTAACTCATGGACGTTGCAGGGCCTATGTTTCGTTGGAGCCGTGATGTTTCTATTTCTATTTGCTCCACTTTATTACAACGATTTTGTCAGCTATTGTCTCCAAAGTGTTGGAAACTGATATGATGGTGGAGAAGAGGTAGAATCCGATGACCATATTCTTCTGCTGGCCACTATCACTTGGTTGGATAGATGAATCACTTCTTCAACGTGTTATATCTTTTTGTTCTTAAATTTTGGTTCCTTTCTTACTACAAAGGTACTACCTTTTTAATACATAGATTATCGAAACTCATTTTCTCTCTCCTGAAACTTTTGATTTTTTTTTTAAACAGGATAGAATATCCTGCTTTCTACCACTTTTTATGCTACAAATTTCTTCTGAATAACTTTTTCAACTTCTCCTCTCTTTAATATCATAGAATATTTTGTTTAATAATTTGAACAACATATTATGTTTCACTAATCTTGTAGATTTCTCTATTTTTCTCAATGAGATTAAGTTATCTTAATTCGCATTTGAATCTTCCTTTTAAGATAAATCTAAACAAAGTACAAATTTCACATCAGATTTGCATTTTATATTAGTTTTTTTTTAATTTAAACGTTAAAATATGAGCTTTTTTTTAAGCCAAATCTTAAACTATCAACCGTAATCAAACTATCAACCGTAACAATCTAAATTTTCTTAAACTATTCAAAACTTAACAAATCAAATATTGGTGGATGGCCTTTCACCATCCGTTCTCCGAAAACAAATGGCCGATGTTAAAAATACAGTCGTCTGTTCTAAACACGTCAGATCGGCTGCACGAATAAAAAGTGGAGACTGTCTGTTCCACGTGCGGTGCACGGGACAGCTGAATGGACTGCCGTTCTCGGACGAACGGTCATCCGTTTTTGGATGTTTACGAGAACGAATGACCTTGTTCTTACAACGGCCACTCAGTTCATCATCAGGGAATAAAACAGACAGTTGTTGTAAGAACACGGTTGTCTATTCTCGTAAACATCCGTGGAACATACACCGTTGTAAGAACACAACCGTCCGTTCTCGTAGAACAGACAGCCGTAGTAAGAACACGGCTGTCCATTCCTGAAATTAGGGCTGAAAGTCACAATATCGACAAAGGACGGCCGTTCTCTGAGAACTGACAGCCATTACCACAACAATGGTCATCTGTTCTCCGACAATACATAAGAAACAATTGCCATTATATCGAAAAAATTCATAAATCGCTGAATCCTCTTGGCCGATTTTTAATTTTTTTTTCCAAAATAGACCAATTGATGCCCTACCTCGTTCATTTCTCCATTCCTATTTGTTTCACTCAATTTTTAGCTAAAACCTCACAAATCTGAGATTTGTTTTGTTGAAATTCCAAAATCGCAAAAAACCCTCCTAAAATGGCTGAAAGATTAGTGATTATGCAAAAGGTTATGCCGAAGGCACGTTAGGAACCGTCTACGTTATAAAGTTGCCTAACAAAATGTCAGGCACCTTCAATGTTGGAGGTGTCGCGACCTTGACCTAGGTCGTTGTAGTTGGAGTTTCGCAACCAGATATGTCGAGAGCAGTTCAACCTGGATTTGGTACACCGGTCAGTGATGCATTTGAAGATCGTCGACTTTATAGGTTGGAAATCCCTCGAAATCCAAGAGATGTTCGACAGAATCGGCCTGCACAGGGTCTATAGTGTGCACGACAATAGTTATGACAGGATAGTTTGCTTATTTTAGGCAAACGTGAGCTTTACCAGGAGGGCGGTAACTATAAAGACGTACATCCCGGGTACGGAGATCAAGATTACCCCAAAGACGGTCAATGAGTTGCTCGAGTTTGTTGGAGGAGGGGTAGATAGATACTACCATGCCTCCTGGGACTGTTTTTTTTTTTCTTCAACTTGGCCGATAGAGTAGAGTTCATTCGGCAAATCCATCACTACACTAACATTATCGGGTTCATTAAGCTTAGAACCTGAGACCTAATTGCTAGAGCTCGGGTCGTGCACAACATGGTGTCCCACACCCTTCTATACCGACGTAGACATAGAGATCTTGTTAGCTGTATGGATCTCTATATCATGGAGAAGCTGTACAGCAGGAGACAGTTCTAGTTCGGCTTTGTGTTTCTCAGTCACATAGGTGAAATTGGACAGACATGCAACAAGAACTTGCCCTATGGTGTCAGGAGAGCAATTTGGGATTCATGCAATAGACAATTAGGAGGAATGTTGACCATCGAGCAAGGGTCAACACTTTTGGATGAAATGTTGATCAATGGTGAATCTGAGAGCTCTAAAGTTTTGACTGCTCGTTAGGTCGGTCGACACCCGCTTAAGGGTCGATCCCAAAGCAACCCAAGAGTTGAAAGTGTAGACCGATTTGGACACTAGTCGACACGTCTCATTCTAAAGCAGACAAGTGTCGATAGATCCCAACAATGGGTCGACACTTGATGTGTCTAGTGTCAGATTGGGTTTTTAGTCTCGGTATAGGACCCATCTATATCTTCCTTTAAGGTTGAGTGAGATATTCATAACCTTAGTTTTCTTTTAGACTCGGATGAGTTTGCTAATTTCGAGCCGTTCCAAAGGTTGTCATTCCTATGTAAAAGAAGAGTAGTCATCATGGGATAAGGATTTTATGCTTTCTGTATTGCATTGTATTAGTTTCAAAACTCTAGTTTGGGTGGTTGCTGCCTGTAAAAGTATGATAGGGGTTGGTCGCCAATATATCAGTTTTACAGGTATGTATATGTATGCTTTTCTCATATTTATTTTGAGCATACATGATATTTTGTTTTTGTGTGATCTGTTGAGAGGATGAACCCTCTTGATACTTCAGACAATTTCGGTGTCAAGGTATTATAAGGCTATCTTGGTACACTTTCTGTTGTGTACAGGTTGTATTGTTTGCAAGTACAAAAAATGACACTAGGGTGTTGATGACATGCTCATTGGGTTTAGAATTCTTAAAACTAATCACGGTGTAGATTGTACGAGTGGTGTCATGGTTGAGTGTCGATTGTCAATCACTCAAGTAACGTGTTGGATCTTCGGATCATCTGCACAGTTTCCTTCGACCTAATGAGGCGTTGTTGGGTCTTCGGATCACCATCTTTCTATGATAATGTGACAGAAGGGTCCTTGTGAGACCTTTCTTTTTCACTAAGGATGATTTATTTAGAAAATAGTGAGGTTTATTTTCGATACATAGCAACCTATGTACGTGATATGTTTTATAACTAGCTCACTAAGGGTTTGCGGATCCAGTTTTGATAAAAAGAAGGATGGAGGTTTCCTAAACCATTTTGTAAACTCATGCATAGTTTTGAAATTAATTCCATATATTTTACGTGATAGGTATAACATTTCTATTGAGTTAGTCACTCACTCTCATCTCCCAATCCAAGTAATGGTTAACTTCAACCGAGATTTAGGAGAGGCTGCTAGTTGCTATTTTTTGTTAGATCCTTATTTTGGTAATGATCTTGTTGTTTAATTTGAAACTGTAAATATAATTGTTGGGTTGGTACCCTTTAGTTTTTCGCACAATTGAATTATGTTAATTATTTTATTGTATTGCACTATCTTTTGAAATTTTACTATGTGGATTTGACTGTGTATTTTATCTTAAAGACCTATGCTGCAAACTTAGCCTTCGGCTGCATGATAAAGTTCCCTTTCTGGGAATCAGATCGCCCAATCTGACTTTTCTGTTTCAACTTTTCTACTAAAATTTTGGAAGAAAATTGTGGAGATGAGATATTAGAGGAAAAGTGATGTGCCACCAAAAAGGAAAGATGGCAAAATCTGCGATCAAACATATGTCTTTACAGATTTTGGAGCCAACTTAAGAACGTAATAACTCCATCAATTGGAAACTTCTTCACTTGTTATTTGAGGAGCACCAACCTTTTTATGTATAGAAAATATCATTCTAGTATTTCATACAAAATTTACATAAATAAGAAGATATGATGGAAATAGTAAGTGTGGTTGGAAATAAAATTTGGGAAATTGGCAGTTTCAAGGAGGCACATTTGGGATAGATAAAAAAAAACCATAAGAGGAATGACCCCCTCTGCCTCATGCGAAGGGCTCAACCATTCTCGCTTTCTACTTGCAACTCTCTAGCTTTTCCTAAAGCAATGACTTTTGTCATCATATCAGATCTATTCTTATTGGTGTGAATATTCTCAACAAACAACTCTTGCGCTTCTACTTTGTCTCGCACTCAATGATATCGAACATGAATATGTTTGAATCTTACATGGAACATTAGATTCTTACAAAGGTGAATTGCACTCTAATTGTCACAATAAAGAACATATTTTTCTTATTAAAGTTCCAGCTCCTATAGGAACTCCTTCATTCACAAAACTTTCTTGCAAACTTCAATAATAAGTAAATATTGTGCTTCTATGGTTGATAGAGCAACACATTTTTGCAATATTGGCAACACACAACACCCATTACAAAAGTAATCATATGTTCAAATGTTGATTTTCTTGAATTATCGTCGCCTGTCAAATCAAAATTTGTATAACTATACATCACAAACTCTCCATTACTATAGCATAAACATGTTTTGGTAGTAATTTTGAGATATTTAAAAATTCATTTAACTGTTGCCCAATATTCTTTTTCTGGATCATAGATAAATTATCTAACTATTTTGACAAATTTAGCAATATATGCTTTTCTTTACTCTACAAAAAAAGATATCATTCTATTTAATTTTGAACCCCTCAAGTTGTTCTATGTATATTTTCTCTTCCAAATTTCTATAAAAGAATGAAGTTTTCACATTAAATTCTTGAATCTTGAGATTCAAACTAGCAGCCAAACCTAGAATTGTTCAGAGAGATGTCATCTTCTCAATTGCTGAGAAATATTCATCAAAATCAACACATTTCTTCTTACTGTGTCATTTCACAATCACTCTAGCTTTATATCGTAGTTGTGAATAGGGATGGAATTAGTTCAATTTGGTTCGATTATAGGACGAATCAGAACTGAACTGGTAGGTTCGGTCTTAAAAATATAAAACCAAACCGAACCAAACCGAACCAAACCAAACCAGTGGTAGATTTGACCAAAAATCGAGACTCAATTTTGGGGTTTTTTGGTTTGGTTTCGAAAATATGATTTTTTTTTTTGGTTTTTGGTTTTATAATGGTTTTTCAGTTTTGGGCTTTGGTTCGAGCTCATTTCATCGGTTTGTGGGATTGGTTTTTGCATTTGATTTTTTTGGTTTTTGGGCAGGGTTTGAGGCTCTAGTTTAGGCTCAATTCAAGGCTTGTTTAAGGATAGAAAGTAAAAACCTATTTGTTGCATCAGAAATCAAGAATTAAACACAACAAAATCCAAATACACTAAACAAAATGAAACAGAATAAAATCTAAATAAATTTAATAGATTCGTAAAAGAAGTTTGAAGCCTAGACAGAAAAGCCTAAATTTGCAACAAATTCAAAATTTGCCTTTTCCACATCTTTATATTTACTTTCCAGTTTCCATTCTCCGTCCTCTTTACTCCTTGCACTATTCTCCCTTGAAAAGAGACAGCTGTAACTCTAGAGTCCAAATGATAAACAGAACCAATTAATTGATTGTGATCACAGAAAAAGCAATTGATAATATAGGCTACACCGTGATCAAATTTGTTTTTAAAAAATACAGTTTAAAAGATAAATCATATGAAAGAAAAATCTCCTATATATTTTATTCCTTGACCACAGTAATTAAATATTAACAAACTATATGAAAATAACCAAATTCACTTAAACATCATAGAAAATAATGGTACGATTATCTGTCCAAATGTTCTATTAAAAATAAACCATATCATTAATTGTAGAACAATTAAGCAAATACATTGATCAAACTTAACACAAATAATCATACCTTTGAAATTAATCTTTATTTGCTTCTGTTATAGTACTATTCAAATCTACAAATAGATAGTAAACAATTAGAATAAATGATCTATTATTAATTATTACATAATACAAAATAGAAATGAACATACTTTTTTCATAATCCTCCACTTCGTTTAATACTTCGTAACTATCTATTTGTTTAGTTAATTCATGAATCCAATTTTGAGAGCAAATAAGATATTTTATTGTCATTAGGGATAAAGGACTTCGAAAGACATCTAACACTCGACCGTTACAGCTGAATGTTGACTCTGATGTAATCATGAAAATAGAAATGACAAGCACATAACTTGTTATTTTACTCAAAGTTGGGTATTCTGAAATATACATTCTCCATCAACTTAATATGTCCACATCGTAGAAAAACACTCAAGATTTTTTCCGACAAATAATTTTCAAGTTCACTTCCTCTACTACCATGCTCATTTTTATTGTTTATTTATGTTTGAAATGTTGACTTAAACTCGTCATCATCCAAGAGTCATGAGTAATATAAACCACAGACCTAGAAGCTTGTTCCATATTATTTGTCGGTGAATCTAATTTGTACTCAGAATACAACATTTTAATTGAATGTTCCAATTCAACGACCAATTCATTAGTTGTTTCCACTCCATGCAATTTTAGTAAGCAATGCTTCACGAAGTGAATGTTGTCGTTGTGCTTGATCCACGATATAAGTAGGCAACATTTTAGGAAAATTAGTAAAGTCATTCTGTAGCAACCCGATGACCCACACGGTTCCAGGCACGCTAACTACTATTTTGACGCATACACTCGGGTAAAAATTCATGTAAAAATTTAAAATTCATTCCTTGAGTTGAACGACCTTTTTAAAAATGTTTGAAAATGTCGCAGTGGAAGAGTTCGATTTAAAATCAATTTAAATAAGATTTTAAGTTTTGAAAACACTAAAAGACATTTTCGGTCGCCCCCTGTAATCACCGGTCAACACTTCAATTTGCCTCTGTTTTCATCGGTCGACCCTAGTGGTCGACACTTCTCTGCTCATCACACTAACCGGTCGACACCTGTGGACACAGGTCGACACTCCAATCTTCTCTGTCCGCACAGGCCGAACCCCGTAGTCGACACTTCTACGCTCATTACTGATAGCGGTCAACACCTATCTTCACAGGTCGACACTTTCATCCTCTTTGTTTCCATCGGTTGAATCTTGCGGCCGACACCTCTACTATCTTTACACTAACCGGTCGACACTTCCACACATGGGTCAACACCTGACATGACTCTGTCTCCATAGGTCGACACTCGCGGTCGACACTTGCCAGGTTTGCTCGACAACTAAACCTACCAGTCGACACTTCCTTTCTAGAAATTCGATTAGAAATTATAAATTTTTCCAAAAACAATCAGACTTACGACTCAACGCTAAAATAACACAAAGTACACTTTTTCATCAACTCAAAATCATTATTTACATAAAAAAAACGACTACTAAAGTATTAAATCCGTCTGTACATCAAAACGACTCAACACGCCTATAAATATCCCAAAATCCATATATACGCACACCATGGTCAAAACGCCCTAACAGCCGGCCAGGTCGTCAACGCGCGCAATCCTCCAACTGCCTCCTAATCCCGCGCTTGTTCTGAGTACTCACCGGCTATCGCGTCGTCACCTACATCACATAACTCATCTATTAGGCTAATGCTAAGTAAGTAATGCACGTAAATCATAAACACTAAAAACACACATATCTTAACATATGCAGTTTCTACAATTTTGTTTCTACTTTCATTTTCGTCTCTATCTTACATTTTCTTTATCTTCTTACTATTGAGTTCTTCTTTACGCACTAGACCAAGGTGATACACTTCGCGGTCCCTCTCATATGACAAGGTCAACCTCGGTCTAATAAAATGACACACCTCGCGGTCCCCCTCATAGGACAAGGCCACCACGTAAAGCGGAGGAAGTAGTGACACACCTCGCGGTCCTCCTCATAGGACAAGGCCACTCAACTCCACCTTCATTATCTTCTTACGTATCTTCTCAACTTTGTTCTTCACAACTCACATCCTACTGTTTTCGTTTCATAAAAATATAGAAATTCGTTTTCGTTTCGTTCTCCTACTTCAAAACAATGATTCATAACGTAAAATTATAACATAACGTAAACGTGTATGCAACCTACTAAACTGTGATGTAGGTCCGAAGGTAAAACATCTACTACATTACTTATCTGACGTCCTAGCAACCCGTATTTCGTAAAGTGCTCGCTAAACTAGAGAACCTATAAAACCACACATTTCATCAATTCTTCTCCACCCAACTCATAAAACTCTAAGGAAAACAACACTAACAACTAATCTAACTAACCCAAAATCCTACACAATTTTCGATCAAAATTCGAAATTGCATAACTTATCCAATACTCGTCCAATTTGGACGATTCAAAATGCTACAGATTTCTCATATGTCTAGTTTCTAACGGTCTAATTCAATCCTTAATCGAGCACCTATAGTTTGGCCGAATGTGGCCAAACAGAAACCGTTCCACAATTCGAGCACTCGGTTATCCAAACGCTAAATCTTTTCCATAAAATCTCGTAATCTACTCGTACTTCCAGGTCAAACACCAACATACGGATAGAATCTGACTCTAACTTCAATTTCTCCCTACTCCCTCCTAGATTTTCACCAAAATTACCCAATACTCTCACTAACTCAATTTTTAACACTTAAAACAACTAATATACTAACTATCTACTAAGAACTAGCAAAAACTTATTGTAAATCTGAAGAAACGAAGAAGAAATCGGCTGAGCATCGCAGGAAGAGAAAATCGCCGAAGGGAGGAGAAAGGGGAGGGTTTCTCTGCGCGGGGGAGGGAAGAAACAGGGGGGAGGAATTCATTCCTCCTCTCTGTTGTTTTTTTTTTCTTCTTTTTTTTATTAATAATAATAATAATAACCTAATTACTAAATCGCCTTCAATCCTTAACCGTTTAATCAATCTATTATTCAGTCCGTTTTCGGTTGAATTCATAAATTTCTTTCTTCTCCATTAGCCTCAAAACAATCTTTCAGTTAATGGTAGAAATTTTTCGAAAATTCTGCCGATTACAATTACGTAAATTCAACATTAGTTTTAACAGAAAAATTCTGGGTGTTACATTCCACCCTCCTTACAAAAATTTTGTCCTCAAAATTTGTTACCTAAATAACTCTGGATATCAGCTCATAATGTCCTGATGTCGCTCCCAGGTTGCTTCTTCCATGTCGTGGTTGTGCCACAATACTTTCACGAGTGGAATCTACTTGTTGCGTAAAATCTTCACTGCATAATCCAGAATCTCCACTGATTTCTCCTCATACGTCAAGGTGGATTGAACCTCTCTATCTTGCTGCTCCACGACGTGAGAGTGATCTCGTATACACTTAATCAACACGGACACGTGGAATACATTGTGAATCCCGTCCATTGAGGCTGGTAGTTGCAGCGGGTAAGCTGTTTTCACTATTTACTTCGTAATAAGAAATGGTCCAATGTACCTAGGGTTTAATTTGCCCATCTTTCCGAATCATACAACTCCTTTGAATGAAGAGATATTTAGGAATACTTCGTTGTTCACTTCAAATTCTAGCTCTCTCCTCCGACGATCTGCATAACTTTTCTGTCCGCTTTGAGCTGTTAAAATTCATTGTTTAATAAATGCAATCTTTTCTACAGTTTGTTGCAGAATGTCAAGACCAACTAATCGTGCTTCGCCGACCTCTCCCCAATACAATGGAGAACTGCACTTCCTCCCGTATAGAGCTTCATATGGAGTCATACCTATCGTAGCCTGAAAGCTGTTATTATAAGAAAACTCCACCAAAGATAGGTATCTGCTCCATGAACCTTGAAATTTAAGTACACAAGCTTGAAGCATATCCTCTAGCGTCTGAATGGTCATCTCAGATTGACTGTTCGTCTGAACATGAAATGCCGTACTAAAATTGAGCTGCATACCCATGACTTTGTGCAGGCTCTTCCAAAACTTCAATGTAAATTCTGTCTAATACAATTGAAGTTGGAACTCCGTGCAACAGTGAGATCTCTTGTACATATAGTTCGGCGAATTGGTCCATAGAATATGTCATCTTCACTGGCAGAAAATGGGCTGATTTGGTTAACTGATCCACAATGAACCATATACCATCATAGCCCTTTGTTGTCCGAGGCATTATGGCTAATTTCCTGGACAAAACCAATTACTCGCATAAACATCTAATAACTACAGTTAAACTTAAACACTTACTGTTGCCGAAGTACGTCGTGCGGCGATCGGCGCTGTTAGGCAATCATTTGAACGGTTTGACCCACTGACTCTAACACTCGTAGCATCCCCTCCTACTACTGATTGACTGTCTCATCTACTTTTTTCTAAGCGGTGTGGGAATTGTGTTAGACCCTCTTACCTTCACAATCTCACCCCTCCTCCGAGTAGTCTGACATCCTCGTCGGTCACACTTCCGGTTGGATAAAAACTCTGATAACATCTATATAGCAACTCGAAAACCCTCACGGTTCCCGACACGCTAACTACTACTTTGACACATACACTCAGGTAAAAATTCATGTAAAAATTTAAAAATTCATTCCTTGAGTTGAAATACCTTTTTGAAAACATTTGAAAACGTCGCAGCGGAAGACTTCGATTTAAAATCAATTTAAATTAGATTTCAAGTTTTGAAAGCACTAAAAGACATTTTCGGTTGACCCCTGTAATCACCGGTCGACACTTCATTTGCCTCTGTTTTCATCGTTTGAAAACGTCGCAGTGGAAGACTTCGATTTAAAATCAATTTAAATAAGATTTCAAGTTTTGAAAGCACTAAAAGACATTTTTGGTCGACCCCTGTAATCACAGGTCGACACCTGATATGGCTCTGCCTCCGTATGTCGACCCTCGTGGTCGACACTTGCCAGGTTTGGTCGACCACTAAGTCGACCGGTCGACACTTCTTTCCCAAAAATTGGACTAGTAACCTTAAACTTTCCCAAAAACAATCAAACTTACGACTCAACGCTAAAATAACACAACGTGCACTTTTTCATGAACTCAAAATTATTATTTACATAAAAAAAAATGACTACTAAAGTTTGAAATCCATCTATCCATCCAATCGACTCAACACACCTATAAATATCCCAAAATCCATATATACGTACACCATGGTCAAAACGCCCTAACAGCCGGCCGGATAGTCCACGAGCGCACTCCTCCAATCGCCTCTTAGTCCTGGGCTTGCTCTAAATACTCACCGGCTATCGCGTCGTCACCTACATCACATAACTCATCTATTAGCCTAATGTTAAGTAAGTAATGCACGTAAATCATAAACATTAAAAATACACATATCCTAACATATGCAGTTTCTACAATTTCATCTCTACTTTTGTTTTCGTCTCTATCTTACATTTTATTTATCTTCTTACTACTGGGTTCTTCTTTACGCGCTAGACTAAGGTGACACATCTAGCGGTCCCCCTCATAGGACAAGGCCAACCTCGGTCTAATAAAGTGACAAACCTTGCAGTCCCCCTCATAGGACAAGGCCACCACGTAAAGCGGGGGAAGTAATGACACACCTCGCGGTCCCCCTCATAGAACAAGGCCACTCAACCCCACTTTCATTATCTTCTTACGTATCTTCTCAACTTCGTTCTTTACAACTCACATCCTACTGTTTTCGTTTCGTAAAAACATAGAAATTCATTTTCGTTTCATTCTCATACTTCAAAATAATGATGCTAACATAACGTAAACGTGCATGCAACCTACTGAACTGTGATGTAGCTCTGAAGGCAAAACACTTACTATATTACTTACCTAGCGTTCTAGCAACTTGTATTTCGTAGACTGCTCGCTAAACTGGAGAACCTATAAAATCAAACATTTCATCAATTATTCTCCGTCTAACTCATAAAATTCTAAGGAAAACAACGCTAACAACTAATTTAACTAACCCAAAATCGTACACAATTTCTGATCAAAATTTGAAATTGCATAACTTATCCAATAGTCATCCGATTTGGACGATTTGAAATGCTACGGATTCCTCATGACGTCTAGTTTCTAACGGTCTAATTCAATCCCTAATTCAGTACCTATAGCTTAGCCGAATGTGGCCAAACAGAAACCGTTCCACAATTCGAGCACTCGGTTATCCAAATGCTCAATCTTTCTCATAAAATCTTGTAATCTACTCGTACTTCCAGCCCAAACACCAACATACGGATAAAATCCGACTCTAACTTCAATTTCCCACTACTCCCTCCTAGATTTTCACCAAAATTACCCAATACTATCACTAACTCAATTTTTAACACTCAAAACAACTAAAATACGAACTATCTACTAAGAACTAGCTAAAACTTACTGTAAATATGAAGAAACGGAGAAGAAATCGGCTGAGAATCGCAGGAAGAGAAAATCGCCGAAGGGAGGAGAAAGGGGAGGGTTTCTCTGCGCGGGCGAGGGGAAGAAACAAGGGGGAGGAATTCGTTCCTCCTCTCTGTTGTTTTCTTTTTTTTTTCTTTTTATTAATAATAATAATAACTTAATTACTAAATCGTCATCAACCCTTAACCGTGTAATCAATCTGTTATTCAGTCTGTTTTTGGTTGAATTCATAAATTTCTTTTTTCTCCATTAGTCTCAAAACAATCTTTTACTTAATGGTAGAAATTTTCTGCTCTCAATTCTGACAAAAACTTCGCCGATTATATTTACGTAAATCCGACATGAGTTTTAACGGAAAAATTTTTGGTGTTACATAATCAAGCACAACGACCACATTTTTTAGCGGTATACTAAATGTTTTTAATGATGAGTTATCACTTGCAACATATTTTTTTATAACTCTATGAAGTCTGCAAATGTCAGAGAAAAAGACATTTAAGGTAATATGTATCAACGTTGTGTCATAGAATACTTTCAATGGGACTATGAATTCACGAACTGCATGCCAATCTTTATCCGTGATAGAACCACTTAGATTCTCATATTCAAAAAACTCATACATGAATTGTTTTCAAACTCACTCATTTTTTAAAAAGCATTTTGAAAATTTAAGGTGTGTCCAACATTACGTACGTCGAGTTCCTTCAAGTTGGAACATCAAGACACATTATTTTTGCATGTAGTTTTTACATTTTCAACATATGCTTTAAACCTTTGCATTCTTGAGGAGAAGACTTGACATATATTACTGCTTTACGGATCTTCATAATAGCATCATTATGCTCTTTCAGACCATTGTAAAAAATCATATTTACAATGTGAGCACAACATCTAACAAGTATAAATTTTCTGTCCAGCACCAAACATTTCCAATGCTCAATACTTTTAACCAAATGAATCAAAGCAACTTCATTGGAAGAAGCGTTACATACTGTAACAGTCAAAATTCTCTCTAATTTCCATTCCAATAAACATCTTTCCAAAATTATGACAAAGGTTTCTTTTATGATCAGGAATGATACAAAAATTGATAATATTTTTATGTAAATTCCAACTTGCATCAATGAAATGAGTAATTACGACTATATAGTTAGTATTCTATATAGACGTCCAAGTATCAGTGATTAAATATATCCTTGCAGCTAATTGGGAAAAAAAACTTAAATTTACTTTTTTTTTTTATCTATATAGAGCGTGAAAACATATTTTGCAATAGTTTTGTGACAAGGAACACCAAATTTTGGCTCCAACTCTTCTTCTAACTCCACAAAACTTTTTCCTTTAACATAAGAAAATGGTAATTCATCAATCACAATCATTCTAGCAACCTTTCGTCGACATCTCTCTTGGATAAATGATTTGACTGTCATAGACCCAACTGAACCTTCTTCTATAATCTCTTTTTTTTTTTTTGAAACAGTGAAGTTTTTTGTGTTTCTTTAAGGTGGCTAACAATCTCTTACAAGAACTCACATGTCTATTCAAGTTCGTGGTACCATTTTTTGTTGTACGACACAAATACACTATACCACAAAAACTGCAACTCGCTTTGGGGTTATCTGGATTGATTGGTTTTTCTAACGTAAAATAATTTTACGCTAACCAATTTACCTCTCACTAAAGTTTCCAGCAAAGATCTTCAAACTACAGACCTAGAAGAAAATCAAATTAGATTCTAAATTACAGAGTTGAACAATTAGAAAAAATAAAAAAATACCCACCTTTTTAATCTCTGCTAGCTCGCTTGCCCTGTGCCACTACACAACCGCACACCTTGCTCTCAACCTTGCAGCGTCCCACACCTCTGGCAACTCGCCATCGCACAGTCTTGCTTGATCAATACTTGACACTTGCACCCCTTGCAAATCTCAGCAAGCCTCACTGGCTCGCAAGTTGCACCGTCGCAATCCTCGCTCGCTGGCTCGCACTGTCACATACCTCTCACAGTAGGACTTGACAGTCACTCGATCGTGAGTCATCGACTAGTCATTGCGCTACCTTGACCTTGACTCTTCTGAGTTCAATAATCTGAAAGAAGAAAATCGAAGAAAAAATAAGGGTTAAGTGTGAAGTTCGATTTAGATTGGTTTTTTGGGTTTTATTAAACAAAATAGACAACTGAACCAACTATTCTCGGTTTAGCATGTTCGGTCTTTATTTTGGTTTCGTTAGATTCAACACTAAATGGTTGGTTTGGTTCGATTTTTTGGTTCAACCCAAACCAAAATCCATCCCTAACTATGAGCAATTATCATCATATTTCAACTTGTAGATTCATTTATTTTTCAGAGCTCGCTTGCCAAACTTTACTGCTTTAGTTGTATGATTCTCATACAAAGAATTTATTTCCTCTTGCATAGCTTTTTGCCATTGTGTCTTTTCTTCATGACACATAGCTTCCTGGTAAGATTCTAGTTCTCCTTTATATGTAAACATCACATACTCATGGACGAAATATCTCCAAGAAGACTCACTCTCTTGTTGAGATTCTTTTTGTCTCTTATGTCAAAGAATCTTCTTCAATCTGATCAATCGATTGAAACGCAACATCTAACGAAATACCCTAATCAACAATATGACCTTGGTCATCCTCTCTGACTCTCCCATAATTCTCAATTACTGAAGGTGTACTAACTAAATCCAAAATAGTAGAAATTTTGGAACTGAGTGAGATCTCTTTGCCTTATCCGTTTCAACTAACTGGTTTTCAAGGAAAACAACATATCTATTTCTTACCATCTTTTGAGCAACTGGATCCCAAAATCTGTACTTGAACTCATCATGTAAATAACCCAAGAAAATACACTTTTTGGGTTTATCATCCAACTTGGATTGTTCGTCTTTCGAAATGTAAATATAGGCTCTACAATCAAACACCCTCAAGTGCTTGTAAGAAACATCTTTCTCTATCCAAAATCATTTAGGAACATCATCATGTAACGGAGCTGAAAGAGAAAAGTTAATCAAGTCAACTACATTCCTCAAAGCTTCACCCCAAAAGGTTTAGATAATTTGGTACCAGAAAGCATACATATGATCCTTTCTTGAATCTTTCTATTCATCATCTTTACCACTCCATTCCGACTAGAATTTTTAGGCACAATCTTCTCAAGTCTAATATATAACTCTTATAGTATTTTTCAAATGGCCTTCTATACTCACCACCACTACCAACTCTGACATATTTAAGTTTTCTTCTAGTTTCTCTCTCTACCATGACAAGAAATTCTTGGAAAATTTTAATACTTGATCTTTTCTTCCAGTTTCAAACACCTTTCACAAGTGATCTATTAGTGTAACACAATAGTATGCACCACCACGTCTTATCTTGCATATTACATACATTTGTATGAATCAAATCAAGAATCTGATGTCTCCTAGAGGGTTAGATACTCTGAAATGTAACCTTATGAGGTTTTCTAGACAAACAATGCATACAAGTCTTCAAATTTGAGTAGCTAAAACCACACAAAATTACTTTTTGACAAGTGTCTGAAGTCCTTTCTCACTAATATAACCAAACCTCTTATGTCAAAGCTCAATATTATTCGAGTTCTCAATGATATTTATTTCTTCTTTACGTAATTTTGTCTGTATGTAGTAAAGAGTATTGGTCTTTATTTCTTTGTCTATAACTAAGAAACTAATGGTGAGCTTCCATTTACCACTACCAAAATATTTAAAAAAAACTTTCATCATCTAGCTTATCAATAGATATAAATTCAATCGAATATCTAAAACATGTATAACATCGTTCAATGTCAACTTGCAGCCTGAATTGGTTTCCAGATTAATATTATCAATTTCAGCAATTTTTGATGCACCATCGTTTCCTATCTTTACCTGACCATAATCACCACAAGAATAGGATGAGAAGTATTCCCCATGTGACGTTACATGATATGAAGAACCAGAATCAATAATGCAAATGAACAGTTGAAGTGTCAAATTAACACAACATTCATCACAAGTAGTAATCTCATCACCATCAGCAGCAAGTTACAATAGTCTCTAGGTCACTGTATTTGTCACTATTTTTCCTTTCGGATTGTTCTTTCTTCCATACTCTGCAATTTCTTTTCATATGATCTTCCACTATCAAATAATGAGTATACAATAATCATTTCTAGAATAAACTAGAAGAGACAATAGCAAAAGTGATTAATCTCAAGAATTAATATTTTCGAAAAATAGGAGAAAAATTGAGCGATAACACCAACCGACTAGCGACACAACCTGAATGACTTTTGCTCTTCAATAATAGGAAATGTAGAATTATAGACCTCGTCGACACGAAGAATACTTTGAAACTTAGAGAAAACAAAAAAGAATCAACTGTTCAATCTTGCACAAAGATCGAAAAACCCGAAAAAAAATTTCTTTTTTCTCTCTCACTAGCTAAATCTCACTCTTCAAATTTTCTCTCTATCTTATTTTCTGTCTCTCGAATCCCCTTTTAAAAACCACTTATCTCTGTCTTTTTATGTTATTATAATTATTTTTTCAATTATGTGGGCGCAACTCATAATAGAGGCGGAACCCAACAAATTATCTCTACTCTCTATATGGTCATTTTCGGAGATCTTTTTTTTTTCGAACAATCTTCTCCATCTATTTAGGGTTCTGATATGAGTAGTGGCCTCTCACGTGGATATATGAGTTGTGTTTCCATTTCTTGTCCTTCATTAGTTGTTGCCAATGTGTCATCTTCACATCCTTTATCATGTAGAGGCCTTTTAAGTTGCTTTGAATCATCAAAGATTTGTTAGAGCACTTCGGTCTAAGTAATTCTTTAAAATCGTGTTCTTCCTCCTTGTCTTCTTCTCACATAGTCTTCAAAAT
>CM039521.1:4410006-4517126 GCA_022433055.1 Begonia peltatifolia
CACTTGAATATAGACAAATCTTGGGTTACAAAAAAAGGGTCGTCACAATCATACATCGCTTGGGAAGGTATATAAAAATGAAACATATGTAAGAAAACTCTCCCAAGATAGTAAAATACGTTTTGGAGCACAATTGACAATGGATCTCATAAGAATTCCGAAATTAAAAGTACTACAGTTAGAGCAGTACCATGTTGGGTGACCGACTGGAAAGTTTTTGCCAAAAAAAATCCATGAGGGCTGTATACAAATGGTAACAGAGCTTGTATTCAATCGAAAATGCAGCCAACGAGTACGTTGGGCCCCCGAGAGAAAGTGATTGTGATGACCCAAATGTGTATATATGAGCACGACTGTAGGGCAAATCTCGGGTTGCAGGGCAAGCTTCGGGACCTAAGCTGAGTGTAAGCAAATCCCGGATCGCAAAAATAGGATCGTCACAATCCCACATCGCTTGGGAATGTATATGGCAATGAAACATAAATAAAAAAACCCTCCCAAGATAGTAAGACACGTTTTGGAGCACAATTGACAACAGATTCCATAAGAACTCCGAAATTAAAAGTGCTCCGGTAAGAGCAGTACCATATTGGGTGACCGATTGGAAAGTACTCGTCAAACAAATTCGTGAGGAGAAGATATTGGGTTACGACACAATGCCCAGAGTAGATAATATCTTACTGGAAAAATAGGTCGTTATAATTAAGACTTCTCCACCACAAAAGTTTTTATTCCGTGAGTCTTGATGAGGCAAAGTTCATTTTGATCTTGTTTGAATAATGGCAAATTTCAAAGATTTCATCAATCTTTTGTCTCCATTCTACATAATAATATTTATAATTAGCTCCTATACAAGATGGAATTAAAATTTTTTAGCCTTCTTCTTCCTCAAACAAATCTATAGCACTACAATCGTATCTTTGGAATTTTTAAGAAAAGCTAAGAATAGATGTTCGGAGTTTATCATGTTTTCATTGATAAATCAACTCGGCTTCTCTAGGTGGTGGTTGACTCATTTGATAAATATTAATGCCACGATTTTGAGAACCTACTTCTGGTCATTGTCCTTTTCTACTTACGTCAACCGCTTTTTATTTGTAAAAGAGTTCTTGATTTCATTATTGGTTTAATCTTCTCACAATTGGTAGATGGAGACAAAAACACAAGCAACTTAAAATATTTTAGAGCATATCTTTTTCTCATAAATCTTTTCATCAAGTCCCATGAATTTATAGTTTTTTCAGCATCTCTTCTTCTCTCAATATCAAGGCTCCACAACAAAATCGTTTGTTCCATAAGTCTTCATGAGGTGAATTTCATCTTGATCTTGTTTGAATAGTGGCAACTTTCAAAGATTTCATCAATTTTTTGTCTTCATTCTACATGATAATCTTTCCAATTGCGCGAAGGAAGTAAAAATTTAAAGCATTCTTCTTCCTTAAAGAAATCTATAGCATTACAAACATATATTTGGAATTGTTGAAAAAGGCTTGCAATATATATTCAGAGTTCATCAAGTTTTCATTCATAAATCAACTCGGCTTCTCTAGGTGGTGGTTGGCCCGTTTGAGAAATATTAATGCCACAATTTTGAGCAACTATTTTAACACTTCTTGTCATTGTTCCTTGGTTTAAAACACGTAGAAAAAAATGGTAGAGTATTCAAAATGGTTGTAATACCAAATGGCATGCCATCGAAATGAAAAGATAAACTACACCCAACTTAATGACGCAATACTCTGTCAATTGAAAATTTCTTTATGTGATATTTGGGCAGCACAAACCTTTATATGAATAGAAAATATCCTCCAAATATTGCACACAAAACGCATTGAGATCGAAAGATATAACAGAAATGGCGAGTGTTGTTGGAAATAAGAAATTGGGAAATCAATAGTTTCAAGGAGGCAATTTCAATATGATAACAATAAGTGCAATGAATGAATTTTAGCATGATTTTTGGAGATCTTAACAATGTTTCAATGAAGAATAATACTTTAAAATTTCATAACCAATATTGGTTGTAGCAGGAAATTATGGTAAAAAAGTTACAAGCTGGTTGTTAAGGTGGTAATTCACAACTTTACACTCCTAGGGCTCCTTCTTGAAATTAAGACAACACTTCAACTTGATAATTTGAGAGTTTGTACAACCTTACTATGATTAACTCTTAATAGAAAGGATGAAAAAGTTGTAATAAGAAGAATAGTTTGATCAACACTTACAAAGATAAAACCAACTAGCAAACACAAACCTATCAAATTGTCAACAACCCAAAAAAAGTGTGGTTCTTGCAATGAACAATTCCATAGCAAATTGGGTAATTTCTGTATTCAAAAATTGCTGAGAAGAAACCTTAAGAGGAGCTTAAATAGCCCTCTAAAATTTTGGTTAAAACCCTAACAAACAAATTACAATACCGTCCACACAAATTACCCTATTCGACTAAAACATGCTCTGGCCGAGTGACACAATTTTTTTTCCTCTAAAATAAACTACCAACTTAACATAAAATAAATAAGTGTATATTTGAACTTATTCATCAAATTGGATTAATGTATGTGGTCAAATTGGAAAATGATAACTGAATGCATATGTCATTAGAAGGAGATCCAATAAACGAAAAAAATAGAGTATATCTCTTAAATCTTGAATCGTAGCATGAACACCTTGAAAGACCTAGCTTCAAGTGGATTTAGGTTTCAAGTCCAAGAAAGCGACATTGTGCTTCTTTGCAAAACAAAGCCCTCAGTTTTGGACATTTTTGACATATCAAATGATATTTAATTTTTACAATCCACCTCATTCTAGAAATATTGAAATGTGAACTACAATCTTCAAGCGAAACATGTTTTGATATAAGATCTGTAAAGCTTTAAACTTTTCTAAATACTCCTAGATGGTCAGATTGCTGGTTGTCTTGAATTGGTTCAAAGATCTCCTATACTTATACTTGATTCTCCACTTATTTTTATCATGAAAATTTTCACAAGGTACTTAGAAGTTGACCAGATGAATTTAAATACTAAAATTATAATTATAGGATCTTCTTGCTTGAATGTGCAATCTAGGTTCCTGTGGCACATAAAAAAGAAAGGAAAAATCATATTTTATCATATTTTTCTAGTTTTTGAATATATAAGGTTTTTGATCAATATAATTACTTCTTCTACTTTTATGGGCTAACTTTTATTAACTATGACGAGAGAGTACCAAACTATGCGAAGTTTGTGGTTTGTTGCATAGACAAGTTAAATAATTCAATAAAATTTTATTTATTATTTTACTCAATTTACCAAAGACATTAATAAATACAAGGACTTCTATTCCACTTGGCGGTAAATATGAATTAAGATCGATATTGAATTATGTGAATTATTAAATCATAGTTGTATATGTTAATTTCAATTTATATATCGTTTTGTTTGATTCACGTGAATAATTAGAAACACACTTAGTCAAATTCTTTATGATATTAGTTTTTTATAAGCTTGAAAGAAAGTGTTATAAGAATTAATCAAGCGACTTTGTCGAGTCATGATTTGTAATGAAAATGTACTGAGGCAAATCATACTTCTATCATTTGATTCTTTTCTTTATCTTGTTTGCGATATATTTTTTTATTTAAATTTTCATTAAATATATCTCACCCAAACTTATCATAATATAATTAATGTTTTAATTTTGATTATTTTATCCTCGTAGAATCGAATTTTGTTTATTACTTATTACTTGCTTGCGATAATTGCATTTGCGTAATGTTTAATTCAACTTATTGTCAATAGGAGTGAACAAAACTAGACTTTACAATTAGTTCTAGATAGATCAAAATAGAAATTTTGTTTGCAAAAGGTTAACTGATTTTATTGATTTAGTTCTTGTCGTGTGACATGAAAAAAAAGAGAACTTGAAAATAAAATTAAAAACAAAGTCGTGATCCTTGCGAACATCGTGCCAAAAACATGGAGGACTCAACTTCAACCCATTCAAATTTCAAAACATGACTCAAACTTGTTAGTCAAGCCAAAATCTCAACCCAAAATCGTAGAAAATCTGACCCATAGTTGAAACCTCGGCATAAATTGGGGACGTGACTCAAATAACAAAATTCAAGACCAAGCTCAAAACCTTAGATAGATTTTAATCATTTTTTAAACAACTATGGAACCATTTTGATTCAATTCATTTATGTTGGTGGTTGGTTCCATTTTCAAATTTTTGGAACCATAAGCAATTGGTTCGACTTAGTCAGATTCTAAAATCGAATTGAACCATGCTACTTCTTATAGGCAGTTGAAATCTTTGTCCTTGATTAACTTGATTGTTTTGATAGATCTAATCAGACACTTTTTAGATGGGAGCATGTGTTACTTACTACATGACTTGTTATTGATGATAACTACATTAGTAATTGCGTGGAAGCAAATGGAGCTAAGAAGAACCTTTAATGACCTTCTTTGTTGGTAAAAAATTTGCTATAATTCTTATTTATCACAAACAAAATAAGTCACACCAATTATAGAAAGCCTATGTCAAGAGATTATGTGTTCTTGTATCTTTTTCGTGAGGAATTACATTGAGGACCAGTTTGGTATTGCAATAAAAATTTTAATAATCATTATTAATTGGGCTTTTAAAATAATTAGTATTAATAAAAGCAAGATCTGTTTGTTTAATTAAGTTTTTAAAGTAATTTATCAGTATAAATTATTTGATAAATTTGATATTCAATTATTAAATTACATAAAAATAAATTACTATTAAGAGTGAGAAAGAAAAGAAATGAGAGAGAAATTTAGTGGGTAAATTTTTAAAAATCAGAAATGTTCTAATGAAATATAATGGCAAGGTGAGTTGTAGGCTTGCAAGGTGACGAAGCTGAAGGCCCCCAACAACTTCTCAAATGAACATTTCTGCCATTGACAAAACTTCTTCGATTATGATCTGCCCCATTCTTGTTATTTTGGTCGACACTATTTCTATGCATGTAGGAGTTGAAGTTTCTACTCCGTGACATACCATGGTGATCATTGACCGGATGGGGTTGAGGTAAATACCCTCTAATAGGCCTTGAATTCCAATCTTATTCGGGTGAAAAGGTTCTTGAAGAGAAGTGTTCAACAATGGTGGCATTAGATTACTGTAACTATTACGAGGCAATTGGAATATAGGAAAAGATGAAGCCAGAGCTTGGGAATGACGAATAAACCCACCATGAGGTGGCCCCCCTCCATTGCCGCTATGGATGCCACGTCGATTGAATCTTTGTCGAATAAGTATTGCATGGTTTGATGTAGAATTGGAGTGTTGCGCTACCAACAACGTGGTTATGAGGATGGAGCAAATTAGCAGGTACCTAATATTGAACCCGAGCATACAAAATCAGCAGCTATTTCAAACCTTGATACAAGGCCTAAAAGTTTGTAACTTGAAGGTCTAGTTACATTAACGTGACTAAGATTATCACACACGGACTAAACTTTCAAACTTGAAAGCTTCTATATGTCCCCATCAACTACTTGACTGATTATGTAAAATTTTGGAGGGGAAAACAAAAAAGGAAACAACACAAAGAATAAACATTTCAAACAAAGAGATAAGGAAATTAAAGGGAATTACCTGAGAAGTAGAGGTTGATCCATCAGCAGCTGCCCTCGAGGAAGATTCATCTTGAAATTTATGCGAGGCTTCCATAGACTCAGATAATGCTGGCGAAGCAACGACACTCATTATGGGACCCACTTCAACTGTTAGGATAGGACTTGTAGACTCAGAGCAATGACACTCATTACAGGACCCACTTCAATTGTTAGGATAGGCCTACGACGTTTCTAGGTGTGATTTATGTTTTCGTTGACGTAATGATTATACGTTTTGTTTTATTTTCCCTTTTTGCCATAAGGTTACGCAGTTTAGAAGAGAGGTTACTGTTCATTCTTCCTCTTCTTCTCTTTTTTCTAATTCGTCTTCTCTGTTTCAGTTTTTCAGCGTGGTATCAGAACTGAAAATAGTTTTGCCAAGCTCTACGATCCATTCTTCTCCCTTGATCCACTCTTATTCTTCCCTCCCTCCCTTCTCTTCCTTAAACCAAACTTTGACTGTTAAACTAGACAACACAAATTATCTCGTGTGGAAGACTCAAATCCTCAATGTTGTTATAGCTAATGGAATCGAAAGCATCGGGATGGATCTCATCCAACCCCACTTTAGTTTTTTGACTCTATCTCCCTTCAACTGAATCCCAACTTCATTGTTCATCAGAGGTATAATAGGCTCATAATGAGTTAGATTTTCTCATCCCTCTCCGACAATCTTCTTCCACAGATCGTTCAATACAACACTGTTAATGAAATTTGGCATGCCCTCGGCCGTATGTTTGCTTCAACTTTCTTGTCAAAAATTACATATCTCCGAAGCCAACTCCATACTCTGTCTAAGGATGGGACCTTTGCTGATGTCTATGTTCATCAAATTACATCCATGTGCAACACTTTGTCTGCTATTGGAGAGTCAGTCTACTACCATGACCATGTTCTTTATTTCCTTGGCGGCCTCAGGAGTGAGTACAACGCATTCGTCACCTCTATCATGAATCGCCCAGATCAACCCTCTCTTAAAGAAATTCACAGTCTTCTGCAAAGTTACGATTTTCGTTTGGAGAAGCAAAATATCGTTCTCTTGCTTCCAACTCTGGCCACTCTTTCAGCAAATGCTACTTTTCGATCCTACTCTCGTTCTCTATGGCTGGTACACAGTACTCCTATCCGACCTACCCCTGTGATTTCCGCTATTCTGCATCAGTCTGCCTTTAGTCCAGGAAATGCATTCGGGCCAAGAAATGGTTTCGGGCCAGTTACTCCCTCACCCAAAGCCGCGACCGAATCGACCCAAGACTCACTTGAAGCCAAAATGTCAAATTTGCCACAAAATGGGCCACATTGTCCCTTTCTGCTATCGTCGTCTGGACAGGTCCTTCAGGTCTCATTCCCTTGTCCAAACCAATTTTACCCCTTCGGCTCAAGTTCATATAGCAGCTCACTTTTCCAACTCCTTCACAGCTTTCTCCTTTTCGGCTCAAGCTCCTACGATCGATTTTCTACCGTCTCCGGTTGCCTCTGCTCTAACTGGGACGTTGATGTTAGACTCCAGAGCCACTCACCATTTCACTCCTCATTCGTCTCTGCTACATCACCCCAATGCTTACACTGCCTCCACTCAAGTCATCACTACCGATGGTAAGTTTGTCCCTATTAACAATTTTAGCTCGATAACTTTTCTTATATTTAGTCGTCCTCTTTTCTTAAAGAATGTCTTTCATACCCCTCATCTTGCTCAGAATTTAGTCTTTATAAATAAATTGTATTGTGAGAACTCAATTTATGTTGAATTTCATTCCCACTTCTTACTTGTTAAGGATCGAAGTTCTCACCAAGTAATTCTCCAGGGTTTTCTTCATAATGGGTTGTACCAGATCCCTCCTACTCCTCAATCTTTATCGGTGACCGCCCCATCCTCAGTTCATGCCTCTCCGAAGGACAGTCCCTCCCAGCTATGGCACTGTCGTCTCGAACATCTAACATTCCTTATTTTGAAAACTGTTTTGGACTCTTGTAATATTACATGTCTTAAGAACAATATGTCAAAATTTTGTCCAGCTTGTCAAATGAGAAAGCAGCACTAATTGCCTTTTAAAATTTCCAGTTCTCATTCTTTGTCACCTTTTGATCTTGTACACACAGATCTTTGAGGTCCTTCCGCTATAAATTATACTACTGGTATTCGATATTTTATCTTGTTTATTGATGATTGCACACATTTTACCTAACTTTATTATTTAAAAGTAAAGGGTGAAGTTCAAAATATTTTTTTGCAATTTCATAATCTCGTTCAAACTCAATTTGGTCAAAAAAAACCACAGCCATCCAATCTGATGGGTGTGGTGAATTATAATCTCTTTCCAGTATCTTTAAAACTCTTGGAATTCATCACCGTATCTTATATACATACACTCTAAGTCAAAATGGACAAGTAGAGTGAAAAAATTGTCATGTTGTCGAAACCAGTCTTGCTCTTCTCTTTCATTCGTCTGTTCCTCAAAAGTTTTAGCCTTATGCCTTTGCTACCAGCACAACCTTAATAAATCTTTTACCCACCTCGGTTTTGAAACATAAATCTTCTTTATAATGCTTATTTCATTCTCATCCTCCGTTTTCAACTCTTCGTGTTTTTGGTTGCTTATGTTTTTTTCTTCTTCGTCTTTTTAACCGCCATAAATTACAGCCTCGTTCTCTCCATTTTGGTTTTTTTTTTTTGTTATAGTCCTCATTATAAAAGCTATTATTGTCTAGACTATATTTCAAATAAAATTTACATTACTCGTCATGTTATCTTTGATGAATCTATTTTTCCTTTCTTTTCAATCTCATCCTCGCCCTTATCCCAACCTCCTCTCTCTGTTTCGATTGTCACCCCTCTATTCCCTCTTCTTCCCTCTCAGCTAACAACCCAACCATCATCTTCTCCCTCTTCAACTCAAATCTCTCCCATTAATCCCTTCCCTCCTTTATTAGCCGAAAATAATACCAATGTGAGCAAACAAATACTTACCATAAATGATCATTCAATGAGGACTAGATCAAAGACTGACATCTTCAAATCGAAGGCTCTATCTACTGAACCATCTGTTTAACCAACAATTTTTCTACAAGCCTCCAAATGCCCCTATTGGCCAACAACTATGAACGACGAAATCTTGGCTCTTTATAAGAACAATACATGGCACTTAGTTCCCATACCACAAGGTGATAAAGTAATTGGTTGTAAGTGGGTTTTCAAGGTCAAACTAAATTTTGACAGTATCGTCAGTTGCTACAAGGCCTGATTAGTGGCCAAAGGGTATGATTAGACTGATGACATTGACTACCATGGAACTTTCAGTCCAGTTGTCAAACCTACAACAGTTCGCACTACTTTATCATTGGTCATCTTTTTTGATTGGGTTATTAGAAAACTTGATATCAATAACGTTTTCATCCATGATGATCTTACTGACAGTTTTCATGCAACAATAACCCGCTTTTGTTGATTCATCTTACCCCTTTGTTGTTTGCTTGTTTAAAAGCCCGCTTTATGGTCTCAAGCAGCCTCTTTGAGTTTGATATACAAAACTATACAATGCACTGCTAACTTGGGTTTCTCAACATCTAAGTCTGATACTTAATTATTTTCTTTGTCAAAAAAACTCCCAAATCATTCTCACTGGTAACTGTCCTGCCCTTTTGGATCATTTGTTTACTTATCTAAGTTCAACATTTGCAATCCGTGACCTAGGCCCGTTATCCTATTTCCTTGGCATTTAGGTTACCATATTACCTATTGGGTTAAATTTTTCTCAATCTCCCTGCATCTCCGACCTGGTACAAAAAGCTAACATGCTCTCCTGCAAGCTAGTACTGACTTCTATGGTTTCTTGTCTAATCCTTCAACACATCTAGGTACCTCTTTTCTGATGGTTTTCTCTACAGTAGTATTATTGGAGGACTACAATATTACTGCCTTACAAGACTTGATATTGCTTTTGTGGTGAACAAAATTTCTCAATTTATGCATGCATCAACTGACATTCATTAGCAAGTTGTAAAGCAAATTCTCCGTTATCTTTGAGATACCTTGTCTCTTGGCATCTCCTTTTTGATTTCCAAGTGTTTGAATTTAACTTGCTATACGGATGCTAACTAGGTATCGTGCCTAGACGATCGCAAAAGTACCAATGGTTTCTGCATCTTTCTAGGGCCCAATCTTATATCTTGGTCCTCTACAAAGCAAAAAGCTGTTTCTCGCTCAACCACCGAGTTCGAGTATCGCAGCATTGTTAATGGCACAATGGAAGTTCTCTATATCCGATCTCTTCTCAAAGAAATTAGTATTTTTTCACCTACCGTGCCTATCATTTTTTGTAACAACTTGAGTGCAATGTACCTTGTCTCTATTTTGGCACTCCACTCTAAGTTTAAACATGTTGAAATTGATTTTCATTTCGTTCACGAAAATGTGACAAACAAATCATTGATGATTCAATTTACTATATCTACAAATCAAGTTGCTAATGCTCTTACGAAGCTTCTTCCACCATCCACATTCTCCAGTTTGGCCTCTAAGATTTTTGGTCTACAACCTTACTCTTGAGGGTTGTTACGATAGACCTACATTTTTAGGTGTGATAATATTTTTGTAGATGTAATAATTACAAATTTTATTTTATTTTCTCTCTTTTCACTATTGCTATAAGGTTACTAGATTAGAAGAAAGGTTACTGTTTATCCTTCTTCTTCTCTCTTTTCTTCTTGTTTGTCTTCTCTGTTTCAGTTTTTCAACGTCAGCGAGGCCATTGTAGTGCTCATTCTCATCAGAGTTCTCAGTGGAAGCAGAATTCTCCGGTGGCAGAGGCAATGAAGACTGTGCCACTTGGGTAGCTGAGCAATCGACACAAGGAGTTTGCTCGTGGTGTAGACATTGCCAGCAAAAGAAAACGACGACACAAACAATGGAGGCGAATGGCGAATGGCCCATGTTGGCTCTTGTTCCCCCTCCAACAACTTCCAGCCACGGCGAAGGCAAAGAACCCCACCGAGACTGTTGGTTGTTGCTATTTTTGCCAGAAACCGCCGCAACACCAGAGGAATGATGATTAGAGGAAGAATGGGCAGTCTGCCATGGACGACATGGTTTTCCCTCTCCTTTTTCCTCTCTCTTAGAACGACGGAAGACGCGGAAAGTAGGAACTAGGAAGGCTCCTAAGAATTTCAGAAATTCCACAGCGTAGTTGAAGTTCAAAAAGACCTAGGATTCCTTTCCAATTACTCTGTAACAACCATCTTTATCTTAACTAAATATTAAGACGCAAGATAATAATATATTTGAATAGGTAGATAGATAGATATTTAATCTATGTATTTAAAGTTTTCAAGACTTAATAATTATTTTCAAAATTTTAATCATTCGATAAAATATCTTTTTTTAGTATTTGGTTTAAATATTGTTTCAAATTAGTTCAGATATACTCTTTTTATTATAAAGGTATTTTTAGTTTTAATTTATTTTTATTATTTTCTATGTGTGTCAAGTCCAAATACTTAAATAAATGTAGCAAGTGACCCTTGTTTGAGGTCATTTTTAAAAAAAAAAAGCAATTAACTTAGTTTAAAAATAATATCCATAGATAAAATATTATGATATAAAATTATCACATGGTTTTTTTTATGAAATTTAACTATAATTGGAAGACCATTTTAAAAGTAGAAATTATGAAAATCTTCATACAAAGAATAAAACTACATAAATTAAAGTAATGTGATTCTAATTACTAGGACTAAAAACATATTTTATTAAAAAAAATCTAAATACATTGATTCGCTAAATATAAACTAGGAAATAAATTTAAATAAATAGTTAATTTCTTAGATTTGAATATTTTTTATTTCTCTAGTCTAAATAAATTAATATTCAAATAAATTAGAGTATAGTTAGAAAACATATACAAGTTGCATTTGTGAAAATGAGTTAGTTTATTTATTATAATTCAAAATATTCTTTTTCTCCTTTCATTAGTAATTTAATGAGTAACTTATTGCTTAAATAATTGATTTTAGAAATTGGGCACAGCCAAACAATCCAGTTCAAATCAGTTCTAGCCTATTCAAAATTTAACTTTAATTTCAAGAGGTTGAACCCAATTGCTTTTACTTCAATTCTTAAGTTTTTATATTAAAAAACGAGACAGAAGAAAATTAAATTTATAAAAAAAAAAAATCATTATCCTTGCAAAAATCAAGAATTTTCAAGTTAATACATTATTATCTTCAATCTTAATCTTAGACTTAATCTTAATTAAATTTTGAACTCTATTTTCAAGTAAATATATTTTAAAGTTGAAATAAAAAATTCAATCTAAGTAGTACAATCTTCTTTATTCTCAATTAATTCAAACTTTTAGATTTTAAAAATTAAAAATTTAGTTACTTAGTTTTAATTTTTTCATTAAGTTGTTTATAATTTCAATTTTATATCATATTATTATGTTCTATATTATATGTTAGTTAAAATATATCATATTATTTTTCATTTAAAATGATACAAAAATTGTGATTTAGTTAAAAACTACTAAACTCAACTCAATTATTTTGCTCCATAGATAAATCTTTGATCAACAAACTTATCACATGACATTTTGTGAGGAAAATTTAATAATGAAAAAAATAAAACCAAATAAAAATAAAAATAAAAATAAAATGAGAAGTCCTTTTAAAATAAAAATTAGAAATATGAAAATTTTAATGTAAAAAATAAAACTACATGGACTAAATCAAGTGACTCTAAGTGTACGTACATTTATTGACTGAATCTAAGTTAGGTTGAATGAAAAATATAAAAATATGAAAAAAATAGTAAAGTATAAAATAAACTCTAAACTTCATGATCGAAGGTTTTTTCCTAAATAACATGAACTACAAATTTTGAGATTTTTTCAATTTAAATTCTGAATTTTATTTGTGCACAAACTGAAACTCAAACTTTACCCTGTAAACAAATTAAGTCATATTTAATTTTGCTTTAATTACAAAACAAAATTAATATTATAATGTATATATAGTTTTAATTTTTAAATTATATAAAAAAACAAAATCAAGCAAAATCAACCAAACGAGCTTAAACTACCTAAAACTAACATTAAATTGAGTCCAAATTTGCTCAAATTGAGGTCAAATTAAAAAAATCTAAAACCAAAACCTAATTGGAGCCATACCAAGCAAAACCAAAAAAATTAATTCAAAATTCATTTTGTTAAAAAAAGTTAAACAGGTGTAAATTGAATTGACTCTCAAATTTCAGAGTTCTATTTATTATAATGATGCTATTTTATTTTAATATGCCCACCGAAATGTGGAAACATAACTCAAACGTGTTGCTCAATTCAAAAACCCAGCACAAAACAATAGAAAACACGACCCAAAACTTGAAACCTGGCTCAATTGTGTCCCAAAACTAGCCAAATTTGAGACCCCAAGTAATATTGCCCTAAATCCCAGATCGAAACCTTGGACATATTATAAACATTTACTTTTTCCATACTAAAATGAAACATAATCTAGGAAGTAAATTTGATTTGATTCCCATATGCTCATAGTTGGTTTCCATTCTAATTCTTAGGAATAATTAGTTCAATTCAATCTAGTTTTAAAACTAATTCGAACTAAAGGATGACACCCTTGCTATGTAGTTCAAAACTTTGTTCTTGATAACTTGATTGATTTAATTAGACACTTTTCTAAATAAAAATAATTATATTGTTAGCTGCATAAAAAGGTTTTTATAATTCTTACTTTTTGTCAACAAAATGATTCTCTCCATCTATAATTCTCCTTTTACACAACCCCTTCAATGGGCTGCAACATTGATAATTACAGGACCAAGCTTTCATTCACACATCAAGATACATCTTGAGAATGATGCTACAATTTCATGTTTAGATAACTAATAATGTATTTTAGATAATTTACTGGAGTTGACTTGTCTTGGAACGATTTGCTTATTTATGGAAATAAGCGATTGAACCCTTCTATCAAATTCTACTAGACGCATACTGACACCTTTGACCTGATATGTAACACTCCGAGAAACTCCGCGTTTCTGGTGCACTACAATGCATCTACACACTACACACACTAACACTTGACATAAATCACTCAATTTAATATCCCTTTCGTTTTCAAAAGAACATTTGTGAGTATGAAAAGTTTCGACTCGATTCGAAACAACTCGCGTCCCGAAGAGGGAACACGAAATCCTCAACATAAAAACTACGCAGCGGAAAAGAAAACCATTTAAAACAGTTTAAGATAAAACGGTAAGACTCGAAATCTTAGAAAAGAATCCAACACACCCCTCAAACTACACAATCCGGTGCCGCGCACTCACGTCCCCACTTCGACACCCCGCGCACACCCTCGTAGTGCCGCACGTGCCAACTCAACGTCACTGTGTCTCGCGCACGCTCACAGCGCCGCGTGCCCCACGCACCCTGCTGCTGTACAGCACGTCCGCGCGCACGCCCTTACTCATCGCCGCACGACCCGTGGGTACCCGCAGGGCCGCGCCGCGCACCTGCGATCACGCCGCACTTCCACGGTCATCTACACTTCTCTATCATTCACTGTACACACCTCAACCTATTTCATATCCTCTCGACTCCCAACCCCTCTCCCGAAATTTCGGCAGAGTAACGCCTAAAAATTGGCTATCCCAAAAATTTAAAACCCTGCACACAGTTCACCAAAACTAACAATATTTATCTATCCATCATCCAGAGAAGTCATCATAACACAATCAGAGTATGAAGATAACGAAAATCCATCAATTTCAAACGAAGAAAATTCACAATATAAAGCAATTCCGAGCTCCTACATGTAAAATATATGCGTACGTCGCCAAAATCACACGCACTCCATATACACTTATACGCTGACGCATATACGACTCATCTCATCGACTGTACATAATCACCACAAAAGAAAAATACCCGCAAACAAACCAGGCCACCACCTACCATCTCCACGGGTCGGGTCGCCCTAACAAAATTCGCCATCCGGTGCTCGGTCGCACGCCGCCAATCATCCTATGCCTCAAGACTAGGCTCTCGAGGCTCACCAGCAAGATCGTCAGCACCTACACCACAGAACACACAACATAAGCGTAACGCTCAGTAAGCAATGCAATGTGAAAGTAAAAGCCGACAATGCAATCCTATCACATGCAGTATCTACACTCACACTCATGTTGTCACATCTGTGACGCGTAGTGCAACCGCACCAGGGTAAGGAGGAACCTCACACTACCTACACCCTAACACGTCGCCACCGTCCCGGACTCCCCAGCAACGAGGCCCACAAGCTACATGCACGCATCACCACACAGCAACCACATCAGGGTAAGGGTGTACCTCGCGCCACTCTACACCCTGACACGTCGCCCTCGTCCCAGCCTCCCCAGCACGGGGCCACAATTGCCACACACACACGTTTCGCGACAGCCCAGCTGGTCCACCTCTCGAGTGGAATCCGCGACTAGTGTTGCACCGGCCCACACACTAGTAGGATCCGCGGTACCACTGCCCATCACCCTCATCGTCAACACATTCACGCCGCATGACGGCCCAGCCGGCCCACTCCTCGAGCGGAATCAGCGACTGGTGAAGCACCAGCTCGCACACTTGCGGGATCGCGTCTCACCACATACTCAAAACATGCTCAAAACATTTTCGTTCACATTTTTAAAATATGATGCATGCCAAACAATATGCACTCACACCACAATCAATCACATAAACCCTAAAGTTCTACGGTGTAGGCCTACTTGGGCAAAACACATGCATGCACTACTTACCTGGCGTCCTAAGCTCGCTCGATGCACAGTTTCGCTAAAAAGTGTCTCAACCTAAAACACAAATAATCACCCATAAATCTTCGTCTCAAAATTCACCAAATAAGCTAAAATAATATTTCTCAACTAAACCTATGAAGTTCCAGTTAAAACGGGTCACCAAAATGGATTTGTCCAAAAACCAGCCTAAAGTTCGGACGCGCATAACGTTTGCGTCCGTTAACGGAATCGAGTGATTCAAGTGGCTAAACGTTCCCTTAGGAATCTAGTCCAGCATACTAAAACGAATTTTAAAACGGTAAGCCGTAGACTAGCAAAAAATGCTAAAAACCGAATCTGCCATTTTTTAATAAAATTTCAACCTTTGTTTTTCTTCAACCAAAATTCACCTAATTTAGCTTTACGCACAAAAAATAGTCATGCCACTATCACACGTCAAAATTCTACGAAAAATGCTCACTAATTTGACTTGGACCAAAATCCGACATAAAATTCCGGCGCGCATAACTTCTGCGTCGGATATCGGAATCGAACGATTTCAGCGGCTATACGTCCCTCTAACAACCTAATTTATGCCACAAAAACAGAATTTAAAACAATCAGCCGAACGTAGGCCGAAACGGCCAAAACCAGAAGTTGCCCCAAAATAAAAACATCCGATTCTTGATTTCGATTCGAATTTCACAATTCCTATACACAATTAGTCACATTCCACTTATACATTCCGGTCAAGCTTGCCGGAATTGAAAGGAGGCCGAGCACCAAGCTCGGCCAAAACAGGGAAACCGACAGGGCTCACCTTCGGTTTCCCCCTTCAAATTTCCGACACTTCCTCCCTCAACATTTCGGCCAAATTCACCGAAAATGGAGGGAGGCCGGACCTTACTCTCGGTCAAACCATACAGGATAGTAGAGGGAAGGAGAGAGAGACTTACCGAGCAAATGTTCGTTCTGCACACAACGGGAGAAGAAGGACTCCAGTAAGGCGCCCAAATCGTCGATGGCAGAATTGGTCAGAAACCCGCCCTTCACGGTTGTCAGCCGAAACACTCGGCTCTCACTTCGAGAACTCGAGCTGCTGAAACCGAACGGCTTTGGTTCGTCGAAATAGCAGCACCTGCTCGCAACTCACACCTCACACTCGCGCTCGTCGGCCGTTGATCGCAGCTCCGACTTCGGCATACGATCGCCTTAGCTCCTCTGTCGTCTTCTCTCGGCACTCGAGTGCACTACGGTAACAGCCGAATGGCTTCTTCCCGAAGCCATTCGGGTGTTTTCATATATTTTTATTTTTATTTTTTATTCTATTTTATTTTAAACAAATAACAATTTATCTAAACGCCCTCACGTGTTTTTATCGTCCATAATTTTGTTGAATTCCCGACCTCCCGATCTTAAATTCCGAAAACCATCATGAAAGTAGGCTCTAAGTCTTATAATTTAAATTTTCCCGTTGAAATATTTATCAAAACTCCGACCGAGATTAAATTAAAAAAATTCAGAAATTAAAATTAAAATTTAAAATTTCCAGTTTATTACATGATAGAAGTGTACATGTCATGTAGCCGAGGAGTCACTTTGACTCACAACTTGAATATTGGTACTTTTCTTTGGTGGTGTGCATTGGTTTATTGCTTGTAGTCGCGAAGGTAGAAAATGAACGCGATTGTTCTTGCCTTCTTAATTTGAGAGTGTCAAGAACGACGATCCATGTTGCTTTGTGAACGACTTGCTTGCCTTGTACGTTGACGTCACCTTTGGCGACTGCAGCCAAGGACGTAATCCAGACGTATAGAAGGAATGCTACCTGGTTGATCCTCTCAGTAGTCATAAGCTTGTCTCAAAGATTAAGTTATGCTTGTGTAAGTATGAACTAATTCAAACTGTGAAGCTGTGAATGGATCATTAAATCAGTTATAGTTTGTTTGATGGTACGTACTACCCGGATAACCATAATAATTCTAGAGCTAATACGTGCAATAAACTCTAACTTCTGGAAGGGACGTATTTATTAGATAAAAGGTCGATGCAGGTCTAGCCCGTTGCTCTGATGATTCATGATAACTTGACGAATCGCACGGCCTTTGTGTCGGTGACGCATCATTCAAATTTCTGCCCTATCAACTTTTAATAGTAGGATAGTGGCCTATTATGATGGTGACGAGTTACGAAGAATTAGAGTTTGATTTCGGAGAAGGAGCCTGAGAAATGGCTATCACATCCAAGGAAGGCAATAGGCGCAGAAATTACCCAATCCTGACATGGGGAAGTAGTGACAATAAATAACAATATCGGGCTCTTCGAGTCTAGTAATTGGAATGAGTACAATCTAAATCCCTGCCCTCCGCATAGCTAGTTAACAGGCTGAAGTTTTGTTCGTTAACGGAATTAACCAAACAAATCGCTCCACCAACTAAGAACGGGCATGCACCATCACCCATAGAATCAAGAAAGAACTGTCAATCTGTCAATCTTTACTATGTCTTGACCTGGTAAGTTTTTCTTTGTTGAGTCAAATTAAGCCGCAGGCTCCACTCCTGGTGGTGCGGACATACATGAACTATTGGTTCATTAATTAGATTAAAATGTTATAGTAGATGGTTCATTAGTTAGATTAAAATGATAGGGAACAAATAAATGTTTGTGTGAGGAATGATATTAAGAGTTGCTTTGGTATCACTATAAATTTTTTAACAAATAAATGTTTGTGTACTTTTAAAAATAATTACGTATGATTTTTTTTTTGTTACATGAACTTCTTAAAAATAAATACCTTTACTTTTTCAAAGACAATTACAAATGGAGCCTAAATTAACAAGTGAAGATGACTACGTATCAGCGTCATCATCGAGCCTAACGTCAATAGGCCGATTCAAGTCAAGCGAGGTCTACGAGACATTCACCTGAATTTTTGAAATTTTTAATAATATATCTAAACCTTGTCTAACTCGACTTTGTAGCAGAACTAGACCTAATTTTAAGTGAGCATCAACTTGTGAGCTTTATCTGCGTGGTCGACTCTTGAAACGACCATTGGATCCAAGTAGTATAGTGTCATAGTGGCATTTAAACTATTTTATTTGATTTTTTAACAAAATATAATCGGGGCAATAATTTGAGATGTTGAGTCTACGAATAAAGTTGTTGGGAGCGCAACTCAAGATGAACTGGAGCTCCGAATGTCAACATAGTAGCCTCAAGTTAAAAAAAAAAGGATAAATTGTACCAACCTAATAGTCCAAGATAATACTTGTACCATCATTTTGTTTTGGCCCTCGCAAGCTTGAATAAAGTCAAGGCAAATGCATATCAAACTAAGTCTGAGCCTGATTTTTGTAAAGCAATCTGGCCCAACACCTTTTGATCCACTAATGAGGCTGCTAGATGTATGCACACCTAGATTTGTTATCACTTAAGGTTGTATAACACCTTCTAATAGAAAAGAAGTAGAAAATAATGAAACATATAATAAAATTAAGGACACTATCTCTATTATAGAAAATGAAGTAGAAAACAATCAAACATATACTATTTGCTAATTTTAATTGGTTCGCTATCTCTATCTAGCTGATGATGTAAATCTGCAAAATATAAGTTTCAAAATAAGTATATAATGTATAGTAATTACTAAAAAGAATACGAGAAAAATTTAAAGCACACCTTTGTCAAATTCATCCACCACATCATTAAAGTTGTCTAAATTATGTTTTGTCTCACGAATTCAGTTTTGAGAGCAAATAAGTGTCTCGACAGTCTTTTATGATAAAATACTACGAAAACAATCTAGAACACATCCTCCACTACTAAATACTGACTCCGAATGAACAGTGGAAATAGAAATAACCAATGCATTTCTTGCAATTTTACTTAATATTGGATATTTCAATGAATTCATTCTACAATGCTAAATTATCTTGATTGTCTGAAAATTTTTTCAATTCTTCACATAAATATTGATCAACTTTCGTCGTCTTGCTTAAAGCGTCTAGCTCACTATGACAACTACAAAACATCTCATATGCCTTATTATGGGCAAAACTATTAATGTCGTGTGACCGAAGATGTGGCAACACTTGTTCTCTAATAATCTTGTGACATATTTAACCCCAAATAAAAAATTGTATTATAGATATAATCTTTTAATCACAGTTTGTACTTGATTCACCAAATCTGTTGCTTTATTATTGTCAACTAACATAATAAGACAATATTGCAAAAATTGTATTTTACATCTCGGATCTAAGACAACTGCAACGTACATCAAGAAATTAATTTTCTCACAACTTCCTTAATACTTATCAAATTTTCTTTGCATTCCAATAGCCATATTCCTCAATGATGGATTATAACACTCAGCGTACTACATGATACTGAGTGGGAGGTGATTCCCCATTCAAATCATCATAATTACTATAGTTTCTCATTAACTTGTCAAAAGCTTTTTCAAAATTTTTAGCATTTACTAACATCAAATATGTAGAATTCTATATTGTAAACACATCAAGAGAAACACTACTTTTGCATGCAAATCTTATCATTATCAATACAATTCTTAAAATTTCGTAACCTTGCATGTGAAAATCGAACATATTTTTAACAGCTCTACATACTCTACTAATAGCCTCTTGATGATCTTTAAGCCATCACGTACAATCAAGTTCAATGTGTGCAGAACATCACACATGTATGTATTCTCCATTCAAAATCAAATCATTCCGATTTTGAACACTTTTGATTAAATATGAAATTACAACATCATTCGAAGAAGCATTATCAACAATAACAGTCAACACATTTTCAATTCCCCATTTAAACAAACATCTTTCTACTTCTTTACCAATTGTTTTACCTTTATGATTCGAAATCAATAAAAAATTTAAAATCTTCTTATGCATGGTGCAATCACTATCAATATAATGAGCAGTTAAAACCGTGTAATTTAAATTTTAAATAGAAGTCCATGTATCTGTAGTCAAACATACTAGTTACGATGTTGTTTTAAAGTATTCTTTCAACTTCATTTGTTCATTTTCATAAAGATTAAAATATCACAAGCAACAGTAAATCTATAAAGTATGAAAAATTTTGGTTGCAGATATTGAGAATATGCTCTAAAATCCCCTTCTTTAACAAACTTCAAAGAGAATTTGTAACACCCAGAATTTTTCCGTTTAGGTTAATTTCGGAAGTACGTGATTGTAATCGGTTAAGTAATGGAATTGTGGGTGAAAAATTTCTACCCTGAAGTAAAAGATTATTTTGCGGATAGTGGAGAAGAAAAAAATTTAAGAATCCAGTCGGAGTTGGACGGTATAACAGATTTAGTAAGCGGTTAAGCATTAATGGCGAAATAGTAATTAGTAATAATTATATTTAATAATATAATTAATTTTATTAAAATAAAATAAAAACAAAACAACAGGGGAGGAACGGAAAATCCTCTCCTGTTTCTTCTTCTTCTCCCGCATGAACAGCTTGACGTTTCCTTCCGGCGGCGATTTCCTTCCGTCCTCATCTGTTTTTTCAAATCTACGCTAAGTTTTGGTTAGTTTTTACTAGATAGCTAGTCTTCTGGTTGTTTTGAACGGTAAAAGTAGACTTAGAAAGAGTTTTGGGTGAGCCCTAGGAGTGAGATATGAAATTTAGAGATTTTAGTCGATTTTTGTACATATGCTGATGTTTAAGCTAGGAATAGGAGTAGATTATAAGTTTTGTGGAAAAGATTGAAGGTGTAGATAACCGAATAACCCGGGTTACAGAACGGGTTTCGTTTGGCCACATTTGGCTAAGCTATATGAGTGGGATTAGGAAATTGATGAGACCATTAGAAATTTGATGTCACAAGAAACCCGTAGCATTTCGCATCGCCCAAATTGGACGAGTATTGGCAGAGTTATGAAGTTTTGAAGGGTTAGTTGGAGCGTTAGTTAGAATTTCAGTTTAGACTGAGTGAGGATTTAGTGGTTGATTCCTTTAAAGTTTTACGGAGTTAATGGAAAGTAGAGCTAATAGATGTGCGGTTTTATAGGTTTTCCAATTAGCGTACGAGATTTGGATTACGAGTGCTAAGGACGATAGGTAAGTAATGTAGTAGGAGTTTTGCCTTCAGGCCTACATCACAGCGCAGTAGGATGCATTGCATATTTGCTTTATGTTATGCTTTGTAATATGCATCATGGTTTTAAATTACGAAACGAAACAAAAATGAATTTTCATGCTTTTATGAAGTAAAACAGTAGGATGTGATGAGACGAATGAAATGAGAAGATTTGTAAGAAAATAATAAAGGTGAGGTTGAGTGGTCTTGTCCAGTGAGGTGAACCGCGAGGTGTATCACTTTTACTTCGTTTTACGTGGTGACCTTGTCCAGTGATGTGAATGGCGAGGTGTGTCAATTTCCTAGATCGAGTTTGGTCTTGTCCAGTGAAGTGGACCGTGAAATGTGTCATCTCGATCTAGCGTGTAAAGAGGAACTCAGTAGTAAGAAGATAAAGAAGATGTAAGTAAGAGACGAAAACAAAAGTATAGACAAAATTGTAGAAACTGCATGTGTAGGAAATGTTTGTTTTTTTTTTTTATGTATGTATGCGTTACTCACTTAGCATTAGGCTAATAGTTGAGTTCTGTAATGTAGGTGACGACGCAGCAGTTAGTGAGTATCCCGAGCATGCCTAGTACTAGGAGGCAGTTGGAGTATAACGCTCGTGGGATGACTGGGCCAGCTGTTGAGGCGTTTTGACTATGGCGGGTGTAAGTATGGGTGGTGAGGTATTTTGAGTCGTATGTAGTTATTTTAATGTAACAGGTTGTAAATTGTGTCGAGAAGTAGATTTATAGATTTTAAACGTTTAGTCAAAATTCTTGTTGTTTTGTTGAAGTTTCTGGGTGCAAAGTGTCAACCGAAGTCCATAAGTGTCGACCGGTCAGTGTAAAATAGAGAGTGAGTGTCGACTGCGAAACTCGACCTGTGCAGGGCAGAGTCGAAGTAGGTGTCGACCCATGGTTACAAGTGTCGACCGATCCGTGTAAAATTGGCAATGGTGTCGACCGCGAGGGTCGATCTGCGCGGACAGAGAGAATCAAGGTGTCAACCTGTGACAGTGTGTAACACCCAAAAATCTTATCGATTTAATTTAATTTATATATATATATATACACGCATGTTTTTAGTCAGATTATTATTAAATTTCAGTATGAAAAATGATATGCAAGTGGGTGTTGGAGTTGGAAAGAAAGAAGAGGTTAAAAAAAAAAAAAAAAGTCAAGTCAAAAACCTGTTGTTTGGCGACAGAGAGAAGAAAACTTCTCTGAAAAAGAAATCCTTTCCGTTGGAGGAGAGAGAAATGAAGTGAAGGGTAATTTTGGGAATGAGAGAAATGTTAGGTTTTTAATACTTATCCTTTAAGTATTTAATATGAAAAAGAAAACCTAAACCCTCATTTGGAGCTTCTTCTCCACGCCAAGCCTTCCCATTTTCAGCATCTCCCTTCCAGACTAAAGGTAAATTTCTTCTTCTAAACTCAAAGGTAAATAGAGTTTTGCTTGAGTTTTCTGGTGAATCAATAAACCATAAATGAAGTACGAAAACGGGTTTTCTCTTCCTTCATTTTTGGTTTGTGTGATGATTAATGGGATGATAGTGTTAATTGTGAAATGTTTTGAGATAATTGAATTGGATGTTTCAGAAGGTTATTTGGAGATGTTATTTCAATTTGATGAAGTTTTGAAATGTGTTAAATTGATGCATAGGTTGTTACTAGAAATGAGTTTTGGTATTGATGATAATCGATGTAATCGTATAGGTTTGCAAGTTAAAAAGGAAGCTGAGCAAATTGTCGAAACCGAACTCGAGACACGAGGTAGGTGAAGTTTTCATGCGTTTTAGCCAATTGGCCTACATCACAAAGAGTTAGGAGGTTGATGGATAGATAAGGAATTTGGAGACTTTAGTTTCGAGAGTTTTGGTTGGGTAGAAATTTTAGGTTGTGAGTTTATTATGATAAGTTCTTGTTTATTGATGGATTTGTTTTATCTGTTTATGTTACTTTACGTTTACAATCTTGAGGATATGTGTATGTAACATACATTCATGCATCATAGTTTTTCCAAATCATATAAAACGGTTTTATGCATACGTTTTCATGTAAACAGAACAAGAAAAATATGGTACAGGAAAATACGTAAATAGTTATTGTGGGTAGGGAATTGAGTATGGTAGCTCCGTTAGAGGAACCGGTTCTGTTAGAGAGACTGTTAGATATGTCATTCCACTTTCCCTAGAGCGAGTTGGTCGTTCTGCTAGAGGGACAATTAGTTAGGCCATCTCTCCTCTAGAATTAGTATCCCAATAACTTATGTTATGTAAGAAATAAAGAACAAATTCAATTGTATATTTTACGAACAACATAGCATACTCATGAGCATACATTCTTTATTTCACATCACCTATTGAGCGTTAGGCTCATTAGTTACTTTGTGGTGTAGGTGATATCATTACAGGTGAGGACGTTGATCCTCAAGATGATTGACATTGTGGTTGGTTGAGAACGTCCATGGAGCGTGCTTGTAGCTGCTAGGGCGATTTTGACCTGTGGGCCGTTCTCTAAGTATTTTGGGTACAATGCATATATGTTGTGTATATATATATAGTTTTAAAGATTTGACAAAATAATTTTATAAGTTATGAGGTCTATTTCCGAATTAGGTTGGTATTGGATTGGTTAAACGAATGAGTCTAATTTTGGAGTTTTAGTTTTTCGATATGCTTTAGAAATGTTATTGCCAAACGTTTAAATGATGTTGGGCATAATTTGATGATTGGGGTTTTAGTTTTTCGATATGCTTTAGAAATGTTTTTTTCAGAAGTTTAAATGATGTTGGGATGAAAAATAAGAGGTATGAAGAAAAAAAAAAAGATACAGGAGAAGAGGAGTTTCATTGCCTCAGAGGAGGAGCCGATGTATCGTCCCAAAAGAGGCGATTAGTCGCCCCAGAAGGGGCAGAAAGTTCGTCACTGGACGAACAATCGCCCAAAGGACAGTGGAGGGGGCGATTGTTCGCCCCAAGGGGCGAGTGATCGCCTCGGCACTGTTCACTTGAACAGTGCCGTTCACTGTTCACATGAACAGTGCGAAAAAAAAAAAGGAAAAAAAAAATTTTCTTATCGATTTTATGAAAAGCAAGTCAATAACGGCCAAATTTCGGGGCGTTACAGTTGTGGTATTAGAGCCCAGGTCAAAATTGTTTCTGCAGACTGCCTAACAGCACAAGCCACAACATGGATAATCTTCATCAACTGTAAGTATATTTAAGCATTTATTTATTGTTTTAGAAATTTATTGTTTATAAATTTGTTTAGGATTAGCAGTATGCGAAAAGGGCAACCACGAAAAGAAATGGATAATAGAGACCATGTCATCAATCGACTAACTGAATTGTGTGATCGGCAATCTCAGTTGTTGGAAAGACTTATAAATAGAGAAGAGCAAGGGGGAAATCACAACAATGGAGGTTCGAGCGATCAGAGTGGAGATCGGTTTAGGCGGCTCAGGCCTCCGACCTTTGACGGACAGTCTTCAGATCCAGCTTATGCTGAGGAATGGATTCGGACCATTGAAGGAATGTTTGACTACGCAAAGGTGGAAGAAGCAGATAAGGTCACATGTGCCGTATTCCATCTTTCTAAAGATGCTGGATTTTGGTGGGATACCCTTAAGGCTACAACTAATGTGAGAGGGATGACCTGGGAACAGTTTAAGGAGGCATTCTACGAAAAGTACTTCAGTCGTGCTGTCAGAACAAGTAAAATGGCGGAGTTCGTACAACTGCGCCAGACTGGCTCTGTAGCTGACTATGTTCGCCAATTTGAATCTCTGTCCAGATTTGCTACTCATTTGGTGAGTACAAATGAGAATAAGGTCTACCAGTTTGTGCAGGGCTTGAAGGTAGAGATTTATAAGGGAGTAAAGATAGCAGGAACCGAAGACGTCCCCTATTCTAAAGTGGTAGCTAAAGCCTTGGAGGTGGAAGAAGCAGAACAGAAATTTTATAAGCAAAGGGAGTCCACCAAGAAATTCTTTCGAGAAGTCCAGTCTCAGCAATAACAAAACAGAGGATGGCAACGACCATAACAACAACAGTAGCAGCAACAACAAGAGAGAGGGGTGAAAAGACCCAATGATGGAAAGAATACACAAGGAAAAGATAAGCAAGTACAAGGATCTTTTGTACAATACCCTCCGTGTCCAAAATGTCAGAAACGTCATCCTGGGGAATGTAGGCTCAGATCAAATCGATGCTTTAATTGCAATGAAGTTGGCCATTTCGCTAGAGATTGCCAAGGGGTAACCCGAGTCAGACAAAGTTAAACGTGACGCCAAGGGTGTTTGCTCTTATTGAAGCTGGCGAGGAGGAATGACCTTCAGTTATCTCAGGTACAATTCTATTGAATGATGTCGATGCTTATACGTTTATTGACTCTGGGGCCACACTCTCATTTATTTCTATAGCTTTCGTGGTCAAATTAAATTTATTGCCTCTACCTGCTGAACACTTTTACGATATTATGTTGCCGTCTGGAGAAAATTTGCATTCAGACCAAGTAATCCATAATTGTATTATGTCTGTGGGAGATTATAGGACGTCTGCTGATTTAATAATTATCGACATGAAAGGATATGATGTTATACTGGGAATGGATTGGTTGTTTAGGTATTTTGCCACTATTGGCTATAGATCAAGAACAGTGTGTTTTCAACCCTCGAATGGTGTAAAATACTCTTTTCGAGCGGTGGAGAATACCAGTACTATGTCAGTGATATCCTCCATCAAAGCTCAGCGACTATTGAGGAATGGATGTATTGGGTATCTAGTAAGTATGATGGATACCGAGAGGGAGAACAAAGTAAAACTTCAGGAAGTACCAATTGTTCAGAATTTTCCAGAAGTTTTCCTAGACGATTTGCCTGGGTTACCTCCTGACCGAGAGATAGAGTTTGTAATTGATTTATACCCGGGAGCAGCACCAGTATCAAATAATCCGTACCGTATGGCTCCTACGGAATTAAAAGAATTAAAATCACAGTTGGCGGAATTGGTAGATAAGAGTTTTATTCGCCCTAGTTTTTCGCCCTGGGGAGCGCCTGTTCTCTTTGTAAAGAATAAAGATGGATCTCTGAGAATGTGTATTGATTACAGGGAATTGAACAAGTTGACGATCAAGAATAAGTATCCTCTGCCACGTATTGATAATTTATTCGATCAACTCAAAGGTGCAAGAGTATTTTCCAAGATTGATCTTCGATATGGATATTATCAATTGAAGATTAAACCGGAAGATGTTCCCAAGACTGCCTTCCGAACTAGGTACGGACATTACGAGTTTCTAGTGATGTCTTTTGGTTTAACCAACGCTCCTGCAGCCTTTATGGACCTTATGAACCGAGTATTCCATGAGTATTTAGACAAATTTATATCGTATTTATTGATGACATTTTGGTCTATTCTAAAACTGAGAAAGAACATGAGGAGCATTTAACTGTGGTCTTATCAGTTCTAAAGCTTCATCAACTGTATGCAAAATTTTCTAAGTGCGAATTTTGGCTTGATCAAGTTAATTTTCTTGGACATGTTATTTCGAAGGATGGAGTTTCTGTTGATCCTTCAAAGATTCAAGCTATTATTGATTGGCCACAGCCTAAAAATGTTGGTGACATACAGAGTTTTCTTGGTTTAACAGGGTATTATAGAAGATCTATTGAGGGTTTCTCTAGAATAGCCCTTCATTTAACCCGCCTGACCAGGAAAAATATGAAATTCTGGTGGTCTGAAGAATGTGAAAACAGTTTTCAGAAGCTTAAACAGAAATTGACAATTGCTCCTGTACTGAGATTGCCCATTGAAGACGAAAAATTCAGCATTTATTGTGATGCTTCCAAGACAGGCTTAGGCGGAGTCTTAATGCAAGATGGAAAAGTTGTGGCTTACGTTTCCAGACAGCTGAAAGTTTACAAATAGAACTATCCCACGCATGATTTGGAGTTAGCAGCAGTGATTTTCGCACTGAAAATATGGCGGCATTATTTATATGGACAGCAATGCGAAGTATTCTCTGATCACAAGAGTCTGAAATACATTTTCACCCAGAAAGAGTTGAATATGAGGCAAAGAAGATAGTTGGAATTTGAAAAAGACTATGATTTGGAGATAAAGTATCACCCAGGAAAAGCCAATCGAGTGGCGGACGCACTGAGCAGAATGCATACTATGACGCAATCTGCAATTTCCTCGATGTGTGTAAAACTGGAAGTAGAAATTCAAAGGTCTGAAATTGAGATAGTCTCTGATTTATCAGTTATTCTATCTGCTATAACTGTAAGGCCAACAATTTTGGATAAAATCAAAGAGGCACAACATAGGGATCCAGAGTGTCAAAGTCATAAATCTGTAGAGACATCTAATAATTCTGCAGATTTTAATTATTCCGAGGATGGTATCCTAAAGTTCAGAAACAGGTGGTACGTTCCTAATGATAAAGATTTGCAGAAGGAGATCTTAACAGAAGCACACTCATCTACCTTCTCTGTACATCTTGGAAGTACGAAAATGTACAGAGATTTGAGACAACACTTCTGGTGGCCAAATATGAAAAGAGATGTTGCAAAGCATGTTGAGGCCTGTATGGTATGTCAACAAATTAAAGCAGAACATCAAAGGCCAACTGGGACATTGCAACCATTATCGATTCCAGAATGGAAATAAGAGCAGATTTCTATGGATTTTGTTATCGGGCTGCCGAGGACAACAAGAGGATATGATGGAATCTGGGTAATTGTGGATCAATTAACTAAGTCGGCCCACTTTCTACCGGTAAAGATGACTTTCACAATAAATCAGTTTGCTGAATTATTTATCCAGGAGATTATTAGACTACACGAGGTAGCAATCTCGATTGTATCAGACCGAGATCCCATATTTACTTCAAGTTTTTGGAAAAGTCTTCATAAAGCTATGGGAACTCAATTGAGTTTTAGTACGGCCTTTCATCCACAAACGGATGGGCAGACAGAAAGAACAATTCAGATATTGGAGGATGTGCTGAGAGCATGTGTTTTGGAGTTCCAAGGGTCATGGAGCAAATATTTGCCGTTAGTGGAATTCTCCTATAACAACAGTTTCCAATCTACTATTGGCATGGCCCCTTATGAAGCACTCTACGGCAGGAAGTGTAGATCTCCTTTATATTGGGACGAACTCGGCGAAGCAAGACTAGTTGGTCCAGATATTTTGCAACAAACTGCGGAGAAGATTGCAATTATCAGACAACGAATTTTAATAGCTCAGAGCCGGCAGAAAAGCTATGCAGACTAAAGGGGACGGGAATTGGAGTTTAATGTGAATGACGAGGTGTTTTTGAAAATCTCGCCATTCAAATGAGTAATGAGGTTTGGAAGGAAAGGGAAGTTGAGTCCGAGATGTTTTCTTATATGCTTTAGAAATGTTATTTTCAGACGTTTAAATAATGTTGGGTGTAATTTGATGATTGGGGTTTTAGTTTTTCGATATGCTTTAAAAATGTTTTTTTCAGAAGTTTAAATGATGTTGGGATGAAAAATAAGGGATATGAAGAAAAAAAAAAAGATACAAGAAAAGAGGAGTTTCATCGCCTCAGAGGAGGAGCTGATGTATCGCCCCAAAAGAGGCGATCAGTCGCCCCAAAAGGGGCAGAAAGTTCGTCACTGGACGAACAATCGCCCAAAGGACAGTGGAAGGGGCGAGTAATCGCCGGCACTGTTCACGTGAACAGTGTGTCGGCGATTAATCGCCCGCACTGTTCACGTGAACAGTGCCAAAAAAAAAAAGAAGGAAAAAAAAAAATTTCTTATGGGTTTTATAAAAGCAAGTTAGTAACGGCCAAATTTCGGGGCGTTACACAGCGGGTGTCGACTCCTCTCTAAAATGGGTGTAGAGGTGCCGACCGGTGTCCTCGGTGTCGACCGGTGTTTGTTAGTGTCGACCGATGAAAACCCGAAACAACTTAAGTGTCAACCGGTTCTTGCAGGTGTTGACCGGTCTCTTTAATCTTTATGTTTTAAAAGTGAAGTTATTTAAACCGATTTTAAACGAAGTTTCCGCTGCAGTATTTAGATGTATTTCTTTTGGAAGACGTTTGAAAAAAAAAGAGCCGTTTTGAATCGAAAAACAAAGTTTTCAAATTTCTAGGAAATATTTAGTAGATGAATATGAGGGATGGTGACGAGTAGTAGTTGGTAGCGAACCGAGAATAAAGGTGGATTTTTGGGTCGTTACAGAATTCATTAGTAATTATCATCTTCGGAAGTAGCTCTCGACAAATAGCAACATTAAAACATGAAAGTTGTTATCTCATAGTATTCATATTCGAGTTTTTTGCTTTACATTATAACTTGCTAATAATTTTGCATAAATACAAATATATTTTTTTAAACTTGATGTCTTATTTTTCAGTGTATCATATACATATGTTTTTTCACAATGATCACATTTAACTTTAAAATAGTTATCATCACCATTTTCAACAACAGTAAAATGATTCTAAATTTTTTTTATCTTTCCTTTATGAACACTAACAATAGAAGTAATAAAAGGAATCTCCATATTTTTCTTAGTGTTTTCTGTTTCTATCCTATAAAATACAATAATTTATAAAAAAATCTAATAATCTAACAAAAAATAAAAAAACTCAAGCAAAATTGATTCATTGGTCTCAAGAAATAATAACTAACAGATTTCGTAAAGTCATTTATTTATTCCTAAATTTTTAGAAATAGATGCAAACGAAAGGAGTTTTCTGCAAATTTTCAAAATTGAATTTCTCTATCATAGAATTAAGCCTTATTCAACAACAAAACGTTAACCAAATATTAAAAAGATTTTTGCTATTTTGAAGTTCAAGAGCAACAACAAAATCGTTAATAAAAAATAAACTATTGGCCAGCCATTCGCAAAAAAAAAAAAAAAAAAAAAAACCAAATAGAAGTAAAATAATAAAATGGCAGAGAATAGAACATGTCTAGCACCTAGCGGGAGAAAGATCAACATCAGCCATAGATTTAAGATTCGAGAAGTTGTTGAGGGAATAAAAGTTGTTGCTGTCCAGAGAGCTTCAAACTTGGGAGAAGAAGAGATTAAGATTTAGAAGAATAAATTAAAAATAGATTGAATTTAAGGTTGAAGGTGGACTTGTTTTTTTTTTTTTTTTAATTTGTCAGGGTTTCCAATTGGTTTTTATGAAAGCCTAAATTGATCAGTTCGATTCGGTTACTATCGATTCTAAATGATCCAAACCAAAAACTAAACCAATAAATTTGGTTCTTACAAAATGAAATCTATTTCAGTTTTATTTTGCTCAAAACCGACCGGTTCAGTTTTGTTCACCCCTACATTAAATAAGTCGAATTCCATCTATATCGTTTTTTAATTTTCTTGGTTTAAGTTGGACATATTGGTTAACAACTACAATGGGTTAATCACTAGAATTAAAAAAAAGGAAATATCAACGCATCTGGGAATAAACGATTGATCTCTATCAATAGACCCGCTAAAGATCCGAACCAGAGAGTACTTACTACTGGTGCCACGGAGAGATATGTTTTTAGATCTCTCATTTTAAAAACTCCTTCTTTATTCTTTATAGTAATTTGTACTACATAAAGGTAATACATATATGATCAGATGTCTATATAGTTCCGCTTATATTGGGCACGAACTCTCTAATTGAAATCTACAACAATTCGGTAGATATTCTTTTTTTTTTTCTAAAAAAAGAATATGTCCCTTTCCGCCTCAACATTATCTAAAAAGTTTTATCTTAGTTTAATAACTTAGCTCTGCACTGATGTATACTATACATTGCGGATAAAAAAAAAATGCGGATATAGTTGAATGGTAAAATTTCTCTTTGCCAAGGAGAAGATGCGGGTTCGATTCCCGCTATCCGCCCAGGATCAGGATAATGGATTCATTTTTTTTATTGACCTTACTAGGATAGTGGTTCTATCCTCCCCCCACAAAAAAAAAGTAATTACTAGTTACCAAAATCAAACCTCAAATTTTTAACCAAAAAAATGTTGCGGAGACAGGATTTGAACCCGTGACTTCAAGGTTATGAGCCTTGCGAGCTACCAGCTCTCGTAGAATACTGATAATTCTAGTACACTCATTTCATTTAAGACGCTAAATTGGAATCCTTTTTATTTTCGTTTTATTCTCTTCAGTCATTGATAAGAACTAAAAAGTAAAGTTTAATTCAAATTAATCACTTTGACTGATTGTTTTTACGTATATTATAAGTAAAAAAGCAGTAGGAACTAGAATGAACAGTGTAGTAGCAATAAATGCGAGAATATTTACTTCCATAATTTCATCATTTCATTTTTTTTTATTCGCAATAACTCAGGATTTAATCCCATAGAAATGATAAATCTTTGGCTTGTAAATTCAATAGTATGAATTACATCGCGATGATATCGAATCGTATTAGAATATCATGAATAACAATATCTGCACTATCAAATCAATTCATCGTCGAGAATTGAATAGTATAACATAGGAAGATCTTTTATCCATACCAAATTCTAAATTTTATTACTGATCCAATAAAAAATTTGTTTCTTTTAGTATTTTATTTATCATTAAAAAAAAAAAATTTTTTTCAACTTAAATTAAAAAAATAATCAAAAATTCCTTCGCTAAAAGAGATGGAATCTTTGTTTGATCTTAGTAATATCCTCTTTACTTGAATTAGGAATGAGACATATATATCATATCAAAAGTCCAGTGTGAAATTTGAATGAGATAGATTCTTTAAAATTAAAATTCGTAATTTGAATTAATAATTGAGATTACACAAAATCGGAAAGATATTTTAATATGAAAAATTCTATCAAAGTAACTATGTGAAATTTATTTTGTATCGTACAAATGGAATTTTTTTATGTGCTCCCCGAAACATAGAGTCCTCCCACAATCGGGAGTAATTCAAAAAGTCAGGCCCATTCTGGTATCTATTGTTTGAATCCTGAATATTATTCTACCAATAATTGTAGTAATCTACATATGCCTTTCTCCCATGAAAAAGTACTTCTTGAAGAACTGTAAATTTCCAGATTTGTTTGGTTTCATAATAAATGTGAAAAAATAAAATATAAAAACTATAAAACAAGAAAGATCCGAAAATTCTGTTATGTTATTTGTTCTCTCTTTTCCAATAAAGTAAGAGATGAATTGATATATCTATTTTGATTGGATTTGGATCCATGTCGGGACTGACGGGGCTCGAACCCGCAGCTTCCGCCTTGACAGGGCGGTGCTCTGACCAATTGAACTACAATCTCAGGGAAAAAAATAATGTACAACATATAATATATGTTTATGATTTCATTGCCTTCAAACCCCTTCTATGTGGATCTATGTAGATTTTAGATTATATGTAGATGAAAATCTACATATTGTAACAGAGGCGCGAGTAATGTATTGATATACACACGGACATGCACTTTAATGAGAGGAGCATAGATTATTAGTCATTTTTATTTATTGCAAAATTGATTGATAATCAAATCAATCTTTCAAAGAATAACGAAAAAAAAACTCAAAATTCTTTATATTTCTTTTAATTAATTTAATATGAGATAAAATATATATCATACCATATTTTTTTAATAAGATGAAAATATGACATACATATTTCATATGAAAAAGCAAATCGTGAGTAAGTTCTAATTGAAAATAATTTTTAAAATGAGAAATAGGTCATCATTAGCACTAGCAAGATTGAGTGTAATGTTAAATATTCTATTTCTAACATAATATTATTGTAATATTGTCACAATATATCTATAAATAATAATGTTATTGTGGGGATATTCACAGTTACAAAATCTTAAAATTATTTTTTTTAATTGTCAAGATTTGTCAATAAAATGCAAGGTTAAAACAACATAACCTATAACATTATGTATACTCCATATGTAAAAGGTAACACAAATCATCATCAATATTTCTAACAAAAAAATCACATGAATACATAGTTATTAAAATCAAATATTTCAAATAAATTATTAAAATAAATTGAAACCACACACTAATTGATTAATAATAACTTACATGTGTTGTGAATTTGTAATTACCTCGCTCGACGTATACGAAACTTACAAACAATCACAAAAAAAATTATTAATTCATCATACACATAAAATTAACAACAATAATAATACATTAAATAAATAAATTGTAATATAAATCTTGTTGAATAAATGAAAAGAGTATAAAAATTAAAAAAAATAAGAGCAAATAATAGCAATACAATTTAGAAATGAATAAGAGATTGAAAGATTTACAAAGAGTTTGGTAGGAAAAATTTGAAGAAAATAAGAGATTTTTATTGAGAAGGGGGAGAAGGGAGGAGGGCTGGGGTGCAGGGTGTTTCAGCAACGGTCATTTGATCGGGCCAAGCTGGGTCGTTTAGTGCGGTCATCTACCAACAAGTGTGTTTCTTTTAATCGTTTTTGTAAATTGACAACCTCCATTTAAAGCCACTATCAAACATGGTGCCTTATATCTTCCATTTGACTTCTTGAAAATGTAAACTGCATCTTCCATTCACTTGTTTGTTTTGTAGATGATAGTTGATGGTGATTTGTGACAAATTAGTTTTCTATTTTTCTTAGTCATTTTTTCCATTACTCCTATGCTATGTGGGTTTCCCGTTTATGGCATCCACACTGTTATTTTCTACGGCTTGGTTAAGGTTTTTTAGTTGTTTCTCTTCTCTTGTAGTGGTCTATCTCCAAGATTTGATGCGTTCTTCTATTTTTTGTCTCATACTCCCTAGTGGGTTCTATGACTTGCACTCTCAGTTCTTACCTATGATGCAAAACCACTACTTAAAGAAAAGCTTCAAGTTGCAAGTAGAAAGCTGGAAAGGTGGTGCCCTTCATATGAGGCAGAATTGGAGACTTGTTGGATTCCGCTTTCTTTGTGGGAGGCTGACAATGAAAAAAAAATTAAAATTAAAATTAAACTAAACGAGAGAGAAATAAATGATTTTTTGAAAAGAAAGATTGAAGAAAGAGAAAACTAAGATCAAGAGAGAATTTTGAGTGAGTACAACTGTAGAGACGGAGAAGAAAAAATTCTCATTTTTCTTCCTGTTTTTTTGATCCTTACGTGGAAGACCAAACAGTCAATTCTTATCCGATTCAGCCAAGATTTCAAATTGTTATTCATGTTGATGATATCTATAATTCTAATGCTTTCAATTATCGAAGAACAAAAGTCACCTGGGTTGTGTCGCTAGTCAATTTGGCGAGATCACTTTTTTTTTTCTCTTGTTTGACAAGGATATTGATTTTCGAGTGCTATTGTTTCTTCTAGTTTATTATTATAGAAAGGATTAGAAAGTACTTAAAGATGACAAACGAGTCGGTCAAGCTAAACCCACTGTAACGCCTCGAAAACCCTTCACGATTCCCGGTTTGCACACTTCTACCACTCACTCACTACGCTTGGAAAATTGGAGTAAAAATTTAAAATTTTTGTTACTCAACTTAAAATGACGTTTTTGAAAATATTTTACACGGCTTTGCAGTGGAAAACTCATTTAAAACGGTTTAAATGAACTTCACATTTTTAAAACATAGAAATACAGAGATCGGCCAACACCTGCAAACGTCGGTCGACACTGCATTCCCCTCGGGCCTTCTCGTCGGTTGACACTAGAAATCACCGGTCGACACTTCCACATTTATTTCAGAGAGTGGTCGACACCTGATTTCACAGGTCGACACTTTGACCCTCTCTGTCCGTACAGGTCGACCCCGCGGTCGATACTCTCACTGATTTTATACTGACCGGTCGACACCTCATTTCTCTCTGCCCGCAACGGTCGAACCCCGCAGTCGACACTCACCCTCTAATTTACACTGACCGATCGACACCTATGGAATTCGGTCGACACTTTCTCCCCAGAACCTCAGTAAAAACCTTAAATATTTTACGAAATCGATCGAACATCGACATAACTCTAATAATGACCCTACACACACTTTTTCCATCAACTCGAAATTGCTATCAACATCAAAACTACTACAAAACCTTCAAAAATCTATTTTCTTTACCAGATGACTCAATACAATTCTGACTCGACCTCTACGCCCGTACCTATGAGCACCACGTTAAAATGTACTCACAGCCGACCGGATCATCCACGAACGTCCTCCTCCAACTGCCTCCTAGTCCCGGACTCGCTCTGAGTACTCACCATCTTTCGTGTCATCACCTACATCACAGAACTCAACTATTAGCCTAATGCTAAGTAAGTAATGCATACATACATACTAAAAACAAACATCTCCTACACATGCAGTTTCTACAGTTTCGTCTCTACTTTTGTTTTCGTCTCTTTCTTGCATCTTCTTTATCTTCTTACTACTGAGTTCCTCTTTATGCGCTAGACCCAGAAGACCCCATAGTCCATCTTACTGGACAAGCCGACCTCGATCTAGTAAATTGACACACATCATAGTCCACCTCACTAGACCAGTCCACCTCACTGGACAAGGCCACCACGTAAAACGGAGGAAGAGTAATACCCCTTGCGGTCCACCTCACTGAACAAGGTAACTCAACCCTACCTTTATTATCTTCTTATGTATCTTTTCGTTTTATTCGTTTCATCTCATCCTACTGTTTTGCTTCGTAAAAACATGAAAATTCATTTTCGTTTCGTCTCGTAAATTAAAATCATGATGCGCAATCAATAAAGCATAACATAAAATAAATGTGAAATGCTTCCTACTGTACTGTGATATAGGCCCGAGGGCAGAACTCTTATCACATTACTTACTTGGCGTCCTAAGCACTCGTGCTCCGTATATAGCTCGCTAACTGAGAAACCTATAAAATCACACATTCATCGATCATACTCATCTCCAAATTCGTAGGCTTTAACACGGAAATCATAAATCCACACTAAACCATCACTTCTAGCTAAACTCTAAATTTCTACACAAATTTTGACTAAATTCGGAATTGCATAACTTACTCAATATTCGTCCGATTTGGACGATTCAAAATGCTACAGACTCCTTAGGACGTCTAGTTTCTAATGGTCTCACCAATTTCCTAATCCCACACCTATAGCTTGGTTGAATGGAACTCATTCCGTAACCCGAGTCGTTCGGTTATCTACACACTCAATCTTCTATATAAAATCTCATAATCTACTCTTATTCTTAGCTTAAACACCAACATGCGAATACAAATTGACTATAACCTCCAAATGTCGTGTCCTCCTCCTAGGGATCACCCAAAACTCTCTTTAACTCCGCTTTTACCACTCAAAATGACCAAAGCACTAGTTATCTACTGAAAACTAACCAAAACTTACTGTAGATTTGAAGAAACAAAGGAGGAAACGTCGCTGGAAGGCTGATCGGCGATGCAAGGCTCTTGTGGGGTGGGGAGAAGGGAAACTCACCGAGGGGGGAGGAGATTTTATAAAAAAATATTATTTAATATAATTAATCTTAATTACTATTTCGCCCTCAACTATTATTCTTTCGATCAAACGGCCATTCAGTCTTTTTTTAGCCGGAGTCTTCTAAATCTCTCCCATCCACAATTCTCAAAATAACCTCTTATCTGACGATACAAACTTTCCGCCCTTGATTACGACTCAAATTTTACCGTTGACCTATACGTAAATCTGAAAATTGAACTAGCTGAAATTCTCGGGTGTTACATCTCACCTTCCTTAAAGAAATTTTGTCCTCAAAATTTGCGTAACGATCGCTTCCTAATATTGACACTGCCAAATCCATTCTCTCATACCTAGTCTCTCTTCGAACAGCGCCAAACCTACTTTGAGCTTTCAACTCTTAAACACCCTTATGATTAACTCCATTCTTCAACCTGTGATCGTTTTACTTCCTGGTTTCTATTTATATCTCATGTTCCTCCTGTCGATAACTTCTAAAACCGTGAATCTAATTTGGGTTCCATGGCCGCTTTTGTTGCCTACAATCGGATAAATTACATTCCTGATTACGCATCGAGCACTATCCCATTTTCATAAGTCAATTGCGTACTTCGCCCATTAACTTAACCAACTGTAACCCACCTCCTCAAAGTCTTCTATTCTAAATATATATCTATGTCTCTTTTGTTAGAATTTACTACACCTCTAAATCCTCTATCCCAATCACCTTTAAAGGTTTCACAATCGAACCATTCTAAACTACTCACTCTATCCTCAAATCAGAAAAATCTCAAACCATTTCTGCATATCCCTCTCACTTCAGTACAATAATTCCTCCATCACTTTTATTGTCTGCAAACTTGTCGTAGACCACGCTACACTGTTGCTCCAAATTTCTCTAAATTCTTAAGTCCTCAGGTCTAATAATAGTAGTTCTATTCAACTTACCATAGCTTCAATTTCTGAAATTACCTAACTGAATTTCTTCCCTATATCTCTCTCAACAAAACCTCATACACATTCTAACTTCCAAACTCACACTTAGCATCGTCGATAAAACACTATCCTAAATTTCCTCGAGTAACTTTTGTTTTCGACCGTGCATCCTAACTGAAATTTTTTTCTAAGTCCTTGATTTCTCACTGGTAACTAAACTGTTGAAAAATTCTTGTCGGTAATCCACCACCTCATCAACGTAACTCCTCAAAACACTCCCTGATTAGAGCCTCAAACAATCATTCTTTACAACCAAGATTATGAGAAATTATACCCTCGAACTCCTAACTTACTTTTATTTTTACTTCCCTAACATGCATGCCAGACTGCAGACCATCGGATTTAGTCCGTTAACTTCTTCGAAATTAGCTATACTCCTCTATCCCTGATCATTATACCTCTCATACATGTACCTCAACTATGTTTATATAATTTTAATCAGCTCTTATACTCCTTGATCGAGCAACACCAAGCACTCGACACTTCTACTATCATCATTCCTCTTTGTTGATAAGATACTATTAATCTCTCATATCTCCAATTGAATCATTCTAAACTACACTTCTCCACACTCAGCCCCTTTCTATCATCAAATTTAACTCTGCTGCTATGTTCCTCCGAACAAAATTGTGCGCAAATTCTGAAGTCCTAATCTTGGTATCCTTAAGTATTTCCTCTATTGAGTAACACCAAATATTTAAGAAATCGTTTCCTTATCCTGAACTGTGCCCCCTCAAGCTGATCAGCCATATTTTAAAACTGGTTACCTAGGACCCGCATCACACCCTCTTGTTACTAAGCACCTCATTATAATTTCAATCATAAGGTTTTCGATATTCTCACCACTTATTGGCTTCGTCACACTACGATGCTTGCAAGTCCTCACATTGATGGCAATATCTTGGAGTAATGGTCCCATCTGATCACTGTATATGACTCCATACAATGTTATCCTTAATCTCCCATTGATTTCTTAAGGCCTTGAACTATACCTTATATCCCTCCTATGTCCTCGAGTCGTACAACTAAAATATAGTCTCTAAATTCCTAAATTAAGTTATACTGCATACTCCTGTATCCTCTATTTCCTCAACTTCTCATTGATTGAATTTATCCTCACGTATAGCTCTTCAGCTTAACTTAAACTTCTAACTTCCCAACTAAAACTCTACGCAACCCCTTTTAACAGAATAGTCCTATTGTCATCAGGTTTGTGAGTTCATATTATTCTTTTTATTCTTTCGCTGTCTAGTCATTCCATTAACCACTCAAGCACGGGCTTCATGTCAAGGTTCTCCGATGTCCAAATACCCTTGACATCCCCGTAATTCCTTATTCAGGGTTGGTTACTTCCTTTCGTCAAACTACGCCTGTCCAATTTAAACATTTAAGTCTAATTTCACACTTAATTCGGTCGACTTAACCCTACCGTGTAAGTTCTCAAAATTTTATAAATTACGTCTCTCGATTACCACTCATCCTTACTGTTCCCTAATAAAGGCTACACTATGTGCCACCTCGAATATAAGTCTTGCGCTTACGTCTCACAACTTTTTAAACCTCAAATTTCTACCTTACGTTTTCCCCCATCAACTTCTATTCTATAGAACTTAAACTCTCAGTATAAGCCGTCATACCCAGAATAAGAATATTATCTGGGATCACCGATGTCTAGGCGGCATCATCCGGTTCATTGAGAACAAAGGTACTCGGTGTTACCACCACTGAAGCCTCGCTCGAATTCGGGCAATTCCTAACAAAATGCCCCACTTCATTGCAGTTGAAGCACCGACTCTGTTGCAGCTTCTGACAACCTCTAGATATGTGGCCTACCTCACCACAAATGTAGCATCGTCCTGAGCCCCTCCTGCATCCACCGGGATGATTCCTCTGACACTTAGAGCATACCGGAAACTGTCTCGAACCCTGAGACCGCTTGTTGCTCCCCTGGGTGGTAGAGCTGTCACTAGGCCTCTTTAGGCCTTTCTGTTGGGACGATCTTTCCCTACAATCCCCAGAGGCACTAGCGCTAGGGTGACCCTGGTGCTCTCAATTCATAAACCGTTCCAGTTGTTGAGACTGGCGGTTGACCAACTCAGTAAGCTGTCTGACGCCCTCATCTATATCGCCTACGGCCCGACACGACTTTCTAATCATAGCGTTAATCCTATATACAATAACATCCAGTAAGTCTAATTAAAATGCGAGGGTTCTAAGAAATACTTACAGTTGTCGAAGTACATCACATGGTGATCGACGCTGTTAGGCATTCATCTGAACGGTTTGACTCACTATCTCTAACACCCGTAACACCCCCTCCTACTATTGATCGCCTGTCCCCTCTACTTCTCCCCAAGCGGTGTGGGAATTGTGACAGACCCTCATGCCTTCACAATCCATCCCTCTCTATAGGGGCCTGACACTCTCGTCGGCCACTCTTCTGGTTGGGTAAAGGCTCTGATACCATCTCTGTAACGCCCCGGAAACTCTTCACGATTCCCGGTTGGCACACTTCTACCACTCACTTACTACGCTTGGAAAATTGGAGTAAAAATTTAAAACTTTTGTTCTTCAACTTCAAATGACGTTTTTGAAAATATTTTACACGGCTTCACAGCGAAAAACTCATTTAAAACGGTTTAAATGAACTTCACCTTTTTAAAACATAGAAATACAGAGACCGGTGGACACCTACAAATGTCGGTCGACATCTGGGTCGTCTCGGGTTTTCCATCAATCGACACTGGTGAACGCCGGTCGACATTACATTCCCCTCGGGTCTTCTCGTCGATCGACACTAGAAATCACCGGTCGAGAGTTCCACATTTATTTCAAAGAGTGGTCGACACTTTGACCCTCTCTGCCCGCAAAGATTGACCCCCGCGGTCGACACTCTCATTGATTTTACACTGACCGGTCGACACCTACGGTCACCGGTCGACACGTCACTTCTCTCTGCCCGCATCGGTCGAACCCTGCGGTCGACACCCACCTTCTAATTTACACTGACCGTCGACACCTATGGACTTCGGTCAACACTTCCTCCCCAGAACCTCAGTAAAAACCTTAAAAATTTTACGAAATCGATCGAACATCGACAAAACTCTAATAATGACCCTACACACACTTTTCCCATCAACTCGAAATTGCTATCAACATCAAAATTAATACAAAACCTTCAAAAATCTATTTTCTTTACCAAATGACTCAATACGATTCCGACTCGACCTCTACGCCCATACCTATGAGCACCGCGTCAAAATGCACTAACAGCCAGCCAGATTATCCACAAACGTCCTTCTTCAACTGCCTCCTAGTCCCGGACTCGCTCTGAGTACTCACCGTCTTTCGTGTCGTCACTTACATAACAAAACGCAACTATTAGCGTAATGCTAAGTAAGTAATGCATACATACATACTAAAAATAAATATCTCCTACACATGCAGTTTCTACAGTTTCGTCTCTACTTTTATTTTCTTCTCTTTCTTACATCTTCTTTATCTTCTTACTATTGAGTTCCTCTTTACGCGCTAGACCGAGAAGACCCCAAAGTCTACCTTACTGGACAAGGCCAACCCCGATCTAGTAAAGTGACACACATCACAGTCCACCGCACTGGATCGGTCCACCTCACTGGACAAGGCCACCACGTAAAGTGGAGGAAGAGTAATACCCCTTGCGATCCACCTCACTGAATTGGTCCACCTCACTGGACAAGGTAACTCAACCTCATCTTTATTATCTTCTTACGTATCTTTTCGTTTCATTCGTTTCAACTCATCCTACTGTTTTGCTTCGTAAAAACATGAAAATTCATTTTCGTTTCGTCTCGTAAATTAAAACCATGATGCGCAATCAATAAAGCATAACATAAAATAAACGTGGAATGCATCCTACTGTACTGTGATGTAGGCCCGAGGGCAAAACTCCTACCACATTACTTACCTGGCGTCCTTAGCACTTGTGCTCCGTATACAGCTCACTAACTGGGAAACCTATAAAATCACACATTCATCAATCATACTCGTCTCCAAACTCGTAGGCTTTAACACGGAAATCATAAATCCTCACTCAACTATCACTTCTAGCTAAACTCAAAATTTTTACACAATTTTTGACTAAATTCGGAATTGCATAACTTACCCAATATTCGTCCGATTTGGACGATTCAAAATGCTACGAACTCCTCAGGACATCTAATTCCTAACGGTCTCACCAATTTCCTAATCTCACACCTACAGCTTGGCCGAACAGAGCTCGTTCCGTAACCCGAGTCGTTCGGTTATCTACACACTCAATCTTCTCTATAAAATCTATTATTCCTAGCTTAAACACCAACACGCGAATACAAATTGACTATAACCTCCAAATTTCATGTCTTCCTCCTAGGGCTCACCCAAAGCTCTCTCTAACTCTACTTTTACCGCTCAAAACGACCAAAAGACTAGTTATCTACTGAAAACTAACCAAAACTTACCATAGATTTGAAGAAACAAAGGAGGAAACGTCGCTGGAAGGTTGATCGGCGATGCAGGGCTCTAGCGGCGTGGGGAAAAGGGAAACCCACGGGGAGGGGGGGCGTTCCTCCCCTCTGATTTTATAAAAAAATATTATTTAATATAATTAATCTTAATTACTATTTCGCCCTTAACGATAATTCTTTCGATCAAACAGCCATGTAGTCTGTTTTTAGCCGGAGTTTTCTAAATCTCTCCCATGCATCAGTCCCAAAATAACCTCTTCTCTAATGATACAAACTTTTCGCCCTTGATTCCGACTCAAATTTTACCGTTGAGCTATACGTAAATCTGAAAATTGAAATGACTGAAATTCTCGGGTGTTACACCTACTCTACAAATGTTTCATCGAGTTTAATGAGTTAAACGAGCCGAGCCTAATGAGCCTAACGAGCTGGACAAAAAGCAATTCGCCTTCATGCCTGTCGCTAATGATTGTTGCAGAATCGCCAGGAACTCACTTCAAAATCGCCTCATAATCTCCTTCCTCGTCTCTCTTTTTCTACCCTAAGATAAAACCCGATGCTTGTCCTAAATTTGTAACACACGGAGCTTTTCTCCCGTTAAAAATTAATTTTTGAATTTACCAAATTTGAATCGGAAGAGTTTTGATCGGAATTGATAGCGGAGAATTTCTACCCCTAAGTGAAAGATTATTTTGAAACTAATTGGGGCAAGAAAAATTTAACAATCCAACCGTAATCGGACCGTATAACAGATTTATTAAACGGTTAATAATTAAGGGTGAAATAGTAATTATAATAATAATTATTATTATTATAAAAAAATATATATAGAAAACACCGGTGTTTTCTCTTCCCAACCGCAACCACCCTGTTTTCTCTTTCCCTCTTCCGCGTGAAAACCCTTTCTCAACAATACTCCTTCTCAAGTTGTAACGCCCCGATAATCCCACATGTTCCCAGTGCACTCACTACGTCTACACACTATGACATACAGTGACTTGACGCGAAATCACTTAGTTTAATATCACTTTCATTTTCAAATCATATTCAAAAGAATATTTGTAAGTATAAAATTTTTTTCGACTCGGTTCGAAAACAACTCGCGCCCCAAAGAGGGAACACGAAATCATCAATATAAAATATGCAGCGGTAAAGACAATTTAAAGTAGTTAAAAAAAAATAAGACGATAAAATTTGAAATTCTAGGAAGGGGTCCAACACAAGCCTCGAGCTACCCGACTCAATGTCGCGCGCCCGAGTAGTGGCGCCGCACGCCCACGGTCCCGTACCACGCACTGCGTGCGCGCACACTCGACTTGGCGTCTCGCGCGCCCACACTCAGCCTACGAGCCGCGGGCCTCGCACACCCACGTCCCCACTTCGGCGCCCCGCGCGCACCCTCTTGGTGCCCCGCACACCAACTCAATACCACCGCGTCACGCGCACGCCCACAGCGCCGCGTGCCCCATGCACCCTGCCTCCATGCAGCACGTCAGCACGCACGCTCTCACCCTACGCCGAACAACCCGTGCGCACTTGCAGGGCTGTGTGCCCCGCGTGCCTGCGCTCACGCCGCGCTCTTGCGCACACCGCCACTCCCTTTGCGCCTCACCGCGCACACCCAGACCTACTCCGTACCCTCTCGACTTCACGACCTTTCTCTCAAAAATTTGGCAGAGTAACGCCTAGAAACTGGCTATCCCAAATTTAAACCATGCACTAAGTTCATCAGAAAACTAGAAATATCCATCCATCAAACTATTCAGATATCCCCACCAAATCAGAGTTTTAAAAAGAAACAAACTACAACAATCCATCAACTATCAAGTGAAGAAAATTCACAGTATAGAGCATTACCAAATTCCTACATGTAAAGAATACGCGTGCGTCCCCAAAAGTCACAAACACTCCATGAACTCCTATACAATTGATGCCTATACAACTCGTCCGATCAACTATATATTCCGACACAACAGAAGAAAATACCCCAAAATAGTCTAGGCATCACCTTCCACATCCACGGGTCGGGTTGCCCTAACAAATTCGCAGTCCGATGCCTCGGTCGTGCGCCACCAACCGTCCTACACCTCAGGACTAGGCTCTCGGGTCTCACCAGTGACAATATCTGCACCTACACAATAGAACAAACAACATAAACCTAATGCTCAGTAAGTACTGCGATATGAAAGTAAAAGCCGACAATGCAATCCGATCACATGCAGTCTCTACACTCACACTCATGTTGTCACATCTGTGACGCATAGTGCAGCTGCACTAGGGTGAGGAGGAACCCATCGCCACCCTACACCCTGACACGTCGCTACAGTTCCGAACACCCTAGCAACGAGGCCCACAAGCTACACACACGCATCACCACATCAGGGTGAGGGTGTACGCGCCACACTACACCCTGACACGTCGCCCCCGTTCTAGCCTATCCAGCAATGGGGCCACAGTTGCCACACACACACATTTCGCGACAACTCAGCCGGCCCACTCCTCGAGCAAAATCCGCGACTGGTGAGGCACTGGCCCACACATTAGCAAGATTTGCGGTACCACTATTCATCATCCTCACCGCCGACACATACACGCCGCGTGACGACCCAACCGACCCACTCCTCAAGCACAATCTGCGGTTGATTACGCACCAGCCCGCACACTAGTAGGATCCGCGGTACCACCGCCATGCGTCTCACCACTTACTCAAAATATGTTCAAAACTATTTTTGTTCCCTTTTTAAAACATGATGCATGTCAAACAATACACACACACAGACACCACAATCAACAACATAAATCTTAAAGTTCTACGGTGTAGGCCCACCTGGGCAAAACACATACATACACTACTTACCTGGCGTCCTAAGTTCACTCGACGGATAGCTTCGCCAAAAAGCTTCAATCTAAAACATAAACAATCACTCATCAATCTTCGCATCAAAATTTACTAAATACGCTAAAAATCACATTTCTTAACTAAACCCATGAAATCCTAACTAAAACGAGTTACTAATTTGGTTCGGCCAAAAACCAGCCTAAACTTCGGACGCGCATAACTTTTGCGTCCGTTATCAGAATCGAGCGATTCAAGAGGCTAAATGTTCCCTTAGGAACCTAATTTCACATACTAAGACGGATTTTAAAACGGTAAGCCGCAGCTAGGTGAAAAACACCAAAATCAAATCTGCCCTTCACCTAAATTTCACATTTTTATTTCCTTCAACCAAAACTAACTCAAAACTCGTTTGACGCACTAAAATCAGCAACGGTAACATCACGCGTCACAATTCTACTAAAAAAACGCTCAATAACTTGACTCGGTCCAAAATTTGACACAAACTTTCGATGCTCATAACGTTTGCGTTTGACATCGGAATCGAACGATTCTAGTGGCCAAACGTTCCTCTAATAACATAATTTCACCCACTAAAATGAAATTTAAAACGAATAACCAAAGCTAGGCCGAAAAAGCCAAAACCAGAATCTATTTTTACACAAAAAAAATCTGAATTTTGACATCAACTCGATTCCCACAAATTTCTTCACCAAACATCCACATTCCCTTCGATTAAGCATAATCTAACAACAATTTACAGCGTCCCTCTCAGAAAATCCGAATGGCATTACCAAAACTCTCTTAGTCCTCTCTTCCTTTCGGTTTTCCATCCATTGCACAATCACTTTACACTAGCGCTTAAATCACCTCAAACATTCAGCTCAAACCTCACAAAACCGAAAGGAAAACAACCATCACGCTCGACCTTCAAAACGAAGAGAGACAGGGGAACACTCCCTGCTCTCTGCCGGATTCTGCGTGCGGAAATGCCGGCCCACCAGCACACACACTCTAGCTCTCAAAGCACCCCAAAACCCGAGCTCAACCATTGGGAAATTCGGAGACCACCGAACTCCCCACACTCAGTCGACCGAAACCAAAACAAGCGAGGGGCTTACCTTTGGTCATTCAGCACGAAAAAATTGAGCCAGCACCTCCCCTGAGCTTGTCGGCGCTCCCTTCGCATGGTCGTCGTTCGTCGGCTGGTTGCTCGGCCACCGGTTCTTCGTCGCGGGCGAATAGCTGAAGAGGAAAACCGAATGGCTTCCTAGTGAAGCCATTCTAGTTTTCATTTTATTATAATTATAATTTTTTTTAAAATTAATTTAATTAATTAAAATTTACCAAAACGCCTTCACGTGTTTTAACCGCCCGTAACTTTGTTAAATTTGCGTCTTCCTGACTTTAAAATTTTGGGAACCGTGACTAAATTTAGATTTCGAGTTTTATAACTTAATTTACCTGTTAAAATATTTCTCGAAATTCTAACCGAGATTAAATAAAAAATTTCAAAAATTAGATTTAAAAATCTAAAATTTTTTGGGTTATTACACAAGCGATGATCTTCTTTCATCAAACTTCAATGTACGGTAAGAGTAAGCTAATTCCTAGTAGATAGATGTTCTTTTAGTTGTTTTGAGCAACGAAAGTGAAAATAGAGGGAGTATATAGTAGTTTTGGTAAAATCTGTTAGGGAGATACGAGGTTTGAAAATTTATAGTGATTTCTATCAGTATGTTGGTGTTTAAGCTAGGAGTAAGAATGTATTTTGAGATTTTATAGGGAAGATTGAACGTGGGGATAGCTGAAATGCTCGAAGTGTCGAACGGCTTCCGTTTGGCCACATCTGGCCAAGTTGTGGATGTCCAATTAGGAAATGGATGAGACCATTAGAAACTAGACGTCCAGTGGAGTATGAGTTTTTAGGATGCTAGAGGTAAGTAATGTAGTAGAAGTTTTACATTCGGGCTTACATCACAGTTCGGTAGGAAGCATTATACGTTTACTTTATGTTATGCTTCTATGGTTTTGCATCGTCGTTTTAAAGTAGGAAACAAAGACGAAAATGAATTTCCATGTTTTAACGAAGTGAAACAGTAGGATGTGATGAGACGATCAAAATGAGAAGTGACGTAAGAAGATAAGAAAGGTGAGGTTGAGTGGTCTTGTCTCAAGAGGTGGACCGCGAATTGTATCACTCTTCTTGCGCTTTGTCCCTAGAGGTGGACCGCGAGATGTGTCGCTTTACTAGATTGAGGTTGGCTTTGTCCCCAGAGGTGGATCGCAAGGTGTGTCACCTTGATCTAGCACGTAAAGAAGAATCCAATAGTAAGAAAATAAAGAAGATGTAAGAAAGAGACGAAAACGAAAGTAGAGACAAAACTGTAGAAACTGCATGTGTTAGGAAGTATTTGATTTAGTATGATGTTATTATGCATCTACTTACTTAGCGTTAGGTTAATAGTTGAATTCTATGATGTAGGTGACGACGACATAGCCGGTGAGTACTCCGAGCACGCCCATGATTGGGAGACAATTGGAGGAGTACGCACGTGGACGATCTGGCCTGCTGTTAGGGCATTTTAACTATGGTGGGCATAGGTATGGGTTTTGGGAGCGTGATTGAGATCATTTTCGTTGTTTTGAAGTTAAATGAGTGTATAGATGGATTTCAAACTTGAGTAGTCATTTTCTTTATGTAAATAATGATTTTGAGTTGATGGAAAAGTGTTTGTTGGATTATTTTTAGCGTTGAGTTGAATTCGATTAATTTTGTGAAGTTTTTAAGATTTTTATATAGATTTTTGTGAAGGAAGTGTCGACCGCGAGGGTCGACCTGTATGGGCAGAGCCGAAGTAAGTGTCGACTTATGATTGTAAGTGTCGACCGGTTAGTGTAAACCTGGTAGAGTGTCGGCCGTAAGGCTCGACCACTAGAAAACAGAGAGAACGAAGGTGTCGACCTATGAGAGTAGCTGTCAACCGCTCTCTGAGTTGAGTGTAGAAGTGTCAATCGGCATTCTCAGTGTTGACCGACGGGAAGATTCGAGAGAAATGTAGTGTCAACCGGCGTCTGTTAGGGTCGACAGAAGAAAAATCTGAGACAACTCAAGTGTCGACTGACGTATACAGGTGTCAACCGGTGTCTCTGTTTTATGTTCTACAAAATGAAGTTTTATTTAAACTAATTTTTATTAAGTTTTCCATTGCGATGCCGTTTAAAATACTTTCAAAATTTTCGTTTTAAGTCGAGGAACCAAAGTTTAAAATTTTAGTCAAATTTTCCGAGGGTAGTGAGTGAGTAGTAGAAGTGTGCGAACCGAAAACGTGTGGGTGTTCAGGTCGTTACAGTTATGGTATCAGAGCCTGTATTCAACCAGAAATGTGGCCAACGAGGACGTTGGGCCCTGAGGGAGATGATTGTGATGACTGGATGTATACGTATGAGGACGACTGCGGGGGAAACCTCGAGGGACGGCGTGACGTAACACCTCGAGTTTAGGCAAATCCCGGGTCGTAGAAAGGGAGTCGTCACAATCCCACATTGCTTGAGGAAGGTGTATGGAAATGAAACATATGTAAGGAAATCCTCCAAAGCTAGTTAAACGCGTTTTGAAGTACAATTGGCAACGGATCCCATAAGAAATCCAAAGTTAACAGTGCTCCAGCGAGAGCAGTACCAGGTTGGGTGACCGATTAGGAAATACTCGCCAAACAAATCCATGAAGGGAGGAAATTGGGCTACAGCTCAATCTCTAGAGCGAATAATATCTTACTGGGAAAAGAGGTCGTTACAAATGGTATCAGAGCCAAACAGTTAAAACGTTCAAACGATCACCTAACAGCGCCGATCGCCGCACGACGTGATTCCACAATTGTAAGTGTTTAAGTTTAGTTTTAGTTATTAGATTTTTATGAGAGAAATTGATTGTGTCTAGGAAATTAGCTAAAATGTCTAGACGATTGGGACGCACATGAGTACCGAGAGAGCCGATCGAACCAAGAAATGAGGATGATTCCATGACAATCAGACAGTTAACTGAGTTGGTGAACAGGCAGTCTCAGCAATTGGGGATTTTGCTGAACAGAGAAGTACAAGGCAGTGCTGGCTCTAGCTCTAGCCATGAACAGTTAGGTGATAGATTTCGGAGGTTACGACCCCCGACGTATGAAGGATAGTCGTCAGATCTAACAGCTGCAGAGGAATGATTCCATGACAATTAGACAGTTAACTGAGTTGGTGAACAGGCAGTCTCAGTAATTGGGGATTTTGCTGAACAGAGAAGTACAAGGCAGTGTTGGCTCTAGCTCCAGCCATGAATAGTCAGGTGATAGATTTCGGAGGTTACGACCCCCGACGTATGAAGGACAGTCGTCAGATCCAACAGCTGCAGAGAAATGGGTCCGTACTATGGAAAGTATGTTCAGGTATGCGAAGGTAGAAGAGCAGGACAAAGTTTCGCTAACCACATTCCATCTAGCGAAGGATGCCCAATTTTGGTGGGAGTCCGTGGAAACCACCGTTGAAAGGCAGCATGTCATGTGGGAAAAGTTTAAGCAGATCTTTTATGACAAGTACTTCAACAGCACAGTGCAAGTAGCTAAAAGAATGGAGTTCCTACAACTGAAGCAGACCGGGTCGGTGACTGAGTACAACTGACAATTTGAGTCCTTATCTCGATTTGCCAGCTGTTTGGTGAGCTGGAATGAGGACAAGGTGTTCCAGTATGTACAGGAACTGAAGCCAGAATTATACAAGGGAGTAAAAATAGCCGGGACCCAGGAGGTGCCCTATTCGAAAGTGGTGGCTAAAGCGTTAGAGGTGGAGGAAGCTGAAATGAAATGTATTAAACAGCGAGAGGCTTCCAGGAGATTCTTCAAGGAAGTTGCCCTACAACAGAGTAGAAATGCCTCCCAGCAACAATAACAGAGGGGCACTAAGAGGTTCAGCGGGAGGTCAAGCAGTCAGGGAAGCAGTAAAAGGCCTCAGGGGCCAGCACAGTACCCCCAATGCCCTAAGTGTATGAGATATCACTCGGGAGAATACAGACTAAATTTGGGGAAGTGCTACAACTGTAACGAAGTTGGACATTTGGCTAGAGATTGCCCGAAGCCTAGAGTGACTCGATGTTTCAATTGTAACAAAATAGGCCACATCAGCAAAGATTTCCCAGTTCTGAAGAAGGGTCCGACGCGCACAACACCGAGAGTATTCGCCATGATCGAGTCAGTCGAGCATGACCAACCAGCCGTAGTGTCAGGTACTATATTAGTAAACTCTGTATCTGCATATACTTTTATTGATTCTGGTGCGACGCACTAGTTCATTGCAACTACATTCATAGTCAAGTTAGATTTATGGCCTGTGTCGATGGACTGTGGTTACGTGGTATTGTTGCCTTCGGGTGGGCGTATGCATTCGAATCAATTGATGCGTGATGGCGTAGTGTTGGTGGGAAGCAAGAATTTATTGGCTGATCTCATTATTATGGGTATAACGGGATATGACATGATACTGGGAATGGATTGGCTGTTCGAGCACTACTCTACAATTGACTGTAGGGCGGGCACGGTTAGTTTCCAACCACCGGATGGTGAGAAGCATACTTTTCAGCCTACGAAGAACGTGCAGAAGATATCTGCCATGGCGCCTGTCAACGCTCGTCAAGTTCTGACAGGTGAGTCTTTTAGTTTTCTCGCTAGTATTATAGATGTGCAGATTCCCAGGGATTCAAGGTCGCATAATGTTTTAATTGTTCAAGATTTTCCTAAAGTTTTCTTAGACAATTTACGTGGTTTGCCTCCGGATCGAGTGATAGAGTTAGCTATATACGTGTATCCGGGAGCTGAGCCGATGTCAAAGAATCCTTATAGATTGGCACTAACAGAGCTGAAGGAGTTAAAGAACCAATAAGAGTTGGTGGAAAATAGATTTATACGCCCTAACTTTTCACCGTAGGGTGCACCGATCCTTTTTGTCAAGAAGAATGATGGGTCGTTACGAATGTGCATCAACTACAGAGAGTTGAATAAGCTGACGATTAAGAACAAGTACCCTTTGTCGAGAATAGATGATCTATTTGATCAACTCCAGGGTGCACGAGTGTTTTCGAAAATTGACCTAAGATTGAGGTATTATCAATTGAAGGTCAGACTAGAAGCTATTCCAACGATGGCTTTTCGAATGCGTTATGGACATTATGAATTCTTGGTAATGTCGTTCGGTCTGACGAATGCACCAGCTGTCTTTATAGACCTGATGAATAGAGTATCCCATGACTATCTCGATAAATTCGTTATCGTGTTTATCGACGATATATTGGTGTACTCTCGTAGTGAGGAAGATCATAAAGAGCACTTGAGGTTGGTGTTGGAGACTCTGAAGCGACACCAACTTTATCCAAAGTTTTCAAAGTGCAAGTTTTGACTAGATAGGATTCAGTTTCTGGGACATGTCATCTCGAGTGATGGCATATCTGTTGATCCAGCAAATATTCAAGCGGTTAAAGAGTGGCCACAGCCGAAAAATGTCACAGAGATACGGAGTTTCCTCAGATTAGTAGGTTATTACAGGAGGTTTATTGAAGGATTTTCGAAGATTGCAGTGCCTCTGAGAAAAAGTGTGAAGTATCTGTGGTCTGAGGATTGCGAGCGCAGTTTCCAGATGTTGAAGTAGAGATTGACTACTGCTCCAATTTTGACGCTCCCTACCGAGGACGAAAAATTTATCATTTACTGTGATGCTTCCAAGATAGGTCTTGGATGTGTGCTAATATAGGAAGGGAAAGTGATAGTCTATGCTTCTAGGCAGCTAAAGAATTATGAGCAGAATTATCCAACACACGACTTGGAGTTAGCCGTGGTAGTCTTCGCACTTAAAATTTGGAGACATTATTTGTACGGACAGTCGTGTGAAATATATTCAGATCACAAGAGTTTGAGGTATATCTTTTTTCAGAAGGAGTTGAATATGAGGTAGCGGCAGTGGTTGGAATTCGTGAAGGACTACAAAGTTGGGATTAAACACTACCCCGGCACGGCAAACATAGTGGCCGATGCATTGAGCAGGGTGACGGCATCTACTTCGGTGATGAATTCAGTTAGGACATTGACCTTAGATGCAGAATTTCAGAAGTTCAACTTAGAGGTGGTGTCGAGTGTCTCGGCCATGTTATCAGCTATATCTTTACAGCCTATGATTCTGGAGAAGATTAAGCAGGCCCAGAAGGACAACGCTGAATGCGAAGAGATCAAGTCAAGCATGGTTTCCAACGACTGGTCGAAATTCAGTTATTCAGACGATGGAATTCTTAAGTTTCGAAACAGGTGATTTGTTCCGAATAATGAAGAACTACAGCGAGAAATATTGGCTAAAGCCCACTCTTCAAGATTCTCTGTGCACCCAGGGAGTGCCAAGATGTACAGAGATCTTAAACAACATTATTGGTGGCTCGATATGAAGAAGATAGTGGCAAAGTATGTGGAGACATGTTTAATTTGTCAACAGATTAAGGCTAACCACCAAAGGCCAGCGGGAAAGCTACAACCATTGCCTATCCTCGAGTGGAAGTGAGAGCAGATATAGATGGATTTTGTTGTTGGATTGCCTCGGACAACAAAAGGCTATGATGGCATATGGGTGATTGTGGATCGATTAACCAAGTCCTCCCATTTTCAGTCCGTGAAGATAACAAACTCTATGGACCAATTTACTGAACTATATGTACAAGAGATCGTACGGTTGCACGGAGTTCCAACTTCGATCGTATCAGACAGAAACCCGAGGTTTACGTCGAAGTTCTAGAAGAGTCTGCACAAAGCCATGGGTACACAGCTCAATTTTAGTACGGCATTTCATCCTCAGGCGGACGATCAATCTGAGAGGACCATTCAGACGCTAGAGGATATGCTTCGAGCTTGCGTACTGGAATTCCAGGGTTCATGGAGCAGACACCTACTATTGGTGAAGTTTTCGTATAACAACAGCTTTCATACTTCAATAGGTATGGCTCCTTACGAGACTCTATATGGGAGGAAATGCAGATCTCCGATATATTGGGATGAAGTCGGCAAGGCAAGATTGGTTGGTCCGGATATTTTGCAACAGACAGTGGAGAAAGTTACACTTATTTGGCAACACATTTTAACAGCTCAAAGCCGACAGAAAAGTTATGCTGTAATAACCCAGAAATTTCAAATTTAATTTTTAATTTCTGGAATTTTTAGTTTAATCTCGGTCGGAGTTTTGAGAAATTTTTCAACGGAAAAATTTAGATTATAAGACGCAGAGCTTACTTTTGCGATGATTTTTGGAATTTAAAGTCGGGAGGTCGAGAAATTAACGAAATCACGGAAGATTAAAACACGTGAAGGCGGTTTTGTAATTTTGTAATTTAAAAATAAATAAAAAATAAAAAAGATTTAAAACACCCGAATGGCTTCGGGAAGAAGCCATTCGGCTGTTTCCACAGTGCACTCGAGAGAGCCGAGAGAGAAGACGACCGGGAGCCAGGGCGATCATGTGCCGGAGTCGGAGCTGCGACGGCCGACGAGCGCGAGTGTGAGGTGTGAGTTGCGAGCAGAGGCTGCTATTCCGACGAAACGGAGCCGTTCGGTTCCATCAACGCGAGTTTCCGAAGTGAAAGCCGAGTGTTTCGGCCGACGACTGCGAGGGCCTAGTTTCCGGCCAATTCTGCCACCAACGATTTGGGCCCCTTATTGGAGTCCTTCTTCTCCCGTTCTGTGCAGAACAAACATCACTCGGTAAGTCCCTCTCTTCTTCCCTCTATTGTCCTGTCTGATTTGGCCGAGAGTGAGGTTCGGTCTCCCTCTAGTTTCGGTGAATTTGGCCAAAATGTTGAGGGGGGGGGGGGAACCGAAGGTGTTCCCCTGTCAATTTCCCCCTGTTTTGGCTGAGCTTGGTGCTCGGCCTCCTTTCGATTCCGGCAAACTTGACCGGAACGTATAAGTGGAATGTGACTAGTTGAGTATAAGAGTTGTGAAATTCGAAATTTGAAATCAAGAATCGGACGTTTCTATTTTGGGGCAGCTTCTGTTTTTGGCCGTTTCGGCCTACGTTCGGCTGATCATTTTAAATTCTATTTTTGTGGGATAAAATAGGTTATTAAAGAGACGCATGGCCGCTGGAATGGTTCGATTCTGACATCCGACGCAAAAGTTATGCATGTCGGAAGTTTATGCCGGAATGTAGTCCAAGTCAAATTAGCGAGCGTTTTTCGTGGAAATTCGACGTGTGAGAGTAGCATAGCAATTTTTGATGCACATAACTAGTTGGGAGTGAGTTTTGGTTGAAGAGAAGTGAAAATGTGAAATTTTAATAAAGGTGGCAGATTCAGTTTTAGCGTTCTTCGCCTGTCTGCGGTTTATCGTTTTAAAATCTGTCTTAGTATGTTAAACTAGGTTCTTGAGGGGGCGTTTAGCCACTTGAATCGTTCGATTCCGTTGACGGACGTAAAAGTTATGCGCATCCGAACCTTGGGTTAGTTTTCGGCCAAACCAAACCAAACCAAACCAATGGACCTTTTTAGTTGGAATTTCATGAGTGTAGTTAAGGAAGGTTATTTTTAGCTATTTGGTGAATTTTGAGATAAATACTCATGAGAGATTGGTTGTGTTTTAGGTTGAGACACTATTTGGCGAAGCTGTGCATCGAGCGAGCTTAGGACGCCAGGTAAGTAGTATATGCATGTGTTTTGTCCAAGTGGGCCTACACTGTAGAACTTTAGGGTTTATTTGATTGATTGTAGTATGCGTGCGTATTGTTTGACATGCATCATATTTTTTTAAAAAAAACATGAACGAAAATGATTTTTAGCATGTTTTGATGTATGAGGTGAGACGTGTGGCAGTGGTACCGCGGATCCCGTTAGTGTGTGGGCCGATACTTCACTAGTCGCGGATCCTACTCGAGGGGTAGGCCGGCTGGGCCGTCATGCTGCGTGAATGTGTTGACGGTGAGGATATGGGCAGTGGTACCGCGGATCCTACTAGTGTGTGGGCCGGTGCAACACCAGTCGCGGATCCTACTCAAGAGGTGGGCCGGCTGGGCTGTCGCGAAACGTGTGTGTGTGGCAATTGTGGCCCCATGCTGGGGAGGCTGGGACGGAGGCGACGTGTCAGGGTGTAGAGTGGCGCGAGATACACCCTTACCCTGATATGGTTGCTGTGTGGTGATGCGTGTGTGTAGCTTGTGGGCCTCGTTGCTGGGGAGTCCGAGACGGTGGCGACGTGTCAGGGTGTAGGGTGGCGTGAGGTTCCTCCTTATCCTGGTGCGGCTGCACTATGCGTCACAGATGTGACAACATGAGTATGAGTGTAGAGACTGCATGTGATAGGATTTGCATTGTCGGCTTTTACTTTCATATCGCATTACTTACTGAGCGTTAGGCTTATGTTGTGTGTTCTATGATGTAGGTGCTGACGATACTGCTGGTGAGCCTAGAGTGCCTAGTCCAGAGGCGTAGGATGGTTGGCGGCGTGCGACCGCAGCACCGAATGGCAGATTTTTGTTAGGGCGACCTGACCCGTGGAGTTAGTAGGTTGTGGCATGGTTGGTTTTGGAGGTCTTTTTTTGTGATGATTATGTACAGTCGATGAGAAGAGGTGTATATGTGTCAGTGTATAGGTATATGGAATGCGTGTGATTTTGGTGACGTACGCAGATATTTTTCATGTTAGAGTATGATATTACTCTATACTGGGGACTTTCTTCATTTGCATTTGATGGATTTTTGTTGTCTTCATACTCTGATTTGACTTTGGTGATTTCTCTGGATGATGGATAGATAAACACTGTTAGTTTGGTGAGCTGTGTGCAGGGTTTTTTAAATTTTGGGATAGTCAGTTTTTAGCCGTTACTCTGCCAAAATTTCGGGAGAGAGGTAGAGAGTCGAGGGAATATGGGATGGGTTGAGATGTGAATAGTGAATCCTAAAGAAGGGTAGATGATCGTGAGAGTGCGGCGTGATCGCAGGTGCACAGGGTACTCGGCCCTGCAGGTGCTCACGGGTCGTGCGGCGCCGAGTGAGGGCGTGCGTGCGGACGTGCTGTACAGTGGCAGGGTGCGTGGGGGCACGCGGCGCTGTGAACGTGCGCGAGACATAGTGACGTGTAGTTGGTACGTGCGGCACTGCGAGAGTGCGCGCGGGGTGTCGAAGTGGGGACGTGAGTGCGCGGTACCGGATTGTGTAGTTCGAGGGGGGCGTTGGATTCTTTCCTAAGATTCCAAGTCTTACCGTTTTATTTTAAACTGTTTTAAATGTTTTTTTTTCATTTTCGCTGCGTATTTTTATATTAAGGACTTCGTGTTCCCTCTTCGGGACGCGAGTTGTTTTCGAATCGAGTTAAAAATTTTTCATACTCACAAATGTTTTTTTGAAAATGATTTGAAAATAAAAGGGGTAATAAATTGAGTGAGTTATGTCAAGTGTTAGTGTGTGTGTAGTGTGTTGTTGCACTGTGGCGCACCGGGAACGCGGGGTTTTTTCCCGGGATGTTACAGTTATGGTATCAGAGCCTCGGGGTCGACGTCGTTCAGAGGATTACCTAACACCGCCAACCGCTGCACGGGAGCACTCCACCAACTGTAAGTGTTTAGATTTGAATTTATTGTAGTACTAATGTGAGCTTTATACTTTTGTTAAAGGTAGAAAATGTCAGGAGATGAGAGAGGTAGAGGTAGAGCGCGGCCACGACGAGAGGCGCCTCCTAGAGCTGTTGGCGAATGGATGATACCGTCCGGCAGCTTACCGAGTTGGTCCACCGTCAGTCTCAGCAGTTGGAGAGGTTTATGAGCAGGGACGATCAGGGTCAGTCTAGCGCCCAGGGTTCGTCCGACAGAGGGGGTGACAGACTGCACAGACTTAGACCTCCGACCTTTGACGGATCATATCCGGATCCTCTCAGTGCTGAGGAGTGGATACAGAGTATGGAGAGGATGATGAGTTTTGCCAAGGTAGAGGAGCAGGACAGAGTTTCTAGTGCGGCGTTCTATCTTGACAAGGACGCGAGCCATTGGTGGGATACTGTGGTGGCCACGAGAGGTGTGGGGGCCATGACCTGGGAGGAGTTCAGGTCGGTGATTTTCGGCAAGTATTTCAGTCATTCAATCAGGACGCAGAAGATGGTAAAGTTTGCACAGTTGAAGCAGACCGGCACTGTGGCTGAGTATGTGCGGTAGTTCGAGGCCTTGTCGAGGTTTGCAGGACATTTGGTGAGCCTCGATGAGAATAAAGTACATCAGTTCGTGCAGGGCCTGAAGCTGGATATTTATATGGGCATGCAGATTGCGGGGACCCAGGGCATGCCGTACGAGGAGATGGTGGCGAAGGCCCTTGACATTGAGGAGGCTCGAGCGAAGCTTCCTAGTTATCGAGAGGTACCCAGAGAGCAGCCTCGCAGATCATTCAGAGAGTCGCTGCCACAGGCCAGCGGGGAGGTGTCCGTGCAGAGAGGTCTGAAGAGGCCTAGTGACAGTTCTAGCAGCCAGGGGAGCACTAAGAGGCTGCAGGGGTCGGAGCAGTTTCCAGTGTAGTCGAAATGTCAGAGGAGTCACCCGGGCGAGTGCAGGTCAGGCCCAGTGAGGTGTTACAACTGTGGAGAGGTGGACCACATGTCCAGAGAGTGTCAGAAGCCGCGTCAGAACCGCTGTTTCAACTGTAATGAGGTGGGACACTTTGCCAGCAGATGCCCAGTGGCGAGCAGGTCGTCAGCCAGGGTTACACCGAGAGTCTTTGCCCTGTTTGAGCCAGATGATGCTGCCCAGCCATCAGTGATAGCAGGTAACATTTTTGTTTCTGGTGTGGCAGCTTATACTTTGATTGATACGGGCGCTACGCACTCGTTTGTGTCGACGGGCTTTGTGGTGAAGGCCAACTTGGAGTTCAGTCCAGCCGAGCGACATTATGATGTCACCTTGCCATCCGGGGAACATCTGTACTCAGAACAGGTGGTGCGGGGCAATGTTGTGACAGTGGGGAGCAAGCAGTTATATGCCGAGCTAGTCATTCTCCATATGAGCGGTTATGAGGTAATCTTGGGAATGGACTGGCTATTCAAACATCATACGGAGATTGACTGTAGGACCAGAGAGATTCATTTCCGGCCCCCAGGTGGGGAAAGCTACACATTTAAAGCAGGTAAGGGTCTTGCCAGGATTTCTGCTATATTTTCTCGTCAGACACCACGAGTGTTGGGCATGGATTGTCAGAGATTTTTGGCAAGTGTTGGGGATGCGCAGTCACCGAGCGATGCTCGGATACAGGATATTCTTATTGTGCAGGAGTTCACGGAGGTGTTCCGTGATGAACTGCCGGGGTTGCCCCCTGATAGGGAGATTGAATTCGAGATAGATGTTTTCCCAGGTGCCGAGCTGGTGTGCAAGACCCCTACAGATTAGCACCTACTGAGCTTAAGGAGCTGAAGGCTCAGTTGGAGAAGCTGACAGATAAGGGATTTATACGTCCCAGTTTTTCACCCTGGGGAGCGCCAGTTCTATTCGTCAAAAAGAAGGACGGATCTCTATGTATGTGTATTGATTACCGGGAGCTGAATAAGTTGACGGTGAAGAACAATTGCCAAGGATTGATGATTTGTTTGATCAGCTGCAGGGTGCCCGAGTGTTTTCTAAGATCGACCTGAGATCCGGCTATCATCAGTTAAAGGTGAAGGAGAGAGATGTACCGAAGACGGCCTTCAGGACGAGGTACGGACATTTCGAGTTCCTGGTTATGTCTTTTGGGCTGACCAAGGCCCCTGCAGCATTCATGGATCTGATGCACCGGGTGTTCAGGGAGTACCTGGACAAGTTTGTGATCGTGTTTATCGACGACATTTGATCTACTCGCAGAGTTAGGAGGAGCACAGGGAGCACCTGAGGATTGTACTGACTATTTTGAGCCAGCATCAGCTGTATGCTAAGTTCTCAAAGTGCGAGTTTTGGTTGGACAGGATTCACTTCTTGGGGCATGTGATCTCCTCTGAGGGTATTTCAGTTGATCCGGGGAAGGTTCAGACTGTAAAGGAGTGGCCGAGGTCGACTAGTGGTAGCGAGATACGCAGTTCTCTGGGGTTGGCTGGATATTATCGGAGATTCATTGAAGGGTTCTCTAAGATCTCAGCCCCTTTGACCCGGCTGACCAGGAAGAATGCAAAGTATGAATGGACCGACAGGTGTGAGGACAGCTTCCAGACATTGAAGCAGAGGTTGACTATGGCTCCTGTACTGACGCTGCCCATGGAAGGTGAGAAGTTCTGCATTTATTGCGATGCCTCTAGGATCGGTTTGGGGTGTGTTTTGATGCAGAGTGGGAGAGTTATTGCCTATGCTTCTAGACAGTTGAAGGCTTACAAGCAGAATTATCCCACTCACGACTTGGAACTGGCGGCGGTTGTATTTGCACTCAAGATTTGGAGGCATTATCTGTATGAACAGTAGTGCGAGATTTACTCGGACCATCAGAGCTTGAGGTACATTTTCACGCAGAATGAGCTGAATTTGAGACAGAGAAGATGGCTCGAGCTGATCAAGGACTACAATGTGGAGATCAGGTACCACCCGGGGAAGGCGAATGTGGTGGCAGATGCCTTGAGTAGGGTGACAGCCTCGACTTCTGCCATGATGACGGTACAGCCTGTTGAGTTAGTGACAGAGATGCAGAGTTTTGGTCTGGAGGTAGTTTCTGATCTGGCAGCCACCCTTTCTGCCTTGTCGTTGAGGCCGACCATTCTGGACAGGATCAGGCAGACTCAGGAGGCTGATCCGGAGTGTAGCGAGCTGAAGGCGAGTATGGAGGCCAGACCTGATTCTGAGTTCAACTATTCAGAGGACGGAATTCTGAAGGGATAGGTGGTACGTCCCGAAGGATGAGGAGTTAAGGAGGGATATATTATTAGAGGCCCATTCATCTTCTTTCTCTGTGCATCCGGGAAGTACTAAGATGTACAAAGATTTAAAGCAGCACTATTAGTGGCCTAACATGAAACGAGCAGTGGCTGAGTATGTTGAGGCCTGCGTAGTCTACCAGCAGGTGAAGGCAGAGCATCAGCGACCGTCTGGGATACTCCAACCATTGCCTATATCGGAGTGGAAGTGGGAGCGAATCACTATGGATTTTGTGGTGGGGCTACCGAGGACTGCCAAGGGCCATGACGCGATTTCGGTGATTGTGGACAGGTTGACGAAGTCGTCTCACTTTTTGCCTGTGAGGATGACTTATACGATGGATCAGTTTGCCCAGTTGTATGTTCAAGAGATAGTCAGACTCTATGGGATTCCGGTGTCGATTGTTTCAGACCGAGACCCCAAGTTCACGTCTAAGTTTTGGAGAAGTCTGCATAAGGCTATGGGCACCAGATTGGATTTCAGTACGGCCTTTCATCCTCAGACCGATGGGCCGTTAGAGCGGATTATACAGATTCTGGAGGATATGCTCAGGGCTTGTGTGTTGGAGTTTCAGGCAACTTGGAGCAAGTTTTTACCGCTAGTGGAGTTCTTGTATAATAACAGTTTTCAGTCCACCATTGGTATGGCACCATACGAGGCCCTCAAGGAAGTGCAGGTCGCCATTATATTGGGATGAGGTTGGGGGGTCCGATTGATAGGCCCTGAGATTTTGCAGCAGACTGTCGACAAGATTTCTGTGATACGGAAGAGAAATGAAGTGGCCCAGAGTTGACAAAAGAGTTATGCTGATCAGTCTACATGGTCATCTTTAGAGATATCTTCTTTCGAACAATCTTCTCCATGTGTTTGTTGTTCCGTCATGAGTAATGGCCTATCGTATGGATAGATGAGTCCTTCTTCCTTCTCTTTCAGTAGTTGTTGCCAATAAGTCATCTTCACATCCTTTCTCATGTAGAGGCCTCTAAGTTACTTTGAAGCGTTAAAAAATTTATTAAAGCACTTATGTCTAAACCATTCCTTAAAACTATGTTCTTCCTCCCCATCTTCTTCCAACATCGTAAAAATTGGTATTTTTAATGACTTTGTCTAATATTAAGTTTGCATGAAATTTGCAAATTTATAAAATTATGGGGCGTATTTTTAAATTTACTTAGTGAAGGGGATAATCTGCAATTATAGAAAGTTATATTAAAATAGAGTTGAGAAACCCTTGACCGCTGCACAAAGAGAGGGAGAGAGGGAGAAGATTGTTTCCCCCATTCTTGTTGTCCGACGCAATCGAAGGGCGGAATCGTGTTCTCTAGGCTACGAGTAGTAACTCTTATGAAGGAGTTTCATGCGGTTGTAAGTTTCTCTTCTTTATTTTTGTGATTGAAGTTTAGAGTTTTAAGTTAGGGATGGATTTGAGCAATAGAGCTCAATTTCATCTGATTTATATATATATATATATATAGTGTATTAAGAGTTTAAGAGTGTATGCAGGTGTTGTCGCCGTCGAAAACTCGGGTGACGGGGTTGGATCTTCTGGTTGCACGTTGCTTGTATCTCTGTCTAGATCATAAGATGTTGCCGGATTTCGGTTGTCGCCTTTCTATGTCTATATGTCATAGGGTTCTTGAGTGACCCTTCCTTTTTGCTAATGTGATTTTTGATGTGAAAGGTAAGATGATAGCTTATTTTGTATAGTCTTCTATGTATACAAAATTGTTTGAGGGACTGCCTCATTGGTGGCTCATATGGTCTTTTTTTTTTAATTTATGAAAATGAGTTTTCATAGAACGATATTTTAAAAACAATTTTATTTTCTCATTATATTTTGAAAAGCTAAAATAACTTTTACATCCACTTAGTATAATGCTTCTACCCCAAATGACTCTTTTTAGAAAAGACAAGAACAGTGAGTAGCTAAATTTTGGAAATTATTTTCTATTTTCTATTTTCCTTGTTAAGTGTTTAGTTGAATTTCTATTGATGACTTAACTTTTATTTGGATTTGTATTAGTTTATGGATTTGGACATGAACTTGTAAACCTTAATGAACTACTATTTCTTTATCCCATTATTATATTTGTAATCATTGTGTGAATCTTGGCTTTTGGCCAGGTGATCAGGTCCTCTCTAAGGATTGTGTCGCTCGACCTGACATTTTTATTAGGTACACTTTTGGGTCATTACAAAAAAATTTTGTATCAGAGTCAGGTTCACACAAATAGTGATTACTTAAGAATTGATTGTGTGGTAAGCGAAAAGTTGCCTTTGGGCACAAAAAAGTTTCTAATATTTGATGGATTCCTATTTTAGAATTCAGAATATCACTAAGGAGAAATTCTCGTAACTAATAGCTAGATGGTAGTTATGATCCAATCGCAGCTATGATGGAGGCAACGCACAATAAGTCGACCAATAACCCACCTCAAAACCCTAGTATGTATAGGACGACATATTTTTAGGAGATTGTTAGAATGTACCTACTAGTGTTTGGAAGTAGTGTGAATCCAGGATCAACATTAACGGATGGAACGACATTTTGTGTCATTTCAGGTACTAAAGGAGTTCCAAGTTGGTATTGCTGGTCATTTTCTTGGAAAATTAACACGATGTTGGTGAACGCAGTGAAGGCTTATATCGATGTGAAGTCAATGAAGTAGAAAGACTTCATGGAGGTTTCCAAAGGATAGTACTATAACCAGGGCCACCATAACTTAATAACAACGGCGTTGAATAAGTTGAACCAGGGAACGATCACTATAATGGATTATTATGCTCGGTTTTATGAACTTTTGTCGTACTTAGGTGGGATTACTTAGCATGGTGAGATTGTGATGTTTGAATAGAGCTTAAGACTGAATTATAGCAAGTTGTGGCTGTTCATGAGTATGACTTTCTTTTAGAAGTATTTGAAGCTTCCCAAAGAATGGAGGGGGTATTTGACACATGAGAGCTTCAAGAGAAGTTGGCGTAGAATAAAGAGAGGAAGATAACAAAAAAGAATCAAAGGAAGTTGTAGAGACAGAGGTTCATTAGAAGTCCCATCCCGAGTTTCAGGAGTGGATTGACTGGCAGTGGTTGTTTCAATTCCTAGACATGTTATACATGTGGACAACCTAGGCACATGAGGAGGGGTTGCCTAAGAAACTAACAACAACAACAACAGAAACATCAGTCACTCTTGTCTCCCAATGGTGGTGTTGGTCAAGCTACTCCTAGAGACGGATGTAGTTCAAGTAGACAGTTTTTTCAGTAGTATCAGGGACAACAGAATTTACTCCCCAAAATCCTACCAAATCTCGACCATCCATTTACACTCCTTACCAGCCTACTGGTCCAAACTTTCAAGGATCAATAGGATTTCAGTAGAGCTACGGGTCTAGTCGTTACTCACAGCAGAGGTCTGGTGAGCGATATTTTCAAAGAAGTGGTGCAGGTTCAAGTTCAGCCAAGTGTAGCTAGGGAAAAGGTCACTTAGGAAGGAAGAGGTCTTAGTACAAACTTATGCAAGTTGAGGTTATAAGTACTTCTATGGATAAAAGGATTAGATCGTCGTTGATCTTGGGTATGTTTTGATGCGCCAGGATAAGGTAGTTTCATATGCATCACGACAGTTGAAGCCCCATAAGCAGAATTATTTAACTCATGATTTAGAGTTGATAGTCATAATATTTTCTATGAAGATTTGGAGAAGTTATTTGTATGGTGAAAGTTTTCAAGTGTTTTCGGATCAAAGAATCTAAAGTACCTTTCACTCAAAGGGATTTGAATCTAAAATGTGTCTGATGGGTCGAGTATATGGAGAATTATGATTTTAGTTTGGAGTATCGTCTAAGCAAGGCGAATGTTATAGCTGATACCTTGATTCGAAATCCTCATGGATCTTTTTATTGTCTAGTTCTTGATGAGCGGAAGCATTCTGTAGCTATTGGAGATTTTGATCTACTATACTATGAGTCTGATAGGACAACTTGTGCTTACAATGTTGTCGCTACCTCAAGTTTGCTTCAGATGGCTAAGCAAATGCAACGTAAAGATGATGAGTTCGCATGGAAAGCCAATCAAGTGCAAATGGTGAACAAATTGATGGTTAGGAAGTCAATGTTGAAGGAACTGTGCTTTATAGGGGACGAGTGGTAGTCCCTAATAGTTAAGAGTTGAGGGAGTCTATATTTGCAGAGGCTCATAGATCTAGCTAGATTCACTATCCATCAGTGAAGTACAAAGATGTACCATGACTTTAAGAGACTGTATCGGTTGGTAGGTATGAAACATGAAGTGGCAAACTTTGTGCTCAGTATTTGACATGTCAGCAAGTAAAAGCTAAACATTACAGACCAACAGGTTAATTGCAACCTTTTTCTTGTTCTAAAATGGAAGTGGGATAAGATTACCATACATTTCTTAACAAGTCTTCCTATGACTTCTCAGAAGCTTAACGTGGTATGAGTCATTATGGATCGTTTGACTAAATCCGCTCATTTTATTTCAATTCGGATGGATTTTCCATTGTCAAAGTTGACCTGATTGTATATCGAGAACATCATTCGTCTTCACGGTGTTCTCTCTAGTATTGTTTCTAACTATGATCCAAGGAGTATGTCCAAGTTTTGGAGAGCTTACTAGAAAGCACTTGGTGTGGAGTTTAATCTCAGTTCAACATATCATCCTCGGACGAATAAACAGTAAAGACTTAAAAATTTTGGAGGATATGTTGAGAGTTTATATCTTGCATTTTGGTGATAGCTGAATTAATCACTTGTTGGTTAAGTTTGTCTACAACAACCATTATTAGACCAACATTCATATTTCTTCATACGAGACATTTTATGGGAGACCTTGTTGTTCGCCTTTGTATTAGACTGAGGTTAAAGAAAGGATTTCTCTTGAGTCGGAGTTAATGCAAAAAACTACTGATAAGATTCAATAGTATCTTCCTTAAAAGAAACAGAAATCACAAAATCTTATAATTTACGATCAATTCATTCAATATTTCCTTTTTCAGAGGATAAATTCCCAATTTTCATTATGTGTCAGATGTATTAATATCATCCCCTCTACCCTCTCCATCTAGAAATTTTAGTTCAAATTATTTGCTATTGGGTGAAAAACGCATCTTCTTTGCATTTATTACAGTTTTTTCTTCACGATCACAAAGTGGCTAACTTGCCTCTCCAGGATGAGAACCCATGATTTGATCTGCTAGCTTGAATGTTGATCAGGGAGAGGCTGAAGATAGCACAGAGTAGGCAAAAGAGTTACGTTGATCTCAAGAGGTACGATATTAAGTTTGATGTAGGTGAGTTTCTCTTCTTGAAGGTTTGTCCTAGGCATGGTATCAATTGGTTTAGGGTTAAAGGGATGTTAGCCCCAAGGTACATTTGCCTGTTTTAGATTGTTGAGAGGTTTGGTAACGTGGCATACAAGCTTGATTTGCCTCCCCAATTTGTATATGTTCATAATGCCTTCCATATATCTTTGCTGAGGAAGTGCACGCTGGACCCGTCGCATGTAATTTTTAGACTTATATTCCTATCTAGGAGGATGTTTTACATGATGAAGAGCTTGAGAGGATTATATTCAGAAAGTTTTGATTTCTTCGTCCCATGTTGATTTCATTAGTTCATGTGTTGTGGATGAATCACATTGAGTGGGAAAGTACCTGAAAGCTCGAGTTTGAGATGGTTAAAAATATCCCTACTTGTCTAATGTCTTTCTTTAAAGTAGTTTTGAATTTCGGAGCAAAATTCTTTAGAGGGGAGGATGTAAAAACTAGTATTTTTATGATTAATTAAATTTCACGTGTCTGTTTTTTTGTTTTTTTTTGCTATGATTAAAAATTGGAATAAATTTTGATGTGGAATTTTGAGTACTTTGGTGTTGTGAAGAATAGAATTGAAAGGGTTTTATATTAACTGTATAGTAGAGTTAAAAGTTTAAATAGAAGAAGTTGATTAAAAAGACATGTTTTATTGAAAGAGTGGAAAAACCATTTTTTTCCATTATCTCACACGGTTGCCATGGAGAGGGAGAGAGAGAGAGGAGTGGTCCCATTTTGTGTGATTCTTCGCATCTTGCGGTTGAAAGATTGTTTGTAAGGCTTCGTGCACTAACTTTCGTGAAGGAGCTTCAAGGGTATGTCATCCTAACCTCCTTATTTTTGGATTTGTAGTCAGGTTTGAGTTAGAAGCAGATTCGAGTAATAGAGCTCGAATCCATTGAATCTTTTTGACTATTCTAGTGTCTTTGGAGTGTATGAAGTTACATTCACCATTTGGAGGCGAGAGGAGTTAGGAAAGATGAATTCAGACAACTCCATTTTGTTGAATCGAGTCATAGGTCGACACTTTGAGGTCAGTGTCAACCACTAGCTTATTCTAGGTTGTGACTGAGAGAGTAAGGTGTCGACACTTCGAGGAAAGTGTTGGCCGATAACGTAATAAAAAATTTGATCTAAGAGCTCTAAGGTGTCGACCCTTTGAGAAAGTGTCGACCGCTAGGCCATTTTTATGATTGAACCCGAGAACTATAAAGTATCAATTGATTGGATGAAGGGTCGACTGTAGTGTATTAAGGACAAAATCCGAGAGGTATGAGGTGTCAACTGATAAAACAAAGAGTCATGGGCGTTTATACTGTTATGGATTGAGTTTAAAATGCTAGTTAGGACTCGTCGTTATGTCTTCCTTTAGTGATGAGTGAGATAATCATAATGGTGATTTTGTTTTAGGCTCAGATGACTTCAAAAATTTTGAGCATGTTGCTGAAATTACGCCTTAGTTGAAAGAAGGAGTGCTCAGCGTAAAAGTATGGATTTTATATTATTTGCACTGTATTTGCATCATAGTTTTATAAAATCTATTTTTGTGAGTTGTCACCTATAGAAAACCTGATGAGGTCTGTCGCCAACACGTCTGTATGTTTACGAGTATATATGTATGATTTGCACGTCTACTATTAATGTATGGTTTTTATATTTTTTATGGAGGATTGATCCTTGTGATATTTGGACGGTGTCAATGTCATAGTGTGAGGAGGACATCACAGTACACTTTTTGCTACGTGAAGGTTGTCATGTTGGCATGTTACAAAATAGGTAATAGGGCGATGATGACGCGATTTTGGTTTTCGAATCCCTAAATCTGATCAAAATATATTTGTTTAGTATTGTTTATACGGGTTGCTTCGTAGATAACAATTGTTCACAGACAACCTGGGTAATGACGCTGGATCTTCTGGTCACACGTTTCTTGTATCTCTTTTTGGCTCATTAGGTGTTGTTAGACTTTGGTAGCTGCGTTTCTATGTTTATAAGTCGGATGAGTCCTTGAGTTACTCTTCTTTTTCACTCATGTGAATGTTGATGTGAAAGATATGATGATGACTTATTTCGTATAATCTTCTATGCATATGAAATTGTTTGATGGATTGCCTCATCGGTGGCTCATGAAGTGTTTTTTCTTTAATTTATGAAAATGAGTTTTCATAGAACAATATTTTGAAAACTATTTTATTTTCTTATTATGTTTTGAAAATGAGAGTAAAAGAAGTTTTACATGCATTTAGTATAACGTTTCTACTGAGTTAGTCACTCACCTCAAACGACCTCCTCCTTTTCCATGAAAGAATAAGAATAGTGAGTAGGTAGAGTTTAGAAGTTGTTTCCTTTATTTATTTTTCTTGTTGAGTATTTAGTTGAATTCCTAATGAATACTTCACTTTTATTTGGACTTGTATTAGTGTATGGATTTGGACATGAACTTGTAAACGTTGTTGAACTACTATTTTTTTATCGCATTATTATATATGTAATCATTGTGTGAATCTTGGCTTTTGACTATGTTCAAATCTTCTGCTATGAACCAAGTTTTGAGTTGAGTGATCGGGTCTTCTCTGAAGATCGAGTTTCCATACCCGATATTTTGTTAGGCCCACCTCTTAGTCATGAAATGATCGACTTTCTGTTATTACTTATTACTTAGTTGCGATAAGTGTAATTGCATAGTGTTTAGTCCAACTAATTGTCATAAGAAGTCAGCAAAACTAGACTGTACAATTAATTCTAGCAAATTCAAAACTGAAATTTTGTTTGCAAAAGGTTAACTAATTTTATTGATTTAGATCTTGATTTGTGAAATGACAATATTAGATTCTAAAACAAATTTAAAAAAAGTTGTAATCCTAGCAAACATCACAGCAAAAACAAAGAAGACTCAACTCTAAAATCATTCACACTTCAAAACATGACCCAAATTTGATATTCGAGTCATCAACCCAACCCAAAACCGTAGAAAACCTGACCCAAAGTTGAAACCTTTGGACTCGACTCAAACAACAAAAATTGCGACCAAACTCAAACCTGGTTCCAAGTCCAACCTCAAACCTTGGATAGATCTTAATTTTTTTTCAACCAATCTGAGAAAAAATCTAGAAAGTAATTTTGATTTAGTTCTTTTATGCTGGTGGTTGGTTCCATTTTCAATTTTTCAGGACTTTTTTGAAACCATAAGTAGTTTGTTCGACTTTTGATTCTAAAGTTGATCTGAACCATGTTATCTCTAGCAGGCTTGATCAACTTGATTCTTAAGATGGATCTAACCAGACACTTTTTACATAAAAAGATGGCATTTATAACTTAATATTTAAATTCGTATTACCCAATATTAATTTTTTTATATATTTTTTTATTTATAAACTTTATAAAAGAAGTGAAAAAAAAAACTCTTGTAGTAAAAAGTCTCATTTTTTTAGGAGAATGTGTTACTGACTTTTATAGATGATAATTTTATTGGTAATTGTGGGCACGCAAGTGGATAACAGAAGCAACTTAATGGCCTTGTTTATGGTCAACAAAATAACTCATACCAATTATAGAAAGCTTATGTCAAAGGATTATGTTTTCCCTGCTCTTTAACCATGGGCATGAAAGTAGTTGTATTCGAAAGTCACTTTTGACAAGTATTGCCAAAGTGTGCAGAAGGGTTTGAAAAAAGCTGCAGTAAATACTTCATTAGTAGATTAAATCAATGAATAGGTCAAAGCCACGTAGTTTTTTTTATATCTTTTTTTTGTGAGGAATGACAATAAATATCTATTTAATAATTACTGTGAGCTACGCTTTTAAAATAATTAGTAATAAAAAAAACAAAATTTGTATAAATTTTATATTCAATTATCAAATTACTCAAAAAAGTACCTTACCATTAAGAGAGAGAGAGAGAGAGAGAGAGAGAGAGAGAAATTGGGTTGGTAAATGCCATTATTTAAAATTTTAAAAGGGAAAATAAAATTATTTTAAAATCACTTTCAAATTATTGGAAAAAAATCAAAAACTAAAATTTTCAACTTATACAAGTTGTTGTAATTTATAAAGAAAAAAAAAATTTACTTTTGGTCACAAAGACTTGACAGTTAAAAAAAATGAAGTATTTTAGCTTTTTAAAAACAATTCCAAATAAAGCATAAATCAAAAAATGAAGATTTCTATGTATCAGCACCCAAAGTCGACGTGCTGATTTAGGTTGAGCTTTGTCTCGTTGGACCTTTGGTTGGACTTTTATAATATGTCTAGACCTAGTCTCATCCAACCATGGATCAGAACTAGACCTAATTTGAAGGGTCGGAGCCTATTTTGTAGAGCAATCGGGCTCTTGCTCCTCAAAATCAGAGTGAAATTTCTTCGATAAAAAAGCAAATAGTCTTCATTGTTTAAGGTGGGGATTCTTTTTTGTTCCATTCGTTTCCTCCACTTCTGGACTCTTTCTTTGATGGAAGGGTTGTAGAATAACCCTGGTTGGAAGAAGGACCTTTTTTTTGAGGCAGAGATGACTTTCTTCGTCAGCCAATAATTGGGTCATTCTCCTTTGTTTCCATTGCCTTCCTCTCGCAGTTCTCAGCCAAATGATAAGATTGCTGTGGGTCTGATGAATTGTAGTATATTTGGGAAAGAATTGTACTTGTACAAACAAATTGAAAAGAGAAACTGGAGCTTTTGCAGGTGATTAAGGTTCGATAAATTTCCTCCTGAACCAGTTCTGGGTTCAAAATTTTGTGATGATAAAATCTGAAATATTGAGAGGAAATATTGCAGAGAGGCCAAGGTGTTTTTCAGTACAAAAATCTCCCTCTTTGCGTTGTCGGAGTTAGCAACAGTTGGGTATGTATTCTGTAAATCAATTTATATGATTTGGTGTTTTTAATAATAATAATTAAACTTTCAAATGTTTATATGGATTACAAGTGATTTAATTGATGCTTTGGCCAGAAAGGATCGGTTGCAGCTCAAGAGCTAGGGTAGGCTGGGCCACAACCAGATTTGTTTTGAAGTCTAAATTGAATTTTTGACCCAATCGTTCTCCAGTTGTGTCGATACCTGTTTAGAACACGAATTTGGCTGTCGATCTAATTGTTTTTGGGTCATTTTTAAGCCAAGAATTTAAGATTGAAAGTATGAAACTTTGATCATTATATTCTGATTTGATAACATAATTAAGTAACTTTATGTATTATTGGATTTCGTTAATTTTTTTTTTTTTTTGGTTATGGTTATTGATTAGTCCATTTTTGAAATAAAAATTTCATTTTATATACAATATTATATAATTTTTTGAATTTTAAATTATGTAATATCATTAGTAATTTAAATTGATCATATACGTTTAATTAAAATTTCAATTATGTTGTTGTTGTATGTCAGCCAATTGATCTGGCTAGACACCACTTCCATGCCTGTGACTTCTAGTGAGTCGGCTGATAGAAGTCATCCTATCGGAAATCTTTCTCTCAACACCGTTACAGCATTTGAGGACAAATTTTGGGCCTAAATGCTAGCCCAGGGTCGATGGCCCATGTTGACTCCAGACCAATGATGAGGCTGACATTTATTGATCTTTGGTAGTATTTTCAAATAAAAGTGAGAAAGTGAGAAAGAGGATCATTTGAGTGAAAGTTTCATTTGTTGATTTAAAATTAATGGATTGGTCTTGGAGGCCTCCATTTATGTTGCTTTTATAATTTATTTTGGTCTCTACTTAATTTTTTATTTTAAATCAACAATATATTCATGAAACCCCAATTTAATGCATATGAAAAAGGAAAGAAAGTTACAAGTGTTTTGTTGGAGCTTTAAATCTTGGTTGGTAGACATATAATTTGGCAAGAATCAAACGGGAGATGATCCTCCCCAATTGACATTTTGGATCCAACAAAACAAATCCAAAGCATCTGTGATAGATAATGGCGAAGGAGAATGTAAGCAATTATTTTCAGGTCAATTCAATCTTCTTCAAATATTATTAATTTTTTTTAAATAATAATACTTAACTCTTCGTTAGAACCTCTGTCGCCTTCTATCCATAATCCTCGCATCCCATCCCCACTAGTTAATAAAATCTTCTAGTGATGGTTTCTCTTCCCGAGATCGATCATTTACCAGAATCAACATTCACAATATTTTCACCATTTGGCAGCTTCTTCATTTTTTCAGTTTCCTCTCCATGATCGCTAACTATGAGTGGATAGAACTAGCACGATGATCGAGAGCCGAACTGTACCACCGGTTTTGGTCTCAAATCTTCGGTCCTCAGGCCGAGGTTTTCACCAGTTTCGATGCGCTTCTCGAGCTCAAAATCCCAAAAAATTGGGACTGGACCGAACTCTTAAAAAAATTCTGAACTTAGGGCTCGACTAGTCAGCTTGCTTTCAATTTCCACTTTCCAAATCCTTCAGTTTTGCTCCCGTGCTCGCTGCCTTGCTCAATGCTCGGTGCTCGCTGGTCGCTGCCTTGCTCAATGCTTCAGTCTTCCGTCTTCGCTCGCTGGTCACTGCCTTGCTCGGTGCTTCAGTCTTCCGTCTTTGTTGCCTAGCTCGGTGCTCGCTGGTCGCTGTGTCGCTTGGTGCTCACTGGTCACTACCTAGCTCGGTGCTCGCTGGTCGCTGTGTCGCTTGGTGCTCATTGGTCACTGTCTCGCTCGGTGCTTTAGTTTTCAGTCTTCCGTCTTCCTTGCCTCTCCTCACCTCTGTCTTTACCCTCACTGTATATATAATTTTTGCTGCTCACTATTGATTGATAATTATAGTGGAAGGGACTGGGATAGAATCGGGATCAGACCTATTTCGGTCCTGACCCAGTTCGATCTAAGTCCCTCTCAGAGCGGGTTCCGGTCTTTAGAAAAAAAATCTCAAAGACTCGGTCCGGGCTCATGACCAGACCAAACTGCCCGTGCCCACCCCTATTGCTAACCACCTCCTTTATTTTAAACTTTTTGACATTTGTTAGCAGATCTTGACTTGATTCGGAAGGTGACAACGCTGACGTTGGATTCTTGTTTGGGATGCAGTTGATCCACTTGTGTCGCCTTCATATCTTATCACCTTGGAAGAAAGCCAAAGTTAGTGTTATATCAACGGAATGAATTCAACCATTTTACTCGTTGCAGGACAAATTGGCAAGACACATTTCTAATAGAAATGTGCTATATTTTTAACTTGAAAATTTGTCTGTACTTCAAAAAACAGTTGAAGCTCTCAATGAATCTAGGATTAACCGGATATCATTTGTCAACTTCTTCACCGGAAAAATCTAAAACGATAAAGATTATAACTGAATCCCCAATGTGTGCATTAAAAGAATAGTATAAAATGGTATAACAATGTCAAATCTTGTTGAAGTGATGGCCAAACAATTGAAAAATGAAAAATTACGTGAGAAAAACTTTGGGATAATTGCTACACAACAAGCTTACATGTAAATATATCACTTTTACGTAAGAATTTAGAAATTGTAATCTCTTACTCTACATGCAATAATGAACCATGACCCGAAGGAGAAGTATCTAACATTAAAGGGTTGTGACTAAAATCTCCAATAATAATTTCCAAACAGAAATCAAGAATGCAAATTTCAATCATAGCCCCGAATATTATTCTCAGACAATACATATACAAGGATTTCAAGTATGATCTTAAGGTACTTGTGGTATCACTGTTATAAATCCACAAAAGTGGAAACATACATCTCCACAAGGTAAACTTACTTTGGCAAAACATGTGATTTCCATAAGCTCTCGCTGGTTGTGGGGAGAAAAAGTGAGTGGGAAGCATATCTAGTGATGAAATTGAAGGCCCCCAAGAACTTCTTGGATGAGGTCTTTGTTGATGCATATGAACATTTCTACCATTGAAAAGCTTCCACGATCATGATCCCCCCAATTCTCGTTATTTTGGTGGACATCGTTTCTATGCATGTAGGGGTTGGTGTTTCCTCTCCGTGACATACCATGGTGGTCGTTCACTGGATAGGGCTGAGGTAAATATCCTCCAATAAGTCTTCGATTCCAATTATTATTCGGGTAAGAAAGTTCTTGAAGAGAAGTGCTCAACTCTTGTGGCACTAGATTAACATAACTATTATGAGGCACTTGGAACATCGGAAAAGATGGAGTCGGAGCTTGGGAAGTATGAATAAACCCACCATGAGGAGGCCCACCTCCATTGTCGTTATGAATGCCATGCCAATTGAATCTTTGCCAAATCGGCATTGCATAGTTTGTTGTAGAATTGGGTGTTGCGTTACTAGCAACGTGATTATGAGGATGGAGCATATTAACAGGTACCTAATATTGATTTGGAAACACATTAGGCAAAATCGAAAAACATATTATGGGTTTTTACATATTTGACTGGATACAAGTACATTTTAACCTATTTTTCTCATAAACACACTTTCATTATTTTCTAATATAGTTTTCAATATGTACAGAAATCTTCTACACACGGCTATAGATGAATAAACATACGACTATAATTGTTTGGTTTTTTTAAAAAATAAATTTATCATAATATGTACTCTTACTAAAAAAAATTAAAAAATTGGACAAAATTTCTTTTGTTTGATAACACTTCCATATTTAGTTTCAAATAGTTCCTGCATATTCAAATCACAATTTTATAAGTACAAAACAGTTTCAGATAATTATTATGTCTCACCATATAGTAAAAACGTTAAGGAAAGTACAACCAAACACCAAATGATAAATACAAACTAAATTTACAAATAAAATCTAAAGTTACAAACAGAAAGTAAAGTACATACAGGAAATACACAACATGAACTAAACTATAACGGTGGGACATTATCCTCCTCGTCCTCGGCCACCATTCAACGCTTGACAGTGTCTGTCAGGTATATCTGTGCCAAGCTGACCTCCTCGACTCTACTCGTCAGGTACTCTATTCGTTGGTCCATCATGTTCCAACTTTGATCCATCATGGCCTACCGTTGCTCTCACCTCTGCTCAATCATGTACCACCTACTAGCATCATGGGGGGACAATGGCGGCATTGTGACATCTTAAGGGGGCAACGGCAGCGCTGTGACATCCTACATAGGGATATCGCCAGCTGATGTGGAGGCCCCCCGATCTCCCTACGCCGTCTACATCCCATCGACTTCAACTAGGCTCATCCAAACCAAATGAAGCCTGTCAAATATGTCGGCAGCCCACTGTGATCTCATCTGCTCTCTAGGCAGTAGACTGATCCAACATCACTCGACGATCTTCTGAATCAACACTCCTTACAGCAGGTTCTTGTTGCGTGCTCGCCTGATCTCACACATGTGGCTTAAAATCAAAAAGTCAGTATCGAAAAACATCCCGCTATACAACTTTTCCATAACATAGAGATCCATGTAGCTCATGAGATCTCTATGTCTATCCCGCGGTAGAAGAGTGTGAGATAGCATGTTCTGAACCACTCGAGCTTTGATATTTAGATCTCTGGATCTTGGCTTCACGAACCCTTCAACATCAAAGTTGCGATGAATTTGTCTAAGGAACTCTAGTCCCTCGACCAAGCTGAAAAAAGGACAGTCTCGGAAGGCATGGTAGTATCTTTTCGCTATTTCTCTGGCAAACCTGATCAGTTTATTCACCGTCTTTCGAGTTATCAGGATCTCTGTACCCAATATGTACGTCTTGACTGCTCCCGACCTCCCAGAAAAACTCAAGTTCGCATAAAATAAGCTAACTATTCAGTTGTATGTATCGCCCCGCACACCGTAGACCCCTTGCGGGTAGATTCCGTCGAACATCTCCTGAATCTCCAAAGACTCACAACCTTTAAAGTTGACAGTCTTCGATTGCATCACCGAGCGGTATATCTGACTCAGCTTAAACTGATTGCATCACCGAGCGGTATATCTGACTCAGCTTAAACTGCTCTTGACAGTTTTGATTGCGAAGTGCAAGAGACAAAAACCCAGGTCACGGCACTTGTGCTAGACCTCCTTGGGGCACTAACGGTTCCTCACTTTCCGTCGAGCCACTTTATGGCCGACCTCGTTTAATAACAATTCTCTGAGCCATGTAGAGGGCTTTTTGAGAATTTAGGGATTTTGAAATTTGAAAGTTTTAGAATCGGATTTGTGAGATTTTTTAGCTAAAAATTGAAGGAAACAATTGCGAATGAAGAAATCTAGAAGGTAGGGCGTGAAATGTTGGATATTGACAAAATATTTCGTGAGGGCTGAGAGGTTTTCGAAGTTTTCACTTTTTAAAAACTCACTGTGTGGCCGTTCCCTTATATACTTTCAGAGAACGGTCGGTCGTTTTCGGAGTGATGACCTCTCGTTCTATGCCATAATTTTCAGAACGGGAGGTCATCACCCTGACAACGGCCGACCATTCTCTAAAACGGTTGGTCGTTCTCTAACAACCAACAGATCGTTCTCATTCCTGATGATGTAGCAGGGGGTTGATGTCCCTATAACGATCGGTTGGTCTTTAGAACGGACGGTCGTTTACAAAAGAACGGTTGTTCGTTGTTTGCTCACGTGCGGTGCACGTGACTCAAGAATTTTCACTCTCCCGTTTGACCTCTCGTGTCGACGTGTCATGTGCCATGTGGCACTTGAGAGAACGAACGACCGTTTTCAAAATGAACGGTCGGCCGTTGTTGGTCACATGTGGTGGATGTGCCTCGGGGGTCTCCACCCCCTGTGTCGACATGTTGCGTGTCACGTGGCACAAGATAGAAAAAACGACCGTTGATTTTATAATAGTCGTCTGTTCTATAGAACAGACGGTGATCGGTCATCCGCTAGAGTTTGTTTTGTTAAATTTCAGATATTTTAAGATTTAAGTCGTTAGGATTTGTAGTTTATAATTTGTTTTTAAAAAAATCTAAAGTTCAGAATTTAAGATAATTTTTAGCTTACTTTCAAACATGTGCAACTACTTAAACATTTATGTTTGTCTACGACGTATAACTAAATACATTGCCAGGCAATATGAATTTATTTCCGTGTAACAAAGCACAAATTTTCAAATATATTTATAAACTCATAAATTTATTTTAGCTTTTATAACATTTGATTTAGGTTATGTTTAAATGAAAACAAATATTGTCATTTCTGGTTATGGTCGTCCATCAAATATTAAAAGCCAGTTTACCAAACTCGTTTTTGGACAGACAAAAGCAGACATCACACGTGGACCCACGTTTGTTCAAACCGATGTTATCATTTGATTGCATAGTTTGATTCAGTCTCCACCGTTTGATTGGAGACATAATTTCATGGCAATTTGTTTCATCATGTGAAAGAAAAGACCGATTGAATTGCTCATGACCTTCGTTGGAAGTTCCACTTTGTTTGCCGGAGTCAATTGTCAACGAAGAAGATATCTAGAAATTACTGCTCTTCTTCTGTTCAACTTACACTCCACAACCAGTACATAAAACCCCATTAAATTCGGGAGTTTCTGCATCAGTTTTCAAAGCTAAATTACTTAATTTTCAGCTTCTGTTCTTCGTCTCTTTCCCCCACCAAAAATCCATGGCTGAAACAACCCTCAATCACACACAAATTGTCTCCGGCTGGGCCGCCCTCGATTCCTCCGGCAAGATCACCCCTTACACTTTTAAAAGAAGGTAGTTTTTTTAACCATTTTTATGAACAGTTTTTCGCAAATGTTTGAAGTCAAGTTGTTTTCATGTTAATTGTTCTGATTTTTGTAGGGAAAATGGGAAAAACGATGTTACAATAAAGGTCCTATATTGTGGAATATGTCACACTGATCTCCACCAAGCTAGAAACGACTGGGGAGTCACCATGTATCCTATAGTTCCAGGGTATGATTTTTCAAGTTTATTCTGGAAATATAATTCTTTTTACGAACTTAAAAACGGGTCATTAAATATTTTGATCTTCTCTGCAAATTCAAAGGCATGAAATTACTGGGGTGATAACGAAGGTGGGACAAAACGTGAAGAGATTCAAAGTAGGAGATAACGTAGGAGTTGGGTGTATAGCAGCGTCGTGTTTGGATTGCGAGTTCTGCGAGGAATCCAAAGAGAATTACTGCGAAAAGCTTCAGTTCACCTACAATGGCTTCTTCTGGGATGGTAGCGTCACTTACGGCGGCTACTCAAAAATGCTAGTGGCAGATCAGAGGTGAAAGAGCTACCATATCAGATGATCTAACAGCATTCGTTCTCTTAAATCTAACGATCCTACTTGTTTCGTTCAATCAGGTATGTGGTGCGAATACCATCGGGCCTGAGAATGGATGCGGCGGCGCCATTGCTGTGCGCAGGAATAACAGTGTTCAGCCCCATGAAAGAGCACAAACTGTTCGAATCGACGGGGAAGAAGATAGGGGTGGTTGGGCTTGGAGGGCTGGGACACGTGGCCGTGAAATTTGGGAAGGCTTTTGGCCACCATGTGACTGTGATAAGCACCTCTCCTTCCAAAGAAAAAGAGGCCAAGGAACACCTTGGTGCTGACAATTTCATTGTCAGCACAAATCCTCAGCAAATGCAGGTTTAAATTAAACATCTGCTGTACTTACTGTCTCCCCAAATGAAAAGTTGGGCCAGTAACAATGGAAGAATGTTCATTTTTGGCAGGAGGGGACGAAGACCTTGGACTTTGTATTGGACACAGTGTCAGCAAAGCATTCAATAGGCCCAATCTTGGAGCTGCTCAAAGTGAACGGAACGTTAGTCGTGGTGGGCGCCCCGGAAGACCCCGTGGAACTGCCATCCTTCCCGCTCATATTTGGTAAAAACCAGATCTTTCATTAAAAGTAACCATAAAAACTCAGACTGAAAGTGGTCGTTTTCTGCAACGAGAATTGACAGGAAAGAGAACTGTGAAAGGCAGCGTGATCGGAGGGATGAAGGAGACACAGGAGATGATGGATTTGTGCGGTAAACTCGACATTACGTGCGATGTAGAGGTGATCAAACCATCCCACATCAACCAGGCTTTCGACCGTCTTGCTAAGAACGATGTGCGCTACCGCTTTGTCATCGACATTGCCGATGCCGCCACCGCCGCCACAATCTCTTCCAGGCTTTGAATCTTCGTATTAGTACGATTCAATTGTGGGGATTTAAGATCAAACGGCTCGGAATTCACCTTCATATAATGGTGAAGAATGTGACACATGTGCGATAGTAATTAATTCGTTTGAAAAAAGACATATAGCAGTGTGATTAATAATTCTGTTATAATGAACAATGAGTAAAGCTTCCGATGAAGTACAATTATATATTCTAGTCTAAACTTAATGCACTATAAAAATGTAAACAAGTTTTAGCAAAATCCAATTTTGAAACTAATTGGACAAATGAAAGTTGACATCCTAATCTTTAAATAAGCTGAAGACATGTGTCACTTTCGTTTAAGGTACTACTATTGTGACTAAGAGTTGATTAGTTTAATTATTTAAGATTATCATAATTAATTGTAATGGTTAGTTAAGACTAATAATGATTAATTAAGATAAAATCGTCAAAGTCACGTAAAAGACTAAGTCCAAATTGATAATTTTCCTTCAAAATTTATTTTCATGCCATCACGAGCGGGGATAAAAAACCCAAAGAAAAAGGGGTAAAGGAAGAGAGAATAGAAAAAGAGGAAGATAAAAAATTTTGCCCATCTAAAGTCTGAAGAGAAGCCTCCCATCAGCTACAAAGGATCCTTTTTCTCCCGATAAATATTTGAGAATCCAAAGAATAGTGTAGGTTTTAAATTTTGTAAATTATGCAAGAATTACATGTAGTAAATGGAGATAGATATGAGAAGAGTACATGCTACAAAGAAAGGGCCATAACAAGAGGCCCTATGACTAGAGATGTTTAATAAGAAGCTCGCCCACTCCAGTTGTTATAGTGAGTATGATCCAGTCTCATAAGGCGGGTCGGGCAGAACCGAGTCCAGGGACTGGGTTAGCGAGCCCACCAAGGATCGAACCAGGCAGTCCCTCAACGAGTCGGTTTGTTGGGTCCGTAGGTCAAGCTTGCAAGCCAACCTGCCCACCCCAGTCATGAGTCAAGGGCCTTCTTCTGCCTCCAGTCGCCTCCTTTTAGGTGTTTTGATGCGATTTTAGTCAATGAAAACAACCATTGAAAACCTTAAATGTTTTTAAGAGAAAAATGAGTCAAAACTCTACTAACTTTTTTGACTTTCCTTTACCAATGTTGTAAGTCTACGTGAGAGGAGCGTTTTGACACCAAGAACGCGTCGATCGGCAACCAATCGACCTCCCTCTCCATCTCTCTCTCTCTTTCTCTCTCTCTTGCTCGGCGCCGAAGGAAAAAAGAAAGAAGGTTTTTAAGCATTCTCTTTCTTTTCTTAAAATATATTATATTTTAATATATTAATTTATATAATATTAAAATTATATAATAAATTCTCTCTCGCACACGTGCGCACGCGCACCAAAGAGTTTATTAAAATTATATAATAAACTCTCATTCATATATATAAATTAAATAAGTAAATATTCTTAACATATAATTTTTAATATTTATTATAATTTTAAACTAAAATTTTTAAAAAATTTATATTATATTGATATAAGTTGAAAATATTTATATATGCTTGACTCGTTGAAATAGTTCGGTTTGGCTCGTTTAATTCATATCTCGCGAGCCGGCTTGAATTGAAATTTTTAAAATGGTCTCGTTAAGCTCGATAGGCTTGGTGAGTCGAATTATTTTTAACTCGAATCGACTCGACTCGACCGACTCATTTGTTATTTCTACCTCAGACTTCAAGATAGGTAATACAACATTAAGCTAGATAGCGTGGAGAGGCTTGGGCCGCAACACTAAAGTCTTGGGTCTTAATAAAATTTCTTGTATTTTGATGAATTGTGTAATAATCCGAAAATTTTCAGAATTTAAATTAATTTTTTCGTTAGAATTTTTGAGAGATTTTAACGGGAAGTTTATTTTATAAAACTTGGAATTTAGTTCGTAGAAAAATTTTTGAATTTTAAAGTCGGGAGGACGCAAATTTAATGGAAACGCGGACGATTAAAACACGTGAGAGCATTTTGGTAATTTGTATTTATTTTAAAAAAAAAAGTAAAAACTGAATGGCTTCACAAAAAAGCCACTCGGTTTCTCATTTGCTCGAGCTCCCAAAGTGTGAGAGCCCGAGCTCCCTTCTATCGAACGACGATCTGGAGTGAGGGAGAGGTCGCCGACAAGCTTTTCTTCCCTCTTCCCTCTTCGCTTTTCTTCCCCTCCTCCCGCGTAGAACAATCGGTTCTCTCTCTGTCTCTCGGTGCATATTCACTCTTCTCCCTCTGGGTCTCGCTCGGTTCTGATGGCTGAGCGTGAAGTTTATTTTGTTTCTAAATTTCAGAGATTCTGTGTACTTTAAGACGTTTAGAGGTGAAATTCATGGTTGAATGAGTTGGTTGAGAAAATGCACAATTTTGGAAGAAAAATCATGAGGGAGTGTGCTGTGAATTCGGGTTTTCTGAATTGGAAACTTCAAATTGTTGTTAGATTATGCTTAATAGGTTAGAATGTGATGGATTTGTGAGAAATTGAGTGAGTTTTGTTGAAGAACCAAAAATGTGAAATTTTTGGGTGAGGGGCAGATTCTGTTTTTGGGGATTTTGACTTGGCTATGGTTAATCGTTTTAAATTCTCTTTTGGTATGTTAAACTAGCTTATTAGTGGAGCATTTAGCCGCTAGAATTATGCGATTTCGATAACCGATGTAAAAGTTATACGCGTCGGAAGTTTATGTCGGGTTTTGGGTCAAGTCGGTTTAGTAAGCAATTTTGGTTAGTTTGTGGTACGTTTAGTTAATGGTAGTGGTTTTGAGTATGAGTTAAGTGTTTAGACGAGTTTTGATAGGAATTGGTTTTATATTTAGGTTGAACTAGATTTTGGTGAAGTCGTGCACTGGGAAATCTTAAGATGCCAGGTAAGTAGTGCATGCATGTGTTTTGCCCAACTAGGCCTACACCGAGGAACATTAGGATTGTGTGGTTTGATTGCAATGTGCGTGCGTATTGTTTGATATGCATCATATTTTGAAAAAGGTACGAAAATAGTTTTGAGCATGTTTTGATTAAGTTGTGGTGGGACGCGTGACGGTGGTACCGTGGATCCTGCTTGGAGTGTAACGCCCCGAAAACCCACATGTTCTTCGGCTCACACTTTGCTATCACCACCCCCTGCGGCGCCCCCGAGTCGTCCCCGGACCTAGGTCACCAACCGTACACTTACTCCTAACTTCGACAGAATTCATATAAAATTTAGAACTTTTGTTTCTCGACTTAAATCAGCACTCTCTGAAAACGTTAAACTTGTCGCAATGAAAGACTTAATCAAAGTCGGGTTAAATGACAGTTCACCTTTCAAAACATTCTAAAAAAGAGGTACCAGTCGACACCTGTAAACGTCGGTCGACACTTTAATACTTTCTGCCCCATCCCGGTCAAACTTCGCGGTCGACACTTCTACGCACATACGAAAAGCGGTTGACACCTACCATAGGCGGTCGACACTTCAACTCTCTCTGCCCGCACAGGTCGAACCCTGCGGTCGAGACTCTCATTGATTTTACACCAACCGATTGACACTCACAGTCACCGGTCGACACTTCATTTCTCTCTGCCTGCACAGGTCGAACCCCGCGGTCGACACTCTCACTGATTTTACACTAACAAGTCGACCCCTAAAGACGCCGGTCGACACTTTATTTCTCTCTGCCCGCACAGGTCGAACCCCCGCGGTCGACACTCACATTTCATTTTATACTGACCGGTTGACACCTATAGAATTCGGTTGACACTTTGCACCAGCAGTATAAAAATAACACCAGTTCGAAAGAAAGCGGATGACGCAAACTTACACGATTAAAACCACGAAGTAAAGACCTGTATTTTTAAGACCAAATTTCCTCAAGTAGTCTCGAAACACAACTATACACAAATTTCGACTATTAACGTGCAAATCAACCCATACTTACAAACTCTATACACTTGACTTGGATTCCACATAATACAACCCCCAAATCTACCATTCAGCTTCGCTCCATTGGTCAGGTCGCCGTAACGAACTCCACCTGCCGCACATGGTAGCACGTCACCAACCGTCTACTCATCCTACCTGGGCTCTCGCAACTCACCCTTAGAAATCTTTTTATTTACACCACGGAACAGACAACATAAGCATAATGCTTAGTAAGTAGTGTGATATGAAACGTAAAACCGACAATGCAATCCTATCACATGCAGTCTTTACACTTAAGCTCATGTGGTCACAACTGGTGCCTCGTGGTACAGCCGTACCATAGTGAGGCTGGACTCTCTCGCCACCTCACACTCTGGCACGTCGCTATCGTCCCAGTTCCTCCAGCAACGAGGCCCTCAAATTGTACACACGCGTCACTCCACATACCACAACGATTCCAAGGTGAGGCTGGACACACTCGCTACAACACCCCTTGGCACGTCACCACCGTCTCGGTTTCTCCAACAACGGGGCCATAGTTGCCCACCACCACACACACACTGCAGTAGCCATCCCAGGGTGAGGCTGGACGCACTCGCCACACCACCCCCTGGCACGTCACCACCGTCCCGGTTTCTCCAGTAACGAGGCCATAGCTGTCCACACACACATCATTTTCACCGCCACACATTACACTTCACATTCGCACATGAAACCATGCTCAAATTCATTTTCGTTCACTTTTCAAAACATGATGGATGTCAAACAATACGCACGTACATCACAATCAAACCACATAAATCCTAACATTCCACGGTGTAGGCCCTCCTGGGCAAAACACATGCATACACTACTTACCTGGTGTCCTAGCTTTCCGTGGTGCTCGTTTCACCAAAAACTTGTTCAACCAACAACAAAACCATTTCCCGTCAAAACGCATCCCAATACTCTACTCACGCACTAAAACCACCATACTAGCACAACACTTCACGAACTCACCAAAATCTCTCACTAACCTAACTCGGCTCAAAACTAGCTTAAACTTTCAATGCGCATAACTTTTGCGTCCGTCATCAGAATCACTCGATTCCAGTGGTTAAACGCTCCAATCATAACATAGTTTAACATATTAAAACAGAATTTAAAACAATTAACTGCAGCTAAAGCAGAAATCCAAAAACAAATAGGCCTTAGGGTCTAAAATCTTTCCTCCTCGGCCTTTCAGCAAAATTCAACACATTTCTCATTAATCTATTACATTTATCGTCAACAATTCTACAACAATCGATAACAACTCCAATGAACTCTCCAATCCTAAAACCCTAATTTTCTATCTATCAAATTTCTCATCAAACTCTTCCGTTAACCAAAACTAAACCATAAACCACTAAAAATCTATCTTACCGTTGAAATAGAGCGGAAAACTAAGATCGGCATTGGTTGAACGTCGTCAGAAGGGGAGATCGCTGCGGGAGGGCTTCCCTTCCTTTCTCTTCATCTCAGTAAACGAACGAAGAAGAGGAAGATTTCTTCTTCCCCTTTCCTTCACTTATAATAATTACATTATTAATATAATTAAATCAAATTACCATTGACAACGCTTTAACCGTTCAGTTACACTATCATTCGGGTCACGTTTGGCCAGAATTCTACAAACTTTTTTTCCCCATTAGCCTCGAATTAATCCTCAACCTAACCTTACAAATTTTCTGCTCTCCATTCCGATCCAAACCCCACCGCTTATCGCCCCGGCAACCCGAAAATCGATACCAGAAACGTACTGGGTGTTACACGGGGAGTGGGCCGGTGAGTAACCAACTGTGAATTTTGCTCGGAGAGTCGGCCGACTGGGCAGTCACACGGCACGTATGTGGTGACGGTGAGGATGATGGACGGTGGTGCCACGGATCCTGCTCGGGGAGTTGGCCAGTACATCACCAGTCGCGGATCTGACGGGGTGGGCAGACTGGGCTGTTGCGAAATGTGTGTGTGTGACAACTGTGGCCCCGTTGCTGGGGAGACCGGGACGACGGTGACGCATCAGGGTGTAGTGTGGCGCGAGTTTTACCCTCACTGTAGTGCGGTTGCTGTGAGGTGGCGAGTGTGTGTGTGGCTTGTGGGCCTCGTTGCTGGGGAGTCCTTGACGGAGGCGATATATTAGGGTGTAGCGTGCCGCGAGATTCACTCTCACCCTAACACGGCTGCACTACGCGTCACAGATAGTGACAACATGACCGTGAGCGTAGAGATTGCATGTGATAGAATTGCATTGTCGGTTTTACTTTCATATTGTACTACTTGCTAAGCATTAGGCTTATGTTGTGTGTTCTATAGTGTAGGTGCAGAGATTTTCGCTGGTAAGATTTTAGAGCCCAGTCCTGAGCATTACGGCAGTTGGCAGCGTGGGACTAGGGCACTGGACGACGGATTGTGAAGGCAACCCGACCCGTGGAGGTGGTGAGTTTTTGTGAGGTGTTCAGAGTTTCTCTTGATGTACTTTGGGGACGGTTCTATTTTACATGTTGTATAGTGTACAGATGTGGTTTTTCTTGGTTGTTGGGATAGTTTTGATAACACGTGTATATAGTATATGTATGAGCATTGTGTTGCTCTATACTGTGGATTTTCTTCATCGATAGTTGTCAGATTTATTTACTTCCACTCTGTTTCTTTTACAGTGATTTCTGGATGAAATTTATTGCTGTACTTTGGGAATCTATATGGTGTATTGTTTGCAGGTTGGAGTCAGTAGGTACAGGGGTTACTCTGTCGAATTGTCGAAAGAAAGGCAGGGTGTCGAGAAGTGGAACTGAGTGCGCGGGGCGCGCGGTGCCATGTCAAGGGCGCGTGCCGCCTTGTCGGGCTCGCAGCGCCGTTGCTGCAGTGCGAGCGCTCAGCGCCGTGTTGGGGTGTGCAGTGCCGAGCCTCGGGCGTGCGGCGCCAGGCCTCGGGCGTGCAACTCTGAACCTGAGAGGCGCGCGGGGTGTGTGCCGGGTTCCTTTCCCGAAATTTTAAGTCTTGTCGTTTTTTTTAAAAACTTCTTTAAATTGTACTTTTTCGCTGCGTATTTTATAATAACGATTTACGCATTCCTTCTTCGGTGCGTGAGTCGTTTTCGAATCGAGTCGAAAAATTTTATAATTATAAATGTTGTTTTGAATATGATTTGAAAACGAGAGTGATATTAACTTGAGAGAGTTCACGTCGATTTTCTAGATGTCATAGCGTAGGATGTTACTGTCGGGGTGCGACAGATTGTGGCAGCTGAGCAGTGAACGAACCGGGACGAGTAGGTTTTCAAGGCCTGACAGGTTGAGTCCAAGCTTGAAGAAGAGTTCAAGGTGGTACTCCAACCTCCTTCTTCAATTGAACACCAAGCGTTTTTTTTTTGTGGAGTTAATGAGCAGTTATGTTCTGGTTTGTGTAATGGGTTATCGTACTGTTTAATGGATGGAAGATTATGTAATAAGGATGAATTTTATAGAGTACAAGGATATGATAATGCATTATAAAAGAATGTGATAATGTACATGAAACTTGACATTCACTTGAAATTACTTAAAAAGGTACAAACCAAGTTAAAGAGAGTAAATTGAGTTTGTTTGTGCATTCTATATGGTAAAGAATGAAACCATTAGCCAAATGTTTATTTATTTTACTAATCCTTTAAAAGCTCATGGTAGATATGACAAAGGAGCTTGACCGGCTTGGTACTGTATGGTTTTCGACTCGTCTCGTTTAATTTTAGTTCATAAGGGCTCGATTGAATTTTTTTTTTTTGAGCTGACTTGTTAGGCTCAACTCTTTGGGCTCGTTGGGCTAAGATTGTTTAACTTTTTAGGCTCGGTGAATTTCACTTTTTTAGGGTTGGCTCGGTTCGGCTTGACTCGGTTAGCTAGTTGTTTACTTAATTGCAAATGATTGACAATTAAATGTGTCACCCTTGTTTGTATGTTTATAATTGGTAATGATATTTGTGTGATATTTTTTATTAAATCATCTCAAATAATTTTTTTTCAGAATGCATGTCATTTAATATATTAGTAAAATAATTTTGTTAACTATACAATTAGTTATTATATTTTGATATTATAATTTTAATAATTAATTTTTAAAAAAAATATACATTACATATATATAAATTAAAAACATTTATGTATGTTTTATTCGTTATTATTGACTTGTTAAGCTGATTTAATTGTCTCGGCTTAGTTGTTTAAAATTAGCTTGTGAGCCGGCTCCAGTTAAATTTTTTTTGGTATGACTCGTTAGACTCTGCTCATTAAGGTCGTTAGACTTAACTCGTTTAATAGAGTTCTAGAAGGTCGAAAGAAAATCGTCAGAATTGAGATATAAAAATCTGACTTTTACCTCTCCATTTTCACCTTGGATTTTTGAATGAAAGTGGAAAATTTTTTGTACGTATTTTGCTCTCGGTTTCTGGCCTTGTATTGTATAATAACCTGAAAATTTCTGGAATTTAAATTATTTTTCTCCGTTAGAATTTCAGGAGATTTTAACGGCAGGTTTATTTATAAAAACTTGGAATTTGATTCGTAGGAGAAATTTTTGAATTTTAAAGTAGGTAGGACGCGAATTTAAAGGAGATACGGACGATTAAATCACGTGAGGGAATTTTGGTAATTTGTATTAATTTAAAATTTTATTTTATTTTATAAGTGGAATGGCTTCGGGTGGAAGCCATTCCACCCCATCTGATCCCGAGCCCGAGAGTGCGAGAGAGAGCGAGAGAAATCGGGAGAGGGAGAGAACCCGAGAATGAACTGCCAGCGATCGAGAGAGAGAGACGCGGTGTTCGGGCTTCTCGGGCGAGCTGAGGAGAAGTGCGGCTCAGTCTTAAACACCCCCCCCCTGTTTCGGTTTTTGCAACCGATTGTGGGAGTTCGGTTGCTTCCGAATTCCCAATTGTTGAGCTCGATTTTCAGGGTGTTTTAGAAGCTTGTGTGTGTGTGCTGGAGCCAGTTTGTGGCTCGGCCTTTCCCGCAACAAAACCCGACTAAGTACAAGGAGTTTCCCCTATCGGTCTTGCTCAGTTCTGATGGCTGAGCGTGAAGTTTGTTTTTGTTTCTAAATTTCAGAGATTTTGTGCTAGAATTTAAGATGTTTAGTGGTGAAACTCACGATTCAATGAGTCAGTTAAGAAATGCACAGTTTTGGAAGAAAAACTAAGGGGGATTTTGTGCTGCCATACGGGTTTTCTGAATGGGAAGCTTCAAATTGTTGTTACATTAGGATGTGGCTGCTTGGTGAAGGAATTGGCAAAATTGGGTTGAGGTTGAAATTTTGGACGTTTTAGTGCATAAAACAGATTCTGTTTTTGGGACTTTTAATTTAGCTGTGGTTAATTGTTTCAAATTCTCTTTTGGTATGTTAAAGTTGGTTATTAGTGGAGCGTTTAATTGCTGATATTGTTTGATTCTGATATTCGACGCAAAAGTTATGCGCGTCCGAATTTTAAGTAAGTTTTCGATCGAACCGAGTTAGCGACCCGTTTTAGTTGGGTTTTCATGGGTTTAGCTGAGAGATGTAATTTTTAGCATGTTTAGTGAATTTTGATGCGAATGTTGATGAATAGTTGTTTATGTTTAGGTTGAACCGGATTTTGGTGAAGTCATGCACTGGGAAATTTTAAGACGTTAGGTAAGTAATGCATGCATGTGTTTTGCCCAGGTGGGTCTACACCGAGAAACATTAGGATTGTGTTGTTTGATTATAATGTGCGTGTGTATTGTTTGACATGCATTATGTTTTGAAAAAGGTACGAAAATAGTTTTGAGCATGTTTTGAGTAAGTGGTGGTGAGACTCATGGTGGTGGTACCGCGGATCCTGCTCGGAGAGCGGGCGGTGCATAACCAACTGTAAATTTTGCTTGGGGAGTAGGCCGGCTGAGCCATCACGCGGCGTGTATGTGTTGACGGTGAGGATGATGGAATGTGGCGCCGCAAATCCTGCTCGAGGAATGGGCCCGTGCCTCACCAATCACGGATCCATGGGGTGGGCTGGCTGGGCTGTCGGAAAATGTGTGTGTGTGGCAACTGTACCTCCGTTGCTGGGGAGACCGGGACGGTGGCGACGCATCAGGGTGTAGCGTGGCGTGAGGTTCACCCTCACCCTGGCACGGTTGCACTACGCGTCACAGATCGTGACAACATGAGCGTGATCGTAGAGATTGCATGTGATAGGATTGCATTGTCAGTTTTACTTTCATATCGCACTAATTGCTAAGCATTAGTATTATGTTGTGTGTTCTATGGTGTATGTAATAACTTGGAAATTTTTGGAATTTAAATATGTTTCTCGTCGAGGAGTTTTAGGGGGAATTTTATTTTACGAAGCTTGGAATTTAATTCGTAGAAGAATTTCTGAAATTTTAAAGTCAGAAGGACGCAAATTTAACGGGATTACGAATGATTAGATATGGGAGGGCATTTTGGTAATTTGGATTTAAATAAAAAAAACATATAACTGAACGGCTTCTTAGTTTGCTTTTTCACCACGGGCACTCGAGAGAGAAGAGCGAAGGCGGGCGAGAGGAAACCCGATCGGTGAACACCAATGATGGAGCACAAGGGAGTGCCGGCGTGCAGAGTACTGCGACGAGCTGAAAGGAGTGGTTGGTTGGCCATCCCGCACCGAAACTCAGCCAAAACTCTCGGTGAGTGTTTCTCTGTTCTATTCCCGAAGCTATTGGCCGAGGTTGAAGTTGGTTTCGTTCAATTCTCTGAGGTTTGAGCTGAATGTTTGAGTAAATTAAGAACTAATGTGGTGTGCTTGAGTGATGGATAGAAAATGTCCGAGAGGGAGGAGAAGACCGAGAGGGTTTTGTGCTGTCATTCGGATTTTCTGAGTGGAAAGCTTTAAATTGTTGTTAGTTTATGCATAATAGGTTGGAATGTGGCTGCTTGGTGAAGAAATTGGTGAGATTGGGTTGAAGTTGAAGTTTCGGGTGTTTTGGTGCGAAAACCCAGTTCTGTTTGGGACTTTTAACATAGCTTCGATTATTCGTTTTAAATTCAGTTTTAGTGGGTTAAATTAGGTTGTTAGAGGAACGTTTGACCACTGAAATCGTTTGATTTTAATAACCGACGCAAAAGTTATGCGCGTCAGAAGGTTATGTCGAGTTTTGAGCCGGGTGGGATTAGTGAGCGTTTTTAGTGGAATTATGACACGTGACGATTGTGTTGATGATTTTAGTGCGTAAGGTGAGTTTTGAGTGAATTTTGTTGAAAAATCAAAGATGTGAAATTTTTGGGAGAAGGGCAGATTCGACTTTTGGTGTTTTTCACCTAGCTGCGGTTTATTATTTTAAAATCTGTTTTAGTATGTTAAACTAGGTTCGTAGAGTAGCCTATTGAATCGTTCGATTTTGATAACGGATGCAAAAGTTATGCGCATTCTAAGTTTAGCCCGATTTTTGACCGAACCGAATTAGTGACCCGTTTTAGTTAGAATTTCATGGATTTAGTTGGGCGATGTGATTTTTATCATGTTTAGAGAATTTTGATGCGAATGTTGATGAGTGATTGTTTATGTTTAGGTGAACCAGATTTTTGGTGAAGTCGTGCACCGGGAAAGTTTAGAATGCCAGGTAAGTAGTGTATGTATGTGTTTTGCCCAGTTGGGCCTACACCGTGGAATTTTAGAATTTATGTTGTTTGAATGTGATGTGCGTGCGTATTGTTTGACATGAATCATATTTTAAAAAGGGAACAAAAATAGTTTTAAACATGTTTTGAGTAAATGGTTATGAGACGCGTGGCGGTGGTACCACATATCTTGCTCAGGGAGTGGGCCGGTGCTTAACCAACTGTGGATTCCACTTGGAGAGTGGATCGGCTGGGCCGTCACGCGGCGTGTGTGTGTTGACGATGAGGATGATGGACAGTGGCGCCACGGATCCTGCTCGGGGAGTGGGCCGGTGCATTACTAGTCGCGAATTGTGCTTAGGGAGTGGGCCGGCTGGGTTGTCGCGAAGTGTGTGTGTGTGGCAACTGTGGCCCTGTTGCTGGGGAGTCTCACCCTCACCATAGTGTGGTTGCTGTGAGGTGGCGCGTGTGTGTGGCTTGTGGGCCTCGTTGCTAGGGAGTCCGGGAATGTGGCAACGTGTTAGGGTGTAGCGTGGCGTGAGGTTCACCCTCACCCTAGCACGGCTGCACTACGCGTCATAGATTGTGACAACATGAGTGTAAGTGTAGAGACTCCATGTGATAGGATCGCATTATCGGTTTTCACTTTCATATCGCACTACTTACTGAGCGTTAAGCTTATGATTTGTATTTTATGGTGTAAGTACAGACAATGTCGCTGGTGAACCCCGAGAGCCAAGTCTTGAGGGGTAGGACGGTTGACGGTGTGTGCCCAAGGCACCGGACGGCGGACTATTAGGGCGACCCGACCCGTGGAGGTGGTGAGTTTTTGGTGAGGTGTACGGAATTTTGTTTTCTTGATGTATTTTGGGGACGATTTGATTTACATGATGTATAGTGTATAGAGATAGACCTATCTTCTTGTTGGGATAGTTTTGAGGGCACGTGTATATCTTATATGTTTGAGCATTGTGTTGCTCTGTACTGTAGATTTTTTTCATCGATAGTTGTTAGATTTATTTTCTTCCACTCCGTTTTTCTTTTGGTGATTTTCTGGATAAAATTTGGATGGATACTTTTGAAATTTTCTGGTGAACTGGTGCAAGGTTGGAGTTTTGGGGATAACCAATTTTTAGACGTTACTCTGTTGAATTTTTGGAAGAAAAGTCGGGGAGTCGAGAGGGTACAGAATAGGTCGCGGTGCGTGCGGCAAGGCACGAAAGGAGTGCAGTGTGCGCGGGAGCGTGGCGTGACCGGAGGCGAGTGGGGCACGCAGCCCTGCGAGTGTGCGCGGGTCATGCGGTGTCGGGCGAGGACGTGTGCGCAGAGGCAAGGTGTGTGGGGCACGCCGCGCTGTGGGTGTGTGCGTGACGCGGAGGCGTTGAGTTGGTTCGCACGGCACCGAAGTGGAGATGTTTGAGTGCTGGACACACATAGTCGAGAAGGGGCGCGCGAGCGGTTCCGTGTCGGGCCCATGCATGGGGCGCGCGACGCTACTGCTACTGTGGTGCGCGCGGGGGACAATGGGTGCACAATGTCGGACCCGAGAGGCGTGCGGGGCGTGTGTCGGACTCCTTCCCAGAATTTCAAGTCTTGTCATTTTATTTTAAAACTCTTTTTCTGCTGTGTATTTTATATTGAGAATTTACGTGCTCCCTCTTCGGAACGCGAGTCGTTTTTGAATCGAGTCAAAAATTTTTATACTCACAATGTTATTTTGAATATGATTTGAAAATAAAAGTGCTATTAAATTTAGAGAGTTCACGTCGAGCTTTTGAATGTCATAGTTTATAATAGTAGTTAGCGTACCAGGAACCGTGTGGGTTCTCGGGGTGTGACAGTGTAGCTCAGAGGTTTCTGCTACTGAGATTCGAGAGCCCAGTCTGGAGCATTAGGGTAGTTGGTGGCGTGCGGCCGAGGCACCGGATGACAGACTGTTAGGGCGACCCGACCCATCGAGGTGGTGAGTTTTGGTGAGGTGTTTGGGGCTTCCATTGTCGTATTTTGGGAACGATTCTATTTTTACATGATGTATATTGTATAGATGTGGATTTTTCCTAGTTGTTTGGGTGATTTGGAAGATGCGTGTATATATTATCTATGGATGAGCATTGTGTTGCTCTATACTGGTGATTTTCTTCATCGATAGTTGTTAGATTTATTTCTTTCCATTCTGTTTTTGCTTTCGGTGATTTCTTGATGGATTTGGTTGATGCACTATGGGAATTTATATGGTGTATTGTTTGCAGGTTGAGGTCAGTAGGTACATGTGTTACTCTGCCGAATTTTCGGGAGAAATGTGGAGTGTTGGGTAGTCGAACTGGGCACGTAGGGCGCGCTAGTGGGCCGGTCATGCACGCGGGGCGTGTTGACCAGGTCGAGGGTACTTGCAGAGAACGCATCATGGCTGCAGGGCGCGCGGGGCACGCAGCACTACAAGCACGCGCGGGTCGTGCGGCGCCGAGAGTAGGTGCGTGTGTGCAAACGTGCGGCACAGATGTAGGACGCGCGGGGCATGTGGCGCTAAAGCTGTGTGCGTGATGTAGGGGCACCGGGATGGTGTGCGCGTGGGGCATGCGGAGTCGAGCAGGGGCGTGCGGCGCCGTGTCGGGGGCGCGTCGCGGTGTCTGGCGTGCGCGCGTGGTGCGCTGCACCATGTTGGGGGCGCACAGGGTACGGTTTGGGCGTGCTACACCTTGTCAGGGGGCGCGCAGCACTGGGTCGTGAGCGCGTGATGGGGCGCGCGGCATCAAACTTGAGTTGCGCCCGGGGCGTCCGTCGGATTTCTTCCTGAAATTTTAAATCTTGTTATTTTTAAAACTCCCTTAAATTGTTCTTTTCTGCTGCGTACTTATATTGAGGATTTATGCATTTCCTCTTCAGGAGCATGAGTTGTTTTCGAATCGGGTCGAAAAATTTTATACTTACAGATGTTTTTTTTAATATGATTTAAAAAAAAGAGTAGTGTTAAATTGAGTGAGTGCACGTTGAGTTTCTGGATGTTCTAGCGTGGAGTCATACAGGGTGTATAGTTACGGTATCAGAGCGACCCGAAACTGGTGGATTTTGGAACGCTTCGGTCTCAGGTGTGTCAGAGAGAGAAAGAGAGCCGGGTTTTCGAGGATGTTACTGTCGGGGTGCGACATATTGGTCTTGGTTTTGGACTTTGAGATCGTCAAACTCGTGGACGGAGTTTGACGATTCTGCAAAGGATTGCAGATCGCGTCACGAGACGTTGTCTCTTTGCGTGTGGGCTGCGACTAACTGAGTCGTGGTCGAGACTATGTTTTGGACCACGATTCAATTCCTCTAGGCTTTGGCTTTGGGTTGCGGTCCAACCTTTTTTAGCCCATTTTAAAACTCATTTGTCTTAATTTTAAATGTTAATTATCCAATTAAAAATGAGCTATTTTAATAAAAAAAATTGAAAATTGACATAATTAAAACTAGGTTATTTAAGGAAAGAAAAATTTGGAATTCAATGAATAAATTTTAGCCCAAAATTTATTATTTTAATTTTTAATTAAGTACTCAAAAATCAAATTAGATTTTAGACTTTTGAAATTTGGGCTTAAACTTATAGCGATCGGACAATGTAGGCCTTCACTGTGATAATGATTTATTTTATGTTTAATTTTATATTTTAATAATACTTTTAATTATTATATTTTATAGAATGATTGTTAAAAATCTCTACTTTTGTCTTATTTTAATGCATATATCATATACGCATGTTTTCATATTTCGATATGTAAAACTTTGTTTTAACTAAAATACTAGGATAATTGATTATGTCGTGTTTTTTAGCACAATACTCTAAACTTGATTAGAGTATTTTTCGTGATTTTTTAAAGACCGAGTATTAATGTCTTTAATTTCAATGCATAAGATTTGATATATTCAGAGACTATGGGTGAGTCCAAATTTACTAGATTTTCATATGTTGTTAAATTGTCAAATTTGAACATTAATAAATATTAAAAAAAAAAATATGTTCCTATTGAGTTTGGTCGACTCACTTTATTACATTCTTTTATTTATTTAATTTTTGTCTGGCATATTTATTTATTTTTTAAATCTTAAAAGTTACTAATAGACCTATAATTTAGTCCCTTGGTTTTGGACGCTGAATTTTATTTGTTATGTAAGTTTTCTGATGTATAATATATTATTAAACTAAGTTCAAGAGTTGGGCAGGTCGGTGCAATTTTTAGATCGAGTCATTTTTTGTTCTGTTTTGAGTTTTTTTTAGATGTGACACTACAAGCATAGGAGAGACATTTATTAATAAAAATTGGGACAATAAATTTTGTGACTCAAATATATATTTATACATTAAATTGAAACACTAAAAGAATGAGATTCCTTATGTATGAATGACATTATAACACTGGGTCGACTGAAATCTAGAAAATAAATTTTCTGCGGACACTGCGTTTCTGTCTTCTTGCCACAAATGATTTGGCCCTATTAGTAAACACCATGATTACACATTCTAACATGCTAAAACTATAACATAACTTAGTTCTACACTTCTACATAATTAACTATTTTTAAACGATTTGATCTCTATTGAGATAAAAAAATAAAATAAAATAAAGTCTGTTTCTTAAATAAATTTAGTGAACTTTGTACCCTTCCCAGTATAACACCTCGAAAAAAAACTCATACGTTCTCGATGCGCTCACTACATCTACACACTATGATATATAGAAACTTGACACAAACTCACTTAATTTAATACCACTTTCGTTTTCAAATCATATTCAAAAGAACATTTGTGAGTATAAAAATTTTCGACTCGATTCGAAAACAACTCGCACCCCGAACAGAGATCACGAAATCCTCAATGTAAAATACGCAGCAAAAAAAACCACTTAAAGTAGTTTTAAGGATAAGACAACAAAACGTGAGATTTCTAGGACGAAGTCTATCACACACACTAAACTACACAAATTCGGTGCCATGCGCCCACGTCCCCACTCCAGTGCCCTACGCGCACCAACTTGACATCACCGTCACGCGCACACTCACAACGCTGCGTGCCCCACGCACTTTGCCTCCGTACAGCACGTCCACACGCACGCCCTCATCCGATGCCGCACGACCCGTGCGCACCTGCAGGGCCGCGTGCCCCATGCATCTGCGACCACGCCGCACTCCCGCGCCCATCCACATTTTTCTAGTACCTCACTGTACACACCCCGACCTATTACATATCCTCTCGACTTCCAACCTTTCTTCGGAAATTTCGACAGAGTAACGCCTAAAAACTGACTATCCCAAAAATAAAACTCTGCACGCAGTTCACCAGAAAACTAAAAATATCTATCCATCAACTATCTAGAGAATCTCCATAACGAAAATAATCGAAGTTTAAAGACAACAAAAATCCATCAACTACAAATGAAGAAAGTCCACAGTATAGAGCAATATCATACTCTAACATATAAAAATACGCACGCTTCCCCAAAACAGTACAACCACTCTATACAATCTTGTACAACTGACGTCTATACAAACTCCTCTATCCGCATAAATGTCCCGACACAAAACAACAACCCAAACGCATCTCACCATCACCTACTATCTCCACGGGTCGGGTCGCCCTAACAATTCGCAGTCCGGTGCCTCGGTCGCACGCCGTCAACTGTCCTACACCTCAAAACTAGGCTCTCGGGGTTCACCAGCAATATCGTCAGCACCTACACCATAGAACACACGTCATAAGCCTAACGCTCAGTAAGTAGTACAATATGAAAGTAAAAGCCGACAATGCAATCCTATCACATGCAGTCTCTACACTTACACTCATGTTATCACATTTGTGACACGTAGTATAGCCGCACCAGGGTAAGGAGGAACCTAATGCCACCCTACACCTTGACACGTCGCTACCGTTCCGGACTCCCTACCAACGAGGCTCACAAGCTACACACATGCATCACTGCACAGCAACCACATCAGGGTGAGGGTGTACCTTGCGCCACCCTACACCCTGACACGTCGCCCCCGTCCCAGCCTCCCCAGCAACGAGGCCACAATTGCCACACACACATTTTGCGACAGACCAGTCGGCCCACTACTCGAGTGAAATCCGCGACTGGTATTGCACTGACCCACACACTAGTAGGATCAGCAGTTCCACTGCCCATCATCCTCACCGTCAATACATACACGCCGCGTGACGGCGCAGCAGGCCCACTGCTCGAGCAAAATTTGTGGTTGGTTACGTACCGACCCACACACTAGTAGGATCCATGGTACCACCACCACGCGTCTTACCACTTACTCAAAATATACTCAAAACTATTTTTGTTCCCTTTTTAAAATATGATGCATGTCAAACAATACGCACACACACCACAATCAATAACATAAATCCTAAAGTTCTACAGTGTAGGCCCACTTGGGCAAAACACATGTATGCACTACTTACCTGGCGTACTAAGCTCACTCGACGCACAGATTCGCCAAAAATGCCTCAACCTAAAACGCAAACAATCACTCATCAATCTTCACTTCAAAATTCACCAAATAAGCTAAAATAACATTCCTTAACTAAATCCATGAAATTCCAACTAAAACGGGTCACCAATTTAGTTCGGCCGAGAACTAGCATAAAGTTCGGACGCGCATAACTTTTGTGTCCGTTAACAAAATTGAGTGATTCAAGAGGCTAAACGTTCCCTTAGGAACCTAGTTTAACATACTAAGAAGGATTTTAAAACGGTAAGCCGCAACTAGGTGGAAAAATTCCGAAACCGAATCTGCCATTTTTATCCAATTTCACATTTTTGTTTTCTTCAACCAAAATTCACTCAAAACTAGTTTTACGCATTAAAAATGACCATGCTACTATCACACGTCACAATTCTACGGAAAATGCTCACTAATTTGACTCGAACCAAAATTTGACATAAACTTCGGACGCGTATAACTTTCGCGTCGAATAAAGGAATCGAACGATTCCAGCGGCCATACGTTCTTCTAACAACCTAATTTAACCCACAAAACAGAATTTAAAATGATCAACTATAGTCCTGTCAAAATTCCCAAAAATAGAACTATTTTTATACGAAAAATATCCGAAATCTCAATTTCGATCCAATTTCGCCAATTTCTTCACCGAATAATCACATTTCAATCTATTAAGCATAATCTAACCAGAAATCAGTAATTCAAGCACCAAAATCGAACCTTAAGTCATCTGCCCCCTCCTCTTTCTCGGACACCTATCGTCCAGTACACGCTCACCCCACCGCCCCTCTAAAAATGGCTCAACACTCCCCAAATTTCATACAAATCGGAGAGAAAAGATCGAGCACCAAGCTCAGCCGAACAGTGTTGGAAAAACTGAGGGCTTAACTGTGGTTTTCAGCTCGGGAAGAACCGCACCCGCTTCTCCCTTTCAGCTCGCTGAAACACTCCGTGCACCGGCGTCTCACCCTCGGCGATCGGTTGTTGGAATCCCCCTCCCGGTCTCTCTCTCTCTCGCGCTTCTATTTCTTGGGTGTTCGCTCTCAATGTCAATGAGTAACAGCCGAATGCTTCCTCCCGAAGCCATTCGGTTGTTATGTTATAATATATATTTTTTATTTAATTTAAATAATTAAAATTACCAAAACACCCTCACGTGTTTTAACCGCCCGTGTTTCGTTAAATTCTCGTCTTCCTGACTTTAAAATTTCGAAAACTATCTCAAAACTAGACTCCGAGTTCTATGACTTAATTTTTCTGTCAAAATATTTCTCGAAACTCCAACCGAGATTAAATTAAAAATTTCAGAAATTAGATTAAAAAAAATCTGAAATCTTTCGGGATGTTACACGCAGGGCGTGACATTGAGAGCATAGAGATCTAGAAAGTTTATAAGAATCATTGTACCGATGGTTAAATCTTCTTAAGCAATGTCCACTTTACAAATTGTTTGCAAATAAGAAAGTAATACAAATCAGAATCTTCTTTTCAAACACACATAAATACAATGCAATCAGTTGAATGTTTTAGAGTTATTTTAACTGGCCACTGTCACTTGACAACTCTACAGTTTAACCTAATTTCGTGTCCACCTGTTATGCTGCTCATCTTAATCATGGACTTGATCAAGATGAGCAAACTTAGAAACCAACGCCTTAGTGTTTGGAGTGGTAAGAAGAGCTTGATCCGATAAAAATATACTCTTTCCTTGAAGTAACAGTTTGTAATAAATATTATCAAAGATTGTTGAAGTAGAATCCATAGTGGAACCTGCATTTTTCTCTTGGTTATGTAATGGATAGACGTTCTTTAGATTGGCTGCAAATGAGGGTTGCAGTGATGGGTCTACAACAATGCCGGAATTGAAGAAATGAATTCTGTTCTGGAAAGATGAACAGCGAGCAAACCCTAGTGTGTGGCCTCTGCAAACAGTGTCAAGCGTAAGCATATTAATTAATTACATGGTTAATGGATGCTGTCGACAAGAAATTCAAAGAGAGAATTTAACCATGATGCTATGTTTTTTTTACCATAATTTGGGTAAGCAAACTCTAGCGTAATATATTCTGGGTAAAAATTATTTTAAATTTCAAACTATGACTTTTTTTAAAAAAAATTCTTAAAATATTAATCTACCAAAATCAAATATCATACTATCAAAATGTTAACAATTGAAACCTCAGAGCATGTACGATGGAGCAGCCCCCACCAGCACAATAGCGGGGGCCGCTCTACTGCAGCGTTGGGAACCGCACTACAGTGGCGGTTCCCTGCGCTCTCATGGATAGGAACCATTCTTTATTTTATAAATTAATTTTAAAAAAATAACAAACGATATTTAATTGAAATTGTTACCACTTATTCAACACATTATTAGAAGATAATATAAAAATTTTGGTGAATTTCTAACACTTTTACGATTTATTATATTGTTTTTTTATAAAATAATTAATTAAAATTACAATATATTCTACAAGTATTATAAAATCGTAAAACTTTTCAAATTATCTTTTTATGGTGTGATAAACATGTTGTAGAATTTTTAAGTCCATTTAATATTGTTTGGTATTTATTTTAAAATTAATTTATAAGAAATCACCTACTTCTTCTTCACTTTATAAATTAATTTTAAAAAAAATCAAACGATATTCAATTTACTTGAAATACTCACAACATTTTCACAAAATTATGAAAAAATAATCTGAAAATTTAAATGATTGTGTAACACTTGTATGATTTATTATAATTATTTTATAAAATAATTAACTAAAATTACAATATATCGTAAAAGTGTTACAAAATAACAAAAGTTACCAGATTATTTTCTCATAATGTGATGAACAAGTGGTAAAAATTTTAAATATATTTAATATCATGTGATATTTTTTTCAAATTAATTTATAAGAGACGTTTTGTTCGTTTTTTACTTTACAAATTAATTTTAACAAAATACTAAATAATATTGAAATTTTTATCACATGTTTATAACACTTGTACGATATATTGTAATTTTAATTAATTATTTTATACAAAATTATAATATATAATATAAGTGTTCGAAAACTACAAATATTTTCATATTATCTTCCCATGATATGGTAAATATGTGGTAAAAATTTCAAATAAATTAAATATTGTTTAGTATTTGTTTAAAATTAATTTATAAAATGAAGAGGGATTCCTATCTTGTAGAGCAGGGGGCCGCTGCAGTGTAGAACATAAAGCTATTAGGCGTTGTCGGGGTTTAAATTGTTAAGTTTTTGATAATTTAAAATTTAATTTATTAGGATTAATATTTTAAGGGTTTTAAAAAAAATATATTTTGAGGTTTAAAATGATTTTTACCCTATAAATTATAATTCTTAAGTGTTATTGTGATATTTTTATTTTCTAAAGTTAAAATGTAATCTAAATTTGAATAATAAGTAAGGAACTCAAAAGCTGTAAAAGTAACTTAATTGAGCTTAAAATTGAAAAATTATTCCTATTTGAAGTAAATGATTTGATTAAGGTAAAGTCATAACTTTGATAAATTACATTTGGAATACTAATTGAGGAACATAATGTAGATTGAAATGACTAGTTAAAAGATGATTTAACTATTGATGAAAAAAGATTACTTTATCAATAGAAAATCAACACGTGTTCACATGCTTAAGAAAAAATGTCAATAGTTATTAAATTATAATGAAGATTGTTAATTTCATTGTTTTGACAAAATTGAAGATTAAATTGATAATTTTCTTAAGCATAAATTGGATACAATAAATATTTACTAACCATTATGAAATTTAAAAATATCAAAATTTTAATACACAAGAAGAAAATATAAAAGAAAATTAGAAAAGTTCTTTGGAGAGAAATAATAGTCTATCAAAGATTTGATTGCGGGTGAGAAATCAGCCATAATTTTGTTACCTTCTCACCACAAAAAATGTTCATTCAACTTAGATGAACGTATTGATATAGATTTCAAATGGTGAAATTGTAATAACCAGGAAAATTTTAGATTTTTAAATCTAATTTCTGAAATTTTTAATTTAATTTCGGTTTTGAGAAATATTTTAACGGGTAAATTAAATTATAAAACTCGGAGTCTAGTTTTGTGATGGGTTTCGAAATTTTAAAGTCGGGAGGACAAGAATTTAGCGAAGTTACGGATGATAAAAACACGTGAGGGCGTTTTGGTAATTTAATTAATTAAAATTAAAAAAAAATAAATGATAAAACAACTGAAAGGCTTCGCGAGGAAGCCATTTAGTGTTTTTGTTCTTCGCCGAGCATCCGAGAACGAAGGGCGATCGAGAGCTGGGTTTTGGTCTTCGATCGGTGGATGACGAGTGCGAGTGTGTGAGCGAAACCGCAGCCGAGTATTGCTTCTCCGACAAACCGAGGTCGTTCAGTTTCAACAGCTCGAACTCCCGAAGTGAGAGCTTGAACGTGTTCTGCCGACGATCGCGAGGAAGAGCCCCTATTCAGTTCTGTTGCCGGCAGCCGAGCGCTCTGATTTTAGTTTTCTTCCATTCCTCCCACCCGAGTGCAGAACGACACTACCTTGTAAGTCTCTCTCTCTTTGCTGTCCTGTCCTGTTTGGCCGAGATTAATGTTTGGTTTCCCTCCGTTTTCTGTGAATTTGACTGCAATGTTTGAGTGGATTAGAAGGGTGAATGTGTGTGTTAGTGGATGGACAGTAAGTGTCCGGTGAGAGGGAGAGAAACCGAGGGGGGGGGGGGGGGGAGGTTGAGCTAAAATTTGGATTTTATGCTTGAATTTCTGATTTCTGGTTGGATCATGCTTAATAGGTTGAAATGTGGTTGTTCGGTAAAGAAATTGGTGAAATTGGATCGAAGTTGAGATTTCAAATTTTTTTTCGTATAAAAATAGTTCTGTTTTTGGGGACATTGACGGGGCTATGGTTAATTGTTTTAAATTCTGTTTTAGTGGGTTAAAATAGGTGGTTAGAGGAACGCATGGCTGCTGGAATCGTTCGATTCCGATATCTGACGCAAAAGTTATGCGCGTCAGAAGTTTATGTCGGATTTTGTTCCAAGTCAAATTAGTGAGCATTTTTCATAGAATTGTGACGTGTGATAGTGGCATGACTGTTTTTAATGCATAAAGCCAATTTTGAGTGAGTTTTGGTTGAAGAAAAAACAAAAATGTGAAATTGAATAAAAAGGGGCAGAATCGGTTTCAGAGTTTTTTTACCTAGCTGCGGCTTATCGTTTTAAAATCAATCTTAGTTTGTTAAACTAGGTTTTTAAGGGAATGTTTAGCCTCTTGAATCACTCGATTCCGTTAACGGACGCAAAAGTTATGTACGTCCGAACTTTAGGCTGGTTTTCGGCCGAACTAATTTTGTGACCCGTTTTAGTTGAAATTTCATGGGTTTAGTTAAGGAGTGTTATTTTTAACTTATTCTTGAAGTAAAGATTGATGAGTGAATTGTTTGCGTCTTACGTTGAGACATTTGTTGGCGAATCTGTGTGTTGAGTGAGCTTAGGACGCCAGGTAAGTAGTGCGTGCATGCGTTTTGCCCAATTGGGCCTACACCGTAGAACTTTAGGATTTATATGATTGATTGTGGTGTGCGTGCGTATGGTTTGACATGCATCATTTTTTTAAAAACGGGAACGAAAATGGTTTTGAGCATGTTTTGAGTAAGTGGTGAGACGAGTGGCGGCAGTACCACGGATCTTGCTAGTGTGTGGGCTGGTACGTAACCAACCGCGGATTCCACTGGAGGAGTGAGCTGGCTGGGCCGTCACGCGGCGTGTATGTGTTGACGGTGAGAATGATGAGCAATGGTATCGCGAATCCTACTAGTGTGTGGGCCGGTGCAACACCAGTCACGGATTCCGCTCGAGGAGTGGACCGGCTGGGCTGTCGCGAAACATGTGTGTGGCAACTGTGGCCCCGTGCTGGGGAGGCTGGGACGGGAGAGACGTGTCAGGGTGTAGTGTGGCGCGAGGTACACTCTCACCTTGATATGGTTTCTGTGTGGTGATGCGTGTGTGTAGCGATGTGTGTGTGTAGCTTGTGGGCCTCGTTGCTAGGGAGTCCGGGACGGTGGCGACGTGTCAGGGTGTAGGTTGGCATTAGGTTCCTCCTTACCCTAGTGTGGTTACACTATGCGTCACAGATGTGACAACATGAGTGTGAGTGTAGAGACTGCATGTGATAGGATTGCATTGTCAGCTTTTACTTTCATATTGTACTATTTACTGAGCGTTAAACTTATGTTGTGTGTTCTATGGTGTAGGTGTTGACGATATTGCTGGTGAGCCTCGAGAGCCTAGTCTTGAGGCATAGGACGGTTGGCGGCGTGCGACCGAGCACCAAATGGCGGATTTTGTTAGGGCAACCCGACCTGTGGGGATAGTAGGTGGTGGCTTGATTCTTTTGCGAGTATTTTCTTTTGCTATGTTGATGTACAGTTGATGAGATGAGTTGTATAGGTGTTTATGAAGTGCGCCTGATTTTGGCGACGTATGCGTATACTTTACATGTAAGAGCTTAGAAATGCTCTGTACTGTAGATTTTTCTTCATTTGTAGTTGATGGACTTGTTGTCTTTAAATTTCGATTTGGTTATGGAATTTTCTCTGGATGGTTGATGGATAGATATTTCTAGTTTTCTAGTGAACTTTGTGCAGGGTTTTAATTGTTGGGATAGCCAGTTTTTAGACGTTACTCTGCCGAAATTTTGGGAGAAGGGTTGGGAGTCGAAAGGATATGAAATAGGTCGGGATGTGCACAGTGAGTGCTAGAGAAGTGTAGATGAGGGCAGGAGTGCGGCGTGATCGTAGGTGCATGGGGCACGCGGCCCTGCGGGTGTTCACGGGTCGTGTGGCCCCGAGTGAGGGCGTCCGCGCGGACGTGTTGTATAGAGGCAGGGTACGTAGGGTACGCGGCGCTGTGAGCGTGCGTGAGGCGCGGTGATGTTGAGTTGGCACGTGCGACACCGCGAGGGTGCGCGCAGGGCATCGAAGTGGGGACGTGAGTGCGCGACACCGAATTTGTGTAGTTCGAGGGGTGTGTTGGACTGCTTCCTAAGATTTCGAGTCTTGTCGGTTTATTTTATAACTATTTTAAATTGTTTTTTTTTTTCCGCTGCGTAGTTCGAGGGGTGTGTTGAACACATATATAATGAATTTGCTTTAGGAAGAATTTTGATGGCTAAAAATAGATTCAAATGAAAAACAATTTGATTCTAAATACTTGACATAACTCCTTTCGTATGAAAACATGTTTTTGGTTGCATTTTGGCCAGAAACAATGGTCGAGAGACGGAGTTTGCGAAATGCAGTTAACGCCTCAATATTTTTTATGTATGCCACGACGCTATTACGATAGAACACGGCGAATAAGAAGTTGAAGTGTGGACACCACAACATTCGAGTGAAGAGTGCCCTAACATTTTGAGAAACAAAATTTCACAGAGTGTATGGTTAATGCCAAAACACTCTTCCCGAGTGAAAAAGTCATATGTCCTTAATTAGATGCATAGGTGTTTATCATGCCCCAACATTTTGTTAAAGAATGCCAGAACATTTTTTGTGCCTCGATATTTGGAGAAGAAATGTCTCAACATTGCTAATGCCATGACATTTTTGAGTTATGTGTTAACGGCTTTTTGTAGATCCTTATTTTTAAAATTATTTTCAAATTACATTATTTTCTCAATATATTTTATAATATTGCATTAGAACACTATGACACAACATTGAATTATTGTGTGAATAAATAAATTAAATAGTAAAATGAATAATCATAGCATGAATAACATTAAATACATATCTATGCATCGTGTGATGATGAGACATGCATCATCTGTACGAGACTGAAAGATACAAGATTAGTTGACATCTAACCCTAATAACTATTTGCTCAAGTGGGGAGTTTGTTGATTCATGGAGAATATAGAAAATCAACTAAATGTCTTCCTTGGTTGCAAAACTCTAAAATCACATGAGATAGTAGAAGTTGGTAGCCAGCATCGTGCGGTGCGACTATGTGAAATCTAGCGTTGTATGGCAGATTGCATACTTGAGTGGTGACATACGTTATATCACTTGCTACATATTGACATACACTTAGTATGTTAATATCCTTCCATTCTTAAAAGGGAGGATCATTTTTATTTTTGAATGGTATTCAATTAATCAAAATTTAAATTAACCCAGTGGTTTTTTTACCTTTCTCTTGAAGCCTTCTACGCTTCCTCTTTCCATTTTAGGATAATATTCATTTGAACCCTTCAAGTATAAAATGTTTAATAAAAAAGAACCCTAAAGTTATTTTGTAAATAAATTCACATTCGAAGTATCAAAAACACAACAAATCAACTCATGTCAGCTCCCCATTCTCTGAGAACAGGAACCCAATCTCACTTGAATATTTCAAGTGAGATCGTGGGGTCGATCTAACACCCGAGACATTCAATGAAATAGAGACTTATATTTATAGGAACGTATTTATGTTTCATATTGACATTCTTCTTTTTTTCTAATAATGAAGTACCTTGGAAGATAAATGGTTGTATGAGATTTAAGAGTACGATGATGTTGAGAATCATTTTCTATTGAATAAACAACAGCGGAACTCTGGGTGAATAGTAGCGGAATTCTGAAGATGTCGTTGTGTGTTTTGCATTAAGTTGCAAAACTCTACATAAACAGTAGTGGAACTCTGCATGAACACTCATGGAACTCCACGCATTTCATGTTGAATAAACAATTGTGGAAGTCCTAATGAACAGTATCATAACTCTGGATTGAATATGTAATAACTCGGAAATTTTCGGAATTTAAATTATTTTCCCATTACCATTTTTTAGAAGTTTTCTTTTTAGCGGAAAATTTATTTTACGAAGATTGGAATTTGATTCATAGAAGAATTTTTGAAGTTTTAAGTCTGGAGGACACGAATTTAACGAAGTTATAGACAGTTAAAACATGCGAGGACATTTTAGTAATTTAAAATTTTCTAATTTAATTAAAAAAATAATAATAATCAAACAACCGAATGGCTTCGGAGAGAAGCCAGGTTGTTGATCACTGAGAAAGAGAGCGCCCGAGGGAGAGAGCGATCGGGAGAGCAAGCTGCCGACGACCGACCACCGGGGGAGAGGCGCTGACGTGCCAGACGGTTCCGACGAGGCAGAGACTCAGGCGTGAGTAGGTTTTCCCAATCCCAAACCTGACGGTAAGCTTCTCCCCTGTTATGATTTTTGTCGACCGAGCGTGAGGGCTCGATTCCTTCGGGTTCTCTAAGGATTTGGCTCGGTATAGGGGGCGGTTTGTGGTTGAATTGTGGGGGAAGTTGGGTGAGAAATGCTGAGAACTGAGAGGAACCGAGGGTAATTGTGCTGCCATTTTTGGTTTCCTAGTTGGGAACTGTCCATTCTTCTAACATATGTGAAGGTCAGCTAGAATGTGATAGATTGGCGGAGAAATTAGTGGAAATCGGCTTGATGTTAAAATTTGGATTTTTTTGTGTAAAAACAGGTTTTGTTTTTGGGAATTTTGGCCTAGCTTTGGTTATTCTTTTTAAATTTTGTTTTAATATGTTAAACTAGGTTCGTAAAGGAGCGTTTAGCCTCTTGAATTGTTCAATTATGATAATAGACGCAAAAGTTATACGCGTCCAAAGTTTGGGCCGGTTTTCGACCGAACCAAATTAGCAACCCGTTTTAGTGGGGATTTCGTGGGTTTAGTTGAGGAATGTGATTTTTAGCGTAGTTAATGAATTTTGATGCAAATATGGATAGTGATTGTTTATGTTTTAAGTTGAAGCGTTTTTGGCGAAACTGTGCGTCAAGTGAGCTTAGCACGCCAAGTAAGTAGTGCATATGCTCAGGTGGGCCTACACCATAGAACATTAGGATTTATGTTGTTTGATTGTGATGTGCGTGCGTATTATTTGACATGCATCATGTTTTAAAAAGGAAACGAAAATTGTTTTAAGCATATTTTGAGTAAGTGGTCAGATGCGTGGCGGTGGTACCACGGATCCTGCTAGTGTGTTGGCCGGTGCGTAACCAACCGTGGATTTCGCTCGAGGAGTGGGTCGGCTGGGTTGTGTATGTGTCGATGGTGAGGATGATGGACAGTGGCACCGCGGATTCCGCTAGAGGAGTGGGCCAGTGCAACACCAGTCGTGGATTCTGCTCTAGTAGTGGGCCGACTGGGTTGTTGAGGAACGTGTGTGTGGCAACTGTGGCCCAAATTCTAGGGAGGCCGGGACGGGGGCGACGCGTCAGGGTGTAGTGTGGCGCGAGGTTCACACTCACCTTTACGTGGTTGCTGTGTGGTGATACATGTGTGTAACTTATGGGTCTCGTTGCTGGGGAGTCTAGGACGGTGGCGACGTGTCAGGGCGTAGGGTAGTGTTAAGTTCATTCTCACCCTGGTGCGGCTGCACTACGCGTCACAGATGTGACAACCCGAGTGTGAGTGTAGAGACTGCATGTGGTAAGATTGCATTGTCGATTTTTACTTTCATATCGCATTACGTACTGAGCGTTAGACTTATGTTGTGTATTCTATGGTGTAGGTGTAGATATTGTTGCTGGTGAGCCTCGA